>CM023449.1:271941568-272691568 GCA_013339765.2 Haemaphysalis longicornis | reverse complement strand
TGATTCTTACGTGTGTAAATCATATGCAGCACCCTCACGCGCGACCCTTGCCGGCGGAAGCAATCGATATTCTCTTAACGCAAAAGACAGGTACCTGTCGCCAGAGCAGACGACAACAAGAGCACACCAACACGATGCTAGAGAAGGTTTTTTTTTTTTTTTGGAACCACTACCTGGAGATCAGAACTTGTAAAATGTGATTCAGAAAAAAAAAAAACTGTGATGAGAAGTGATAACGAAAAAAGTGCACTGTCGTTCCCGCCGACAGTTTCTATACCGTCGTAACGGTTGCGTGTTTTCATTTCAACGTTTTTTTTTTACTGATTGTACAGCGCCTAGAGTGTTTGAGATTAGCCCTGTTGGTCTCCACTCACAGTATCTCGTTATTGAGTTGGCTCCTAATAACCTAAAGAGGCCAAGTGGTGACCTACTTAGGTCAAGTGGTGACCCCAGATCCCAACCATGAGGCAGAGATAATTAGAAGGATAAGAATGGGGTGGGGTGCATATGGCAGACATTTTCAGATAATGAATAGCAGCCTACCATTGTCGCTGAAGAAGAAAGTGTATGACAGCTGCATCTTACCGGTACTCACCTACGGGGCAGAAACGTGGAGGCTCGTTAAGAGGATTCAACTTAAATTGAGAACGACTCAGCATGCAATGGAGCGGAAAATGATAGGTGCAACATTAAGGGACAAGAAGAGAGCGGAGTGGGTCAGGGAACAAACACGTGTTAAGGATATATTAGTAGAGATTAAGAAAAAGAAATGGACGTGGGCAGGGCATGTAATGCGAAGGCAAGATAACCGCTGGTCATTAAGGGTAACAGAGTGGATCCCTAGAGAAGGCAAGCGTTGGAGGGGGCGGAAGAAAGTTAGATGGGCAGATGAGATCAAGAAGTTTGCGGGGATAAATTGGTCACAGTTGGCACAGGGCCGAGGTAATTGGAGAATAATGGGAGAGGCCTTTGCCCTGCAGTGGGCGTAGATAGGCTGGTGGTGATGATGATGATGATGATGATGAACCTGAAGAGGAGCGTTACCACGGTGTTGAACAGGATCACAGAACTAGGCAATGTACGACTACCATTAATCTTGAAGGAAGCTTTAGAGAAAGCAATAATTATTGCTGGTGGCTAAAAGGTTCATTTATGAAAAAAAAAAAATGGTTGACGATTACGATACTTCCTCAAGCGAACTTTGAGAGCAGCGTGAACTGGAGTCTTCTCGGTGAAGGCGTATAGCTGCTGCGTCTTGGAATGTGATGGCGTCATTAGCGGACGCACAACGACGCGGCTACTATGGCGTTGTCTCGCAGCGCCTCGCCACCGCCAAGCATACCATTGTACATCGTGTTTGAACCTCCCGCGGAAATGTCACGCGGCGGTTGGTATGAGCCACGCTACGAAGAGGACGACGCACGGAGCACGCAGCGAGTGCTGGGCTCTCAACTTGAAAGAACAAGATGCTAGCTTTCATGAACCTTGTTTTGCGTCTCTTTTCTCGTCGGGCGCCACTAGACGCCGGGGCGCGGTTTTCCCCACATGTCACGCAGCCTCGGCATACCACCCTTCCCCTCCCACTTTCGCCATTCTTTTCTCCTCCGCTTTCCTGCTCACTATGTCGTCTGTCTTCGGTCTCCTCCTCGTTCGCTCGGTTACAACGAGGTCGACGACGACGTGAAACAACCGGAGCAAGCGCTTAAGAGCTGCGCTCTAAAATAAAATTACTGTGTTTGTAAAACGCTTGCATTGTTTGGAGAAAAGGCCGCACTTTTTGTTAAGGTGCTCACTGTTTAGGCAGCATCTCGTCAGAACTCGTGTTCTCGAGGTAATGGAAAAGCAATAACGGTGCCTTGGGAAAAACAAAAAAAACTGATATGGCCCATTTTCGGGCTGATCTTCAGGCGTATGGGAGAACGGCATTCTTATGAATGGGAGAGTTGATTGCAGGGTGTAGGAAAGATACATACCCTCATTCTTTCTATCATCATTTCTTAGTCGCAAGCGACGGACCAACTTCGTGTGGCTTTGTCTTGTGCCCTCACCGTGACAATCAGATGTTTTGCGCCACCCTTGAAGGAAAGATGAAAAACAGAAACGGAGAAAACAAACCTGTCGTTATCTAGAATACACCACCCAGCATCATTCTGAAATACTGGTTATCTTCAGAGTTCAAATTGTTTCTTCGTTCTTGTTGTGTTCATTCATAAGTGTGTTCCTTCTTATCATACGGGTCCTTCTTATCCATAGAATGAAATTCTTCATGCGCCATCATATGGGGGCAAACGTGTTCCTGTATGTGGGCGCTGTTAGGCCGTACAGCCTGAAATAGCAGTTACGTGCTTCAAAAAGTTCATTCTTAAGAGAAGTAGGGTAATAAGAAGGGCAAAATAAAGAAAACGAAAGAAAGGAAGAAAGAATAGAGTTTGAGTTGGCAGAACAGTACAATAAAAGATGAAATACAAGCGAGGCGTGACACGCGAACAGATGTTGTGGGAAGTCGGGAGACTGCCGACAACGTCATCCGTTCGTCCCTGCGTGGACTTGGCTTTGTCTGCCTCAAAGTGCTCAGGGCGGCCTTATTCTAAGGCAGTAAGTGCAAGAAATGTTCCCAGTCTGAGATGGAGTGGTGGGCAAAGTTCTCGGGGTGGGCGGACAACGGCAAGGGGATGGAACGGAAACCATGTTAACAACAAAAATTGAAGTGCGCGCCTCAGAAACGAACGGAAAGGGAAAGGGGGTGGGGGGGGGGGGGGGGGGGGGAGGGGGGGGGGGGGGGTGGGAGGGGGGGGGGCGTGGGTGATAGGGGGGGAGGGCGATAGGGGGAGAGCACGGTCGTTCTTGTCCCGCCAAGATGCTGGCCCGCCCTACAGAGGCGGGTATGGAATTGGCGCCATCGATCGCTGCCCCTGCATCTCAACTCTCTGGCCAGGCGTCGACTTGAGCGGCTCTCACGCCCTACCAGAAGAGACGCCGCAGCAGGGACACTTCTGTCCCTAAAGGCCCGCCGGTACGGCCTGGAACTTCTCAAAGCCATCGCAAAGTCGTTACGCTGTCTCCAGGAAAGCGGACGTCGGTTCGAGGTGGCCGCAGGCATTTGCTGTATTTATTTTCTGACCCTATTAAGAACACGAGAATAAATTGTACCATCGTGCCACTTATAACATGTCTGTGGGAATTTTGAAGCGAACAAATTGAATCTAGGTCAGAAATTGCTTTTAATGACGTATATAAACAATTAAATTGATAGTTCTAGTTTATTTACCACGCTTACAACATCTCTTCTTGATTAAGATTTGTGTTTACGCTTCGCCGCCGTCCTTTATATATTCCTTAGCCTTAAAGCTCTTATAAAACATTTCTGTTTTGATTTGTATAGTGCAATATGTTAATATGGGATTCAAAATATTTTTGTTTACTTTGGTTGTCTCTATGATGTCGGCCTAAAAGTACGTCACAAACAGAACATACTGCCTATACGAATGAGCAAATTTATAGTTCTTCGAACGTTACCCTCCGTGGTGGCGTTGTGACTAAGGCGTTGCGCTGCTGAGCCCATGGACACGGGTTCGAACCCGGTCGCGGTGGCTGCTTTTCTCATGGAGGAAAAAAGCACAAATACCTCGAGTGGCGACATTTCTGCGAACGTTAGAGATTTACATTTGGTCAAAATTAATCTGGAGCCCTCCACTACGGCGCACTCCATAGCCCAGGTATACCTTCGGTGCGTTAGTTTGATTTTTTTCCTCGAAACGTTTCCTGTCAAAGTACATGCATTACAAATAAAAGTCAACGCTTCCGAATCTTCGTTTTAATGTAGCTTAGTGCTTCCATTTATATAGGTCATTTGTTTAAAAAACGGTAGAGATTGGACAGGTATGAAACAGCCACAAATCCGTCCCCGCCAGTGCCATACCATATTTTTTGTACAGCGCAGACGTAGTGGTGCATTATGCAAGATCGTGCCGGCCAACCACTCTATCTTGTCATGCTCGGCGGCAGCATATCTGACATACCTACTCGAGAGATTGGTGAAGGATGGAGCTTTAAGACGACAAACAGGAAGATGGGGTAACTGCAAGGGGTATCAAACCTATACCCTTTCCCCTTTTTTCTCAATAAATGTTTTACTAAGTACCACTACTACTCACTCTTTCTCATTCCTCTCTGATCATCTCATGTTGGTCAAGATTCAACCTAGCCACAGAAACCACTCCAGAGTATGACCATTGCGGATAGCGATTGTAGGCATAATAAGTTGAGGTAGGAAAAAATGGTAGGAAAATGTCTGGGCAGCCTCTCACGGTTGCCGCCCGCTAGAAAGACAGAGCCACATCAACAGCAATATCCTAACCCGCTCGTCGCACCTTTTCGCTTCTTTTCCCCTCCATGTTTCGAACACTCCTTCATCACGGGCTTTCGAAATGCTTTCGCTTAAAAAAAAAAAAATGCCCCAAACACCCATCCCACACTTACACACGTCTAGCTGCTGCACAAAGGTCTGCAGTGTGACGGCAGTACCAGCCGTTCCCGCTATCATGCTGGAGTAGTGGTGTTGTGCCGCCAGGGGAACACCACCTATCAACGGCGTTTCGTCCGGAAAGATGCTCCTGCGAAAGGCGATGCTTCCAGCTATTTAAAAGGCGTCTCGGCGCTTCCGTCACCACTGACTACCATCCTTCTCTCGGCGGCCTTTCATCTCTCTGGCGCGCGAGGCATGAAGCGTTCTTCCGCTGACACCGTTGTCAGGGGCCCTCTTGTGAACAGCGCGGTAATGACCTGGCCAGCCATATACAAGAGGCAAAGTAAGTGCGTCCATTTAGACATTTTAAGTTACAAAAGGGCAGACAGCATAATTATTAAAACCGTTTCTGGCTACCTTACAGCCCAACATGGATGTACCATAGCCGTTTAAAAAAGTTGCCGGCGTATCTGCTGACTTCGTTGCAACCGTAGACGAAAGACGACAGTCGTCTGGCGCCCCTGCAAAGTAAATTCCCCCCCTCTATTTCCCCCTCACCTCTCATGCTGTTCCTCTCCCGTCTCAAACGTCCAAAAATGAACACGCTAGTGATTTGCTCAAGTCAATTGAAATTTACCGCGTTCAACTGCTCCACGCCGAATGCCTCGATACCAGCGCTACAGTACGGCGGAGGCGCGCGTGAATCGAAGCACGCTACTTAATCGATGCGCGTTCCATTGGAAACGCGCAGTCATGCGTAAAAACCACGTAGTGAAACCATTCGTTACTGTTGCTGTTCGATTTCTGAAAATTCCGCTAGGGAAACCACAGGCAACCGCTTTTCTATTTTTCTGAACGTATCTTTCAGTAAATCAACCACCCGTATTTTTATTTTAATAAAGAAAACACTGCGAATATAACTTATGTATTGAGGTCTTGGCCCAGATAAGCGTAATACTTCTTTTTGGCTCAACATTGTTCACATATATAAACATTGCCACCAGACTTGGCCGTTACGTTTGGCTGGGGGTATATAAACCTGTTTTGCAGAATCTGTCTCTCTTTGGCCGGGTGGCTGAATTTAGGGACAGACAGACATACATACAGACAGACCAAAATTTTTGCGTTCAAGCAGCCCAAGGAAGACTATAGTCTTTAAAATAACGTTGGAGTTGGAGTTTAAAAAAACCAACCACACCAATTTTGACCTTGACTTTAGTCACTCAGGCCTGCTGCACACGTGAATGGTATACCAGCAGCGCGGCATGGGTAGCCCCGTCGCTGTCCCGCCGTCTAGCCACCACCGCAATCAGGCGAAGTAGCGGCATAACGGACCCAAACAGAGCGCCACGGCGTAACGGCGTAACAAATAAGCTTCGAAAAAAAGCGGTCTATATACTCATAACCATTCCAAACTCCTGAACTGCTGGCACTTGTGATACCTCTCCCCCCATTATTTGGCTCAAATAAAACTGCAGGTACATTTGAGCCAAAATCTCTGTAATTAATTGGCAGCCCCGGCGTTCACTTAGGAACGCTCGTTGGGTTGGTTTTTACGATAAAAAAGGTGGCCGCGGAAGACAGGCGTTCAAAAGTGCGCAGTAAGGCTCCGGCAAGTGTGATATGAAAGAAAGCAGAAGAAGAACAGAACTCCAGCTCCTGCTGTTCCAGGCAGAGGGCGCGCTAGCACTTCGAAGGCGGGAAATTTGAATTGCGTTTGACAAACCTCTGTTCAATTCATCAACAGAGTAGTGAGAAGGGGGGGGGGGGGGGGAGCGCGAGCGGTGGTAACAATGTACGGATAACGGCAACGCAGCCTATCTGGCGAAGCACTGCTCTGCACTTCTGACAGCTTTCACGTTGAGTGGAACTGCTTGAAATTTTTTTTTTCTTTAAGGCCGACATCACAGAGAGAGCCGTGGCTTTTAGGTCTTACTTAAGATAGACATAAAAAATGCGTGCTGACCTTAGACTTGGAAACGTGTGGTGGAGGCTTGTACTGGGGGCTAAATGTGTAATTTGGGCGTACTAATTACAGTAGTAGCAATTATAGGAGTAGCAATCCACGTTCACGCTAAGTACGCGGAAGCACACGAAAATTTTGCTGAGATGCCCAATCTATCGCTCACGCAATATTACGTCCAGAATTCTCCATTCCTAACACTTACAAAATTCTCGGAAAAACAACAGCTCTCAGCCGTGGCGCCACCCCCGCTTGTGCTCGTGTAATGACTGTCGCTGTCACAGCACAGAATATTGCGCAATCTTCGCAGCTGAAACTATCCACCCGTTGCTCTTCCGGATGCTAATTTCCGGCCTCGTCGTCAACTTCCGCTCAACTTCAAAGTTAAAGACGAAAGCACGGAACCAGTCTTCGTTATAACTTATTTATTTTTCATTTTTCTGAAAAAAAAAATAGCATATGCCGAGAAAGAAAACACAGACTTCGACATGCCACGGGTCAAGACCAGAGGCTTTTTGAGTACAATGAGCAGGCTTCCCTGCAGCACGTTTTGTAAAGTTTGTTCCTTACTTCCTCTTGCCTTTGCAATATTTAATCCTCAACGTCTTTTTTGACAAACGCTCAAAATGCCCCCTCTTTCCGATAGAAAGGAAAAACGGTTAGTATATTTTTTTTAGTGTCAGGACAGCTGCACACTTTGAGGATGAGGCTGGATGTGCTCAGCTTTCTAGAAAAGGTCAAGAACACATGTGTCACCAGCAAGCTTAGCTCGAAACTATTGTTCAATGTGGGAAAGCGGACGATATTTGAGCGTTCATTAAATAATAGGTTGCGGCTTAAATATTAAGGGGCAAGACTATGTAAGGAAAAAAATCAATCAAATGTGCCTCTGGGAAGCTGTTAATACATATAATTCTCCCAATAAAAATTAAAATCCGCTCAAAATTCATGTTAAACAATTTCCAGCTGAAAGTACTACTGACGTCTATGGCATTGAGTTCCCTTTCTTTTTTTTTCATTCTGGTTCAACATTATGTTACCAGAACATTGGCCTAAAACAACTTGCAGCCACACACCATTCGTGTCCGCCAGCTGTAAATTGAATGTAACAGAAGTCCGGCGTTTATTATACTGAAAGATACAGAGAGAGAGAACAAACGTTTATTGAAGTAGCAACAGGTGAGCTTGGACTGAAGCGATAAAAAAAGCACCCTCGGTCCGACAATACAAGGAGTTTTGCTGAGCGAAGGTCATGTGCCCTGCCTTTCCACATTTCACCTAAGTTTCCTGACAGCACACGCGGTGACGCCTAGGCAAGTCGAATTGTCAGCTTAACAAGTTGGGTTGCACGCCAGATGTTCTTTCTAGTTTTTTTTTCAACTACCAGTTGCAACCCGGGAAGTTCCTAAACCCCTTTCTAGATGTTAGCGCAGAAAGAGAAAAATGTATTTTATTCGTCCTGCAAGCTGCACTGCTGTGAAATACAGCCGCACGTGCTTCAGATAATACATGCGATAGTTTACGAATTTAGTGTAAATTACATTGTAGCTTATCCTAATGTGAGTTGTGACACGGATTATGTGTCTGTTGTATTTATTTTCTGAACAAACGGTGCCAACGCAGAAACAAGTGCAAGGAAACGTCCCATCTCTCTGTGTAAATAATGAAACAGGTGCAACAAAAGCCGCAAGGGTCTAAAAGAAAAATTGTACAGAAATTCTAAATATTGTCTCCTAAATGCACCAGCATGCATACGCCGCTTCTCTTTTTCTCATAACTTTCGTTTCCTCGGTTGCACCTTCCGTATATCTTTTTAGTTTGTCACATGAGTATGGTGTAATAGGAACATCTTTTTTGTTTCGTTACTTTATCTTGGGCGTTTTTTCTTCAGAGCGAAAGCCTTATTAGCCTACCTCGGACGGTTTCGAGATAAAGTCAGGAAGTCTGTTTCACAAAGAATTATTTGTTCAAGGTTCCGTATTTTATGCTTTATAACTTTCTTGCGAAAATGTTGATGCACATCAGGCAATGCTGGTATGCGCCGGTTCGACGATAGCTCTAACGTCACACTTGCAGGTCTACGGTCATCAATACCTACCCGCAGCTTGAAGTACAACGATGATGACATTGCTTGATGTAGCTAAACATGCTGCTTGACGAAGCCGTGTTTGACACAGACAAATAGTGCACAATTCTTAATAGGCAGATAGGGCAACGATTAGCCAAATATGGCGACTTTTCGTCGTCTGTACATCGCGCTAGGCTATATTTCGTGGTGTTGGTCGCGTTCTCCTTTTGCTTGGTTAAATTTATCGTTCCTTGTTTATAACGATCAAATGTCACACCTTCGCCAATTATAATTTTTTTAGACACAACGCGCTACACGCTTAGTTCCTTTTGCCCGAATTCTTCTTTGTTTCTTTTTCAGAATATTTTTATTTGTGCATTTATTTGTGTGTCTTTATTGACACACGCCGGATTGACACGGTGTGTGTCAATCACGTTTGTCAATCAATCACAGTTTTTATTTCGTTAATTTATTTATGGTTCTTTATTTTATTTATTTTTGTCTTCCCCTAACAAAAAAAAAATACATTTACGTCATTGTAACGATTTACCTTTACCAGTGACACATTTTTCTGCAGATACAAGGCACTTTTCGTGGCTATGCTACTTGGAAAGAACTGACGATGCATTATAAAAACCCAGCTCTTAGTGAGACCCTGTTCTGGATTCCCTATATATTTCGCTCCGTGTTACACTCATTGATTATGGCAGCAGTCGTCGAGACTACTGCTTTTCTTACGCATCAATATACTTTCGAAGACGCTCCCTTAGGTCGCTTTCGCCACAACGTACCAGGATGACTAATTAAAATGACGAAGTGCGCAAATTCGATTAATTATGAAGCCCAACACGTGATTTGGCTTAAAAACTGCCCGTGCGCAGAAGCAACAGGCAACGCGTACAAATCGTTATGCATTGCACCTTGTCCAAGCCTATAGATGCCCCTTTTTACCAAAATGGAATGCGTGGCCACGTAATTCGGCGATTTTTAACACTAGGCCATATAGTTTGGTCATTCTGCAGCAGTGTGTTTAAGATTCCCTTCAGGAACTTCTTGGAGGGTATATTTATGCGGAGCCCACCTTCGAGAGTAACACGCAAGCGCTGCTCGAACAACGATTGGGCACTCTCGATGGACGGTAGACCTTGACATCAACTGTTCCTTTGTCACAATCTGCGTGATAATATGTTCAAGTCGTTTTTAAGATACCCGACGTCGTACATGTCGGAGCGACGACGATGAGACGAAAGAGAATCTTCCCTGTTTGCGTTATTACGGTGGCAAAGGTTGTGCCTTTACCAAGCCACTGTTACGATACCGTAAACGGTAACATAAATACGCAGAGTGGAAGAGAGCTGGCCCTGGAGGTGTTGGGAGAACCCCGAAGTACTGAATCCCGACGCGTTGCTTTGGGTAGACATCATTATTATCTATATCATAATCTTCCTGTCTTGATACATACCTACTCTGGAGGATTGATTGGGCCACATTACGCAAAATCGATGAGTGCAGAAGGATGATAATAAGGATATAAAGTAATGCATAAGAAAATATAAACGTAAACTATTGCTTAAAATAACGTTGGCTTGCTGTTTCAACCCACGAAGACAGCGTTCATCAGTTGTTGTTTTTTTAAACCTTTAAACCCTATTAGGTTTTGTCAGCTTTGTTTTAACCAAAGCATATATAAATGCTATCAATCCAGGGTTAAGAAGCATTAGACACATAATAGCATCGAACAGGAAAAACGTCTTCCGTTACAAAAACCTCGAGCACCCGTCTATTCTTCCATCCGGAAGCACGCGTGTATTCCCCCACAGCTTAAGGCTCCTATCAGACAACTCCTGGTTAGCTAAAACCATCCTGTGATTGTAAACACGGTGAAAATAACACTTAAGTCTTCGTGGAAGCCACACCAAAAGGCTTTTAAACTCGTATCAATCATGTAAAGCTCTGCTTATATTGTTTGTGACCGTTCTCACCCAGCTGTTTCAGCATCGCAGGTATGCCGTGTCGACCACGTCCGTAAAATTAAACATTTCCGTTGTGCACATAACCATTGCGAAAGTGAGCAAAGCACACACAGAAAGCCAACTTGTACAGAATTTCGCCCTTTGTGCATGCAAATGTGCGCGGCATTTGTTCTGGTCGCGTTGTTAACGTCTAGGCGACCCTGACAGCTGTTCCGGAACCCACGGGCTTCCGAATACAGGAATAGGAAGGTGCACGTGTTGGGAATAACCGGCAGGCACTGAAATATGAAAGCGGGATGTTTTGCTTCAATGCAGGCAAGAGGCGTCTTCCACGATGTCGGAAATAGTTTTTCTCTCACACTTTTTCTGGTTTGGTGTATACACGTCTGGAGCGCAGAGAACTCGGGACGCGGTTGCTTTCGCGTAACGCGTAGTTCCCCCTCTGCGCCCACGTAACGTCAGCTGTCCGAAAACCCTTTCAGACTTCTACTTTATCCGCCTCCCTTCAACTTCCTACATGCATGTAGAGGGGGCCTTTATGGCGTCGTTCCATCTTTGAGTGTTTTCTGTGACCACCGCGAAAACATTTTGAGTTATGCAGAGGTATCAAACCTCCGTCTCCATTTTCTCTCTTTTGGCGCTGTTGCACAATGCGCGATATTTGTATATACTCATAGCACCTCACCCTCATAACATTCGCACTAACTATCTGAAGTAACAAGCCCATAACTGTACAGGGCTAACCTCTTCTATCTCATTAAAGAATCCTCCCCTCCTCCTTTTCATTGGAAACGTACAGCGTGCAACCCAAGACGGGCGCTGAAAACAAAGGCTCCATCGCCTTCTTGAGAAAGTGATGAAATATGCTGCAAAAAAAAAAAAACGTCAATTGCTCAGAAAGATTTTAAGACACATCGGTGTTGGTGTAGTCGTTTCTTCGCGGGGTTTTTGCGCAGGCAAGACTGCTCCGCAGATTGTGGCAAAACCGGGAGAGTAGATTCGGGACGACCGTTTCGCGCACGTGTACCATTTATTTGCCGGCATAGATGGCCCTCGTTTACATTAAAGTCTGGCCCCGAAACAAGAATTAGAGCCTTGTGACTACACGCGCCTAAGATGTGCGCATCGCCGTAAAGCTCCAATTCATTTAGTCCCCCTCTAGACGTTTAACGTGGGCCGAAATGTGTACACGAGGATACATTTCGTTGTTCTCCTCTATCATAAAAAAAGCCGCCTCGGTCGGAAATCGAACCTTTGCCTTCTGCTGAGTAGCATCGCACCTTATGTCAAACTGATCAAACGCGTTCTTTAATGGGGTGTGACATATTTTCAGTATCATCTCCGCGTTTCTGAGTGTAGTTGCGGTGTGTTTATATTTGGTCATTACGTAATGTTCCGGGAGTGTGCTGTGGTTGTCTAAAGTGCAAACTCATAATATGGTATTGAACCAAACGAAACGAGCTGTATTCCTAACACAAATACCGGCATTTTATTCCCGTGCTCATTTACACAACGGACTTTCGTATATGCACGCGTCAAGGTCAAAACAGCGCCCTAAGCAATCGAAAATGGCAGTCTCACGCAAGCAATGTTCACTTGGCTTGTAGGCGTTTGGCTGACCGGAGGTTTCGAAGTTTCTTTGGAATGCCAATCTGTAGAGAAATTAAAATTAGTCATAAAATACTTACGTCAAGTTACTTTACGCTCGCTAAAGCTCACTCATTCACATACGCGCTTCACTCCAGCTCTTGCGGTAGCCTGATCTGATAACGGGGTCCATAAAGTCAGGTACATCAAGGAATTTGTCTTAGGAAATATCATAACAGCTATTGATATGGAGCTCCAGTTTTACGTACTGCTACTGAATTTCCATACGAATGAAGCAACCGAACATGACTTTCTCGCCTCCCTGGTCAATCACACTCACATTCCCAAGTCCTATTCTCGCTCTCAACAAGTCCGCCTCAGACAGCTAATGACGCTTACCAACCTTTCCCCTGCAAAACGACAACAGTTTTTTCATTCGTTCCCTAATCAAGGCATGTGTATCCCCTGTGAAATTCCGGACACCACTGAACACATTATTTGGACATGCCCTCGATTTCAAACAGAAAGACACGTTCTCCTAGACACCCTTCCCGCTAACTTACGACCAACTTCCTTAAATGATCTCCTGCGTCCCTCCTGCCAACCTAATTTAGCGAAGGCAGTGTGGGACACTCTCCTGCATTTCATATCCCGACCCACTATTTTAAGTGCAATGCACTTCTTAAGCGACCCTGAACCTGCGTCCACCGGCGATGTCCGCGCACGTGGAGATGGGCGCGCGCAGCCTGGCCGCTGACATGACACATACCCACGTGGGGGATTGGTAAGGAATCTCCTCGTCTACCTTGGCAACGGGGGGAGATGGGCGCGCGCTGCCTGGCCGCTGACATGACACATACCCACGTGGGGGATTGGCCAAGAATCGGGCATGAGAAGGGCTAATGCACCTGCTTAAAGGAGTACTGACACGAAATTTCAAAGCTGAGATCCGCTCTAGCAATCAAGTACAACGACAACACAAATAGGTGTCTGTGAATAAATGCATCTTTCTTTCTTTGTAGTTGTGTGTGTGTGTATGATCTCTCTTTCGCGAACATTACCAAACCGCGCAAATTCAACTCGTGCATTCGCACTTTCACATTCTTCCCCTCGGGGAAATGCGGGGAATTTTTCCCTTGCTATTTCCCATCCATACCCGTCGTGAACCTTAAATTATCGCTACCCCTAAGGGGGTCTGATGCACTAGCAAAAGACCCCCGGGTGTTTCTTCTGCATTTCAATAAACGTTGAAAAAAAAAGAACATGGCAGCGTTATTGCACGCCCACAAACCGTAAGCATGGGCCTGCTTGACTCCAGCGTTCTTTATTGAATAATATTCCACTAAAGTGGCCGTGTCCATCGATCGTTGCGCTCTGGCCGTGGGGCGCAGATCCCATAGAGCCTTCTGGTCTCTTATTAATTGGAAAGCACTAGAGCTGGCTTCACCCGATAACGAGTTTATCCCACGCAGGTGTAAGCTTAAACGAACACCGCATGGGATTAATTGGCAACCGCCTACATTTGCTTCCTCCTCTTTCGAATTTAATTGAGTTGTGAGCAGGTTGTGACTTTCAACATCAGCGCGAAATGTACTTCCGTCATTCGCCGTGGTCATAACGTATCAAATTCTTCCAAGCCACGAAATAGAACTTTCCTTACAAGGTACTATTAGTGCGTAGGCAGAAAAGGTTTCTCGGATCTTGTTTCTTTTTTCTTTACCGTGACTGGCGCTGCACGCTAGGAGGGCTTCGTGGTGCTGCGAAATCGTCACAAATGTAGGAAAACTGTTTTATACATATAGGATGCCCAGTTTGTGGGACGAACTTCCAGAAGCGCAGCCTTTCTTTCGTAATATGTTTGATGTTTATATCCATATAAACCTCGTGAGCTTTCCACAATATATACACGGAGAAAGATGGTCCTCCGACGCGGGTGTCTTATTACCTAAAGCAAAAACAAAAGCGATATAGCGCGCACAATTCCGAATATTAATAATTGCTAAGAGGTTCCTTGGACGCATCGCAAGAGTTTGAAGCTTAGTTCCCAACGAATGTAGAGAGTTGTGTACGCAACTTGTATAAAAATTGTTGCGTAAATGCTGCAATATGCTGGGGCGATCAAAGAACGGTGATAAATGTCACGCCCTCTTTGAGCAACATACCCTATGCTGCATCGGGCTAACTTTGGATGTCCGGTTTGCGCCTGTTCCAGCTGCCTGGGCACCCTCGGGGTCAACACGCCTTCTAGGCGGTGTTATATGGCACGCCATCTGTGACGACAATGGCGCCACAAAACAAATGGTTGCTACGAGTCCCGTGAGTCGTGCTAAGCCATGTTTTTCCAGTTGCGCTCATCGCACCCATAAATCGGCCTCTCACGGCCCGGCGCGCCCCGCATTCCTAAGCAAAGCTTACTACTACAGGTCATAGCCAGAAAACGGCGTGGTCCTCGTACCGTCAATCTGACCTTCAAGCTCTGACAAGGTCAAGCCAGTGCCTCGTGCGGTTGCGCAGTGAAACGCCTAATCATTCGTTCGTTCTAAGGGAAGGGTCGCGCAAAACGAGATAAGGGGAAAGGCTAAGGGTGCGTGTCATCAGAAAATGAAACAGAGGGGACGGATGCATCCAAGTTCAACGCGCGTTCAAGCCTCGACCGGCGACTGCGCCGAGCAGCGTCTGTGTTTAGAGCACTTTGTTTGTTCACTGTGCGATCTGTGCCGAGCCGAGCTACCACGCGACAAACTTGGTTTGACAGCATTTAACCACGGGGAATTCTCCCCTAAATTTTGTGTCACCTGTATGTCGTGTGCCCAAAACGCTTCGCTGGTAATTCACCTTCACAGAGTGCAACGAATCATGACTTCTTGCTTTCCCGGGAACATTGCACGCAACAGGGGGCGCTGGGCGTTGCCCGTTGCGCACAGCATGTCTCGCTCAGGCCAACCATGAATCGGCCTTCTTTGCACCGATGCGCGGGTTGATCCTCTTTTCCCGACAGCATGCGCAGAAGGGGTGACTTACGTGGCTTCATGTTTATTCCGTTCTCGGAGCTCTAGCACATACACAAATGATCCTCTGAAAGGGCGAATAAATTTGCGTATTTCTCCCGCAAAAGAAGATGAGCTTTTATTATTATCCCACCGATAGTTGCTTACTTAGGTCATACTGAACGAATAGATTGTGAAGCGAATTAATTTCACAGGAGTCTTTGCAGAACCATTGAGGGCGCAGATTTTTTTCCCTTTTTTATTGGCGCCAAGTCCGTCATACTTCGCTTTAATTTAATTTTTATGCGCTACATTGTCAAAGGGAACACCGAAATGAGAATTTCCTGTTTCTTTGATCAAATTGGAGAAATGTGCCCACAGCAGAAGTCGCTCTTTCTCCTGATCTTTCACTCCACAGACAACAAAAGAAAACTAATCTGAATATCCCTGCAGTGCGACAACGACTTATTTTCCGTCATGATCAGAAGACCCTTCTTAGCCATTCTTACAAGTGCTTTGCTATACAAGCAGCCTTGAAGGAAGGGTTAATTTCAGATACATTTTAATTTTCACGTTTCAGCTGTAACAGTCCTTTATCTTTCCAACGCAGCTGGTTGTGACAGCCGGATCAGGCTATATTAAGAAATATCGAGTAATTTTCGTTTCAGATTAAGCTCTCATTTTCCCAAGACCTTCGTTCGATAGCATCGAAGCATTCACGTAAGGGGTCATGGCACTTAGCCTTTAATCCTCTTGGGTTGTAATCGGCTGAATGAATCGGGGTGGACGTCAAGGCAACGAGATGCCCACCACCTCCCTTCCCCGTAAAATTCTTTTGTCAGTTCAAACCCTTGTCATGTGTCACGGTGCTTGGAAGGCGTGGGAGATTATATCGTTTTTCACACAGGATTTTGCCGTTATCGGTACGAAGACAGATTTCGACTTTTTAATTGAACGAAACTTTTCCCCTACGCAAGGGTAGAGATGAGGCCAATTCTGTGTTATAATGTGACTGTGAGTGGCTTATCTTACAGTTTAAAGGCAAGAAAAAGTCCGGCTAGCGTATGATTTGTGGCATTGAGGGATCAAGGAACAGTGCACGCCCCACTTAAGAATATGGAGAAAGAGAAATTCATGAACTTTTTGGGGGCTCTGTGCTGAAAGTGAAGGGACTATGAAATTAATTTTTTTCTGTATCGCAAACCAACCATATAAAAAGAAGGTCGAAATCAATAGGTACTGAAGTAAACAATACAGTCAACTTTGACTTGCACAACAATCCTAGCCGGCAAATCTTGGTTCGTGAAGGCCCAAATTCATGCCACGAGATGTTCGCCTTGTACAAAACACCCGGATTAGCAGGCAGCTCTTACCAGAGACCAGTCTTGTTAATATGGATAGCTATAGGCGGTTAGCATGCAAGGCGTGTAACTACTGGTATGTTTTGTTTTGCCCGAAGCGAACCGTTTCCGTCTGGACAGGGCCCAATGCCAAAGGACGTATTGAGGATGGGCAAATCGGGTGAGATGCGATGCCGCGTTCGGTCCCAGATTCCCCGTGAATCTAAATCTGCTTAACAGCGGTGCGCTGAATGCGACACCTAGTTCGAGAGAAATACAGCTTCTAAAAATAAGTGCAATGAGTCAGGCGTAAACGCGACTCCAAAACGAAGGCAGTTTGGTAACAAATACAACAGCTGTTTAAGAGCCGAGGTTTTCTACGTGAGGTAACGGAAAGAGAGGGCGACAATGTGTGTCCAGAAAGGAAGCAGTAACTACCACTGTTTCCTAACTGAGGGGTCAAGAAACGTTCCTGGAGGAAATGCAGGAATTGGGGTGTTAGGGTTCGCCAGAGGGCGGGGTTGGATGGGGCAACTAAAAATCAGGAAGCTGCTTTAAAGCGTTAGCTCGAAGGTTCCTTTTTGAAGGTGTACACTAAAAACAAACAAAAAAAAGTATTGGAATGATCTTATGAAGGCCACGGCGCTTCTCACTGTGAGAAAGACACAGCAACGAGGATCCGCTTTATGGTTTCAGGCACAACGCAGTTAGTGCAAAGGGGATCGAGCTGCCGTACACGCACAACCGTTATGCACACGCAAAAGCCGAAGATGTCGACTTTTCGCGCGTTTTTGTGCAGGAATCGCCATGGGGAATTTCCCCTAACCACGCAAGTGTCCCAAGGGCGGTATCACAGAAAAGAGAAAGAAAACTCTTTTGACAGCAAAGTAATTTGTGTATTTTGTGTTCTGATCAAACTATCTGTTTGAACAAGAAGCCGCTCTACGCACAACCTCAAATACAAGTGTGCGTGACATGAGATGCCTACTAGGGCGGGAGTGACCCCCCTTCCCCCCCACGCCCCATAGAGTGAGTCGCAGTTACTGTGTAGCATGTCAGTGCTACACGCACATGACTTTAAAAAAGTAGAATAGACTGGTAACAGCGCGGGAGTATACGATAGAGAAAATGCAGCTCACAGAGTTTATTTTGAAGAAGCAGGTAATGCCAATGCTGAGGATGAGACACATACAGAGAAACACAACAGCGGCAGCGCCTGCTTTGCGCATGCCTCCTTCCCGTACTTTTCCTGTTAGCAGCATCATTCGTTTCGGCATCTATGGCCGAACTTAAACGCTATTCTTTCTTGGTCCTATAGGTCTTTCAATGCTGGATGCTCCGCTCCTGATAATTTTTCTGTTTTCAAGCAAAAACTGTGTGCCTCCAAAAAATAGGAAAAAGGATTAAGTAAACCAGTTTTCTTTACTTTAATAACTTCTGGTTGAGGGGGAAGGGGTCGTGCTCACAATTTTTAATATTTCATAAGCATCGCAGGAATCATCAGGAATCAGGAATCATCGCAGTACGGACAATTGGAAGGCAGTGTTGTGCAGTGTAGGGTGCACGAACACCTGTTACGGAGTCGAAGAGGAAAACAAAGTTGTTTACGGCCACTGATAAGACACTTCCGTCACTAAAGGTGCAGTGAAAGAACCCTTAAAAGATGTTCTCCTCGGCGAAAAAAAAACACTACAAAAGTCTTCCTCTAGGATCACATCTTAAACGTCAGTGACTTTGCCTAAATCATTGAAAATTGAGAAACGTCGACGAGGGGTATGGTGGGGGGGGGGGGAGATGTGGCAAGCTATTAGGCTGAAATAGATCCAATCCTCTTTTGAGGACTCGAATCGTCCTCTCTTCTACACGGCGTTTATCATTAGGGAGCCTACAGCAGGCACCTCACGGTCTCGTGGGCCTTCTCGTCGAGTTTCAACCTCTTTTCCCTATCTTCCTTCTTCATTTCGTCCCTATTTCCAACTGCCTGCACTCATCCGGAGCAGCTCGTCTCACCACATCGCTCGCTCCTGTACTCGCCACTGATTCGCTTGCAGGCTAATTTGTACTATTTTGTTTTCTTTACGGCTGTACATCTCGTTCTTATCACAGGGGGAACTATCAAGCTGATCACCATACCCCTTTCCCTCTTTCAGAAAACGTGTCCCTTTTGTTACGTCCCAAATCACCTTTTCTTACGGCGAACGTCTCCCCCCCCCCCAACCAACCTTGCGCTTCCAGGATATATCATTAGCCTACGCCGCTTAGAGGCGTCCAGACAGCACCTCCAAGATATAAGGTCAGATTAAAGTCTTCACGCAGATGCTGCTCTTCTGATAAGAGTGCCTAATTTTCAAAAAACTTGTCAGAGAACGCGTCACCCTTGGAGGCCGAATTAAGGTTAATATGCTCAATACAGTCGTAGACGGAATGGTGGATTTGAGATAGGCGGCATTCATGTCAAGGTGGTGTTGGTCTAGCTGCCTGCTTCCTATGTCCGTTCATTCTAGTTCTCTTTTTAAGGCCCGCTTTCCGAGCAACTCGGCGGTTGCCGGTCCATACGACGGCGACTTGGACCGACGGTCCCGTCGGCTACATAGCGCCAGCGTCTCCCCACGCCGGGCCCACTTTACGGGCTTCCCTCTTTGTCGGTCTGGTTCACTCCTTGCGCCAGAACAATGAACCAGCGCGAGATAATGATGATAAGGCGGGCAGAAAGGCGTCCAGGGAGGTTCAGGTCCGTCCAGGAGCACAATATCTCTCCCAGAAAACACATTTGGTTGTTTGTGTTGAGGGCCGAATAAAGTGCTCGTTTGGCACAGACTCTTCCACTCCGTTGGTTTTGTGGCTCCGCACGCACTTCTCTTGTTGTTGTTGACATTGTTTGGAAAGTGTTCTGTCTGCAATGGTGAAAGCAATCAAGCGATGGGGAGAGAAGCAGCTGCATAAACTCTTTTTAACAAGCTGCAGCCAGCCCAATCTGAATAACGCCAAAGTGGGCGCCGTTTGTTTTATGCGCGCAGAGAGGAAGCCGCCCTACTTGATCCCTTTTCCCAGAAGTGTGCTGTCATCATGTTTTTCGTTTTTGTTTTCGCGGCTACAGAGTAACTACTCTTGCGCCTCGTTGTGGCCTGTGAATAAAACTGAACATTTGTCAAGAACCTAGTTTTCGTCGGTTCGGTCATTCCAAAAAACATTTTCGACTCAGTTTTATTAAGAATAACATAACAAAACTTCATTAGAGAGGGTGGACGCATCGGTCGACTTGGGGAATGAAGTTGGGGGGGGGGGGGGGAGGTAAAGGTTAAAATGTTACATTTGGCGGTCGACGGCTGAGGAGCGCGCTACCTCCTACAGGGAAGACAGCGTCTGCCGTGCAGTGTCGGGTTTCAGGGGCGTTATCCATCCTGAATCAGCTGGACGCCGGGTGGGAGACACTTTAAACAAAGCGTTTGCACGCGGGGCACTCCCACAACATGTGGTGTACCGTGGGCGCGTTTCCTGTGCAGGAGGAGGTGCAGGCAACAGCGGCCACAGATTACTGATCCTAGACAACATGCTGGTGGCGCTTTGGCACTCAGGTACGCCACTTGGCGAACACAATCGGTGAGCGCGGCGCCAGCCCGTGCCTTTTGCAGGAGCACTTGTGCTCCACGGGTCAGTCGAACGGGCAGAGGAGCGGCGTGTGGTAGAACTGATTGTTGGAGCAACTGCTTGGACGCGTTCCTGGCTCGCCTTGGCTTCTGTGGGGTCGGGGTCGCATAGCACGAATTGGACGGGTAGCGCCGTGTTGGCGTGGAGCTCAACAGGCTCGCTCGTGCACGCGTAGGCGGTCTTGTTGCCGTTCCCGCCTGCGTGTCCCGGTACCCATTCTACCCGAACGACTATAATGCGTGTGTCCCGCACTGCGCGAAATATGGTCTTTATGGAATATTTATAGAATACTGGACAGAGCTCATTGGATCTACTCCCTAACGCCACTCTTTAACAAGGCCATGGTCTGCATATTATTAAGAATAACACGCAACGACGAATGCTGATCGCCTTCATTGTGGCATTCACCCTACAATGCAGCGGCCGAGAATTCGTATTTGCCATATGGCGCAGGCGCCAAGTAAAAGTAAAACATGTGTGGAATTTTTATACATACTCCAAAAAAATTCACCAGCGATCCTCCCAGAGTGATAAACCTAACTTTGCCGCTGTTGATGTATTGCTATGGGATTGTAATTATGGTCCTAGGACAATTTTCCGTGCGGTACGTGATAAGGTTGGAGCTTTAGAGCGAGGAAAAAGACCCCAGCGCGAGCATGTGCAATATGTCCGTACGTGGAAAACATGGCACTTCAGATCAGGTAATTTCAACGGTATTCAACGGTAATTTCTTACTATTTTTAGTATTGACACTTAGAAGAAAAAACGAAAAATTACTCCCACCTCCCCTCGCGCGAAGCCCTGTGTAGATGCGACGCATAGGGGGTTCCGTTGTTGTTTCCGTTAGGTTGATTCTCCCATCGCGTGAAACGTGCCGTGAACCCCCTGCCGCGGCTATGACGCAACACAATCCAACACAATCCACTTTAATCCAATCCAATCCAACGCAAGCCAAGCCAAGCCAATCGAATCCAATCCAATGCCCCTCGCGAGAGAGTGTTCGCTATCGGAGAGGAGAGGGGGTGAGCGGCGGAGAGCGCAGCTCGCGCGGCGAGGATAATGGGGGATGGGTGTGGACGGACAACGACAACGCCGTATGGAGGGACAAGGCGAGTGAATGAGATTCCATCGCATCTAAAAGAAGTTTCTATACACGTGTATAGCGTCCGATGTAAGTAGTTTAGTTTAGCGGTGCTTTTTCTTGGTGCGTGTCCGTCACCGATATCCCGGCGGTTTTGTTTTTCAAATATGTGCTCTGCCGAGCAAGGATCTCAAAACCACAATGTCTTAGCCCCCTTTTACAGTATGAGGCATTGGAGCCCAAGTACCTCTAGTTGTAAGATGGAAAATGAGTAAAAACACTGGAACAAGTCATTACAACTGCTCAGACGTCTTCGCCTGGGAGTCGCCCTCACGCCAGCTGTGACAAGGTCCTGGCCACCTCAATACCATGCCCCGTTCAACTCCACCTGCCCCTTTTTCCCCGCTCCAGTTGACCAGGCTACAGCAGAGCACCTGGTGTGGAGGTGCCCTGCTCTGCGAAGCCTACGCGCTGTGCACATCTCCAGCTGCGGCCCGCACCCCGGACGACCGCCAGATTTCATGGCGTGGATACAAGGACCACATCATGACCCCCTGCTCCGATTCCTTCGGGAATCCGGAGTGTATCTGTGCATTTAATTTCCCCTTATGCTGAATGGCAAACTTCCGCAATAAAAAAAAGTCATTTCTATTTCGTTAATAAATGACAGACATCAAAACTACAAGTTCTGGTTAGCTGACGGAGTACGTTCAATCGTAGTTGTTACAATGGCTTAAGCGTACGCCCCGAATAGTTCCACCTAATTGTCAAGCACTCGTAAGAAAGCGAGATGTGGCATTTCGCTGCGAATATGTCAATTTTGATGTTTTTAACTCTAATTAATCGTACGCAACGTTTTGGCCTACGCACTATTTTGTCCTACGCACTATTTTGTCCTACGCACTACTTTGCACTACGCACTATTTTTCCTACGCACTATTTTGTACTACGCAAGCTTTTTCCTACGAACTATTTTGGTTTAGTACCCACAGGGTTCTTGCATAACAGATTTACACGCTCTATTAAAAACAGCACAGGCAGCTGCGTGAAGAAAGGGGTCAGGAACGTAATCTAATTTTGGCTAATAAGGGTGTATCGCTTTCCATATTTTTCAGCGATGTAAAAAAACAACATAACTACACAAGCGAGATATTTTATCAGAACACCGCATGCCGTTTTCTGTACTGCGCACACGCCTGTACCCGCATTTGAATTGTGAAAACATTAGCAGAGAAACCATTAGGCTCGACGCTCGGAAAATGTCAAAACAGGCGCATCCGCAATGGTGCGAGAATTCATCTCCTGAGCTCTTTTTAAAGGGCCCGTTCTTCGTTTCCCGAGCCATTTGAACAGCAAGTTTTATCCAGGAACCTGCTAATGGGAAAACTCTCGGTCTAAGACAGGAAGTAAAGTGCGCAATATTGCGGCAACAACAACTAACGTAGCGGGCAGAAGACCGCGTGAGGCGGAGCAGCGAACTCCGGACTGCAGGCCCATCCAACGCGTGCGCGTGGCTTGAACAGCTTGTAAATCATTCATCAAGGCTTAGTAAAATAAAGTAAAGGTAGCGAAAATATCGCGCAGCCATAGCGTTTTCCCGCAGACAACTTTAATGATCGCCCTTCTGAGATTTCTAAAAACTCCTGTCTAAATTGTGTAGGGCGCGTTAAAAAAATCAGTTATGTCAGCTCTTCAATCGCGTCTTGACGCATTAGAACTCACTAAGGGTACGGTGACCGAAACATCCCCCTCGCGAAGGGCACGATCAAATGCAGAGCATTTCCGCGGGGGGGGCGCCTGCAAGTCGTATGGATTACGTATTGGTTGTTGTTGTTGTAATTGTTGTCTTCCAGCGTAGACATTGTCGATGAAGTCGATGGTGAAACGTGAAACGTGCCGTGAACCCCCTGCCGCGGCTATGACGCAACGTGGAGTGGCTATGACGCAACACAATCCAACACAATCCACTTTAATCCAATCCAATCATAATCCAAACCAAACCAAGCCAAGCCAAGCCAAGCCAATCCAACCGAATCCAATCCAATGCCCGTCGCGAGAGAGTGTTATAGCGCCGACATCGCCTCCACCACACGAACGCGTGATGTTGACGTCACGATCACGCAACAGATGTTAGCGACCGGAGCGCGCGCGAACGACATATGTGGTTTAAGCGCGAACCGACGGCGGCGAGAGAGCGCGATGCGAGTGCCCCCACCTGTTCTTGCGCGCGAACCGACTGTTGCTCAGCGCGAACCCAACGCGGCGAGAGAGGGTGTTGCGCACGTCCCCACCTGTTGTGCGCCCGAACCGAACGCGGGTAGAGAGGGTGTTGCGAGCGGAGAGAAGGCGAGGAGGACGCGGGGGAGAGGGCGCACCTGTGGCCGACGGGTGAATGAGTCAAGGATATAAGGCGCGTTCGTAAGCTTCCATTCTGTGCCGGCTTTGTGGCGTAGCAGAATAGACGTCCGTCACAATGATGCTGACGCTCGTTCTGTAAATAGTTATTTTGTTGAACATGTTTGCAGTCTTCGCGAAGTGCTGAACAACGATGATTGTGACGACGAGTTTTTGAATTTGTTAAATGAGTTGAGTGCATTGAAAGTGCATAAACATGTGCATGCCAACTAAAAGTTTGGTTAACGTTCTTGTTGTTCTCAACCTGAAAGGTTGATTTTGTAATTAGTGTTGTGAATTGATGTATTAAAGAGAAAAAAAAAGGCTTTGTGGCGCAGTGGGTAGAGCACCATGTACCTTGCGCTCCGCCCGCAGAGTCGTGGGATCAAAACCTGGCGCCGGTAAGTATTATTTTTTTATATAGTGTAGGGGGAGCGATGCGGACTACGGACGTCAACGCGGGTGACATCATGAGTTACTGAAATGCTCTGCATTTAATATAGGCTTCCAGGAGTACGCCTCGAACACGTCTCGGCACTTGATGCTCGCGTTGCCGTCACCGTGCTTACAGTTCTATAGTACCGGGAATGAGCGCACACGATGGCTACGGGGCTGCCGAGTGTGCGAACACTTTACGCGAGATTCAAGAACGTCGTTACACGCGCATTCGATCACGCGGATAAGCGACAGTCACGACCTGTAATCAATGTTCACCTGCCTCACAACATCATTAAAGAAGATTACTTGCATAGTGCACGGAAAAAATGTGAAAATTTTCGGTTGTCTTTTTTTTTTTTTTTTTTGGTCTGACAAATGTGTATGGTCTGTTTTCAGCACCTCAGTTCTGATCTTATTAGCAGGTAAAGATGATCAAATTACAAAACGCCATCGGCTATAAACACTGTGAGTTCGTGCACGCTATATTTTTGTACGCGATCGTTAAGATTGCGAAAATGGAAAACAAGCTGACATGCTACAATGGTTCAAATATTTTTATATCGATAAGCGCTAAACTTCTTCCGCAAGAGGAAATACATTGCAAGCAGTAAACGTTGTCACAGCGGTTTTTTATGCGAATGGGAACACGAAAAATGTCGAACAAGTTTTATAGAGCTACTGGTATATGCGGGCGTAAGCAGAACGTTTTTTGGCCCCATATATTCCACCACAGGTCATCTGAGGATTAAGCTTGGGCATAAAATTACTTATATTGCTCGCCCCTTGTTTACGCATGGCAACGCTCAGAAGAAAAAAAAAGCAGTGGATTAGCTCGGCTATGCCAGGATATACGTAAAGCGAGCTAAGGTTCAGATAGTTATTCTTAGGTTTCCTGGTTGTCTAGGATTAGCGGATTATCATGCTTACTGCTGCTAAGACAATTTCCAGTCCAATCCAATCCAATCCAATTTATTTAATCCAATCCAATCTAATCCAATTCGATCCATTTAAATCCAATCCAATCTAATCCAATTCCTATCCAATCCAGTCATGGTGGTTGCGGCTCCGCCGCGCCAGCTGTGCGCCGTGAGACGTCACTGCTCCTCGCACACGCGCAGCACGGCTCTCCAGGAGCCACGCGAAACTGCTCAACATCGGCCAGTGTAGCTCACGCAAAAAAATGAACGTTGCTGAACGGGCAGTTGTCCTTCATGACAAAAAAACCATATCCTCGCGTCTGGATGGTAAATGTATCGCATGTAAATAGTAAGATAGGAATTTCTTCTTATTTTTCTTGCAGGCGAACGGTAGTGGCGCCAAGTTCATGCAGCTACGTCGAATGGTGAAAACGTACGTTTAATTGTTTCGGTTTTGGTTCAAATCGGATCTGTTTGCCTAAGTGAACGTTTACCATTATTTTCTTGGTTGGTTCGCTTAAGTGTCACACCCAAGGGGTTAATATTCGCTCCAAATTCATTTAGTTTTATGACTATGCATTTACGCGTGCTTTAACTCACGGAACGGAACGTTGCTCACAAAGTACTGAATGCCCTTTTTTGTTTCGCAAATCGTGAAAAATATTTCCTGCAATCGTATTTCCTGCGATGCATTCTTCCTTTGTAACCCCTAGTAAAGCATCTTTTAATAAAATAAGCTTTCAATTTTTCGGATAGTTCGCTGGGCACCCGACACTGCCTGTCTTTCAGTAAAGTAGCCTGGCGAGGCCTAACCGGCCATCTCAATAAAGAAGCAGCACTCACCAATTCTGGCGTCTTTCAAAAATTAAAAACAACACACGAAGTGGCACGCTTACCTGAAACGGAAAAGAACAGTACGTTAGACACACGAACCACAACTTCGGACTCTGGGAAAGCTTACATAGCAAACCCTGAGTAGAAGCGACAAACATCGCTTTTTCTTTTTTTTTTTTTGCTGCAAACCATTATTTGGATTGTATTTGCTCCTGACAGGCATACATTCGTAATTTTGTTTGGATTTTACCAGCCATACTCGCACATTTTGTGATGGAAAGTGTGTTATCGTTATCTCGTGTTTACAAAAGCTCAACTGAGAAGGTATCTCACGCCCTGGTTGTACTCCCCTGGCGAATCGTCACCACAATACCGGGCATCAGCAGTAAATCAAGGTTGCCAATTCCAGCCCTAAAGTACTTCACTCTAGAGCACATGTGGAATTGCTACCCTAACCACAAGCATATCTACACTGATGGATCGGTGACGGCCACATCATCTGCTGTCGGAATCTGGGTTCCATCAACGCGCACCACAATTGCGGCCAGGTTAAGCCACAAAACAACGTCGACGACCTCAGAACTTGCTGCCTTGCGCTCCGCTTTGCAGTACATTCTTGGGCAAGAAGCTTCTGTGTGGGTGATTTCCACAGATTCACGGGCAGCGCTACAGCAACTAGCATCATTCCCGCGCGAGCAACTGGCCCACGAAATACACACCCTGCATACACAGGCTGCCAGCATGCTTCACGAGGTAGTGTTACAGTGGCTACCTGGACATTGTGGGGTGAATGGGAATGTGGTGGCCGACGAAACAGCTTGGGCGGCCCACACCCAATCTAGTGTCATCATCCCGATTCCTTTCTCTAGACGTGACGCCGCGACACTTGCGTACTCCGTGGCGCGGCAGTCACAACTCTCCATATGGACGGACGAGACAAAAAATTATTAGCCATTATACAGAATTGATCCCGCCTGCACTTTTCGAATGCCGTGTGGCCTGGGAAAGCGCGACGAAGCAGTCGTTCACCGCATTCGCCTCAATGTCGCTTTTACCATCCACTACTTGCACAAGACGCGCCGAGTTGCCACCCTTCACGGTCAAGTATGCAGTGTCCGTGAGGACATAGAACATGTTCTGTGTGTGTGTCCCCGTTATGACACCCCGCGGCTAACCTGGAAGACAACTTTGGGACTGCGCGCTGATGCACCATTGAAGCTTTGTGACGCCATTGGTCCTTGGCACTCAACTGCCGCGGCAAAACGGAGTACACGGGCTTTGGTGTCATTTCTCCGTGACTCCGGCCTGAACGAAACTCTGTGGATGTGTGCCTTAACTTCACATCTGTTTGTGCGCCGTGTGTGTGATCCTGCATTTGTCAGTTTGTGTGCTTATTTGCTTTTGTAGTGTCTGTATGAGTTTTTGTGTCTTCGTTTCCCTTCACTTTCCCACATCTCATGTTCATGCGGAGTAGCAAGCCAAGCTCGCTGCCAGGCTGACTTCTCTTCATTCATTAAAGCATTCCTCCTCCTCCTCCTTTCCTAAATTATGTTCAGGATCATAAAATAGCCTAATATTTTAATAGTGATTACTCGCAACGGGGTATCAATTAGAGCTCCGCTCAAACAGATCTTAAAACATACTCAGCAAAAGTTCGATCGACTAAAAGTTTAAACAGAAAATAAAGCTTGAGCTGGTGGTGAACATAGAATAATCAACTTTCTTTCCACAATTTCACTGCCTCTATTCTTATTCCAGAGTTTGTTTAGTGCAGGGGAAAGCAATCTTTTGAGGCCGAGGACGGAGTTGCATGTAGCGGACACGGAGGGGGCCGGACGCCAAATTCAGGAGGGGGGGGGGGGGGAGAAAAAATTCGACGAATCGACACTAATGTAGAACACGAATAAAAATCATGTTCATTTTGAAGTAATTTTGAAGTTTGAAATTTTATCCAATTTTTTACCGGTGCAAAGAAGGGAAGTGCAGACGTTATCTTTTTTGTTCCTGTGTAACCCCATTTAAGGTAAATACTGCCATGTCGGCCTTCTGATGTCGTGCCAGGGGTCATACAATACTGACCCGTGGGCCGAATTTGGCCCGCGGGCCGCAGGTTCCCGACTTCTGGTCCACTGTATTTCCTTGTATAAAATGTAGCCCATTGAGTCGTAATTGCCTGTCTGCATCGACAGGCACTAGTAGCCTAATCAGCAGTAGAAGTATATAAGCGTCGTAAAGGCATATCAGTTTTTTTCAAACAACAGATTTCCGTTCGAATGCGGTTACTCCACACCGCACGATAGGTGGTCATTTGTCGCAAAAGAAAGAGGATGCTTGATAAGAGATGAAAAATAAAAGTAAAAATAGTGTCAAGGCAATTAACCAGAGCAAAGACGAAGCCAAGAAAGCTAAACAGTGTTGATTACTTTTGATAACTTCTCAAAACAAAAAATGCATTACTATATAACAAATTTGCGAAACATTTTTTGATGGCCATGAAATGAAGCAGTTGGAATCAGAACTAAAAAATTTGTAGTCACCTCGTTAACGTGGTTTACGGTAAAGCATCTTGAACACGCCTAGCCCACGCCGTTAGCCGGCCTTGTTCGACTCCTAGCCGATGATTGCTGCCGTATGTCCACAACCAGTGGTGCGCACGTGATAGGCACGCGATGTGCACGTGTCCATGTCGTCTCCCTGAATCAGCAGTTTTGTAAAATTCCTACTTGTCCCGGAAGGGAAGAATATACACATTAATGTGCTTTTTCTTGATGTTGTGCTTTATTTTTGACGTTCTTCTGCTTTGGCTTTGGGCATAACAAGTAGTTTTACGCCACGATGAAGAAAATTTTACCTAGGGCGCGTTGGCGTAGAGCCTCCGTCTCCCACACTCGCAACGCCACAGGCTCCCGGGTACCTTCAACGGAAAACGCTCGTACTCTCTCCCTCCAGGCGGCCTCAGATGATTTTCCTCACCCAGGTCTACGACGTTTGACCTTTTTTAAAGACGATAGTCTTTTTTGGACTACTTAAACCCAGAAATTTGGGTCTGTGCCTGTCTGTCTGTCTGTCCGTCTGTCTGTCTGTCTAACTCGATTCAGCCACCCGGCCAAAGTAAAATGCTTACTGCGCAACAGTCTTATATACTCACAGCCAAATGTAAACGTCTAAGCCAGGTTTATATGTTCATACTTGTTAACTTTGTTGAATAAGCACCAGACATAATACAAATATAAGACAGGAAATTAGTACTCAAGGGATATTTACAGTGTTCCTTTATTTAAAAATTCATGAATGCTTGGTTTTTCGATAGCAAATGATATTCTACATTTACTGAAGAAAACCGCCGCCTCCTGGCGGCATACGAGAACTCACGCGGCAACAGCAAAGAAAGGTTCCACTAGCTAGGTTTCACGTTCTGCTTGGAACGCACGTGGACCACGGCAACGCGGTTGTATAAACCTTGAAGTCGGCCGCCTCGATTCACGCGCGTCGCCGCCGTACTGCAGCGCTGGCATCGAGGAACCCCGCCTGTAACAGTGGAACGCGGTAAATTCAAATCGTTAAGCTTGAGCAAACCTTTGGTGTGTCTACCTTGGGATGAGCGCGACGGAACAGAAACAGCATGAGAGGTGAGTGAAAAAGCAAAGGGGGGCATTGCCTTGGGAAATGTCTACAAGGACTATCGTCTTTTGACGACATTTGCAACGAAAGGAGCAGATACGCGGCCAATTTTTTTTTATATCGACGACTGCATACACGAGATTTACGCTTCTTGTGAAAAGAAAATGAATGTACGCGATACTGCAAGTAGGCTAACGAGGAGTTCACTACATGGCCGTCTTTCGAGAAGGTGATAGATTTGACGCAAGAAGCTGACGAATGGTATCAAAGAAAGCTACAGAAACTCGCGACTGCAGTAGGTGAAAACAAACAAATGTGTAACCCCAAAAACAACACAAGATCTTGCTGACCAGTTGTCCATACGAGTGTTAAGGAAGTTCTAATGTTTTTCTACAGCTGAATATGTGTGTGTGGTACTCAATGTCCGTAATGAGGGTCGTCTAAACAAAATTTTCTCCAGCGAGTTTTAAAACTGCTGCAATTTTTTTTTTCCTCAACCAAGCTTAGTGCTGAGCAAGAGGAAACCTTGTCCGGATTCTTTTTATAGTGAAGCTGTTATGATCTAGTTGTTATCTAAACAAAATTTCATGTCGTAAACAAAAACCCCAGGCAGGACCAACCCGTTCTCGCCTAAGACGCCGAGCGCACGCGTCGGGGTAATCAGGCATACAACATAGAGCTAAGTATTCAGGTTAAAAAAAACTCCGAAACAAGCATGGAAACCGTATTATGGATGATAATGCTCCTGTGAACAATGAACACCCCTCTTCCCCCACCATGTATTCGTGGTAAAGAGTATGTTAGCAGATTATGATTGAAGGCTAGACAGGACTAGTGTAGTGTCACTAAATAAAGTAGTTCTTGCCCAAAAGACTGAGCGTATGTGTCAGGTTAGGCAGGACCCGTCATTTGCCTGCAGAGAAGCCGAGCGCAAGCGACAAGTGCGCCGAAACGACGAGAAACATTTCATACGATCCCCCATCAGCATATTGTGGTTTACAACAGCTCCGCTTGACATTCGAATTAGCAGGGCGGGAAGGCGACGTTTTTTTTTTCTTTTTTTTTCACAGCCGCTCTTTTTTGAGCTAGGAAAATGGTTTCTGTTATGTCTTCTAAAGGTGTTATTATTAACCAATTTGAGGACCTTTTCGGCAGCCATGAAAATTGGGAGGTTGAGGGCTGCCTTATGTATTATTCTGTGATGTCGTGATGAAGGCGTTTATTTCGGTTTCTGCGCTTAGGGTGTGTTTGTGGTATGGCAGGTTGTACGACAATATCCGGCTCATAATCAGTGACTGCATGAGTCTTATCGTTTTCTCTTTCACCCTTGCTGTTTCCGTGTTTTTGCGGTTCACAATATGTCTCAGTTCGTTAAATGTTTTGTTTGTTTCGACGAGTGGGAGAACAGCTCCGCCGCTTCTCAGAAGGGCCATGCCGAGGATTCTTGCGAGAGGGTTCTCTGGAATGGCATCCGTAAATATTTTGGGGGTGGGGGTTCTTTTTTTTATCTTGGCCGCGCGTTTTCATCACTCCTTTACCGCACAGGCATTGCAGTGGTTACAGGGCCACCAAACATTCTAAAAGTACGTCAAAAATAGTGGAAGTAAGCGCTGTATACCGGGTTTTGTTTCTTACTAGGAGACATTTTATTTTTATTCATAATCTCGACCTCTCTTGGTTTTCGAAACACTGGCGATGATCGTCTCCCCTGTTCTCGTAATGTAACAAAATTTTGATGCCGGCGCCGGCAGTGTGGCTTTGGTGTGATGGCGTGAATGGCGGGCACAGCTGACGACTGTCTGAGTATAGAACGAACTTCCCTTTGTAAGCGAGGCACCAGCTGAATTCCCGTATCTTTTCTGTCGTTTGGGCCGTACTATTCCGCATTTCAGTTGGTGCCATGCGTATTTCCAATTGAGGCAAGCCTTTGCACCTGCCTGCCTCAGTCGTAGCTTCCGGTTGGCAGCGATGGCGTATTTCCGCGCACGCTTGATGCGCACGGCTGATAGCGGACGGGTAACCCCTGGAAAATCGAAAAATGGGTCCAATACACTGTCGCGTGAAAAAAGGGCGTTTAAGCAGCGCGTGCTACATGTTTCCTTTGTACGTGGTTTCGTGACAGATTAAGCATGCGAGCGATAGGCCATAATGTGTTTCTGGCACATTCTGGCCACAGAACACGCACGTTGCAAAGCTGCGTTTGAACGCACGATTGAACACAGAGAGGGTGTCCGATTTACTGGAAACTGTTAACGTCAGCCCTACCATTCTCATTGCCTGCTAGTTCGAATTGTAAAGGGAACTAAAAGTAATAAAGACGAAAATGTCAAGCACAGCACGGCCACTAGAAGGCAAACACAGACACCACATTGCCATCACAGGTTCACCCTGACAGCAAGCTAGTCTCGTTGCTTCAGGGGCTCTCCGCAGCCAATATGGCAAGGCAAGTAATTTGCTATTTGATCCTTCCGATGCTAACGGATATCCCGGATAGAACTATCATATTATGCTTCATCAACTTTATTTTGTAAAAAAAAAAAACCGGCCGGGCTTAACTGGGGTTATTTCATCCATTTACATGGGGCGCAGGCTTAAGACTGCCCGCATGAATTCTCCATCTGCCTCTCGACTGTGTCCGTATTGCTGCTGCGTAAATCCAACTAAGACCGTCGGATGTGTGCGCGCTCCACGTGCTATTTTTCTACTCCCTCCGAGGCGTTCTTTTGCCGCAAATTTTAAATGGGAAGAGATGTAGAAATGCCTGGTCGGACACTGCGAGCTCTACATCCTGAGTTTTCTCCACACGTAAACTCGTTGATAAATGGAGAGATTTACCACGCAGAGCACGGCAAATTCATTTTTAGTTTCTTCGTACAAAGAATCGAAAAAAAAAAACAGATTAGCCGAAAAGCGGCGCCGTTCTATTTATCCAGCAGACCCATTTGTCATGTTGCCTGAGCCCCTGTACGCGTCAAGAGGACGGCCATGGTTGGGAATAATGCGAACGCACCCCGAGCTGAATGCTGATTCTGCACATGAATCCTGCAACAAAAAAAGCTTGGAATAAGGGGGAAGGGAGGTAGGCGAGAAATTGGCACGAAACCGTCGAAAAGCTGTTCTTTGTTTACGGCCAACTTGAACTTTTTACAACAATATCACGAAAGGCGTAGCGCTCTCCTAAAGAAACAACCACTCACTATGTAAAACAAAACAAAGATGAAATAATGAAAACAGCACATCAACAGTAAGAGATGAAAAGGCCAAAGAGCCTTCAATTATTTAAAGCCTTTGTGTTTGTCTCTTGTTAAAGAGTAAGCAAGTAGCTTTTGTACGTCACAAATATATACAACCGCCTATGCTTAAGTCGTTCATATAAATAGCGTTGATCTTCTTTTTTTTCATCTCACCGAAGACGTGACGTTCACCGATTTATTATCGTCAGTGAAAGGTTAAAGGGGTCCTGAAATACCTTCCGCCGATGCATGGATGTACATGTACCCAAATAAAGCAATGTATTTGCAATCTCCTCCCGCAAGAATTTTGTTAAAGCGATGAGTATTAGCTGAGAAATCGTAAATCAAAAACCGCGCATTATCGTCGCTCCGCGTTTCCTCCTCCTTTCGACTTACTCTCCGCTGTTGACGGCGCGTGAGCCTTGCCTCCCATGATGCTGCGCTCCGCAGCGGTGACGTACTTCCGCTATTTCGCTGCTGAGACTGTCGTCTGCTACGGGCAAGCTTTGTTGACACCATGAATCCCGCACTCTTCTCAAGGCTGGAAAAGCGAAAGAAAAATCTGGCCGCATGTGTGCGGCGGCCTGGCCTTGCCCTTTCGCGGTGTTCGTTGGTGCAGTTGCTATCGGTGGCACGTGACTTTTTATCGGCGGCGAACTCGCAGCCGTACGGGGAAGATCGTGCGCTCGTTCCCTTTGATGCACCGACACTGTTTATCCAAAAAGTGCCGTATCAGATGTGGCCCCGCTGGTGCCGGGTCTTATTTTGCGGCGGTCGTAATTCCTGCCGGCGGCATGTGAAAAAGACATTTTAAATCGATACAGAACCCGTGCACAAAACCCTTCAATCATGTGACCAGTTCAGCTTGGGGCGACGCGTGGTGGAGAGCGGCAACGTTGGCAAAACATGCTCCACCGCGGCTCTGAGCTTTCTAGCGCTGGAGCGAGCGCCACTTCTATGAAAATCTCAAACATCGGTTGCCTTGGCAACAAGGCACAAACCACTGTAGAACTCAGTTACGGTTGCGTGTTCCCGGTTCAGCTCGGGGCCCCACCTCGCGACATGTGGGCACTGCAGGCGTACCACCCACTCCCATTGGGAAGTGCGAGATGCGTTTGACATTACAGGAGGCGATGGTGTGTGTGTGTTGTGGACGTCTTTGTTTCGCGATGCAATGCGACGTTGTGCTTGCTTCTGCGGGTGGATAGTGCTTCCCATGGTCTGGATTATCTTTCTCGAGCGACGTACGACTCAACTTCGCATGGGGTATGTGCAGTGTGCGTGGCTAAAAGCCATCTCGGCTTGTGCGCCGGAGTTAGTGACTTGCTGTTCGTCCCCGCAAACCGCGCGCGAGGTGAGTGCCGAATTTACGACGGACAGGAGGAGGCAACCCATCGTCTTTCAATTGTTTCAATCGCGGTTCAGACTTGCAACGCATGTTGTGACGTTGTGTTCGTTCGAAACCCATCTCTGGATTGTTTTGAAGTAGAATAAAATGTATGCGTCAAACCCGGGCATTTGGCTCAGGGCGTTCTCTGCGATTGCACGAAAGAAGTGCCACGGGGCTTCAACGCTTTCTTTACGGAACGTACTCAGGTAAGGGAATACCCATGTCGTGTTATGGCCGTGCTGCATTTAATACAAACGGTTAAACGTTTGTTTACACTTGTTTCGTTTGTCGTAAAATGTCCAAGCACTCCGGCACTCCGCCGGCAGATCAGCCGGCGAGCCGACGCTGAGCAGACGACTCATCTCTTTGCCGGAAGTGCGTGAAAAAGCCACCCAATAGCAGGATGTCTAGCTCATGACGAACATCGGGGAATGGATGATGTAGACATGTGAAGATGGCGGCGTCCAAAAACACGAAGGAAAGGGTGAGAAAAAAGCCACAAACTTTGCAACAAAAGTGTGAGCTTTCCGCTGCGCGTAAAAGAGTAATACTTGGCACAGATGACGTTGACGACCCAATCTAACGATTGCGCTAGTTCATTTAGCGTGCTCAAAACGCCTTTCAGGGCCCCTTTAACAGAACATTCGGGCGAAAAATTGCCAACGGTGTTTGAGTTTTGCTGTAGGAAGCCCAGAGGCAGCTGTCGACAGCTTATAAATAAATGTTGATGCCCTGTGAAGTGTCTTGGTAATGTGAATCAGGCAGATGTTGAACAGGGTGGGGCTCAAAACACCACATTGAGGAACACCTTGTCTCATCTCGTGCCGCGTCGCTTCGCCATTATTGGTGGACATTGTATACATGATGGCTGTGCAACTAGCCACAGCGCGCCAAAGGCTGCAGCTGCGTAATCAAGCCGGCAAAGAAGAGCCGTAGGTTAACCTCCCGGTGGTATTTTCCGCCACGAGACAAGAAGAAAATGATAACAGTTGTCAATGTTAGGGACGACAAGTATAATTACGAAATGACAGTGATCATGTTAATCTGTTTATGATCAATAAAGCATTGGGGATTATGGATATACAAACAATATTTTCACGTCACAATACAGCGACATTGTTGCAATACATGTCGGTTTTCTGGCCCTCATTTTTCTCTCCTTTAGGTATTAATAGACTAAAACCGCTATGAGCAATTTTTAGATTTCAGTCATTTGTCTCTGGGGACGTCGGCGAGGGATTTAATCCCGGTCAAAGATACCCGACAACCCGACAACCCGACAACAAGCATGTCTTCGCTGAAGGTCATATTTACTTGGCGATGCGAATGCTGGCGTGTGTATCCTGATGAGAGTAATAAGTTCTCATGTGCGCGTTTTGCTACTGGACACTCATGCTTCCGGAATAACTACATCGCAAGAAGTGTTAAGGTGTCCTCGTAATGTTTTTTTATACTGCTTTGCCCTGCGGATGACCTAATACATTTCAGAAATACATTTTTGATGTTCCCATAAGCGCTAAGCTTTCTTAACATATACCACGTGAGAATGCCCTAGGGCGGACCAAAACACAGCTGATAGATGCAAGCTTCCTCCACGCACCATCGCGAGCCTTGCATTTTTTCTGAGGAAGTCGGGGCTGCCATCTGCCTACCCGTTTTGTGGGATGAGGCGTTTCGGCAAGAAGTCACTTGCGAATTCGATCCACGGACCAGAAAGACGCGTGGGAGAAAAAGGGAAAGAGGGGGGAGTACGGGAGAACAAGAAACGGTGATGTAAGTTGGCAGGGAGGATTTCGCAGGGCGGCCGGCAGTGTGCGTGACGTGCCGGTGTGTGGAGGAACGACGGAGGTAACGCGCGCTGAATTCATTCAGCGCGCGTTCCCGTTGTTGTTCCTCCAGTGAAGACGAGTGGATGCGCAGTGTAGACGAGAAAAAGACAACCGGAAGGCAACCCTGACCCCAGGTTCTGACTCTGCGGACTCTTCTTTATTTTCTGCCGACAGCACTGCTTCCTCGGCGTTCCGGCCTTGTGTACGAAGAGTGCCCCTACATTCGCTTTCAGAGAGCCGAAGGCTTTAGTTGCTGGTTGCGCGTCGCTCTCTGCTATAGTGACCAGAACTTGGACACCTTGCCAAAGATAGATCCCTCCATCTCTTCTAGAGTGTTATATCGTTGCATAGGCTAGAGTGGGTGGCTTCTGCACGCATAGTCGATATAGCGTTCGACTTATTCCTACTTATCCTAACCACGTCGACTGAGCCTTCTGAGTGCCGTTACTGTGGCATTTCCAGCAGGTATCCTCCCGAATCGCTTAGGTCGGCCTAAAGAGCCATGGAAAAAAGAATGACAGCAGTAACGCTTCGGGACGGGAAACGAGTGTCGTATATTAGGGAGCAAGACATCCCAGCTCAAATTAGGAGGAAGAAGGGAAGTTCAGCTGCGCAGGTAATGCAAAGGGCGGACAACCAGGAGCCCAGTAGGAAAGCAAAATGGCTATAGGAAAGACAGTACTTCGAGTAGAAGAAGATCAATAACTAAGCCAAGGAACTAGATACGTATATCTGGTAGTAAAGACTGGGTTAGAACATCAAAGCCCCTTTGTTAAGAAAAAGATGATTAAAACGCGAAGGTTTCTGCTATGCAATCTGGCTCTAAGTCTAATTCCAAAATCAAAACTGCTTCTTCCATATAGGTATGGCGCAATCGGACAGACGTGGGCTTCATAACGCGAGAGTTGATTCCGACCACGGGAAGCGTGTTTTTAAGGCGCTTGATGTTCCTTCGCTTATCATCGTGATCATCGTTATGTAGAGCGTATTGTGTAAAGTTGGCATCCTTGCATAGCGTTTTGGCGCAACATCGAACGCCATCGCTGATACATAGAAAGCTTCGCTTCAAAAAAGCGCAGGGCAAGACCATTTGCAAGTTAAGGGGGGGGGGGGGGGGGTTGCTTCCAGCCCCGGATACATATTTAGTGATGATGATAATGATGACGTTTATGATCTTGATGAAGGTGCATCGTACCTACGTTGGAATACATCCATTTTACGTGATAACCAATATGTTTATCACATTGTAGCCCCCCTTGAAATACCTAGCCCTGAATGTGTGAGGGGATACTTGCAGCACAGGTTTGAAGCAGAAAATGCACTAGTCACCCTTGGGAATAAGACACATGTGCTCGGATGTGTTTCCGTGCGCTTGATAGCACGCTCCCGCATTGCGCGCGCGATTCACAGTGCCTTATTCATTTATGGAACCAAACGTCTCTGATGTCACGCTGGTTCTACTTAACCCACTCTGGAAATAAATAAGGGACGTCTTACTTGCCTATCGCCTGGACTGCAGTCGTCTTCTGCGTTTCACCGATCAAGCACTGATAGCGGCAGGCGCGGCCGCGACAGCCCACTCGCCACATTTTTTGAAGCGAGCAGTGCAGCCACTCCTGCTACGATTTTCCTGGCCGAAAGGTAACTATACCACAAGGTGACGAAAATGCGTTGTGAACATTTTGCGTCTTCTTACAGCACGTTATGCAATTTATCATAAAACATTGGATGCATGATTAGATCCACCCAAGAATTTTGCCTTCCAGTACGTGCCTGTCACGAGGTATATTTTTACACCTTTATCAACACCAACACCAGTCCATTTATTCTCACATGGGGAGGAATGGTTCTTCTAAGACTTTTAACTCCTGTAATCGGGTGTCTTCTCTTTCTGGTGCAATCTGGTGTAATATGGTGTCTAAATCTCTTTTCGAAACCAATTTTATTATTTTCTCGTTTGTTTGTATCATTCAGGTGTCCCGAGTGTAATCACTGCTCTTTCTTGCATGCCAAGTGCACCTCCACTTTTCACTTACTTGAAGATTATTTGGTTGGCGTAAGTGACACCTTAGATTTAATCAGCCAAGGAAAACAGGCAGGACTTGGGAAAAGATCATCCGCAATGCATTTGTATAATGCCATAAAAAGGCAGTCGAGTAATCCGCCGAATAAAAAAACCTCAGACGTTCGCGTTAATAAATTACAGAAATTGATTCAACGCAATTTCTTAAAAAATAGGAATTGTCTTCTTTTTGTTGAGAGATGAATGTATATAACGTTACCGTCGCAATTTACATGAAGACAGGGATGACACGGATGTTCAGAGGTATTACTCCTACGGTTGCCAAATAAATGCAAAGCACATTTCACTGCTCAATCGCGGAAAGCATATGATTCCCGTAAGTGGTGGTTACACACCATTGGTTCTAGCAAAAACCTCGTTATTACGAGTAGCAGATCTTTCTTTGACCCCCTTTACGATAAGGTGGGCTCACTCGTTTTAACGCATTTGGTTGAATTCTTATGCGGTGTTTTCTTCACAAAACCGAGGCAAGAGTCGGATGCACCATCTATCATCTCGCCCCTGTTAAGCACAAATGCTCCGTCCTATTTGGGACGGAGCATTTGTGCTTAAGAAGGTTTTTGCGAACATTTGTTCACAAAAGTCTTCTTCGCACCGAAAAACGTTGGTATGGGAGACCTTTGTCATCGGTAGTCCAACAATTTCAAGCTTGTATATACTACCCCATCAGATGCACTGCTGTTTTTGACGAGTTTTTATATCACCATTGACAAACGGCAAAAATGTGCCATCACGCAGCTGCGGTGCAAAAGTTAGCAGCAGTGGTCAGGAGGTGGGCAGAGAAGAGAGAGAGAGAGAGAGAGAGAGAGAGAGAGAGAGAGAGAGAGAGACGAGAGAGAGAGGAGAGGAGATAGAGATGAGAGAGAGGAGAGAGAGAGATAGAGGAGGAGAGAGAGAGAGAGAGAGAGAGAGGAGAGAGAGAGAGAGAGGACCACTGCACTGCGAGAGAAACATCGACAAGGCTTCTCGTTACAATATTTGGCGGAGTTTCGTCCGGCCCTATCAGAGTACCTTGAACTGAACGCACAGCGGTTCAGTTGTGATAAATTATTCGTGAAACGAGCGATAAGCCCGGAAAAAAATTATTGCACAGACATCGCGTGCAGAGCAGCCAATTTGGGTGACCGGGCGCTGGCAATGCTATTTGTCGGCGCAGTTGACAGACGTTCGCCAAGCCTGCACCAAGCCGCACAAGCAGTGCGAACAATTTTGCATAACCGTGAAGGTAGGGGGTTACCCTGTGCTTTGAAAATACGATTAGCGTTGCCTCAAGTCAAACAGAATGTCAAACAGTTTTTTCGAGTGATTTGCTTGTGTGGTCATGTTTGTCCGGCGTAATGCGATCTCATCTAATCGACCATGCGCACGGGAATTGATTGTAAATTGAGACGTTGCTTACATGTCTCGTCGATAGCACCCCTCTTTGCATGCACATATCGAGGTTGTGAACCCACGAACTGAAAGCGGTTTGCAGAAAGTGACACTGATAGTGACACCTTCAAGAAAGTGACGCCGAAAAAAAAAAAAGACAGCCTAACTTTGCTCAACGGATATAAGCGCCGCATATGAAATTCGGTTTCGGCGACGTCATAGAAGAAGTTACTTAGCTCTGCAAGCAAGGCAACCTGTGCGTCTGAAAATGGCTGCCTGAAACATGATGCGACGCCTGTTTTTTTTTTTTTTTGTTGCTTTACCGAAATTCGACAGAAAAGCCGTATTAGCTTTTCGGGTGGGGCGGGCTCTTTGGTTACACGCCGCGGAAAGTGTCTTGCGCGAAAGTTCATTTCCCCGTGATGAGTTCGCGGTTAAGAGCAGCTTGTCACTATGTTTGTCTTACCGGGCCATGAAAATCGTTTTGATAAACAAAAAGAAAAGGCCGCAACGAAGTTGCTGGGCTGCTGCGATGTGGCGGCAATCGCGGTGTGCGTTCGCGCCTTCACAGGAAGGGCATAAAATGAAGGGTAAAAAAGAGGCACACACGCTCGCGCGCACACGCACAAACAAACGGACGCACACGCACACACCCAAACAAACAGACACAAACGCACATACAAACGCACGCACAGAAACACGCCCCCCCACACACGCACGCAGGCATACAAACGCACACATACGCACACCCACACACAAACACACACAAGTACACACACAAGTACACACATGCACGCAGGACACACAAATGCACGCGCGCACACAGACACGCAAACTCGTGCGCACACGCACAGGCACACACGCACGCACACGCACGCACGCACCCACACCCGCGCACCGCTCGCGCAATAAATAACCCTCCCCTCCCCCCTCCCCCACAAAAAAACCAAACGCTGTTCTTCCGGGGGACAGGTACAATAACGGCAGCTTTTATATGCTCGCACCAAGCGCTTGTGAACCTTTTCTCTTCAACCTTTTCAGAATACTCAGTTCCCTAGAAGTTTCTGTACAGAACAGAAAGATAACCGCAACAACGAAGTTTTCGCCTCTTTGAACATCACGAAAGGAACTTCTTGATAAGAGGGCTGGGAAGACAGAGTCGCATTCGATATGCAGCACTGAAAAGACAGCAAGAGGAAACGACAAGAAGCATCGCCAACAGATCAACGCATATGCTCTCGCGCTCCTGAAATACGTCTATGGTACCGTTTGTCGCACGTTTTGCTGCACATGGTTTTCAATGCTTCCACTGACAAAAAGAATAAATGGGGCTGAGACTGGCAGTCTTGCTTCCAGTAGTTGAATGCGTTTCCTGCGCTTTCATTTTACCCTCGGAGGCTTGTGAGCCTCTCTACAGTAGCTTACCTGCGGTACCTATACGCAAAACTTCCTGTTCGCGGAAAAACAGAATGTACTGAAGTCCGTATCATGTGCTGCCGGTTGCGAAGTTTTAGTCGTTTCATTCTGCTTCACGTCAAGTAACTGAGAACATATTACCCTACGGGGTTCTTTTACTGTTCGGCGTGAGCTGGAACTCTGTTTCTCTTGTTTCGCTTTATCCAGAATATGGCTTCGGGGCACGCTTTTGAGTCTTCTAAGAGCACCGCCCAAGAAGTATCCACGTCGAGTTTTGGCACATTTTGGTTCACTTAAAAACCCTTGCACTTATGCCTGTCTCTGCGACACCCAGTTTTCAATGCCATTTGGATAATCACAAGGATTGCATCACATATGAGGTGTAATTATGGATAGTTATAATTTCGCCGCACAATTTTCGTTATTCGCGTCCGAAGTATTTTTGTTGGCGTTTTAACTTAAAAAGCATTCCAAGCGTATGTCCATGGTGGAGAGAGAATAAAGTTTATTGGATGACAAAAAGCAAAGCCCCAACTTTCAGAGCTCGTACCCTCGCCCGAGCTGGTTGTCTACGCAAACGTTGGTCAGCGCTCTACCTCACATCTCGCAGTAAGAATTCAAAATTGTGTTGGGGTTAGATTGTGCCCTCGGAAACTATAGGGTGTAGGTTGCCAGAGGGGAGGGGGGAGTAGAAGTTACACTCGGGTTGGTCACGTGGTGTGGAGAATGGCCTAGTAGGGGCAGGAGTTTGTTGCAAGATTACGGAGCTCACGTTAAATTTAAACGGCTCCGCTGCATGGATCTTGTATGAGCATTTTGTTTCAACGAGCGATCATCTCACTAGCACCACGCTTTTTGCTTTAGATGCACATATCTCTCTCACGTTCAAGTCGACCGAGCCAGCCACAGAACGTATATTGCTGAGTCGCGTTTTCCCAATATCTTGTGCAGGACTGACACTGGTTTATCCCGTTCTGAGTTTCCGAAGCGGCGCTGGTAAGAAACGCTCGCGTGAGCGTTAATAAATTAACGCTCACGCGATTTTGCCATTGAAGCGAAAGCTCCCACTAAGGCCATAATAGAAGCGGACGTGGGCACAGGGCTCTCCAGGGGTTATGCAACGACCATGCTGAGCAGTCAGGCATTATACTGAAACCGAAGCCATTGTGTTGGCCCTCAGTGTCGCTGAATAATTCAATGGCTGCACTTGCATTACACTGTTTATAGAATTTTTTAAGTTCGGAGCACTTTAGGGGCTCGCCTTGTCGTCCTATTCGCTGGACCCAAGTAGAGGCACACGGCGTTCCGTCGTAGCGGCTGTCATTGCGGCGTAACCCAGACTTCGAAAGACAAGCGGTTTATATAGTTATAAGCGTTCGAAAATTAACTCGTAAACCGCTGGCGTTTGTCATACATCTCCTCGTTGTTTAGCGTAAAGAAAACTGTAGGTACATTTGAGGTAATTAACTGTAGGTAATTAACCGGCAACGCCCGCGCTGTTTAGTTAGGAAGGCTCGTTGGGTTGGTGTTTACGATACTAAGCGAAAAAAAGTGGCAGTGAAACACCGACACGTGCGGGAGGAAAAGCAAGCACGAAATGAACAGAACTCCCGCTGGCGCAGTTTCGGGCAGGGGGCACGGGAGCACCGCGAAGGCGGGAAATTTCAGTTGCATTGGGTAGCACAGAGCGGATAACCGCGCTACAGCCCATTATGGCGAATCACTGCTCTGCACTTCGGACAGCTTTCACATTGAGTGCAACGGCTTAATTTTTAACATTTATCATCGCTCAAAAGCACAGCTTCAAGAACTTGGAGATTCGATTTTATAAACTCCCGCAGTTGTACTGTGGCATTATGTATAGCGTGAATTCAACTGCTTTCGCCGCAAATGACGCTGTATGGCCTGTGGAGCCGATACTTGTCAACTCTCTGTCGTTTCCAACCTTTGTTTAGAAATTCAGCGCGCAGGAGTTTCCTACATGTTATCTCGACGAGATAATCTATGCATCAACACCAACTAGTTTTTCGCCTTTAGTACTCCCATAATTTTAACTGCTGGCAGTGATCCAGTCTTGTTTCGAGTTTTCTTTTAGGCGCAATTAGACATTCGAGCACCCTAACGACGATCAGCTACACCCTACAGCCACTACTGTTTCCCTTGCTAACACCCGCACAAAAAATTCGCGAAAGTACGGCACCCAAGATGTTTCAGAAATGAGGGCAAGAAAAAAAAAGACAAAAAAGACGCAATCGCTGCGTGCTACACCGCTGGCCTTACTGGTGCCTGTCAGCCATTGATTTAGGATTACATGCACTGCAACACAGCTCCACTGCCTCCAGTGGTTACGACTCGCAGTTCTCTTCTTTAACGTTCTTGGTCATGATCTTCTTGGTAATGCTCTTGGTCATTCTGTGGTGAGGCTTTCTAAGCTCCTGCCTCGTCGCTTCCCTTTATTGCACCGGTATGCAGGTATTCCGCCTTCCGTATTCCCTAACGAGCACCCCTCCATCGCCATACGCCTTCGGGTGTATTCCCGAAAAGGCCTTGCAATTCTCGCAGCACTGGTCTGCATTTGCTTCCTAGTCACCAGCCCAACAAGCGGAACTTCGCATTACGGCATGTAGTTCCAGGTTATTTCGTGGTGTTGCTCTTTTTTCGTTGTTGGTCATTTGTTGCCGAACGTCTGTGTTGCCGAATGTCTCTCAGCGGCAAAGAGAGGAGAGATTGGAGGTCACCGAAGGTAGTGGTGAGCTGACTACTAGTCCTTTCTGTAATTCTTCAAAAGCTTTCTCTACAAAAGATATACAGAACTTGCGCACTTATGAAACATTTACTATCTATTTGCATACTTATTATTGTTACATGCTTCTTTCTTCTTTTTTTTTTTCCGCGTCCGCGAAACCTTTATTGGTGGGCACTTTGTGCTTCGTGTACTCACTATGGTATTGGTTGCGCCATAACTACACGCTGCTTTAAATACAGTCGTTAGTTTCTCACGCAAATTTAAATAAAGATGACCTGGTTTACTTCTGGCTAGAATTATACTTGTTATTTCTCGGCTACAATGCCTAACGAGATGGCAAAAGGTTAAGTAGATGCTTCGGTCCCCCTCGAAGTAGGCTACAGCTTGAAATAACCTGAAATTTTAGCAAACTAAGTGCCCCAAGTTTGTTCCTCGGGCAGTACTATCAGAATGTGAAAGGTCGTGACGATACCAAACATTGATCTATGCAAAATCGCGATTTCAAAACGATCAAAACTGTGCGTATTGCGCCCGTTTGGTTCCTGCCCACAACCGTGATGACCCAGTTGTGTAGCCGCTCCCCTTTTCAGGATAAAGGCTCACTTCCTTCCCATCCAGCCAGGCACCCCGCTGTGTTCTAGTGCCCCCCAGTGAGATCCCTTTTCCTGTAAGCAATTGCTCTTCGCAAACATCAAGTGATGAGAGGACTTTATATTTCCGTTCACTTGAAATACCCACTCAATACAATTTGGTAAGAGCTGTTCTAGTTTGCTCTAGCCTGCTCTGCTGTGGTAGTGGCAGTGTTTCTGGTTGTATTTGTGGTTATCCATCATTTATCTAGTTTCCCCGGTATAGCGGCTTAGACGGCAACCGAAGAGGCGCCTTTAAAAGTAGAGTAAAAAAATCACTTCACAAAAACGGGACGTTTTTTTAAGCTACCCCTAGCGACTTTACGGCTGCGCCTTAAATTTCAGGGTAACAATACAAGGGTCATACATCTAAGTATGCCTAACATGCTCTCAAATTTTAGCGAGCTGTTTCGTCCTCGCAATTTTGGGCGAAGTATTTACGCTAGTACTTCACCCCCGCATGCTTCCTATGCGATAGTTCCATGGCTCCGCCGAACCCACTCGCGCAACGTGCGTCACAGCGGCTTGACTGCCAGCAAAGCAAGTATCTCACCACCTCTCAACTTTAGCTGTGCAAGTGCGCTCTTTCTTTCGCTAAAATGCAGAGGAATCCACGGTGTAAAGGGATCGCCCTGGGCGGAAAGCTGCAAAATGGGGCGTGATAATTGCGCCTTCAGACCGGCTTGAGCAGAGATCTAAGGATAGCGTAACGCTTACGCAGCGTTTTTGCTTCAGAATAGACAAGTACAGCAGAGCGGGAAACCGGACCCGGTACTAGTACACGGATGGCATTCAAGCCACTTATTTGGCAAGAGGTCAAATCACGTCGTGAGCATGCGCAGCTGTACCAGATACTGTACCGGAACCGGTTCACGCATTTACCTCAATATTACTTGCAAAATAACCATTTCAACCTAAGGCGTGGATATTGCCCTCTCAGAGCGGTCTTGAGCAGACATCTAAGTGTAGCGTAACGCTTACGTAGCGTTTTTGCTGGAGAATAGAGAGTTATAGCAGAGCGGGAAACCGGACCCGGTACAATACACGGTTGGCAATCAGCGCCACTTATCGTGCGCAGAGGTGTCAAAACACGTCGTGAGCAAACGCAGCTGTATTGGATACTGTACCGGAACCGGTTCACCGCTCTGCTATACCTCTCTAATATTTCTTTGCGACCTAACCAGACCCAACCATAGAAGGTCTGCGCTCGTCGCAGAAAAAAGAAGATCCTGCTAATGGCTTTCCAATTACCGTTCTGTCTTCACGAACCGGTGCTTATTTTTAGTAACACTCGCAGCCTCTATTGCTTAGTGTTTATTTGTCTACAGCTGCCGTACTGGGGCTAATGCACGGCATATATTTACGCCGCACCTTCGTATCCGTTATATGTACCTTTCCCGGGGCAATCTTACAAGCAGAGGAGGAATTGCTAAGTTTGAAACTCGCGCTCATTATGTCTCACATATTACTTACTCTTAATTGTGCAGCAACCTTATTATAGAAATGCAGTAATGGAGATAACAAAACTATTCTTGGTCCATACGCATCTGTGCCCGAAGTTTATCCTTATTTATTCTTTTTCCCTACAGCCCTAAATTCCGCTTTCCTTCGAGGTTGACTTCTTCAAGCTCGCTAATGACCCACGATCAAAACAAGACTTGTCGCATTGTGCTCCTTCCAGTTGTCTTGTGAAAAACGTTATTTTTTTTTCTAATTATAAAACGTATTGTTTTTAATTTACCCAGTTACTTTGATCTCGCGCTAGAGTGTTTGGGTATAAGCAAAGTGGATTTATCCTTGCACAAAAGAAACAAAAGTTTGGGTCAACCGATTCAGTAATAATTAGTTGGGTCAACCATCAATTATTAAATTAGCAATTAATGAAACATTTAAAGGATAAATTATTACAACGATAAATAATTTACCACACATTTATATGTTTAATTGAAATATATTGAGACAATGTCTTAGCGGTTCCGCAATATTGAAAACATTTTCTTGGGGAGCTTATAATCAGCGCCCAAAAACCTTGGTTACCGAAATCCTCGTCACACCTAGACCTGAATGACACTTTGCGAAATGAAAGTAAGGATCACAATTATCATACGTTCGTCGGCGATTCGTTCTCTTCTTGTCTTGCAGTGCCATTGCTTCATCCCGCGTCTCCACCACCATCCCATATTCATGAATTTTGTCCCGCTCATTTGAGTGCGGAACAGCTGTTTCCGGCCCCTCAGCTTCGGGTTAGCTACGTCTATAGCGATGCAAAGATAATTGAGCTTTTGCAAAAGTTATCAGGCGCTTGTTTTGAGACAGCAGCGCGTGGTACGTTTCTCATCAATAAAACCCGCCTTTTACCTGATTCACAACTTTCTGAATGGTGCTAAACTCCCCCCTCCCCCCCCCCCCCCTTCCCCCGAAATAAGAAAGAGACATAACCAAAAAAAAAACGAGAAGACGTACATTATCTGTCCATTCCTCTATGGACGTATTTTATTTTAGCATAGCTGGTAAAAAAATAGACGCGAAACTTGTAGCACGACTACTGCTCGATTAAACGGTTCAGTGCGGTATTATATTCAGCCGCGAACCTTCCCATATAATTTTCATTCGGACAGTTTCTTATCAGCTGCTTCTTTTACAAATAACAAACCGCATGCAGTGACAACTTCGTCGGAAGAAAACTGTCGTGCTCGTTGCCCTCTTTGCTATATCATATATTTCCAACTGCAAAATAATTGCAGGTGTTGACCAAGAAGGATCTGTTTCTACCTTCCCCCTCCCACTCGCACTTTGTTGCTCTATCATAACTGTACTGCTTTGTGTTCTTTCCCAGTATAGTGCACACTTCTGGTTTTGTTCATACTTCTTCTCTGTATTGCTGACTTCATCTCGAAGCCTCAAAGTAACCAACTACGTGGCATTAAATATATCTCCCTCTTTTGTTGTTGTCGATTTGCAACGTGAGATAAACCTAGTCGATGAAGGAAAGTTCGACATCCACCTGAGAGCAGCCATACCGCTGCAAAGGAAAGCTATACAACCGCTGCAAAGGAAAGCTATAAAATTCGTCCGTGTCCAGTATTTCTCTTAAACTTTGAAGTTTCTGAGAAAGTTGTATAGCTTCTTTTGTAGCCGTATGGCTGCTCTCAGGTGGATGTCGAACTTTCCTTCACTGAAACTTACTCCACCTTGGAGATTTACCCTAAATCTGGTCGATTATACCAAGTCGACTTCATCTTCCGAATCTTTTTCTCATAGTGTAGCCATTCGCGGCCTCTTCCCGGAAATTAAGTTCGCAATATCGCCAATGCCTTGGAGTTACTCCGCATCGATCCTACGGAAACAACTGATCCTCTGTTTGTTTCCATACCTACGCTCGGGATGGCGGTTTTTTTTCTTCGTAATAATGGATTGGGCTATATCCGCAACCTTATTTTTTTTTCATAAAGAACGGAAGGCGCACGGTTGGCTGGATCGCAGCAAGTTGTATTGCTTTCTTGGTCGTTTGCGATGGGAACATGGAGAAAGAAAGGGACACGATTTACAAATGGAAGCCATAGAATTGGTAACGCGCTTATTCGGAGCACGGTCTCTCTATCTTCTTTAAATTCAATTGCGAGGAAGTAATTGGGAATTGCCCTGCGTGTAAAATACCCACGAGAGTTTTCAGCACTCCTTTGCAAATTTTATCGTTAAGACTAGCGCTTTGTGCAAGCTTCCGTCGTATAACTTCTCAATTGTTATTTTACGGCATTTTCTCGCGAGCTGCCATGCTTGAAGTCCTAACACGTTCAGTAACTGAAATCCATTAAGTGGGGTATGTTTAGGGCGATATTATACGGCTTCGAAGGAAGTCAGAGCTTTTGTTGCTTAGAAGCTTGAATAAACGAGCTCAAAAGTTCGTTCATCGGGTCATGAAGTCAGTCATCAACATACTGTTCACTATAATAACGTTTACGATTATATTATTATTACTAGTAGTAGTATTAGTATATCTGGGGACATCACTTCTACTTTCATTCATCTTTTTTATATAAGCCTACCTTCTGTTTTATAGCACGCTGAATTTCAGCTTTGCGTTGCATAAGTAAAAGATGTAAAAGATAAAAAAAGTCAATGAATTTCAAATCACTGGGGGCTTGACTGCTTACGGCGTAGGCTGTGATTTGCACGGTCCGCTACAATTTACTGCCATACTTTGTTCTTTTCAGTAGCATAGAAAAGAAAACTACGCGTGAAAACATCTGTTGTAATGTTTTAGGCAAATTTGATTTTTCAACGCGGTGGTTCTTATCATTTTATTACAAAATATCTTGATGGTCTGTTGTGACACGTTGCACTCCGCCAATCATATCAGACTCTTGATATCTTCGTATCACCCGTGCATTCACATTAGGCCATGCACGTCGTATGAACGGGAGCCGTCTTCGTAATTGTTGTAAGACAGGAAGCTATCTTGGAGGGCCCCCATGGAAGTCCGGAGCTCATTTCACCTGCATACCAAAGCTGGCTGTCGTCTATGGGAGTGAACGATAATCGCTACCAAATACGTTCTCGTCACTGTCGTGAAAAAAGTAGTTATCCGTTTCGAAAGCTGTCCTCTTTTGACGCTTCCGACAGTTGTGCCACAAAGGAGGAAAGAAACTCCCGGGCCATCTGCACTAACGTGAAACCTGGGGAGCGGCGAAGCATGCATTGTATAAGTGTATTTTTGGTACCTTGGCGTTTTTGCCAACGGAGATGAAGCTGTTGGGGAATATAGGTATACAGCTTCGCTGTAAAAGTCTTGTGGCTTTGAAGCACGAAGCGTTCTAGCGCGAGGCGTTGGAAAACAAATTTCCCTGTATTTAGTTCCGTGACTACATGATACGTGATACGACGACGACGACAGAAGGCGCCGACAGCCCGAGCCCGTAAGGGGCTTCGCCCCTTAAAACAATTTGCGGTGAAATCTCAACGGTTAGCTAGATGACCAATTTTAATCATAGAACTCTGTTGGGGCATCTGCCCCCACGGCAGACGCAGCAGGCTGTTAAAGAAACGCCAAGAACTACACAATGCCGCTCGCGAGTAACGCTAACCTTCCGTCGCCAACCTTCCAACGTCGCCTTGGTGGGGTGTTTACCCTCCCAAAGACTACGTATAGACAGACAGCGTTCGCGTTTTGCATGGGCTTAAATGCGAACTGCTGCGTACGGTCACCTGCCGCGATACGGCTGCACCCAACAGGCTACGCAATCGCAACTATGTAAATCGGTTCTCGAGTTTCGGGTCAACGCACTGATTTAATTGAACAAAGCCACATCATTCTCATTACTGCTAGAACATTTCTACGACACGTTAACGAAAAACGAAGTGAGGGAGCGCTCTTCTCAGACAGCTGCACGAAGCGTGGTGCGTAATTAAAGCATCCCGATTTCCAGAAGAATAAATAAGCAAGCGCTCAGAATCGATAGCCCCAGCTTTGTTCCGCCTCAGCCCCCCCAGCTTGAAGCTTTCTTCCCTGTTCGTGGTCTGTCTACCTCGCTTGACAGCTGAATCCCTGCGCACGGCGCTCCTTTCCAAAGTAATGCATGTATGGGGGAAGCTTCTGCCGTTCGTTTGGACGGCCGTGCATGCGCTTGCAAGCGGCTGGCGTGCTGGGCACTTCACCAAAGCGCACGCCCCACCGCTCGTGCCCCAACGATGCAGTTTCGTTTAGGTTTGCCGGTGATCCGTTCATTGCGGAGAACGTTGACACGAAAGATGCCACGTTAGAATCAACGGCCATTCGTTCCCCGTCAGCTGTGAGTGAAGGCCCCGCTTCGTTTGCAGTGTAAGGCGTTGTGGGAAGCTTGTAGTAGAAGTCCCTTCACAGCGGCATGTACTAACTCGGAAGCAGATGCCTGCGAAAGCTCGCTGGCCAGGGGCTGTGAAAGCCAAACAAAATAAATAAATAAATAAATAAATAAATAAATAAATAAATAAATAAATAAATAAATAAATAAACAAACAAATAAATAAATAAATCTGGTTTGATCAAAAATAACTTTCGCTGAAGTTTACATTTGCGGCAGCCCTTCGCAGTCGTTCTTAAAAGAACTTTTACTCGCACCAGTTCTTTTTGAATGCTTTGTTGATCGATCAATCACTCGATCAATCAATCAATCAATCAATCAATCAATCAATCAATCAATCAATCAATCAATCAATCAATCAATCAATCAATCAATCAATCAATCAATCAATCAATCAATCAATCAATCAATCAATCAATCAATCAGTCAATCAATCAATCAATCAATCAGTCAATCAATCAATCAATCAATCAACCAATCAATCAATCAGTGACACACATGATTTTTTTCTCGAGGGATGTCTTTAAATTCGGAGGGAGAACGTGGAAGGAGAAGAAATGTAAAAAGGCAATAACAGAAGAAAAAACAATATCGGAATTAATCAAAACCTAAAAGTTAAAACCACTGGGATGCTATGATTGATTGATTGATTGATTGATTGATTGATTGATTGATTGATTGATTGATTGATTGATTGATTGATTGATTGATTGATTGATTGATTGATTGATTGACACAGTACGATATATTTCCCTCTCTATTCTCCCACAAGCCCACTGTGTCGTGGTCTTTCTTTTCACGTCCTCGCCATGGCGGTGGTGTCATGTCTGCTAGGATTATCACCGTCTTTTCTACTTTTCTTCTCTGCCAAATGAACTCGAAATATTATTCTAAGTGTTGTGCATTAACAAAGCCCACGGGGCTGATTCTGAAGTGCCCAGTGTGTGGGACGTGAGGATAATACCCGAGATTTGCTGTATTTCAAACGCAGTCAAAGTGTTAAAAAATTGGTCCAGTTTGTTATAATTCCACGTCAACTTCATTCAATAGCGGCCAAATTTACAAAACAATGCAATAGCAACAGTTATGTGAGTGCAGAAAAGACAAAACTAAAGGCAGTAATACCGAGGTATCGGAAGGAGAAACAGACATGAGAGCGTCGTGGTATGAAGTACGCAGGACATCTTCGTATATGCATCCGGGACGTGCAAGCGCTACAGAAAAAATTGGCCGCGTATCTGCTCCTTTCGTTGCAAATGTCGCCAAAAGACGATAGTCTTTATCGACTTTTGCCAAGTAAATGCCTCCCTTCGCTTTACCGCTCACCTTTCATGTTGTTCCTCTTGCGTCGCGCTCCTCCCAAGGTAAAGACGCGAAAGGTTTGCTCAAATCATTTTAAATTTCCCGCGTTCCACTGCTCCAAACCGGGTGTCTCCATGCCAACGCTGCCGTACGGCGAAGACGCGAGTGAATCGAGGCGCCCTACTTCAACGCTTATAGAACCGCGTTTCCCTACTCCACGTGCGTTGCAAGCAGAACGTGGAACCTATCTAGTGGAACCTTTCGTAACTGTTGCCAGTTGATTTCTTAAAATGGCGCCAGAAGCTTTAGTGGCGCGGGCGACAGCAGGTGACGGCGGGGTGAATTTTTTTCCTGCAGTTGATGAAATATTTAATTTCGGAAAAGTCAAGCATGTATGATTTTTATGAAGGAACACTGCAAATATCACTTCTGTACTAATTTGTTGTCTTATATTTGCGTAGTGTCTTGTTCTTCTTCAACAATGTTGACAAGTATGAACATTACACCGGACTTAGACGGGTATATTTAGCTGTGACTATATAAGACTATTGCGCAGGCATTGTTTTACTTTGGCCGGGTGGCTGAATCGAGTCACAGACAGACAGACGGACAGACAGACAGACAGATAGACATACAGACAGACCAAAATATCTGGGTTTAAGGAGCCCAAGAAAGACGATCGTCTTTAAAACGCGTCTGCTCTGTTTGTGCCTGCGACGCGTCACTCCTAAACTGGTTCTTGTCAGCAGTGTATATTGAACGCTTTTGCTAAATCAGACGCAGGTGGTGCACCCGGTCAACACGCGTAGCTCACCATGCAGTGGCATCCTCTGCACGCGACTCAAGTTCGCCCGGCACTTGGGGTGCAAGGAAGGCCCGCGTCCCGACGTTGAATTTCTGCGGCCGTCTTGCTTCAGGGAAGCGTTGGTTGCCATGACAACCTCGTCCCTTTTTCTTCTACACCCGGAAGCTGAACTGAATTATAGTGCTTCACTTTGCGGCCTTGACAATTTCTTCTTCGCACATATTTTTTCTTGCAAATTGCCAAGGTCTCTGGTATGTGTACACGCGGGATTCTTTACTCGCGCCTCGGTGCTACGCTACGAGGAAAACCGTCCCTCCTTCCGCCTGTTTTTTTTTATGTCTCAGGATGTCCCCTTCTTGTAGAGGAGCGGGGTGCATGGGACACGAAGGAGAAAAAAGGTGGATTTGCCCTCCTTTATGCGCTTCTTCTGCCGTTATGCTTTTGTTCTGCCAAACAATTCCGGCTTGTTCTTTCTATCCATGCTTTATTTTCTGCAGGTAAATGCCTGTACGTCTGTGGGTTCGTTCTGGAAACGAGGTTTTGCGTACCTGAGGCCCGGAGAAAGTGACTTTACAGTCAGAAATAAAACTTCCCGTTTTCCTTCTGCTCTGCGAATTTCCTCGCGAGAGCACTTCTTCCTCTATCTTATAATCTGGGCTAAATCTGAAACCGATGCTGCTACATGTTTCGGCTTCTCCTAATCTCGCAATGCGATTATCTAGTGCAGACTTTGAACAACTGCAAGTTGCGCGCTTTTGAAAGTGTAACAAAAGACTACTCGGACAGGATGCTAAAAGGCTTGTTTCCTGACGCGTGTTTGTATGCTTAGATACTTCTGTTAGTGTGACGCTCGGCAGTTCAAAGCACTCGCTATGCACGACATAATCCTGATGAAGGCCCTCTGGCGAATGCAGATCTGGCGTGATTCTTATGGACCCTGCCACATACATAGATAACGATACGCTATTACTTAAAATGACGAAGTCAAGGGTTTGACGGACGCCCGTCTGGTCGAGAGGGTACATTTGAGAGAGAAATAGGGCACCGACCAAGTAATTAAAAAGAAAAACTCAAAAGACGTTTCGGCTCCCGCACGGGAGACTTGTTCACAACGAATTTATTGCAGACAAAACAGCTTAAAGGGGTCGTGAAGAGAAAATGCATTTGTCTTTGCTTAATTTTGTCTGCTTGAACGACCTTTTAAGAACATAAATCCCAAATATTTTCACAATTCATTGCTTCTGGAGTTTAGGAGGCGTCGTTGAAATTCTCGTTTTGAGGCGCATCGCAAGCGACCATGCGCGCACCGGCGGTCGGCAGCGCAACTAGAATGACGTCACGTCAAGTACATTTGAGAGTTCAACGCGGTTCAATGTTCTTTGTGTATAATATTCTGCAAAGCTGCAAACCCAATATTTTAAAAATATTTCATTCTTTATTCGTTGCCAAAAAACAGTTTTCTATTCACGTGAGCGGTGTCGTGACCGCTTCAGTTGTCTGGCAACCATTGCGGCAAAACTCAGGCCTGCTGGGTGTTTGTACAGTTTGTAGCCAGTTTCCCTGCTGAATTTCACGTTCGTTTCCCGAATTCTCTTCGGAATCTTATCTTTTTGGTATGCAATGACCCAAGATCGCTAAAGCAAAAAAAAAAAAAAGTGCCCCGTGTGCGATTCGAACTGGCGGCCTCCGGGCCAGCCCAACGTTACGGCCAGCCTAGTCGGACACTTTATCCACTACACTATCGACGTGGGAAGCGCGCGCGGCGAAAAACTGCTGCATAAAAGCCTCTTCGCATTTGTAACCCAGACGTCTGTCGTGTTTTCATAAATTCTAATCTACCCAGAGCTTTAACCGGCAACTTACTGTTGAGCGCTTCTGCAGTAAGGTAAGCCAAAGCGGAGCGTATACAATCAACAAAACAGCGTTAACAGCATTGTTTATTGCAGGAAACAGGAAAGCAATCGTCGAAATGCGTGATGTTGGGACTCGGCGACTCGGCGCTGTATCGCTGCTTCTCGCTAGTTATTTTTGCGCTTGATGAGTGAATAATGGATGGGTTTTAAGTTCTGACTACTCGAAGTTTCTTCGATAAACGTGTTTATGTAATAAACTCTCATTTTTGCGTTCTGTCATGCATCTCGTCAGGTCAGAAGTTTCACGTTCGCGCAACTCACATTACAGGCTACGTGAGACAGACGTCGGCAAACTTGTGCAAGAATATCGGCTAGCAAAACTACAGTTTAGACTCGTGGAAACAGCGTAAACTGTTTACGAATGCCCAGTATAGAATAAACGTGGTTACCTCTGCCTGCGCATCTCGCCGGTGTTGTTGACTGAAAGTTCGACCAACCATGTTGATCAGTCGTATCAGAGATCAGACATCTCCCGTTCAGTTGCAGTTCGAGTTTCATCATGGCGCCGATGTTGTAGCTTTATCTGACCCTTTGCAAGCCCGCTCTACGCCGACATATTGTGCAGACGAGGGAGAACTGTGATTGGCTTCTTACTGACTTACTGAAACGTCACTTCACGAATTGAGGAGGAAAACCTCGGTGAAACCGTAACTGCATTTGTTTACCTATTTGCCGATTTCGGGCGACGAAACGGGTATGCATTGTTTGTTTATCAAGGTTCCACGGTTATAAGCGCACACACAACACAGCTTTTTTGAAAATCTCTTCATGACCCCTTTAAAGGAGCTATGAAGAGAAAATACAACGTTTAATTTAAAATAACTAGGATTCAGTATCTCACTCAGCTCCATTACAGCCACAAAAGATGTTTTTTAACAAAAAAAATCAAGAAGTATTTAAAAGCTTTCAAATTTTGCGCCACAGTGACGTGTTATGAGCAAGAATGACGTCATACGGGCAAACAATAAAACATAATTTTCAGTACGTTAACTGCACGTTAGCATTCAAGTAATGCGGTCGAATGGAATTAGAGGCCCCATTACAGACGTCCAGGCATGTGTCGTCGCGACAGGTCAGGTAGGCGGCTGCCAATCGCACAAACAAGGTTCAGTGACGTCATAGAAAAGTTGCGGGAAATTGGCTGGGGGGTCGCGACTCCTTCACACGTTTTCTTTGATATCTCCGTTATTTGTTAGAAGATTGCGATGATATTTGTATCATTGTTATCGAGGCTAAGCAGTCTTTCTAATAAACCCAACTTGTATTTTGTCTTCATGGCTCCTTTAAGTACGCTTTAAAACGTGACGTGGGCAGCGTGGAGACATTAGATGCAAGGTTCCGATGTGACGATTAAGGGTGTTAGGCGTTGTCTGTATTATTAGCGATTCTAAATTTAATCTTGCGGCCAAATTCTTCTCCTTAGTGATGATGCCTGCATTTTCCTAGTATATCTCCTAGCCCTACTGCTCCGCATGTTCGGAGAGGGCATTCGACGCCACTTTTTTAGTCTTCACATCATAGCAGTGGTGTTTTACGCGCTTTTGAAAACAGCCCGTTTCGCCTATGTACAAAGAGTTGCAGTTTGCACAAGGGACCCCGTATATCAATCCGGGCTCCCATGCGTTTTCGGTTTCGGACCCCGTGACGTTTCGGCTCCCATGCGGGAGCCGAAACATCTTTTAAGTTTTTTCTTTTTCATTACTTGGTCGGTGCCCTCTTTCTATCTCATACTTAAAATGACGGTCAATAGAAAATACAATACCATCTATAACCCAAACTGTCAACGTTTCATTCCTTCTCGTCTAGGGCAGGCAGTATGTGAACAGCAAATCAGTCCTATCTGCCCAGATTCGAGCAGTACCACACAATATGCAATATTACAACTTCTAAGCGTTCATGACGGCTCGGATCATCCGACATATTTTCGCATCGGTTGAAAAATTACGCAGTTCAATTTATGTAGTAGCTACGTTTGTAGGTAGTTTTTCTAGCGGGAATGAGAAAAACGATACACATGTGCACGACATTTTGGGGCTCCCTGAATATTCTTACGTGGCTTAGGTTATTGCGCAGCTGTTCATTACGACGCGCTGTTTTGCCAAGGTTTAGCGCTTCGGCACACGAAACCAGATTTGTTTTAAAACGGACTTTCTGTTGATCTGCTTTTGGTACTTTCTGTTGAACATTCATGTTGGTCTTGTCGAACAGCTGTCGCAGCTTATCCATAACCGCTTTCTAACGATAGCGGTAAAGAAGGGGGCATTTCGAGCTGCTCTAACCTCTTCCACCGTGGTGTACTTTCTCGGTCTTCCCCGCCCACGACTAGAGCCTCGTGCATCGTCACGCCAGCGATGTGGAATGGAGCAGTGAGCCCACGTGGCGACGTATTCAAGGCGCGCCCAGAACGTCCTACGGTCGGCCGCCCTTTCTCCGAACTCTCCTCCAGCGCTGCTGTTTTCCTTTCCCGGTGCGCGCTCCCCGGCTCGCACTTTGATTTTCTATACCATTTGCTGTATGCTTTTACATACCTCTGACGCTGCATGAAATATAAAGCTTAGAAGATTTAGTCTTTAAAAAGTTCCCCTCAATTTGTTCCCTTATTTTTGCTCTCTCGGGTGTGCGAAAGCCAGGGATCTGCCGCAGTTCTTATGTCCCTGCTATCACCCCCCCCCCCACCCCCATTTTTGCTGTTTTTGCTGTGTGTGAATCAATATGTAAACGCCTCCTCTGTGGGACAAGCAACTATGTCCCTCTCACCCTCTTTCTTCACTCAAACGAACCGAAAACGCCAATATCCTTACCCATTTATACGTGAAAAAGCTTCAAATCCAAACATCACAAACGCACTAGACAGAGCAATACGCGTTCCGGTTAAGCACTTCGTGTTATTGATGTTTTAAAAGACAGATAGGCCAATGCGGGATCGGCACCCTTTTGAGGCGGAGGGCCATGTTGCGTGAAGCCGAAAGGGTGGGGGCCAGACGGCAAATCGTTGAGTGATGGGGATTTGCCGCAAAAAAGAAAAAAATGTATGACTGACAATTATGTAAAAACTCGGATAGAATCGATGTTTATTTTAAGCAGGCGCGTCAGTTTACAAACACGTTACAACTGCTAACTGGAAGCTACCTTTGTTTTTCCTGGGTAACCCCATTTGACGCCAAAAGTTACTGCCATGTCGGCCTTGAGATAAGAAGTGACAAGGGAAGAGGTGGAATTCTGACGTCGTGTGGGTGGCCCCATAATGCTGCTCCTCCGCGGGACGCATCGCAGGCTGCAGGTTGCCGCCCCTGGGCCAATGTACTGAACGATGCCTCGATATCAAACGCGCCTGTGCGGCACAGTAACAAGTGTCTTCTTTTGCAACATATGCACGAAATCCTGTCTAGAATGGCACAATAATCAACAGAATCACTCCTTGAAATGAATTTTCGTGGAGGAGATTAATAACAAGAAATGAACTTTAGCATCGGGGATTTTTACGCCAACAAAAATTTTGAGTATGTTTATATGCCTTGAAGGGCTTTCTTCCAAGTCAGAAAATGTTCACAGCCCATTCATTTTCTTTTCCTTTGGTCTCTCAGATTTGGTCCACACCTCCGTATATCTCTCTCCCTTTTGTTCCTTGTTTCGAGACAAGCCTAAAAGAAGCAGTTCGTTTATATAATTTTTGGTTTGCCCCTCAAGAGAATTCGCTTCCTCCTGAAAAAAAGGTGAACCTTAAATAAACCTAATTTTGGAATAAAATCCAATCTTTGAAGGGAAATTTATATTGTGTGCGTCACTGTTTCTCGAACCACGGAAAAAGAGCCATTACGGAGGGAATTGCCAATAATGCATGCGTTGCCTGCAACGGCACCTGCCATCCAAGCAGCCGCCTGTTCATATCGGACTTCTTTGTTTTCGTCATTAGCCGCTGTGAAATTGAAAACGCAGCGGAACTGTTAAGTATAAGTGCTATAAGTGCGCTTAATGGCATCTCGGAAACATTGTTTAGGAAAATTGTTCATGCCTGAAGCACCGAAATATGAGGTCTAGGACATGCAAGGAATCTTTGGGAATATTTTTTCTAAATTGTTTGTGTGGAAGGCACGTATGGGCAAAATTTATTTCTATTGAGCGGTTCCAGGGTTCATCTCTTAAAAGAACACAAACCCACACGTGCACACTTTTCTTTTGACTCTGTGCCCCTTTAAATTCAAATGTATTGATAACAAACTTAAGATACCTATTCAAGTGTTGTGACGCATAAGCTAGAGGGCTATCATGTCTTGATTTTGCATATGGTGCCTCTTATTAACTAACCTACCCAAGATGAATATCCAAGGGATGAGACGTATAAGCTTGAGGTGCAAATCATGTTTTGAACAGCGTTCACTTTGGCGGTGGCCGCGCGCTAATAGCACACACCCCCGCGCGACGTTCGTTTCCTAACGCCTCACGCTTCACACACCCGTGGAGCCTTGGGAGTTCTTGTTCGCGCACATAAAAAGTACACGAAACCCAATATTAGATACGCAAAAAAAGAAAAAGCAGTGGGCAATTAGTAAGCTTGTCTACCTCTCTAACCTGTATTTCCCCAGCTGGGCTGGCTAGCCACCGTGCCACGAATTGCACAGATCGCTCGGAGCTGCGTGCGACTATGTCCCATTCTGAATTGCCTTACAAAGCGGTTTTACGCCGATAGTGTGAACGCAGTACCGTAATTGCGTAGGTCACACCTTCTCCACGTCGGCCTTGTGAAGAGTTTGTCAGAAAAAAAAAACAAGGGTGTGGTTCCTCTAAGGTTCTCCTCGTGGATAGGCCCCACGTGAGCCTTGGCAGTGGCCCTGACCTTTCATGTCCGCGGCCAATCAATCACAGCTGGCTTAATCCACTGCCCAGCCAACACGGGCGTGTGCCAACCAGCGTAGTCTCTTCTACATGCACCATATGAGTCTATTGAATATTTTACGTCCTAATACGCGCAGCAAAGCTTTGCACCCCTTCAATCTGAAACTTCCGGCTCATGCGGGCTGACGTGAGCCTACTTCCGTGACTTCAAGCATGAGTGAACTTGCAGGGAAACCATGGCGGCACGATAATAGCCCGCCAGGCTTGACTAATGAACCCAGCCTTGTCGTACGCTGCGCGTAAATATACATTCGACACGCTCAGACTTCGATCACTTCCGTTGCCGCTAAGTCGTTAAATATTGACGCTTGCTGGATATAGGGGTGGTAAGGGGGATTTATCAAGCGCCCCGGGACACCACGTTGTACACGTTCCCGTTTGGCGTCTGTTGGTCTCGCCACGCTTACAGCGCTTTGTTATTTTTGTTCGCAGATGTTGTATCACAGGGGGACATCGTGTTTTACTGCAGGGTGTTATGTATACTTTTCTGTGTAGAAACGTAAGTCATTCGGTTCTTAGGGAACGAGAGACAAGGCACAAAAAGGCTTTAAAAGCTTGAAAATCTTCCCACCTTCGCTGTCGCTCTGATGCGACATTGTCCTTGTTCACGCGTTGATTTCCACCTTTTTGAGCAAAGCCCACAGACAGAAGTGTTGCCAGCTGCCGCTATAGTCCGCATCTCCAGTTTTTGATGTTGCTGAGCCTGACCTAAAATTCAAAGGTGAAATCGACTCAGATTCTTTTTAGGGTGGATGAATAATTTTTCCGTAGAACCCACTCTCCAGAGTACAATTGATTGTAGGGATTAACGCGCCGACACAACGCCGGCGATGAGGTGCGCCGTAGTGGAGGGCTCAGGATTAATTTTGACCACCTGGGAATCGTTAACGTGCGCCGAAATCTCGTACACATGGGTGTTTTTGCTCTTAGCCTCCATCAGAAAAGCGGCCGTCCTCATGCTCAGCAGTGCAACGCCTTAGCCACTGAGCCACCGCGGCGGGTACTTTCCAGAGTACAAGCAGGCAAGCAAACTAATCCCTGATGAATGAACCCGAGCGCTCACTCAGAAAATCTGCTTCGCGGATGTAGGCCTTTGCACATCAAGAACCCGCGAACAAAGCAAAGATAGACCATTATTTCAAAAGGTTGCGCAGAAAGGGGGACAGGGACGAAGTGAGGACAGGCACACACAGAGCGTGGGATGCTTCTGAAGTACCATCTATTGACGAACCGGACAGCTGAGCACTTCTGGCAACTAAATCTATACATTGTACAAAGAGTTAGGCTGCAGAAGTGTTTTGTGCGTTGCGGGTGTATGTCCTCACTACGCCCGTGTCCCCTTTTTTCGCATTTTTTTTTTTGAAGTAATGAAGTACCAACGTTTCCAGAATGCTTCCCCTATCAAAGATCGACAACTTCACGAGCCCAATTCGATTATTTAGCTTGGACTCTACTTCAAGCATCTATTTTATCCTCTAATGATTATTGTAAGTTATCGTCGTATTGATTAGCCGACGCAAATCAGCCTCATCGTGTTCAACGAAGTGTTAAGTTGCTTGCTGCCATGCCCCCAATAAAGCCAAACCACATAACGGATGATGACGATTGTGGCGCGGACGTAATGCGCGGAGATGATGAACAGAAAACGTTTTTCTTACAGCATACACTCATAAGCCAGCACTGTTTACAGAGAACGAAGCCCGTCAAGTGCGAGGTTTCGCACGTCGGTGTGACACCTATTCTACGACTGTTGTTGCCGTGTACAGACCTTACTTCACCGCTAATCCACGCTGACGGAATGATGTTAAGGCCTAATTAAAACGAAACGTTTCCTGGAATAAGAAAAATTCCGTTTGAAATTTTAAAGGAGTTCTTTCCTAATATTGTAAAATTTTTAGCTCGTGAATTTTAATTACTTACACCTTCACTAGCCTCTTGCGCGCACACGCCAGCTCATACAATTTTTGCTTCGCGCAGCCCACTCAAATTCGAGCACAAAGTTTCCAAAGACTTGGAAACCGTGTGTACCCCGAAGAAGGCTTTAAAACCAAGTACGACGTATGCGGCGCGCAACTATGTTGCAACAGAAATATTATTCGACACTTTTTGAACCTAAGCCCACGGTTGTGCAATCGGCGAAAGAGAGCTTGCAGCCCTGACGATATAACACCAAAGGTCGGTGGTACACAACCACTTGAGCAGCCGTTACGGTTAAAGGTTATATAGTCACGCAGAATTCCACAGCGGCTGCTTTTATTTTGTTGCCACCATATCCATACAACACAGCGAAAGGACTGATAACTGCAAGCAAAAAAAAAAAAAAAAACAAATAAGCATAAGATGGCTGCGGACCTGAAATGAAGCTTCTGGTCGGGTATGACCATATATACACTAATGATCGCTCGCGGACCCAGGAGGAATCCGCAGAATAAGCTACAAAACATACCTTATACTCCAAGAAACAGTCGCAGAATTAAAGCGAAACACATGTCGGCTACGTTACGACCAAAAATGGCCAAAAGCACTGACATCCGCTGAGCGCGCCTAATGCAGCCATGTAAATCCCCATGCGCCCAGAAATACAATTTCTGCCTCCGAGAGCAGTGGAAGCGACACTCGATCGGCCACTCTCTCGCTTTTTTTATTAGAGTTGTACACGCCTCAGTTATCTCTGCACTGCAGCTGAAGTTTGTTGTTACTCTGTGTCGCTCATCCGTCCGGAGCAAAAGGGACAGACGCGTGTCAACTTCGATACCGTGTTTTACTTGGAATTTGTTGTGTCTTTTTGCAGACCTTTCGGAACAATGTTTTGTCGTTTTATTCTTTTAGCGCTCACAGAGCGAGCGCATTATATGTCCGTGTATATACCGTTGTTCGGAATCAACATGTGAATCGTAAGTTCAAAGCTAGGCCTCGGGCTTATTTTTCTTGTTTTTATTTTTGTGGTATCCCCTAGGAAGAACTTGCACCGACGTGCACCGCTACCACAGTTCCTACAAGCTAGGAAAAACGTGTCAGCTCAAGACCCTCCTGTTACAAAATATACGGAAACAAACAAACAAACAAAAAAACGTTCGTCTTCAATCACTCTAACCTATTTGAATTCCTGCTGAATCCTCAAGAAAACGTCTGAATTCTGAACGAATGCTACCCACAAAAAAAGAGATTGCTTACAATTCAGATAAAGGAGCAATCAGCCGGGGCAAATTTAATATCGTAACGTGCGTTCCTCTACCGTTTGCAATCGAGAGTTATTTGACAGCTTTATACGTGCAGTAGCAGTTCCGTTGCCAAAAAACATATTTAAACTGTGAATTTTGGCTATTTTAGTTTGCAATAGGAAAAAAATTGGGGTCACTGATCAGCTATAGTAGAGAAACAATGCCCACAATTTTGCGTTCGAAGTTAGTTTTTTTTTAATTTTCTGTACCACAATACACAGTCGAAGTTATCGCTATTCGTCCTTATTGAAAGCAATTCTAGAACAATCATGGACCTTAATCTTTTTCTTACAACGTGATCTTTTTCATTGGAATCGGATCGGTGTGTTGCAGGTAAGGTAATATATCTGTATTTTTATGCATTTTCTTACTGAGTCCTACACCAAGTGACCTGTTAGGCTTAGGACTATTGTGTAAGTAGTTCCCTTGCAGATTGTATTTCTCTATATTGCGATGTATATGCAGTGCCTTATATTTTCTTCCCCCTCCCCCTTTTTTTCTTCGCGTGTTCAACTCCCCTTGGTCACCCCTATCTTATGTAGCAAGACCTAAAATAAGTGGGGCTGACCTTCTGATTTTTCTTAAGGCTCTCTCTCTCTCTCCCTCTCTCTCTGTAATTTTTTCTCAAACGCCCTCTCAATGCACACTAGTATGGCTTAACGTCGTTCTTTTTTTAATGTAGCAGTCTGGTTCGTGACTCAGGATTCTGCAATAGTCTGCTTAAGACACGCCCAGACAAAGATGGATCCCAACACCCGTCAGAACAAGCACGCGACGGCTTCATGTTATATGTAATGAAACTTCGACTAAACACTTATTCATTATACATGGTGACATAAAGTTTCTTTCAGTTGTGCAATGGTTCGCGCAGTCGGTAGCCATGCCACCTATTTCGGGACGGTCCCTACAATAAACCAGTTACAGCCGTTTCCCGTAACCACACAGCTCCCGTACACTGCAGTCTAGAATTCCGAATGGTTTGCTACTCCACAGTTAACTAATCATGAGACGTAAATGAAACTAAGAGTAACTGTAGAGTTAGCCTAGCGGTCACTTGTAGTGCACTTGTATGTGATTTAAAGAAATACCTACATTAAGCTAGTTACAAAGCATGCACAAAAAAGTTGGCTTTGCCGCAAATCTGTCGCCGACAGCCGGACCCTATTGAGACACTTGGGGGATAGAATATTTAGGGTCCAATCGGTTGTTCTGCTCAATGTATCTGCCAGCGCGGAAAAAACGGGTGCGCCGTGACCAGTTCTTGCGGCCCAAGAATTGGTCAACATGATTACAGAACCTGAAGCACCCTCAACAAGATATCCCTAATCGTGGTGCCCCTATCAAGGACTTCGTAGCTGGAATCCAACGGACCAAAAATAATAAACAATATGCGGCAAAAGATTGCACCACGCTCTTACAGTCAGTAACACAAGTTTGGCCACAGAAAAAAAAAAAAGCAGCAGCGTTTTGTAAGGCCTCTGAGGTCTCGGCGTGCAATGGAAGGCGCGGAGCGTCTCCTCGGTAATTGCGGGCTACCCTATCCCGCCAACTCTACTACCACTGCGCCCTCGGCGAATTTTCCCGCGGGCTGTTGTAGCCGGACCGAACGGAACAATTGGATGGAAAGCATCGATCGGCCCCAAACTTGTAAACGGTCTTTTGCGTCTGCTATCAGGCGGCCCTGAGGTCAGTTAAGGAAACAAATAGTTAAAACATAAAGCTACAGAAGTAAACCACCTATTCGAGAGCAGTTTTCCACCGACCGTTTCAATTGTGTGTTGGACCGACATCTAAAGTTAAACAGATTTTACCGCAAGTTGTACTGACAACCCGCTTAATAATGTTCAAGAGCTGGAGTACTTCCCTTTATAAAAGCAGGAGTTTGGCAGCAGTTCCAGCATACATTTGTTTTACTATTAAATGCTCCTGCGTCACTTTGTTTCACCAAAAGAAAAACACACTTACAGAAGCTTTGTGAATCTCGTTTCAACCTTCGAATTTCGCGTCTCAATACCTGTGCCGGAGAGCCTTGTCTTGACAATTTTTGGCATTGTCTGCGTTACCGAACAACTGGTGCCCCGAGTTCTACGTTGGTATTGATAACACTAGGATCTACGAATACAGGCCGAATTTTTAACACGAAAGTGTTTCATTCCTCGATTCACGAAGATATCACTTACGTCATACCCGTCACCGAAGTGGCGCCAGTACAGCGAAGCAAGCGGCGTGTAAAGGGTGCACCCCTGCACACAGGGCCTTCTTGCGGGGAAGCAACTTTTAGTACTAAAGAGTACGGTACAAGAAATTGTTTTATGCCAGGGACACACCAAGATTTCACTGACGTCATATCAGTCACGGAAAAACGCCAGTACACCTTTGCCGAAGCGACCCACCAGAAGGACGTCGCTCGCCAAGCACACCCACAAGGCACCACCGACCCGCAATTCAAGCTCAGCTGCAGATTTCGCTGCACATGTCACTTTTGTTTTTTATCGATTCCTATGACGAAGGAATAAACCACAGTTTTTTTTCTACACTTTTGTGTCTCTGTACGCCGAAAGGCCGGTTGTGGCATTCCTGGCTTTTTCTCTGTTTCTCCACTTCCTCCTCCAGATACCACTTCGACGCCATCCAAACATCGTCCTTCTTCAAACAGGAAATCCAAACCACTGCTTGCTTCCTGTGGAACACTCACATGAATGCTACAAATGAAGGCGCGAAATAAAGGTGAGGCTACTATTTCGTGTGGCACCGCCTAAAGCTGGACCCAAACTGGAAGGTGCCTATTCTTTCGCACGCAGATTTACGCACCACAACTGTATGCGGGGAGGGGTACTCAAAGGGAAGCAAGAATAATAACCCCTGTATTGTAAAGATGGCAAAAATTAGAGAACGCGTAGGCTTCGTCCTTAACAGTGGCGCACAATAGCGTTATCGGACTCAGCGGTGAGGAAGCATCTGTAGTGCGCCAGGCACGGATATAGGGCAGGGTGTTCATAACACGTGTATCCAGAACTAGCGCGCGCTGCGTGGCAGTGAGTCCTATTACCGTCGTTATTCCACCCCTCAGCAGCACCCGCGAGCAGTGAAACCTACCCGATCCTGCTTGCATGGCATCTGTTGGAGCAGTGCCTTTCAGTCCCGTCGGCATCAGAGGGCGCCGCAAGGTGACGCTACGGGATTTTTTGCTCGCACCGACTTTTCCCTCGCGGTCAACGCCGCCGACTACACCAGCATATCTGCGAGACAGCGCCTTAACGCTCCTGCTTAAAGTGCCTCCCAGAACTTAGTCCGAGACTCCATCAATCACAGGGGATCGCCAAAGAGCGTTGTCAATGGAACCTCTGGAGGCACTGATGAGAACACTTCAACACTGCATGCACCTAGTACAACTATACTTGTCGCTTCTTTCTTAATTCTTCATACCCCGAGAGCCCTTTTAGCCTTCTCTCTCTGTAAATTCATTCATTCATTCATTCATTCATTCATTCATTCATTCATTCATTCATGCATCATCTTCATTTCATTCATTCATTCATTCATTCATTCATTCTCTTGCACGCGCACAACTGGTGCCGCTAACGAAGGTTGGCGGTGTCGACAAGACGCCGCTCTGCCCGGCCGGTCCTTTCCTAGCGACCTAGTTTCACGTTGGCTGCCCTAATGGAATGCGAAGTCACGGCCGCGCAGGAAAGTCCGCGAAACCGTTAACGCATGCTGGCTCTGTCCAAACGCTTAAACATTCACGCGCGCTACACCTGCGGACGGACTCTGGCAGCATCTTAAATGAGACAGGTCCTCCTAGGCAATAAGCCCCTGAACCCCGCTATCCTCTAGTCCAATTTCAAACTAACGAAGTTTCCGATGTAGACAGTGATGGCATTAGTAACTTAGGTCCAAAATGCGCCCGAACGGGCCGAAGGGGGTAAGTAGTGAATATATTGGAATGGGGAGGATTGCAAAATAATCCGTTATAATACTTCCTGGAAGCTTAGCACTAGTCAAAGCAAACGAAGTTTCGTCAGAATATTAGCCCCCTTTTCACCATCTACCGACTGAGTCACAGTACTCTAACTTTATTAGCTGATATTACGAGGCAAGTAACGTATATAGGTGCACCTGGCAAGTAACGTCTAGGGTAGAACATACACTACGCGGAATAATTGGTACGGAATATGCTATTCATGGACGGGAGCTGCATATACCGGACGTGCGGGAAATTACTTCCCAACCCTCCTTCGCTGAAAGTCTGATAGAGGACATTAAAGGTTCGATACGGAGCTTTACACGCGAAGGCAAAAACTCGCTTGCGCTGTAATGAGGAACCTACAGAAAGATTAAGAGCACTCGGGGCACTTCAACGTCTGCTCATATTTTGATGATGCGGTGTTTTAGTTTCTCGCCCCACCAGAAAAAAAGGCTGACATCGAACTCAGTAGTAGGAAGCACAACGCCTTAGCTCCTGGCCACCACAATCGTTTTTAACAATACTGATTACTTTTTTTATTGCTTGTGCTGAAACAGCGACCTGTAATTTTTTTGGCTTTCCTCGCTGTCCCTGCTTTTAAATGCAGGTTGGGAAGACTTCAGTGTTCTTTGCACCGCTCTCAACCAGCTATTGTTCCTTTTATGCCCGATCTCTTTCCTATCTTGTGCCTTTGTTATGCGGCCGCGCAGCACGCTCTTTAGTGATTGATTAAGGGTGCTAAGTAGCGGCGCGTTAGAAGCGTACAAGGGGGGAAAGAATGGAGGTCTTTTGTGGCGGCCGTGTTCAACAAGAATGCACCCTCCGCAGACGGTGACAGCCTCGATCGATGGGGTCGCATGCGTCGCAAAGGTGATCAAATTCAGGTGCACAAAAAATCAATGCGCTCGGCGGAGGAGAGAACCGGTACGTGCGTGAGATGCTGAGACCCCTGTCTCATTAAGAACAACCGCAAGCTACGCTGGGATGGCAACTTCCCTCACTGAGTCAAGCGTAGGGTTTCAATCAGTATTTGGTAAATGACTTCTGACTCTTTTGTTGCGGCGGGTGTTGACCATTGTATTACTAATAGAAATTTGGGGGGTCATTTCACAGAAGAGATAGCCGGGCATGAAGGCACGTTGTTGTAGTGAGCGCTTCAATAAATTAACCACCCAGAGTTCATAAAAGCATTTTGATAAATTTTACGACACTGTTTTTATATTTCTTTGTCGATGTTCACCTCACAGCATGACGTTAGGCCTATTTACGTCGCGCTGTCGCACGTCTGCGTCGCCTCCTCAATCTGCTGTCGCCAAGCTTCGCATGGAAGCGTTTTAATTTTGCCACACTTCCTCCACAATCATCGTCATCGTCAGAGAAAGTTGGCTTTTCTGCAGGGCGTATCCAGGTTACAGACGCCATCTGTAAAAATACCAAAGGCTTCGCTTTAAAAAGTAACTAAAAAGCCATTAGTGGCGGTTGTGACACAAGTTTGTATTAACTGGATACGAGATGACACATGCTCTCGTCAGGTTATCGGCAACAAAGAAATGTCGGCAAGACTAAGCCAGAACGATGGTTATGATGATATCGCTGGTGATTATTTCGTTGATAAAGACTGCATTGACGATAACGGCATGGACAATCCCAGTCTCGTCGTTCAGTCCCTCAATAGTGGTGAGTTTCAAGGCGCTCACAGGGGACTGAGAACCACAATCTACGAAGGGTTTATTTATATCATAATCGACCTACCACCAAAGAATTGTTGGTATGAACTTCACCACACCCACCGTGGTGGTTCAGTGGCTAAGGCGTTGAGCTGCGTGGGTTCGATTCTCGGCCGCTGCGGCCGCTTTTCTGATGGAGGGGAAAAGCAAAAACGCCCATGTGTACGAGATTTCGGCGCACGTTTAAAGATCCCCAGGTGGTCGAAATTAATCCGGATCCCTCCACTACGGCGTGCCTCATCACCTGCGCTGCGTCGGCGCGTTAAATCCTACAATTAATCAAATAACTTAACCACCCAGAGTTCATAAAGGCATTTTGATAAACTTTACATCACTGTTTTCATATTTCTTAGAAAAAGGGCCTCATAGGCGGATTTTCGACAGGCGAGTTAAACCGAGTTGCTATCAATTCTGTCATTAAAAATGAACTGAAAAAATAAGCCAAAACCTTCCTTGTAACTGAAAATTCATAGCGTTCAATTTATGCCTCTAAAGAGAAACTTAAGACACATCATAACGACCGTCTCTGCTGTTATCGTGTCAGGCTCTCTCTGGAGAAACTTTCGCCGTAGAGCAAAAATCAGTTTGCAGTGTACAAAAAAATTCATAGAAATAAAGAAGCTCCTAGGGCCTTCATAGTTCAATACAAGACGGCTGATATTGCCCGTGTATTAAATGTATTCTAAACAATGCAGTTTTGTTTAGTGGCTAAGACGACTTTAAGAAGATGGATGATAGCTTGGTGTTCGTAAGCTGGTCTTTCACATTGTCTGTTGCACAGTGATTTTTGTAGCGGGAGGAATGACGTTCAAACAGCTACGTTTATCAAATGCATAAGTTCCAATTCTCTACTTTGATAGCTTATGTTTGAGGTGGGAAAGGAGGTAGCATGGGGTTACGTTATTTCCGCTATTCATTATTTCTCGTATTTTGTCTTCATTTCTATTTGAAGACTAGCAGGATCCGCCACCAACGAGCACTCCGACTGAACGATTCGGAAGCTGCAAGTCTCAGCCCCGCTTTTGTTTGATTTAAGTGGGACGGGCACGGTTAGGGTCACCCCAGTTTTCTTTCGATTCCTTAAGGTCGCCATAACCAAAAACGTAATGAATGAAGTAGGAGTATCCCAGTTCTAAAAAAAAGGAACAGCTTTTGTGAGCTAAGTGCATTAGACAAAATATTTTGAAAAGGAGGACGGCTTGGCGAGTTTAGTTGAAAGTTTTTTTTTTTCCTTTGAAATTCAAGATACTCTTTACGGTGGAGCGAATGAAAACATTGTAAGCCCTATTCCGCTCAACCATTCAATACGTTCTGCTGGTTCCTCAAGCACTTTTTTTTTCATTGACTTACTCAAAGCACAGTTCACCCTTCGAACAGACAGTTTCCGTGTTTTGTTATATTGCGGGGAAACGTATAGTCGCAACTTTCTTTGTTGCGACTTGTACAATGAATGCTGTCCGACCGTGACGTGAAGTGTAAGAGTTCGAGTGCCTGGCGAGCAATCGCTGGCCTCGTGGCCCCGACGTCCTCTATCATCGTTGGCGGCCAGTCATGCAACCATTACATCACTCTCGTCCATAAGAGAGGTTTTTCAGCGCCTTCCAGACCTGTCTACTTTAACCCTTCCCGTTGTGCAACCTGCCTAGAAGAATATGTTGCCAGATATCATTAGCCGGAGCCCAAATGACCCGCATAATCTGTTTTGCCCTCCAACTTTCTGTTTTCAGTGAACGCTGTTTGTATGAAAGTCACTTATATGCACATTTTAAAACTCCGAAGATAGTGTTCTGCAGTAACGGCAATTCCGGTAAAGCGGTTTCCATTTATCTAGAGCGCGAAAGACGCGCAAGAACGATCAAGAAAGGCACGTTAAATAAACGTTTTATTACGCTATACCTAGCTGTGAATCGCCTTTTTCAACAAGAATCCAAGGTAAAAAGCGAAAATATTTTAATGTTGGCAATACACCTAAATTTTCTTTTTCTTAACTTGAGGGAGGGCCTCAGTGCAACCATTGGCTAAGCGACCGGTCGAGAACCTTGGATATTTGCTTAAAACATACTTCCAAACGCTGACTTACGCGGAAAAGCAAGTTCACTGATTTTTCCCACTCCCAGCTGACGTGTCACATTGGTTGTGTACACAAACGGAAAAAAAAAAATGTCATCGTTATTCTAGAGAATTGCCCAGCTGTCGCGTAGTATTACTTGCGACTAACAGGATCCCTGTTGTGCCATATTTCCAAAAAGAGTGGAGGCTGCAAGTAAGTAACTACACTGGCAGATAAAAACAAATATTCTTGTTTCTTGTTTTGTTACACTTGTTTTGTTACACCCTTAATTAGGATAATGTTTTCAAGTCATCATTTCGTCGATTCATAATTACGAGTGACATTCCCCTCTCACAGATCTGAATTACAAAGTGCTTTTAACACAGTAACGCGATTTTGGAGTGCCAAACTGAGAAGAAATGGCAGCCTTCATCCGTACGTGCAAAAGGTATTTGCTCCTCGAGTCACCCCGAGAGATGTACCAGCGAAAGCATCTGAGACACCCAATCATACGCCACTTCTGCGAAATATCATTATTGGCGGTGAGCGCGAACACAGGCGGCGTGCGAAGCGCGCCTCGTGACGTCAGCTTAGGGATTCTTGCTTTTGTCGTCTGCTTCACTCAAAATCGCTCTCCCTGCTGTTTCTTTGCGCTAGGTCAAGTCTGATGCTTGTCCGCACCAGAATTGGCGTGTGGGTAACTTTTATCATAATAATAGGTTTAAAAATGCATACACTAGCATGGTCATGGTGTCAATTAAAGTATAGTTTTGGATACGCTACGGAAGAAACATTGCCGGCGCCCCCCATTCCTTGCGAAGCCGGTCCTGTGCGGAGCGCGAAAGAGTCGGAGCTAGGCGTCAGCTTCTCATGTAAGCATTCGAACAAAAGGAACAGTCAGCTGCTAATGACCGAAAAACAGCGAAAATGAAAGACCAAAAAAAATTTCCCAGCCTTCGGGGGCTGTCGGCTTTGGGAAGGCATCCGATTCCCGGTAATCTTGTAAGGTAAAACAGTTTTTAACCTTGCCGAACGCTCGAACGCGTTTTGTCACATCACTTTACGTTGTAAAGGGCATGAAATTTTGCCGACATGCACTATAGACTGCAAAAACTGTAGGTTAAATTCCAAATAACCCAGTGTGTATATACGCGCGTGGGGATTCTATACCAGGCATCTAACCAGTATGGAGGTTTATTGAGCAAAACGAGTCACGTCTTCGTAAATTATAGTAACACATATATGTTTGTTAAGACCTGGAGGATATTTCGGAACATTTTGCACAGCCAATCTTCCCGATATTCGGATATGCGTTATAGGGAAAAATGCACTCAAGAGGAGGAGGAGGGGTAAGGGGAGGAGGGGGAAAACTTTGTTTAACAATTAAATCGATCTGGTTTAGTGGGCCGGGTCCTCAGTCCAGGACAAGAGAGTAAAAGTAATTTTCTTCAAATAATAGAACGCCATCCCGAGTAAATAGGATTTGTTCTTCGCGCCTGATAGGGTCAATAAAGAGCTACTTGGGGAAATTTTTCTTCGGTTTCGGTCTTGTAATATATGCAGGTATACTATTTATTACGTTAGTTAGCGAGTATATCATGCCTTCAACACGTAATCATGTCATCATTGTTCGAGTTGAGAGTCAGTTCGTTTGATAACTATATAATTGATAGAAATTCGGAGCACAAAAGCCGCCTTCGAGTGCTGTGGACCACGTTGTTTAGGGCGCGATCGCGGTGGCGTAGCACAAACCTTCTATTGTATTTTCATGTGAATAAACAAAGCACGCTGCGGATATGCACCTTCTTGCACGCAGCCTAATGAAAGCCAATTTGTGAAGAAGGGAATGTATGCCATACAAAATGAAGGAATATCTACACGACCTTTGTGAGGCTCCCAAACATCCCAAACCTCCTAATAAGAAGTTGGTGACGGCGCAGGAAAAATAATGCATTGGGCAAAAAAAGCAAGAAAAATTAATCCGATAAAAGACAACAACGAAAAAAAACAGAAGAAAGCCGCTTTATTCCTGCTGTGCGATGAGCGTGTAGAGGGCCGCTGCTTGGTACGTAGTATTAGACTGTTGAGTCTTCATAGGAGCATCTCAAAAATACTGCGGGGAAAGCCTACGTATTTTGAATACTTATCGAGAAGCTCTGATGCTGACCCCTCGCGAATAAGCAAGAAAGGACGAGTTACACAATCTTCTGACCGATACTCTGAAGAAAGTTGTTCTCTTCTCTTCTGTGTTGCAAACTTGCGGGGGATACAGCTTCAAATTATTCAGATGCGTCAGAAGCTGGCAAAAAACTGAGTCGCTAGAAATACGCTATTTAACGCACTACAGCAACGAACCGGGCGATTTTTAGCCCAGGACGTTGCCCCTGTTGCCCCTCACAAGCGGAGTGTAGCAGACGACAGCGGCGCGAATCCAAGCCGACGTCAGAGCCAGGGGGCGCCACTCAAAGATCTCACCGCCAATAGCAGTATGCTCAAAATATAAATGAGCAGAACGGCACATGTTGGTGCGTGTGAATGGTATGAAGCTGTTTTCAGGTAAGCCGTTTTTACGCACAGAAACACAAAGGATGAAATTACAACGCCGAACCACATGTATTCCCAACGGTACGTCGACCTTCCTGTGCTACTTCTGCGCTTTTTTCTTTTGAACACTGACGCATTGCTACGCAAATACTTCGTTAGCTAGCGGGATGTTGGACGGGTGTTTCAACAGCACGACATCTCCATGTTGCTTGAGTCTGGGTACGTCGACATGGCAGCCGTTTTGCGGTACAGAACCGGCTGATGAGGCGCACTGCATGGTGTTGTGGCATATCTTAAGCGGCTCGCCCCATCATTCAAGGCCCCTTGCAACCACGCTTTCTGCTGTCCTGGTAACCACGTGGAGAGAACATGTTCGCGTAGTGACGAAGTATTACTGGAGGTTCCCCCGAGCCGGATCGCCTATAGCGCACACCAACGTTCCCTCAGGCAAAAATTAAAGGAAGAACGGCCTCGACGGCCGTACCTTGATCCTTTAAATTTCTTTCACCATCACACGTGAATTCCGTGAATGCAGTTCCTCGTGATGATAGTTTTCGCCTTCTCGGCAGATGACACAGTGGACAGCCAATGTTGAGAGGGTGGGGATATTTTTTTTTTGTTTTGTAATTAGAACGCAGTACACGCGTTCACGTACGCTTTGTTGACCGTCTTTACCGATATCTTACTGAGGCTTACAGCAATCGCTGACGATTGCCCTCTTTCGCGCTCTACAAAAGGAGATGTTCGCTTGCGCGTGGGCGTCTTCGTAGCTGCTAGTTGCCGCCATTTTCAAACTAGGTAATTTTCGGAAACCGCAGCAACGAAGCCTTTTGCGCTGTCTGGGAGACTGGTCACGCAGTTTCGATACTATGAAGTTTCACATTTCCGCACCATCAGGCCGTAAGGGATGTTGATGATGATGTGTGAATCCTTTTAATGCTCAACTTAAGAAAACATGCAAATGTTGATGCGGCTGGTTATCAGAAAATGCGGGATCGCTCAACGAACGAGCATTTGTGCGCTTTATCCGAGCAGAAGGGTCCGATGATGTTGTAGTGCCACCAGCCCCCATTACTTCGACATTTTGCTGATACAAACTTTCCTTATATAAAAATACCTACAGGAAAGAAGACTCCATCCTTTTATATAAATGCAAGAAAAAGTTGTCTGAGACAATCCGGCGTTAACACCCAAAAATGTACGGCCTCATTTGGGTGACGTTTTAGTAGAAACCTGAGTTCAACCTTTTTTGTTGAGTTCATAATAGTAACTTGGCACCCATACGTGAGGGCTTAGTTCCGGAGTGCTTACGTTCCATTAATAAGTTTTCATTCTTCTTACAGGCACTTTTCGTTAAATCAATTTGTTAGTTCGGTGTTCGAAACGGCTTGCTGATGCAGCCGTGTGTCCACATTCGAGTCAACGGGTGAGTTTGGTACGCCTATTAATGGGTTTTGTTTAGGTTAGCAACCTAAATTGTTATGATTATTATTAATAGTGATATTATTCTCGCCATTAGCTGCAGTAGTAGTAACGTAACAAGTAATACAAAAAATTATAACACAAATACCACTCGTCGTTAACGTGTGGTTAACGACCGGTCTTATATAAACTTTTCTCTCTTTTCTGGCAAGCAGACTCAACTTAACAAAGCAACCCACAGTAGGTAACCTGACCACGATCCCGCAGCACGGAACTGTACGTGCACTCTAGACGCACAGCCAGAGCAAGCTACTTCCGTCCAAAGATGACGCAGTCACTAATCGAGTAAATGCCCGTATTCTCCTTAGCTTCCACTGAGGTCGAGAAAACACATAAAAGTAAATGCGCAATGCCGATTGGTTTGCACCTCCTATGATGCAGGATAGCATAGAAAGGGTGCCAACATAAACGTTACGCGTGACGGCATTCCACTCTTTCAATTGGCAGGGCAGAAGAAGCGTCACAGATACATAGTGAAAGTGATCAATCAGCGGGCGAGACAAAGTTGTAAAAAGACAAATGCGGATGCCATCCTCCTTCCTTTATTCCGTTGGGCTTGTTGCACATTGCTAATCTGCCGCCAACATGGACAATGATGAGGATTGTAGAGACGATGAGAAAGAAGTGGCGCGTTTGCACGCACGGGTAATGCAGCGTCGGAGGATCTTCTTCGCACACTGTTGGCGTCTTGAACTACCTCGGCAGCCTCGCTTACGAGCGCTGTTAATTAGGTGAGTACAACGCCGATCTACCGGTAGTTGTACCACGCGTCTTTCTTCTTCCGGGGGTCACGCTGAGATTCAGTCCCTGTTTAAGGTCGTTCTTCCAGGAAGGGACTCCGAAAGCATGTAGGGATGCAGTATAAATATCACGAAATCGAATGGCTCTTGACACCTCTCGGAGATCCTCACGGTGCGGCATGTAGTAGGCATTCTCTGAGCCACGCGTTCCCTTTACAGCTTTTTCCGGGTAGGCATCCCTCTGGAATTGCCTCACAGCCTTATCGTGCGGTCTTATGCCTTCGTCGTTTGAAGAAAGTTGGTGGAATGTTCCGTGAGGTCTCGAAAGGTCAATCTTGCGGTCATTAGCCATGGACACTAGTGGACACTTGCTTGGGAGTTCTGCTTCATAGCGCCCATTTTCCAACCAAATTGGATCTCCAAACTTGCGCAATACATCTTCACTGGGATGCAAATTCGGCGTGTTCATAAGGCCAACTGTGTATGCTTCCCGAAACCGCCAAAAAGAGGAAGAGAAGTCTTCACTCGCGTGCGCGTCCGTGCGGAGAACGCACACGAGGCTGCTGCCTTTGCATCTATTGCTATCTTCCAGAGATAACGGTCCTTGTAAGGTCCATCCCAGTCTTGTGCTGACGGCGACCAAAGCGGGATTTGTTTCTTCCCACTGTACTTGGCTCGTTTTTGGCGCGAACTTTCAGATCTGGTCGGATCCAATGAGAAGGCTTACTCCTTGATTGAACTCCATACCTGGGAAAGCAATGGTGTCAGCGAGAAGCTTCCCCTCGGAGACCAGGCGTTGCAGAAGCGTGTTGCCCTTCGGTGTTTCAGCCACGTCTTCGCAAATGAAAGGCACGACGATGGCTTCGACCTCAGCAGACGTGCTGTCATGTTGACTGCGAAGGGTCGCTCTGACGACTTTAAACTTCTTCTTGGGACCTCCAGATCGGCCGAAAGCACTGATGGCCAGATCGACTTCGCCAATTGCAGCTAACTTGAGCTTAGAGGCGACGTCTTGTCGGATGAAAGTCCGCTGGCTGCCATAGTCAAAAATTCCACGGACGTAGCAGCAATGCGATGATGTCATAATCCACGCCCGGAACGTCTGTAATAGGACGTCGCTGGAGAGTCGCGGGATGGCTGGTTTGCGCGTGTTGACGTGGATCGCTGCATGTCGCGTTTCTGCAGCCGATTCGGATGGTTTTCGAGCGCGGTGAGCAGTGCACATCGTGGTAGCATGTCGTCGCTTACATGCCCCACACCGGACCTTTCTTCGGCATCTCCGTATGAGATGTCCCTTGGCAGTGCATCTGAAGCATCGGCCGTCACTTGCTAGGCGGGTTCGCTTGCCGGCCAAAAGGATGTCGCTCGGACATTCTTCCGTGCTGTGATCTTTGGCGGAGCAGAAGAAGCAAGACGAAGTCTGTGCCTTGTTGTGCAGGACGGCAGCGGTCGAAATAAACTGCTGCTTCTTGGGCACTCGGTCAGCCTCCTCACTTCGTTGAGGCTTGCTGATCTGGAAGCTTCTTTCCCTGCACTCGACTTCCACTCGCAGGAAAGACAGTAGATGTTCTACGTCCTGGGCAGAAGAACTCTGACTGCTCGTGGAAGCGGCGCTGGCTGCAAGGTTCTGCTGTTTGAAGTAATCGACAATAATGTCGCCAGGTATCACCTTTAAAAGCACTTCATTCAGCATAGCCGCGTAAGAAGAAATTCCAACGCCCAAGCTTTCCAATCCTCGCCGGTTCATTTGCATGTGGTCGTACAGCTTCCTTAATCCGGGCACGTTGCTGGCTCAATCGACAGGCCTGAGCTTCCGCAGATTTTCAAAATGCTTCAGCTCGATCACTTTGGAATTGCCAAAACGATTCTTCAAGATATTAAGAGCATCTTGATAACAGGACTCTGTCACTTGCAGGCCAGCAACGGCTTCAGCAGCAGCTCCGTCAAGAAGCGAAAGCAAGTAATGAAAGCGGTCAATATTGGACAGCCTGGGATTCTCGTGAACGGAATGGCGAAACATGTCCCAAAAAGGTTGCCACCGCGTTATAGCTCCGTCGAAGCGCATCAGCTCTAGCTTCGGGAGACGTGCTCCAAACTCACGAGTCGGTGGCATGGGTTGTCCGGTAGACGTCGCAGCCCGGCGGTCTCCGCTGGCGTCTTCCAATGGAGGAGCAGTCTGGAGCGTCGAAGATGACCTCAACACCTCCATGTGATGCTCGAGTAAAGCCAGTGCGCTGGTCGCTGCGTCGTCATACTCCATGACCGAAGCGTAGTCTTCGGCTGCCTGGTCGTCGGTCAGGTGGGCTTCGAGTTCGGCGTTGAGCGCAGACAATGCTAAATTGCTTGCTCGGAGACGTCCGTGAAGGACACGAAGGGCGGAAAGGTCCAACTGCTGAGACTGTAGCAGCTGGTCCACCTCGCTGATGATCTTCGTGTTCACAGCCCGCCGTGACGCACGCTTGTTCTTGATCCGTTCCATGCCGGTCGTAAGAAAGGCGTTCCCAGCTCGTCAGGAGAAGGCTCGCCGCAACGCTGGCTTGCTTCCCGAGTTTTCGGCACCAATGTTACGAAAAGGGAAAGCCGATCTTCAGGGTTTATTGGCGCCGCGAAGAGAGCGACGCAAAGCCATGCACGGTAGTCCAAGCGCCGCGTTCCGAACTCGTGCGTATATACAAAGGCAGTCACGACATTTGCACTCTCCTCCGACGCTGCAAAACCTGCCCGTGTGTTAAGCTGCAACCTGCGACAGCTCTCGTTTCATATTTATCGAGGGTCGGAGTCAGCAATATATTTGCAACGCTTTAGAAACTTGGACACTCGGTGAAGTGTAACAGAAAAGAACGGTAACACAAGGACCGGGCAAGTGCAGCTAGTATGCGTTAGAGAATGTGGTTCTAGTGCAAATGTCGTGACTGCCTTTGTATATATGCGAGTGAGCATTTGGTGGGCGCGGAGGATGTTGCAGATTGCTAATCTGCCGCCAACATGGACAATGATGAGGATTGTAGAGACGATGAGAAAGAAGTGGTGCGTTGGCACGCACGGGTAATGCAGCAGGCACGCGCACGAGTTCGGAACGCTGCGCTTGGACTACCATGCACGGCTTTGCGTCGCTCTCTTCACGGCGCCAATAAACACTGAAGATCGGCTTTCCCTTTTCGTAACAGGGCTAGCAGGCACCTGCCTAATTGGAGCCTGGATCCACCGGGTGTGCTGTCACAGGCGCATCGCCTAATGGAATCGCCCACCAGTGACCGCCACTGACGCGGCTAACACCAACACGTACGGTGCTGGCAGCGTGTCGGAGCGTCTTGGGGGTTCTCGTCGAAGAAAAGATGTAGGACTAGCCGAGGACCACACGGGAGCAATTCGCAGCCCGCTCGTTGCACCGCGCTTGATGGGTCGAGAACCGTAGCTGACTTCTTAGGGGGTTGCATCTCAAAAGGCCACACTCAGTGAAAGCAAAAGAAAAGGTATTTTCGCACATAGCCTGGCCCAGGAATATTTACCATCCTGCAGAAATATTTAATTGTGATTATTAGCACCCGCATGCTCTAAGGTCAATACTGACGCGGATGAATCCGTACTTGCGATTGCGATACATAATAAGCTTGCGCAAGGAGGACAGGACATTACACTGCTCTGTCCCATCATTGCGCTAAGAAACAATGTCTGGCATTCATTTAAACGCTGTAAAGTTACGCAAAGATGACACAAGACCCTGTTTAATTTATTCTATTCATTATGCATTGCGGACGCCACTCAGTCGCTTTCCCCTTCACAATTTCTGGGCGTGAATGCCCTGCAATGCTTATCGAACCTCAAATACTTTCAAAACGTGTGAAGGTATCACTGTAATTTTATTCAAATCACACGACATGGAGGCAGGGGGGTGTATAGGGATGCTACAGTTGTTGTTCTGTGAATTCTAGTTCGAGAACAGCAATAGATGCTCAATACGCTGCACGAATTCCGTTGATATAACAATTTTGGTGAACACGAACATGATGTGGTTGGTTGCTACAAAAACAGAACTGGGGTTTATTGTCCTAAAGCTACACCTCGTATCCGAGGATCGTCCTGGCGAAATACATTCAATAAAAAAGAAAGCAGATACGCTTTAAATGTACCCACTCAAATACGTGTACAACTAAAACAGAAGAGCAGGGGTCACTAAAAGCGCGGGAAGAACTTGAAAGATTTTGAAATGATCATAATATGTTAATATTTGCGTTAAATGCGCAGTAACGCAGGGAGAAAACAAAATTAGCTATTTCTTCGACCCCCGTTCTAGCAAGAGTATATAAATTTGAAGTTGCTCAAACTGATTCCGCGAGGTTATTGCCAATCAGGAAAAAAATAAATACAGTGAAAGCTCGTTAGTTCGAACTACAAAAATTGGCTGCGTATCTGCTCCTTTCGTTGCAAATGCCGTCAAAAGACAATAGTCTTTATCGGCTTTTGCGAAGTAAATGCCTCCCTTCACTTTCCCGCTCACCTCCAATGTTGTTCCTCTTGCGTCGCGCTCCTCCCAAGGTAAAGACGCCAAAGGTTTGCTTTAATCATTTTAAATTTCCCGCGTTCCACTGCTCCAAACCGGCTGTTTCGATGCGAACGCTGCCGTACGGCCAAGACGCGCGTTAATCGAGGCGCCCTACTTCAACGTTTATAGAACCGCGTTTCCCTACTCCACGTGCGTTGCTAGCAGAACGTGGAACCTATCTAGTGGAACCTTGCGTAACTGTTGCCGGTTTATTTCTTGAAATGGAGCCAGAAGCTATAGTGGCGCGGGCGACAGCAGGCGACGGCGGAGTGAATTCTTCTTCTGCAGTTGATGAAGTATTTAATTTCGCAAAAGTCAAGCATGTTTGATTTTTTTATAAAGGAACACTGCTAATATCACTTCTGTATTCATTTGTTGTCTCATATTTGCGTAATGTCTTGTTCTTCTTCAACAAAGTTGACAAGTATGAACATTTCACCGGACGTAGACTGGTAGATTTAGCTGTGACTATATAAGACTATTGTGCAGGCATAGTTTTGCTTTGGCCGGGTGGCTGAATCGAGTCACAGACGGACAGACAGACAGACAGACATACCGACAGACCAAAATTTCTGGGTTTAAGTAGCCCAAGAAAGACTATCGTCTTTAATAATTCGAATTTCTGGATAATTTGCACTGTACCTTTTGGCCCGGCCAAGTATATATCAAAGTCTATGTATACGGTACCCCATTAATTTTAACCCGAGTTGGCTCCGCCACGGATAATTCGAACTACGCGCCACCATACCGGCGCCTTGGCGCCTGGCACACGATACACAAACGCACCCTGAGTCTACACACTGGGCTGTATGGAACAGAGAAGGCTGAATAGTGTAAAATTAATCTAAATCCCACATAGTGCGCGTTCTGGAAGTCGCATTCTTTGTGCACTAGATCGATGAGGTCGCCAGTACAGCAGTCTGTGCGGGGTGTGCGGACAGCTGAGGGCGTCATATTACACGTCAGAAGCACAGAAAATGTCTTTGACACTGACGAGCAGGATGACGACGAAACTTAGAGCGGCCGTCCTCTCAGAATGGACTGCCGGATCAAAGGCCCTCCGTTTCTCTTCAGCTTTGAAGGAGGCGAAGATGTGATTTTCCGCTGCACTCGTTTGTTTGAGCAAAAAGTGCTGACTGCTGCATTTAGCGACAATAGGTAGACTGAAGCCACGGGCTTTTTCCATGATCAAAGTGTTGACATGTCCTACGGCTTACCAGTTGCAGTTTACTGTTGTTATTGCTCACTTTCACTATTTCGAACTTTCATTAATTCGGACAGAGCTAGCATCCCATTTTAGTTCGAATTGACGATCTTTTACTGTAATGCACGAGCGACTTTTACTGTTTATGCTGTTGAGTAATCGATAGCAATGCTATCATGGGGGCAAGACCGATTATTGCAAGGCTAAATTCAATTCAGTTCATTCCTTCCCTCTTTTACACCACTTCTGCCTCCTTTTCTTTTCAACCACAGCTCCACTCCCATCACCTCTTCGCCACTGTATTCTCATGTCCATTCTTGCCGTATCTTTCAACCGCTGTTAATGAAAATGCCGAGTTTATTGTGAAATTTTACCACTAGTGCGAGCGCAGTAGCAGTAATGATAAAACGGTAGACCATCATCTGCGATCGTACCATAAGTGGCGGGACACTCATTCTGGCAGTGCGCTAATTAGTACACGTATTGTCCCATTTGTGAACTACCTATCGTAAGTAGTCTGCGTGCAAAGTGGATATGCCGACCGTTGCTGGAAGTGGCGGTTGATAGAGTGATGCCCATATAACCCGCATAATGTGAATTAAGGGAAGGCCCCGCTTTCTTTTACCTCGTTGTGTTTTCCAACACTCACCCCATTAGTGTATTACGCCAGCCCAAATGAAGGTCATGAAGGCCCCTCCGTTAGATTTTTACGCTCACATCCAACCTTTGCCTTTATCTTGTCTTGCTTTATCTCACAAACATACTCTTGTTCGGGCGATAGTTCAGGTATATAAAGTTAAGGCATATAAAGTTAAGGCATACAAAGTTCAGGCAGTTCTATATACACTACTGCAGAAGTTATCCCTGATGACTGCCGAAGTGATTTCATTCCATTCCTTCCGTTGTGGCTCTGAATCCGCTGACGCGGTTTCCTTTTCAACATCCTACCCCCCCCCCCCCCCCCGCTCCAACAATACATCTACCCTCCTTAACGTAAAGGTCAAATTGACGCCACGCCGTGGAAAAACGTTTCGAAAGAACGTAAAACGGCTATAACAATGACGTACGCAGGATTTCGTTTCGGAGGGGGCCGGAACCCGGAAAAAAAAGGAAAAAGTAAAAAAAAAAAATCACAACGCACTAAAAACAACTACTAAAATCATAAAAAAATTTGGCATTATATGGGGGCACTATAGGCGACACTGGAATAAGTTATTTTTGTTCCTCATGGCATTGCAAAATGTCTGACCGTGTTGTGAGGAGACGTCCAATTATCTCAAGTGTGTTAGGTTGTCACTTGCCAACGAACAATAATTTTTAGTTGTCCTAATTAAACAATAAGCCGAGTCAAGCTTCTTTTCACCCACCCACCCTGCGAACACGGAAGTTTGGCAGGGGGCCGCGGTCTCCTGCCCCCCCCCCCCCCCCCCTCGCTGTCTTTGTGCACGCCAGTGGGCTAGGGAGATGCAAGCAAAACGGATGACTACCTGAAGACGAGGCCAGTAAATTAATATTAATTTTATTAGAAATCAGCATTACGGAAGAAAAACAACAAAACAAGCCGAGGGAACGTGTCCCTATGCTTCGAATGAGCAAACTTTGGAGGCACTCAATGTACGGCGAGAACTACATAGGAACGTTGGCTGAAACGTGCTCCAGGCCATCAGTTTGGTGTTGAAATATTACCCAGCGACGGGGGCTCGAAGAGCCACACCGGCCAGTCTTTTGGGAGCACCCGCAAACGAAATTGCTGCTTTGGGGAGCCTCCGGGTGCCATTATTTCGTAACTAGACCTTTCTTCTTTTCTATTTTCTTTATCGTTGAGAGATCGTAGAAATGACGAAACGATTGCCCATGGGTTTCTGGGGATGTGCAGCCTGTGGCTCTGCCGATCTGTGCAGCTGATCTTGCAGCAACCTTCAAACGCTGTGTCGCCGCCAGGCTGCAGTTGGCTGAGTGATGAAGTAAGTGGTCGTGATCAAGCTGCGCTAATTGCTTGTTTGTTGTGAGCCCCCCAACGTCCGAAATTACTCCGGAAAATACGAGTTGTAAATGCTTCTCCCGGGAATCCACATCGCTGGAGGGAGTCCCTCGGGATTGAATCGACCCACTTGGTTTTTTCATACCTCCTAAAGAGGTATGAAAAAACCGCTTTCTGCAATTTCCAAAGCAGATGCGCGCAGATGCGTTAATGCCGTCACGCGTGTAAACATGTAATATCGGCTGCCATGTGAGCTTGGAATTAGTGATTCGCCAGAGGGTTAATTTTCTGCTTTTCTCTTTAAGCTATTGAAACTTCATGACTAGAGGGAAAGAGAGAAAGTCTAACATTTATTTCAGGCAAGATCTGACGAAATGCCAATTTTCTATTTTATTCAACTTTGTGTCCATTCTCGTTGCGTCGTCAGCCATTTTGTTTGTTGGCCGTCTCTCCGCCACTACGTGGACGACTTCCCGGATTGTTTACCTCCTGAGTGAACTGATGCCTTTGCATAGTAACTAAGATAACCAATAATCAGCGAACGAAACTCTCCCGGCCCGAGCGCGATCACTCTTATTCACCTACACTCGAAACGACTCAATTTTATTTGAGTGCAGTTGTTCAACGTAGGAAAGTGTGAGAAAGAAATTAGCATCTGGCTGAGTTCCAACTTTGGGTGGACCACACGACAATTTCAGTTATTTGTCCCGGAGTATAGTAAGAGCCCAGCTTACGAGAATGAAGAGAAACAGTTCCTTGGAACACGAACCCTCCGAATAAACCGACCAGTTCGGAGTAAAAGTAGAATAGCACTGAAGGGCTTGGCTTTGGACATTTGCGTGGTCTACACGAAAAGATCAAAGTCGAAGACGAAAACGAAGCGGCTCACGTTCTCGCCGTTCTTCCTTAGTATACTTCGAATCGGCGAGCTCTATTTCTGGCAGCGAACGAAACGCGTTCTAGGAAGATATCGTATCAGAGAAACCAATACCAGACATCTCTTGCGGGCACAAAATAGACGTTTTCAGAAACTCTTGTTGCTATTTTAATGGCCGATGAGACTTTTTTCTCGCGCATTTATGCAATCGCCAATGTCGGCAGGCAGTAATGTTACGGAAACCCCTCTAAATTAAAAAAAAAAAAAGAGGGCGAAACAACTATACAGAATAAAACAAGGACGTAACAAGACTATCTGCGTCATAAAGTCGCGGAATTTCTCCCGAAAGAGATGCCGAATGCTTGCTGGCCTGCAAAAGGGAGTCATTGAAACAACGGGAAAAAAGAGAACTATAAACCGGAAAGAGATAACGTATGCTAAGCCTGAAAGTTTGTGGTGTTTATGCTTTGTTTTTCACCGCATTCCGTATTGCTTTTAGCATACACACAAACGCCCTACTCTTAGTTAGTTCCAGATTTACTCCTTATTCGGTTACGGCAAGAAAAATATCATTCCCGCGCTTGCAAAGGTAATTTGATGGCACCTTGAAATGTTACTAATCCAAAGTCTTACCTCAAGGACGCTAGAAAACTGAACAATCACTCCAGTTCCCTTCTCTATTGTTCCTTTATGTATTGCCAGAATAAAATCCCTTATACCAACATTGTTTCTCAGAATTTTGTGTCCATCATTGACCTCAATTTCAACAATTTCAGTAGATTTGTGCGCATTCGTTCAATAGTTCTTGATATGACAAGAGTTTATCTTGTTTTACGCCTGCTAGCTTTTACGCCTGTTCCCGCATAACCTGTAGCAAATACGATTCCGCATAGGTACGCATAGGTCCGCCGAAGTTGCACGGTTTAAAAGACACTAAAACTGTAGACAAGAGGTGATTTGTGTGTAGGAGGGCTTTACTTTGTTTTACAGAAGCATTGATTGATTGTAGGGTTTAACGCGCCGACGCAGTGCAGGCGATTAAGCGCGCCGTAATGGAGAGCTCCGGACTGATTATGACCACCTGGAGATTTTAACCAGGGGCCGGACACTTCGGCTAGTTTTGGTATCGCAAAATAAAGTGCCGCCATGACGCTGGTCGCCAAGCAAAAATTCAGCAACTTTTGCATATGTAGCTTTATCTTTTCAACATAAGCAGAAATAAATTAAAGGGATTTCATTATGCGCAGAAATAAAATGTGTTCTTGGCTATTTCCTTATTTGGCAGCCTATTTATTTATTTAGTCGCTTCATTCGTTGCGCCGACGGGCGGCGCTTTCGCTCTTATCTCTTCTGCTGCCATCCTGTCCGTCTGCTCCTGCCGCTTTCACTGTGTGCCCGTGTAAAAGTTTTGTAGTATGCCTTGAAGGTGAAATTTTGGTGTCCGCGTGTGCGAACGGGCCCAAAATGTCAGAGAAACTGAGAAAAGGACACAACGCGTGCTTCGATGCTGTGCGGTGCGACAACTCGGGAAGGAATAGCACAGCGAATTATTTCCGCTTCCCAGCGGATGGTAGGTCAGCACACTTTTTATTCAGTCAAAGTTATGAAGAAGCAAGCGCTATCCTTATCAAAAAAGCTGCAGGGCGAACCGAAAAATCTTCTGCTGTTGCTTTACAGTGAATTTCTTTTTGTTTGGTACAACGCATTTGTCAGTAATGTCGTACGCTTGTAAAGCTGCTTGTCGACAGTTTCTCATGAACTGATTGATGCCAGTGGACACGCAGACGGAAATTTCGCTTCGGTATCGGTTTGGTGGGCGGTAGCTCTTCATTTTCTTTCCACCAGGGAAAAGCTTGGAAAATATGTTTGCCTAGTGTGCCTAAATACTTCTTCGACGAACTGGTTTGGGTTTAGAGCGTTCCGACGATCAGTTTCTGATAGTTACATTACCACCTTTGAATGCTTATTAACACGAAAGAAGCCCCCAAAATTATTTACGCGGCAGATGACCGCTTGCATTCCGTGTTACGAGAAGTTCGAGTTACCTGCGCGACGGCCGAGCTGCGCTCCGCTTTTCAACCTGGGCCACGACACATTTTTTGTACCTTCAAGAGAGTGAATTGCTAGGCTAGTTGGTTCATATTGTTCAGTTGTTAGTCCAGCGGTGTTGTGTGTGTGCCTCCTCTTCTCGTCCTGCGTTCTGCTCACTGGTTTCCCCCTTTTGTACCTTGTTTGCGCTTTCAATATTCGTCTCACTTTTACGTGTTGTTTTTTGGTATCCATGGTGGTATTTCTTCATTTACTAGGTGTGACGTATGGCGAAATTGCGCAGAAAATTCGCTGGCTATAAAAGGTCTTCTGGGCTAGCTAGTTTACGAGAATAGGAATATGGAGCGGTTGTTAATAGCGGTGAAATGAGCTGGTCATCTCACTTCATAATCATTTTATTATTCACAAACGCGTGTTTTTATGAAACATCGTTTCTGCAGAATTGCATTGTGTACAGCAAATGAATGTGGTGACCTCTGCAGCAATTTTTGGCATACGATGAATTGTACGAAGATGTTTCTTATGTTTGTGTAACTGACACACAATGCGGACATTTGTACTTACTATAAGACATACACAGCTCTGTGCTATTATGGCATGTATTGAACTTCCCTTGCGATATGTTGCTAATAAAATCAGTGAATAAACCACATTCCCCACCTACTGCTTTTTCTGCCACAAACAAAATTGTCACGCTTCAGGGCGTGCTGGCTCGCGTGTATGGCGCTGGGTCTTGGGTTATATTGCTAAGGTTTGCCGTCAGGTGACATGCATTGCAACCGCACCTTGCAATGTTCTGTACAGTGAACTTGAGCCAGCAGAGATCGTAGGGGCTAAAGCAAACTTGCTTCGCTTGAACTGCGACTAAAGTAAGGGGTACCATTTGGCGCCACCAGACGGACCCAAGCAAGACTAGTTTCCAGCAGAGCGGAAGTCCGAATCGTCAGGGTAAAAACGGCCGCCGGGCGCGGGAACGAGAAGAATGTCCATGGCATTCGTTGTTACGGTAAACCAAAAGATTTACGTTCATTACTCCTGGGTATACAGAACACGCATGCATGCGGCCCGTAGACGTGCCCTAAGAGCAAGACAAACAAGGTGTACCGCAAAAATAACATTCATTTTGTTTTTCAGTTGCTACTTATCTCGAGAACGTTTGCCGATGAACGGCAATGCCTCGGGTTTCGTAAACGCAATCTTGAGGTTCTCCTCTAAACCCTGGTCTTGTCGAAAAACAGTAGCATTGAGAAAACGAACCCAGTCTCGAGGGCCTACATAGGCTGGCAATGCGAAATGAGTTCGGGAAAAACGCTGCGCTTGCAATAGCTTTCGCGGAAGGGGCGAATCCCAGTGTTTGTGTAGCCGGGTTGATCAAAAGACGGCGCCTGGATAGGCGGAACGAAGTGTAACTCCGTCCTAGCGGCCCTCGGTTCTCCACTATTTTCTCATTTGTTACCCTACAACGGATTCACTTGTTTGTTTTTTTGTTTTTTTGCTGAAGGCATGGCTTGGCAGTGGCCAAAAATTGTGTGTTGTACTTCCGATATCTAGGACCCGGGTTCGAATCTTTACTTTCGTTCTGCTTGCCCATTCGGCATTTTTCAGGCTATATTTAAGTCCCGCCTACGCCGTACGCCGGATTTTTTCCTAATAGGGCATTGTTGTTCTTATATCAATATGAAATAAACTGAATGAACATAGTTAAATCAGGAGTGGCAGTACACGAATCTTTTTTCTGCTCTAAGTTAGGTGAGATTCAGTTTCCGCTGTTGAGTGAGAAATATGGCTTGAAGTACCAGCTGTTCATGAATTCGCAGGGTTGAGAAGAAAAAAGGAATGCAAGGCACCATGGACTCAAGTTTGCGTTTGTGTTTTGCTTTTTTAATCGCTCTCCTTTACAAGTGGTGGTGAATATGTTGACTTTTAGTCCGCACCAACTATGCCGACTTTCAATTTTTAAACGAGTGAAACAAATGTGGCTCAGAACCACCGTGCCCAACACGGCCTTTTCTAAACATCCAAACTCCTGTCCACTCGTCTGGGGTGCTTTGATTTCTCGTGAAAACAATCGTTGGAGTAAGAGGAGATGCTTCGTGACAGGCGTGTTATTCCTTTTTAAAGTAGCACACGACCACGACATCCTTCCTTTTTACCGAGCACATGAGTGTACATGATCTTAGAAACAATATTTTGATGCGCATCTAAACGCTCAGAAAGATTCCTCGAAGGGGAGGATTTTGTTTCGAACTTGCGCAAAATGACTGGAGCCAGAGAGACAAGGGACACCCAATGGAGTCACGTGGGCAACAGCGATCAGCTTTAAGCCAAGGAGAATTGAAATGTTTAGGGGTTCGGCGAACAGTGAACACGGTGCACCGCAAGCAGAAGTGGCAGAAAATGAGTTTATGTCAAAAATAAATCGAAAAATTTAGCACGGAACGCAGTGGGACGGAGGGGGGGGTGAGTGGCAACCGAAATGTTCAATGAGAATTCGCTCAATGTTCACGGAAATTTACTGTACAACGGAAGTATTTGAAACAGTCACCTCAAACTTCTACGGAATCTTTTCTTCATACGCGCCGGTAAAAAAGGGGCAACCAAGCAAATATAGGTGCTGCCCTAGTCTTGTCTGCTGACTACAACACAGCTCGGTTATCTTCTTATTTCTTGTCATATTGAAACACTTGTAATCCGCAGCATCGCGACCGTGCCATTAGGAGCAAAAATTACTTATCTGTTGTTGCGTTTCAAATGCCTTTCTTAGGTTGGTCATAAAGTGTTCAATTAAAATTATTTTCGTGTAAGTAATAGATACCCCGATACTATCTCAGCGCATCCCGTTTACAGCTTTTCGACTCGGCCGGAGAAAACAAAGTCATCTGTATTGTTTCGCTTCCCATGTTCGGCTAGAGAATGCGAAGACCTCGCTGTTAGTGAAGGCTGAGGCGCTCAAATGAAGGCGGGTAAGGCGAGGCCAATCGGTCAGCGCATGCATCACGAGCCTATGCCTGCTCTGAAGAGAATTTGTGCCGCCTTCTCCCCGGGCGGCGGGAAAATGTCATCGAGAGCAAGGGCTGCTGCCACAGGACTGTGAACAACCTCCTGCTTTGTCCTTGTCACTGGCACTGTCATGCGAGGACAGAGAGATAAAGAAAGGCAAAGGGAGGAGACACGAGTAAGACGCTTAAGCGAATGGGGTCTCTTTTTGAAGTACTTCATTCATTATTTTAACCTGTGGTCGCACATGTGCTGAATGCAAGCGTACTCCTGTAGGACAAAAACCACGATTTGATGACTGCCTAACAAAATAGCACTAAGCTAAGCAGACCTATGAGGTTTACTGTAAGGGGCTGCTGCACAGGGCACCACCTTTATTTGAAAGAGTTTTTTGGAGCATGGTGAAACCAACCGTTTTAAACATCATGGCCGCAAAACCGACTACCCAAGGGCCGCATTTATTTGCAATGAGCTTCCTGGAGCCCTAGAGGCTTAAGAAAGCTTCATAGGTTCACCAACGAGGCAACCAATCCGCCAGCCACTGCTACGCACAATGATCCTCTAGACAATACCGCGAACAACATGTGGTAATTAAAGCAAGAAACAGCTGTCGGGCCTACTATAGTTACCAATTCGCACATTCTAGGCACTTCGAGATGGCCTCTTGGGTTGACTTGTGGGATGCAAGTCCCCTCAGAGTATATCTTATCCGCTAGGGAATATTCCTAAGTTTGTTATCTTCTTCACAAAGTGACTTTGCGAGTCGGTTTTGAGCTTGTGTTCACTTGTGAAACAACCCAGCAAGGTGGCCCACAGTGAAGAAGGCAGGCTTTGAGGTAGTGGCATATGCGCGTGCACCATATTCAAGCGGCCATGCTTATGAGAAAAATAAACCCTCATTACGGTGCTTGGTCATGTTATTTTGTTTTTTAGACCAGATTTACGCGACAAGATTTATCTATTCGTTTTCCCAAGACATAACTAGTATTTCAGCCACATATCTAGAACAACAAATTTGGAGCCGCTAGATGACCACAATACGGATGGATTTTTGCGCGATAGCCTTAGCTGCCTCACGTCGTAAAATTCTGTCTGTCTGTGTGAGGCCTGACAATCAAGGTCACAGAGAGGAAGAACGACCCCGGACCTAGGAGGTGGCGGAATACACTTTTATTAAGCAGCAAAGTGCTAATGTCCAGGGCACCCACCCGATGAGAGGAGTCTTCAGTCCAGGGCCCCTTGGAATCTACCAGCCTCATTCGGTCTCTCAACCAACGTGTGCTGGGCGGAGAGGTCAGGGCTGGTCAGCAGCTCCCCCAACTGCTGAAACGAGGGATTGGGGTTTGGTGTCAGTTCCGGCGTGGGGAGTGCACTCCCAAACGATGTAGTATAGGGTTGCCGGTCCGCGGGCAATATATGCAGTTGGCAGTGTATTGTGCAGGGCACATAGCGTGGAGTCTCCTGTTGTGGGGATATGTGTTGGTTAGAAGTCTTTGTAGCATGGCGGCGTCTTCTTTGGCTGGTCGGTGCTCCGGTGCTGCGTATTTGCGACAAGCTTGTCAGTGGTGCCACAATACTTCTGAGTATGTGAAAAGCAACATGGTTTTTGGATATGAATCTGTCTGTCGGTTGGGCTTCCTCTCGCAGACGACCTCACGTGAATGTTTTCGTGCAGCGGCGTGGCGGCCTCGTTTCCTTGGAGGGCGGAGCGAAAAACAAGGTCGTTTCTAGCAAGAATTCCAAGCCCGTCGTCTGCTATCGCTTTTCCCTTCGCCGTTTTCTTCTCTACCCACTAGCAGCGGGTGAATTGGAGAGAGAGAGGGAATAGAGGAGGGTATTTTGACCGTCACACCACGCAGAGTTGGGTGGTCAGGTCGCTAGATGACCACCCATGGATGCCTTCCACCCGCCAAGCCTTCAAAGGTGGGACGGTGTGGGGAAAGGAGTGCTGATGGGAGGCATTGGAAGGAGTGATTGGCGAGGAATAGAGGACGGCGAAGACGGAAAGAGAAGAGGGGTAATTTTGCGTTCAAACTGAGAAGAAGGAATAAACGGCGAGGAAGAAGGAGGAGGGGAAATAGGATGGATAAACAGATAAAAATGGTACGTGGAGTTAACTTAGTTTGTCATTACTTATCTGTTACACCATTGCAGGAAGGCGTCACATTGACAGTAGTTTGACATGAGTTCTGCTTGATTTCATTACTTCGGACGTTAGCTTCTCTTTCTTGCGGCCAACGGCTCACTTTTTGTTGTGCCAGAAAAGCACGGTGATCGAAGAAGGATCTCCCAGTTTAGACAAAAGCTCGACTAAACGTGTGAACCTTACTTTCTTTAGGTCTTCGGACTTCACGGTTAGCTATAACAAGCACTGCGGTCCCCAGGCATAACTGCACTACCCCATAGGGTTCTAGTAATTGTTTCGACAGCGCAATTACGGTTCCCCATTGCTGTTTCATTGCCGAAAGCTATGAATGCCAGTCAACCTGACTGAGTAGGGCCGAAGCAGTGGATGAGTTAGGCTTATCCCCATACAAACACTTTGAGCGAGGTGTGTCACGTATGTCGCATATGTCACATGTCACAACACGAAAATGATGCATCCTTGTCACTAGGAAACAGCTACACAGAAAGAAAAAATAAGATTGCGACATGCCAGAAATATCCGAGCCGAGAGGGTGCATTTGATGAATTTCGGCAGGGGATTTCATGGTTTTACCTGAGTAAGGCAGGCTCCCGAAATAACGCATTTATAGGTACCCAAGCCACGTAGACTATTGGAGCCGAGCAACTGGCGGGAACGTGCACGCCCTATTGTTGGCTTGTACTTCGCCTCCTTTAAAGCATCTGGCAGAAATAGCTTCCTTTTTCTAATCGGGGGCAGTACGTGAAAAGGCTACCACAAAGAAAATAAGCTAGAGTAACAGATTTCTACCGAGCGCTGGAATTCTGTCCCAGGAGTCACCGAGTAAGAACGCTTTCCAGATGAAATGGAAACGGTTCTTGTGCATTTCCCAGGGCACGAACAATTTTGAAGTGAGCAATCCCTTGCGAAAGCGCATGCTGCCCCCACCCGTTTGGCCGTACAGCAGTGAAGCCACAGGAACAATCTCGACGTCACATATTTGTTCGCATTGTGTTCTGCTTTGATTCTGTGTTTTCTACCACCTTCTCAAACGGACTCTCAAAATAGGCACGGGCATTACTTCGTGTCTTGACGCATTGTGCTCTATTCCTTTCCCGGGTGTTAATCGGGTGCTAAAACGCACACCCACGTACTCTCGCACACACGCAAACATCCTCCACCAAACATTTTTCCCTCCCCCACACAAAAACACTCACGCTCACACACGCGCACACGCGCACACATATACTATATCACATGGGCCTGTTGGGGAGGGTAACTACCAGCACACAATACGTTTCCAACAATACGTTTAGGTGTGCAGGAGCCTTGCGGAAACACTGTGTGGTTGACTGACTGAGCTTAAACTCCAATTCACATCCATGTTAAGGCAACTGGTTCGCACCCGCTAAGAAAATCCAGTGGTTCAGCTCCACGCTTCCCCCAATATACTGCAATAATAAATCCATGCTGCCTACAATAAAAATTCTACGAATGACTATGACGATGTCGAGCATACTATTTGACCCCAAAGTTTTGTCTGCGCTGGGGCAACACGCAGTGCAAGCATAACGCCAGCAGTGCAGTGCAGCAGTGCAGATCACATTTCTGGACCAAGTTTTGTGCGCGTTGCTTTCATCTGCCGAAGTTACTTTGTTTAGAACATGGATTGGACAATCGAGTGCATTGTGGGGTAGCTGAGCCATGCGATCTCCTTAGAGTGAGCGTCGGTATCCCTGTTAAGACTTTTCGATTCTGTCGCTTCTTAATTCGCTTTAGCTTAGATTACATCGCGCATTCCGCAACATCTCGTTTCTGCTGACATCAATAAGTGCGGGAGTGGGCAACCACGCAGAACACGGGGTTTCCACACTAGAGCCGATAGCCTGTGATAGCGAAGTGGAAGAGTCTTCCCGAACAGTACGAAAAGGAGAACAGCCTAAGGAGATACTATCGACCCTGCACTGCGGGCTTGGGTCGATGGCGTGGGCCCCCTGCCCACGAAACAAATCACGCTCACGAGGTGATTTGTTTCCATCTCTGGCATTTCGTGCTCTTCCTTCCGTGCTTGTTGGTCTCCAACAACATGTCAGACAAGGTATGTGCTTCAAAAGGAAATAGCTCTTAACAGCTATAGAGCGCCTCTGGGGGTACCCGCTTTTAGGGGTCTGCGTAGGTCTCTAACAAGGAAAACAAATTTAGCACTAGAGAATCCGTTTCACGGGATGGTACACTATCGTCTGTTATACTGCTTGGTCATAAATATACAGATAGCAAGGATTATTGTCGGCCCGTCTGAAATGTCCCAACGAAAACGGAATGATACTACTTCCGCGCATTTTAACAAATTCAGTGTCCGTGGACTGCGCTTGATGTACACGTAAAACCTGAAGTATTGTGCAGGGGCGTGTTTCCGTTTCCAAATGCCTCGTTCAATTGGCTAAGTTTTCTTCTTTTATTGACGAAAGTGTAAAGAAAATGGAAGCCGGTTCACGCAAAAATCCCCCAAAACACGCCCAGCAATCTATCTCTTTCTGACTCCTCGTGGTATTTTTTCGCATTTTGAGTTAAGCCGAATAAAGAACCTTCAAGGTTGATAAATAGCTCGAACGTGACTTTCCATACCGAAAATGCTATCTTTGCAAGTATTGGAAGGGTGTGTAGGTATGTTCTGTTTGCCTTTGGGGATATTTCTTTTGTTTATCTGAACTGAATACCGTGAATGTTTCCTGCTGCTGCGTACTAGCATAAAATACTTCTTTCATCTTGTTTACCACTGGGCGCGCACGGTAAACAATGAAGCGGCAGTGCTTTTCGCCCGGACCATTCGCAGAAGGAAATAAAACTAGGCAACCAAACTAGATAACACCAATTCCAGCCGTCGTTTTTTTTTTTTTTTTTTTGAACCACCATGTTTCGTTGTTCTCGGTGAAACCGCTTCTCAGAGAAGTATGAAAAGATAAAAGCAAATCGACATCAACATTTACTTGTTTAGTAACGGGAAATATTAACTTGACTGAAGTTTTAATAGCCATTTCAGGAATCTCAAAATAGTGAAGTCGAACCACCATACGCTGCCCACCAAACGCGGGGAAGTGGTACCATTGAGCCGCGCGCCTTGACAGCTTCCGGTGAGCACTGTATACGCTGCTTGACAATGCATGATAGGGCGAAAGAAAGTCGTGCCCCGTACAAAGTATGGCCAAGGAAAGCTCTGACTTTAAAGAAGAGCGCGCCGGGAAAGGGAAACAGCGGCGCCAGAAAAGAGTAGTGCAGTAGAGTAGAGCACGTGCAATGAGAAGCTCCTTGAGAAGCGAATGTACCGACGGGGGTGAACAGAAGGCTCCAGGCAATGGCGAGTGAGCCGAACGGGCTCTGGAGAGCTTTCAGTTACGCATTCGAAAAAAGTTCTCAGGAACCCTTAAATTTTCCAACTTGATTGAAGGCGTTGTACTATTGAAGCTCCTTGAATTTAGACCCGCCGCGGTGGCTCATTGGCTAAGGCGATGTGCTGCTGAGTGCGAGGACGCGGGTTCGAATCCCGGCCGCGGCGGCCGCTTTTCTGATGGAGGCAAGAAGCAAGAACGCCCGTGTGTTCGAGATTTCGGTGGATGTTAAAGATCCCCAGGTGGTCAAAATTATTCCGCAGCCCTCCACTACGGCGCGCCGAATCGCCTGAGTAGCGTCGGCGCGTCAAACCCTATCATTAATCAATCAATCATTCAATTTGTCGCGTGGGTTAGTGCGCGGCTGAGTTTTTCAATGGCGAAAAACAAAGTTTCGGTGTTATACTCCCCGAAGCCATCACTTCCAGAATTGGGCGCGCTGTAGCGGAGGCCAACTGATTAATTCAGTCCACTTGGGTGTCTTTAACGAGCGCCGATTTCTCAACATACGGCTGTTTTGGGTTTCCACCTCCATCATAAAAACTGCCTCCGCGGCCGGTATCGAACCCACGACCTCGGGCTCAGCAACACAACACCTTAACCGCTGAGCCACCACGGCGTGTTCATTTAGTTTTTACTTAGGAAGCAAATTTTTAGTTTAATCACACTATTTTATCATTTCTTCAGTACTACCTGGCAACCGGCGCCCTAGACAGAGTAGTGAAGCGATTATAATGAGTTTTCTCTTTTGTTTCTTGCTGTTAATTTGAAGCCAATGTTGAAACATGTTTAGACGGGAGCGTTTGTGAGTAGTTGGTTTCGAATGCATATAGGTGTTTTATTATAGGTATAATGTAGTATTTCTGTCGCACATTCCGTATTTACACCAGATCACCCTAGACATTTTAATCTTTTGCTAGCTACTAAATAACCACACCTAGGCTACAGTGTCACATAAAGAACTCAGTTATTTTCTTAGGAATGCATGCATTGGTGTCATTCTACGTTCTACGGCCTCTCGTTGCGTATAGCTTCAACCAGGAATGAAATGTTTTAAGCAGATTACCCAAAACACTACTACAGGCACGAAACTGAGAAGAAACAAATATATTGCTCAATTACGTTCGCAAGACTCGGTCAAAGGAGCCACCTACCCGACAAGTAATTTTGCAAAGCGAAGTGAAATACCGTGCGAATAAATCCAACAGTTATTCGGCTTGCGTAACAACCACCACGCCGTCTTCTATTGTGTCCAGCGCGAACTTTGTCATTAAAAACGCGAAAGGTGGGCATTTTAGGAAAGGGGGTGGTATGTACAGCTCTCTGTTTGAGCCTCAGTGGACACGTAGTTTTCAGTGAGTAAATGAGAGCAAGGAGTTTTACTGGACGTCGTCAGAACAGGAGCGCTCCAACAGAGAGACCAAAAAGGGAGGCGGTAAGGGAAGCTGGAGAGAAAGAGGAAGGCTGTTCTTGACCGCAGAAGATGCAGGAGCGTGGCCCGGTAAAGGCGCAAGTGGAAGAGGCCCCATCGATCGGTTCCCGTGCATCCAACTCTCTAAAGATGCCTTTGGTGGGCCCGCACTCATGAGCTGCGGAAGCAGAGACGCTTCTTCCTGGCACCCCTGAAAGGTTGAGAACACTTATGCAAAGCAGATGCAACTGCTAATTTTATTCATTTTAGTGCGGGCTGCTCGGCCCTGGGCTCGAGGCTCACTAACGCCTGATCTGGGAGCTAGAGAAGGTCCGTTTGCCCCCGGGTTTCTGGACGAAGAAGAGTTCGTACACTTTTATCGAACAGCAGAGCTGTGTAAGCTTGAATTCGGCCGCGGAAGGATACAAGAAAACTATCATCATCAGTGAAGTGGAGAGGATGAAAATGCTAGCCCAAGCAGTGGGAGGGAAAAATAGCGAGCAGGCAAGGCGCCCTCGAGCTGGTGTTGGGAGGCGCGCCTCAAGAAAAAAATGTGCTTAGGGACGTCCCGGGAATCGAACCCAGTACCTTTACGCCGCATAACCGGCAACCTAACCTCTGGGCCACCCCAAAAGGCCCATTGGGGAGGTGGTTAGCAGAGGCGCGGAATAATTTCATGGGCAGCCAATTGCAAAAAAAAAAAAAAAAAAGTTGTGTTGGCATGCAGTGCGCAACACCTGCCAGAAAAAAAGGCCAGATGGAAATTGTTACGAATTATTAGAGATGGAAGGGTTAATTTTCAAGCTGAAAAAATAAATAAACCTAACAACAAATTTAGGAGCCTACTGCTTGGAAATACCATGCGATCTCGCCTTCCCAGGCCGCCTCATTACGGGAGGGGAAGGGAAATTCACGCATGGGTTTGGGAGGTTGGAAATAAGTAATATGGGTTTGGGAGGTTGGAAAAAAGCGATAACCTAACCCTCCAAATTTATCCCAACAGGAAAAGAGTTAAAAGTCACATGAAACAAAAAGAGAAGAACCGGAAAAAAAAACGGTTCCCGTGGTCAGAATCTGACCTGGGTCCCTCGCGTTATAAAACCGGCTTCTATGGGATTGCGTTCGTAGCGTAATGTCTCGTGAGCTTTTCTAATCGCCAGTTCACGTGCGTTCTCGCCTGAACTGGAGAGCACCAACGCTGCGTTTACGCTACAGACGCCGACTTAGGGAAGCCGGTTGTCACGGTTTTCCAGCGCGTGCAAACGCGGTCCACTTTGGAGAGATGTGAAAGCCTGCGGACAAGACGATTCGTCCTGTCAGCCATAGAGAACTTTCGGCGGCAAGTTCGGAAACACATGTGAGGAGCAACAGCGGGTCTCCGACGAAGGCAGAGGCCCGCCAGCTCTGCTGTTTCTCCAGCCTGGCACAACCAGGGCAAGCGGCGGCATTTTTATAAATTTTATTTTGTTTCCTAATTTTTTCGTCAGCTCCAATAAATGTTTCTACTGCTACATGAACAATCTCGAAAGCATCGGCGCTGTCTGTTTTACACTTGTATAACATGCCATGCTAGTACAACAAAGGAATCAATCATGTATGGGGTAGTTAAAAAACCGAGCTTTTATGAACAACAACGCTGGTGGGGCTATTGTTCGTAAAATTATCTAAATAACGCGCGTAGCTCAATTTATGTTAGGGGAACTTGATTTAAAACAGAGCCCTGTACGTTTCACAACGATGTATTTAAGCTAAAACTGAAAAAAAAAAACCTGCCGTCGCACCATCTTTTCACTGTGACGAATAACGTCGATTAATCTTCCTGTTTTCATAAATCACGTTGCTCGGCGAGTTCTTTTGTAACGCTCCAGCTGCAACGACTGACAATCAGGTCATGGTGGTTGTTTTCATGTTCGAGGTGAGTCACAACAACGGCCCGCTGCACATTGTTCGACGTGCGTTAACGATCAGAATGTTTTCCTTAAATTAGCCCGAAGCCATGTGACGTTGCGCGGCCAACGGTAAGTTTGGAGCAGAAGGAAGATACTAATGAGATTCGAAATTCAAACTATGTTGTTTTCTGCTTAAGGAAAGGGAGACTTTTATAAGCCCGCAATCATTTCGCCTTCGAAAGCGAAAAATCCCGCAGGGAAACGTGAAAGTTGACGTGAGTTTGAGGCCAGAAACCAAGAATAGCACTTCTTCTTTCAGACCGCAAGTTCGCTTTTAAAGCCTGCAGCCATTAAAAATTTGAAAAGTAAGTCTCTTCTGTACTTGATGACAACCTCGGATGCCCCTTTTATCATTCAAACGAGCGTGTAAACACACTTTCTATACATATTGCAACAAAAAGAAACGAAGTTTGTACGACAAGAATTTAGCACAGCAAAAAAGAGCACGCGTCAAACGAGCGAATATTCACAGCTACTTCCAGCAAACCCCGTTCCCTCTGTTACCACTCGTCACTTTCTCCGCCAGTTGGACGGAATTAATAAAAAGTATTTGTAGAACTGCGAAGAAGTCGTGAAAGATGATTGATTGTAGGGTTTGAAGGAGCCATGAAGAGAAAATACAACTTCGTTTAATTTGAAAGAACTAGGATTCAGTATCTCACTCAGCTCCATTAGAGCCACAAAAGATGTTTTTTAACGAAAAAAAAAGCAAGAAGTATTTAAAAACTTTCGAATTTTGCGCCACAGTGACGTGTTATGAGCAAGAATGACGTCATACGGGCGAACAATAAAACATAATTTTCAGTGCGTTAACTGCACGTTAGCATTCAAGTGATGTGGTCAAATCGAACTGGAGGCCCGATTACAGACGTCCAGTCATGTGTCGTCGCGACAGGTCAGTTAGGCGGCCGCCAATCGCACAAACAAGGTTCCGTGACGTCATAGAAAAGTTGCGGGAAATTGGCTAGGGGGTGGCGACTGCTCCAAACGTTTTCTTTAATATCTCCGTTATTTGTTCGAAGATTGCGATGATATTGGTATCATTTTTATCGGGACTAAGCAGTCTTTCTAATAAACCCAACTTGTATTTTGTCTTCGTGGCTCCTTTAACGCGCCGACGCAGCGCAGGCGATGAGGCGCGCCGTAGTGGAGGGCTCCGGATTAATTTTGACCACCTGTGGATCTTCAACGTGCGCCGAAATCTCGTACACACGGGCGTTTTTGCTTTTCGCCTCCATCAGAAGAAGTCATGAAATCAGTGAAGTGGTCATGAGTCCATGTGAAAAACGTGCGCCGTTACAGACTGCCTTCCGCAGCAGTTAAGCTTACACAAGCGCGGCAGATGGGACGTGTTTTGTTTACTTCGGCGGTTATGAAACTTTTTATATTATTTTAACTTTGATGTGCTATGTGATGTTTGGTGAATTATCCAAGGGATTTCGAGGACGCTATAACTTGGCGGCGAACCTATCCCCGTTTCACCCGCCTCCATCTCATCGTCCCCCGCCTGGCACCCTATACCATATACTATGGGCAAGCCAACGCACCCCATATTTGCCCTCAGTTCCCAACCCCAACTTCGAGCAGTGGTGGGCTCCCCTTCAAGCCCAGGCTGGATACCCAGCTCAACCCGGAGAACCGGGCGGACACAGGCAGTCGAAGTCAAGGAATCTCGGAATAGAGATGCCTTTCACGGGGCGAGGCCCATTACATCCACATCTGCTCCACATATATACATTTACTCTCTCTCTCTCTCTCTCTCTCTCTCTCTCTCTCTCTCTCTCTCTCTCTCTCTCTCTCTCTCTCTCTCTCTCTCTCTCTCTCAACCTCCACTCGTGACTCTGTACAGCTGCCTTTGGTTTCTCCGCGTCACAGCAGTGGTTGCTGTTGAGCACCCTTTAAAGGCAAACCTTGAGTGCATAAAGTACTAATGTTTCTAAAAAAGCCTCGTTGAAAACAATTCTCATCAGTCATTCAAAGTTACAACCGAGCATATCTAGTTTCTTGGATGTGTATGCAAATTGTGAAAGTAAATTGTACCTGTGTCAGCTGAAACTCGCCCCGAATTTAGAGCGCTTCGAAAACGCTTATTAGGATACCACGCAAAGGGGCTCGAGCGAGGATAACTGATGTTTACGTAGAGATTCACACAACCCCAAAATGAAACGGCAGTTCGAGATGCGGATAAAAAACACCTTGCTAATTTCAAAGAGTACGTTCGGCACCTGGCTGTTGGAAGAAAACTAAAAGTAAGCTAGAATAGCCGGACGTTTACAAGCATTCTATGAACAACGACGCATATTGCATTATAAAAACACTACGAAAATTCCAGGGTTTCCCTTACAGTAACGATCGCAGTATCCACAGGACTAAAACAAAACATATGTTATCAATTCACGGCGAATCTCTTCATTTTTGAAGAATTTCCCCTATTTCCTCCTTAGGGCTCATCAATAGCAGGTTCCTTACGAGACAGCGTATCGCGTAGCCGTAGGCCCAGTTTTATCCTTCCCTCCTAATGTTGTTTCTTCGCTTCGTCGTATTTATTTCAACCACAGCTCCGGGATAGAACTGCTTGGTGCCGCCCTGTCCGACCTCGTCTGTGCTGCCGCCCAATTTGCTGCTATTTCCGCTCCATTCTCTTACGCGCTACTCGTTTTCCTTGCAGGTCTTTCTATGCATACTAGCCTCCTTTATCAGTGCAGGAGAGATCTCCCCTCTCGTTGACCTCCCTTCTCTGCGCACGGATAATCATATCCATTTGTTTCCTCCGGAAGCACTATTTCTTCCAGCCAATATGTCGCTCACGTTGGGACACCATCTGATATCTCCCGTCGACGCAGCTCATCTGGGTTTTGAGTTGCTTTTCGCGAATACCACAGCTCTCTCGGCCGATACGAGAGCTCGCTTGCCCCGTCTCGCCGACCGTCGTCCTCAATGGCGGTGGCTCGGTCCAAGAGTCCCATCGGATACTCAGCTTCTCTGTATTACCAAGTTGTGCCACCATTACCGACTTCTTTCCAAGTTCAGGGGATTGATTATCTCGACAAAACAAAGCGCCAGAGCGACATAATGTCCCTGAGAGAAAGGCGAAGCGGGTTTGAGTAGATAATTCCCTTTCGAATGATGCTGCAATTCTCATCCCGACGTATCTTGTTCTCCCGGCCAAACGGAATAGGCTCTTGTTTGATCTAGGCTGAAGGTCATTTCGCTGTTCTATATATGTGTATCTCCAACAATGAATGCAACCAGTCACGCGAAAGCACAAGCGGGTCAAACTTAATCAGGATGATGCATAAAATGGAGCACATCGTTTTTACGACAACTTAGCCATTCTTGTGACGCTAGAGGAAGTATCGCCTCTGGTAGTATATCTTCAACAGCATGGGAAAATGAAATTGTTTTACAAATTGCACTATATGGCTATCTTTCAGCGACAGCTCCGATGCAATCTGAGGTTACGGCATTGCCATATATGGCTGTGCAGGTTTTTTATTGGTGCGAATTTAACGCTAATCAAGTAGCTACAACATATTATTATCGCATAGTACATCCCCATGCTAAGGTAATAGCATTAAATTGGCGTGAAGGAAATATAGCTAGGACAGTGTAATACCAACAAAATATTACGTAATATCCTAAAACAATCAAATGGCAGTGCAGTCGGGATGCATTTTATGATTAATTGTACGATAAATATCGTTTTTGTAATGAGCAAGATTGAAGATCGCGGAAGGTGAGCTCCTTAAAGCAATGGCTTAACGACGAGGATACACAAGTGCGCATAGTCGACACGGTAGCACAGCCTTGTCATCGGTGCACTCGTAGCTATTATGGTTCTGTTCTATTATTTGGAGAAGACTTTTCCTATGCTTTGACAACAGAGGAGCCGGTTTCGCGGCAACATCGTGACTCCGTGCGTTTGTGCGCGCGCGACGCTTTACTTTCCCTGAAATTTCCGTCAACAGGCAAGCAAAGCAAGGAGCAGAAGTGCTGTCTTAAGCTTAATCTCAATTTACGGCGTCTACCTGTCTGACTTTCTCTTTTTTCTTTACCCTTTAAAGGCCATTGCATTCTTTCGGATTCTTCTTTACGTCTTGTGGTGTTGCTCTCGCTGTTAAAATTTACGGGGCATGCTAGAACTGGCTGCTGCAAATGTTTAAAAATGGTCATTTAGGATATGTTAGAGTGCATATATATATGTCAAATGGGCTGAGAAGTTCGAAGTTCGCCACGACAATTCTGACTGAAAGCAATGCACAATCATTAATTGTTGTTTTATTTCGTTTCCTCGACCTCGTCCACATTCGCCTTCGTAACGCGTTCTCGGTCGCTCACTGACCATTACGTTCGATGGGAATTAAGTCAGGATTAGAACTTCCTTTGCGCACCGAAGCGGATGCGCACGTCGATACATAAGCCGCACAGCGGCTCAACCGCTTTCAGGGTTTACGGTAACGGCACTCACCATGTTATGGCCGCTTGCGAAAGGCGGAATAAAGCGGAAGTAGGCTTACCTGCAAAAGAACAAAGCGGCACGTTAGACATACAGGCATACGAACCAGGTGGTATGGAGGATTTCGCCCAGTTCTCCAGACAAAACTTTGAAGCAGTTTTGACTGGGGAATTCTGAAAAAGAGGATACGCCCCACAAATGTTGATGTGCATGGTGCGACTTCTATTGAGCGTTATTTTTTATTGCTTGATAATTTCGGGAGATATTATTTTTCAGCTGCTGTCTTATGTTTGAGCCTAAATCAGGCCAATCAATGCCGGTATTTTTCTATGAAGCACATTGTTTAGACCTTCTAACCAGCCTTGCCTCAACCTTTGGTAACTTCGACAGATGTAATATTCTAGCAGAAAATCTGTGCCTATTATTCATAGAATAATATTGCCCTTATTTGATTATACCATTATAAAGCTCTGGTAGTATATCTTCAACAGCAAGGGAAGATGAAATTGTTTTACGAATTGCACTATGTGGCTATCTTTCAGCGACAGCTCCGGTCCCTGTATTTGCTTGGTCAGTTGCCGTGTTCGGGGACAATACTCAGTTTGACCGGGTAGAGGTTTGCCCTTGAACTCGGTAATAGGCTTAACGAATTACAAAATGGGCCACGTACCGGCAATACTTGTGTACATATTTGTTTGCAGTACCTTTACCAAAGAGGTGAAACTGCTAGTCATAAAAATAAAATATGGCCCAAATAAGCGGGGGAATTCCAGGAACATAAACAGCGTTTGTGGGATGGACAAAACGTAAATTAATAAATACACCGAATTAGTCAATAGACAAATTAGGAAATAGACAAACGCAAATTAAAAAAATGGATAGACCAAAAGTAAATTTGTTTGCTTCGCTTATCTCGAACTGTTAACTTAAGCTTACTGACCCTATAAATGACCGTCTATGGTACGCCGTTTCATGTAACAAAGTTTATGCGCGAGAATTCTTAAAGGGAAGGTGAAGAGATTTTAGAATTAAAAGAAAAGTTGAGTAGCAGCAAGTACACATTGAATAGTCCCCATGTACGAAATATTTTTGCAATACACGCAATAGAAGTGGCGCAATGCGCAAACAAATGTGGCCCGATTCCCCGCCCCCATCTCGGCACGCGACGCCGGAAGTCCAAGAGCGCAGGCGAAAACCGGCCCAAAAACGTCATACCTCGACTTCCGGCCGAATCGGCCGCCTCTGCCATGGTCTTTTTGCCGTGTTTCCTGTAGAGGCTCGCCACAGGAAGAATGATACTTGTTGTTGATAGCACTTATTTGAACAATTTTTGTGTTCAAAAAGTATGCACGAACGCCAACCGAGGCATTACCATGCCGTATTCCTAAGCAGGATAATACCACGACGGGATGTTTTATAACATACGGAAGTGGCAACCGAGGTGGTCGCGCTTGATGACAGAGAATATACTACACTACCTTAGATACTTCGTAAAACGCTCCAATGCGTTTTTCCTTTTTTTTTCTTTTTTGATTGATTGATTGATTGATTGTAGGGTTTAACGCGCCGACGCAACGCAGGCGATGAGGCGCGCCGTAGTGGAGGGCTCCGGATTAATTTTGACCACCTGGGGATCTTTAACGTGCGCCGAAATCTCGTACACACGGGCGTTTTTGCTTTTCGCCTCCATCAGAAAAGCGGCCGCCGCGGCCGGGAATCGAACCCGCGACCTCGTGCTCAGCAGCGCAACGCCTTAGCCACTGAGCCACCGCGGCGGGTTTTTTTCTTTTTTGATGCGACGGACATGAATGTTCACGTTAGATGCTAGATTTAGGAAGGATGGTGAATACTGCTGTACTTTGGCCCGGGATGTTTCGTTCTGTTCCAGAAAAAAAGTGACCTTTGTTCGGGAAATACGTGTTTCGTTAAACACGTCGGTTTTCTTTCCATATGGGCTTAGAACAGTGTTTAAAAACCCAATTTTTGGCGAAACTAAAACAAGGGTCCAATCCTGATAGAATTTCTCTCCCGACTAATAGGTAAACAGTATTCCTACAAAGTAAAAGAACCAAGTCCACCACATTACTTATTTTGCAAGTATACATGCCACGATAAGGTAATCTTTGTCTGGAATGAAAAAACACCGCTCCGAACCACCACCCTACCATAATTTGTGTTGACTGCGGGGGCTTAATTCTTTGCCCAAGATTCCGTGTGCCTGCATATTATAACCTGGCAAGCACTTCTCGCCGCTGAACCTCAACTGTGCTCCAGCGGTAGTCGTTGATATAATAATGATGATACTAAAAAAAGTAGGTGCGAAGAGTAAATATACGGCCTTTGTCCGACTAGCGCGCTAAATGCTTAAATCTAGAAATGCTGAAACAGGCCAAGGATTCATTATCACAAACGTTTGTGATTGTTACCTAAAGAAACGTAACTACAACGTAACTGCCTTGTCCGACTTGTCTGGTAATTATAACCAGGTGGCCGTAATATTATAGCAGAATACGCAACACACACGCGAAAATGAAGCCCTACTAGAGCCGAGAATGCTGCGGAGGCACCAGTATGCTACAGTGTTTTCAGAATAAATGCAAGTCAAGCGTAAGACCCCACTCATCGAAATGCAGCTAGCGATCGCGGAGGCGCCTTAGCCCCGCTGCCCAAATGGCGCGCGCGTGCGTGTGTGTGTGTGTGGGTGGGTGTGTGTATCGGGATGAGTAAGGGGGGTGGGGTGGGCGACAACGAACAAAGGAAATGCAGAAGCAGATTCCGCTTGCTGGTTTATGCGTACCGGCAACATATGTCTCGCATATACGTTTATAGCGCATGAACGCTATTTTTTCGCGCAGTGCACGTACGTCCTTTTCGGTGGCAGATTGTTTCTAAAACGTTGCTTAATCTTGGGCATAAATGGTTTCGTATATAGTAACAAACAGTTTAGGCAGTACCTAATATTAACATAAAAAATAGAAACTCCTTATGCTGGTTGCCTAATTCAGAAATATTTTGACGGAACCCTCTAGCCGACGCCATAGTCACTGCTTTGGGGTTCTCGGTCGTGTAAAGCAAATTTAAGCTCCAAGATACTTGAACCAACAGCACGGTAAGTTGGAAAACAAACTTGCAGTCATGTGCGAACATTAAACTGCAAGCTAAATTGACTGAAAAGGCAAGCACCGCTGCCGTGCGATCGTTCCCAATGCTTCCGACCACCCGCGCGGCCGAAGGGTGTCCTCCTTTGACGTCATGACGGGCGCAACCAATCAGAAGCGTCAAAGCGCGCGTCTTTCAAACGGGACCGCAGCGTTTGGCAAGATGAAATGCCGGTTGGACTCATGTACGACAAAATTCAATGTGATATTTGGAGTCAGCGCGCAAGAAACTATATAAGCGGGCCTTTAACTCAATTTTTTGGAAAGCGCTTCAGCTTCCCTCGAAGGGACTACTCCCAGAAATATGACCGTTCATCCATCCGTAACGAATACGCATAGCACGACGCATTCCGTATGTGAACATGAGCCATATGGCGTATTTAATGAACAGCCCTGGGGACTTTATATAATAAAATGCAGTTTATCTAAAGGTCTTCAAGGCAAGCATACGTACAGGGGCATGTGCGCGGATGAGCCACCGCTAAGAATGCTTAGTGAATATATCGCAACTCTAACAAAGGAGTCTATACTATAGCTTCTTTTCTAGGAAAAAAGTGCTTGCAGCAATTTCACGTCCTCTAAAAAAGAGCTCTGAACTAGCCCCATCGCCTATTTTTGTCATCTTGTTTAGCCGGAAAACTTCTTAGTATTTTAGGCTTGGTCGGTCTCATTTTTCCGTTGAATTCTCCTTTATACCTCGGCAGTTAATCAATTGAATGCGCTGTAGTTGTGAGCCCATTGTTCACTTGTGTCCTTCCATAAAAAAGATCGTTCTACTGATACGGAAATTGATATCTCATTTTATTATATGAGCGAACCAAAAAAAATTCCCGCGCCTTCCCGCGAGGGGAACACGAGTAAATGCAGAGCATTAGGGGCCGTTAACGCCGCGTAAAGTCGCGTTAGGGTGGGTAGTTGGGTCGTAGTTGCGTTGGTGTTGGTTTGGGGTAGAGAGAGGAGAGTAAAGTCGCGTTTAGGGTGGAGCGAGCGTCAACCAAGGAAGGAGGAGCAACGCAGTGACGGAAGCACGAGCGACCGCTAGCCGCTTTATATTTGCAGCGCGCGCAGTAGAGGGAGAGCAGTACGGGGGTGAGAGCGCGCATGCGCAAGCAGCGCGCACCCTTCCACGCCCCACCGCGCTGCTATCACATTCCTGTTACGCCGAGACTGCGACGGAGCGAACGGGCTGACTACGACGCAGGCGCGCGCCAGCTGCTGTTGAGAGAGAGGAGGGAAGGAGGAGAGGCGCACCTGCTGCGGACGCGGAGCTGTTGACGCCGTCCGACGCAGGAAGAGGCGAGGCTAAGAAATGCTCTGCATTTAAAAGACGAAGCGCGTCGTTGCATTTTTTATGGCGAGGCCGCTCAGGAGACCCAGCGAATCAAAAGTGGTAGATTATCATTTTTTAAGGCGTATAGGTTCCCGCTGTATATCGAAAATTGTCAGCGGTAGAACTTATTAAACAGTGTGATTCATATCCGTAACTTTTTCGAGTATTGCTACTTACACGATACATGTCATAGCCTGTGGCAACAATTTCGGCTGCATGTGTCCAGATGACAATACCCTAGGACGATGCGCATACCATTCTTTGGACAGTTGTCCAAATGAAAACTCTAACTTTTGCAAAGAATTCAACTTGACTGATTTATTTGTTATACTTACCCCGCACTTTATTTCATCTGGCCAGAAATTTTTAGACAAACGCACTACATGGTACACGGTTGCCTTTCTCTCGTTTCCTACTGTATAAGGCCCGGTTCGCGAGGAACATTTGAGTGCTGTTATCAGATTTGTAGGCCAGAATTCCCGTGTGTGCCTGGTGCGACATCTTCAGCTCCACAGACAACTGCCAAGTTTAGGGTTCTGACTGATCCATTGATAAATCGACAGCAGCTGTGCCCGAAACTCCGCAAATGTTACTTGTTCTTTCTTCGAAAAGGAAATTTATTGAACGAAAAATGCAGCGTTCAAGCTGCTCGGTGGGTTAATTTGTCATGTTTCTTGGGCCTCTGTAGTTCGATCCGAAAAGTGGCAAAGATAGGTTGGCGACAGGGATATGACGCAAGCACAACTCTGGGCGAATGATGAGGCTGCTGGTGAGCCGACGAAAAAAGGGGTAAGTGGGTTGGGGCGGCACGACAGGAAGCTATGGGAAACTCCAATTACTTTCGTTATTATTTTCTGACTCATTTTGCATCTTGGATGTTTAGCAAAATTTTGAAATGTATGCTCCTGTCGTGAAATAACAGTACGAAAAGTCCGATAAGAAATAAAACACAGCGTGCATTCTACTTCTCTGCTAAGCAAAAAAAAAAGAAGAAAGAAAAAGCAAAAAAAAAACAGCACCCACGTCTTTTTTCTTTGCGCAGCATCTTCTCACCATAGATTATTGCGACACACTCTTTCATGAGCTACTTCTGGATTTTCTAAAATATTTATTCGAGGCCCTTATTATTTCGAATATAAAGCCTGGTGTTCTAAGAGTGATATGCGCATCGCATTAGCACGGCTTCGACATTTCAGGTTATTTGCTGAAATGTTGCTAAAAAAAAAACGTGCTTAGAGAACTGCAATTAGGCCACAGTGCCAAAGTGTATGGGGCAATTGAATGGGATTTCGAAAGAACATTATATCTCAACTGAGCTCCAACTCTGATTTAGTTCTATCCGAAACCACCTTTCCCCGAATATTCGTCGGTTTAGTTTCGTTCCGCACATTGTAAGGTTGAATTACGCGATACATCGTAAGGAAGAATATTCTTGCTAACACAGCGGTGCACAGCCGGGTGCCGACAAAAATAATAAAAAAACATCAAGTGAACTTTGGTCGCACCATTGTTGGAGCAAGTCAGCACGTTCAAACGTTCAACAAGCGCGACAATAAAGTGACGGTACTTCGAATATACCCCTTGGGTTTCGTTCCAGAACCAAGAGATCTTCCTCATGTCGTGGGCACCATCCCAGACAAAATTACTGAAGACTAACTACGAAACACGCACAAAAATGAGGCACGGGAACACAAGCGGCACAGGCACAGCGCTGTTTGTGGCGCATCTCATTTGCTGTTTCGTTTCAGGCGCTGTTCTGAGCAGTCAGTCATGAACCCAATCGCCCACGCTTCGAAGTTAGCCAAGGTTTAAAGATGTTCACCAGAATCGCCCAGGAGGAACCGTGCTTTGAGATGGAAGCTTCGCCACTCGCCTGGATCATTAGAGAAAGACCAAGATGAGATGCGAAGGCCGCCTTGTAGATACTGCAAATCCATCGTTCACATCTTCCATGGTTCATCTCAGTTTCTGTTTCGCAACGTAACAATACATAAGTTTCGGAATGAGATTTCACACTAGGAAACACTCAGTCGTAATGCAGAGCTTTATTTTTAGGCAGAGGCATTTTGCCTCGCTGACCGCAGACCGTAGTAAGGGAGATTAAACGGGTCGGCTCAACACCTTATACATATAGGTGCGGCTGCTTCGCTTCTTTACTCTACTCTTACGCACGCTTATATGGGCTGCCATTCCGCGAGATCACGTGATCTTGTAGGCGGGGAAACGACGATGAACAACAAATCCCGGGAAAAAGCCAAAGAAGGCTTCGCTTTAATACTGTCTATCTAGGTGCCGTAGCATGCTAGACCAATTCCCCGTTCGGTTCGACCTGTCTGCCGCACGTTCTCTCTGATCCCCGACGTGGGGCTAGAAATCTATTCACCCTGCACAGCCGCTGACAGTCCAATGCAAGGGTTTCGAGGAGTTGCGAACTTGATGTTTTTTTTTCTCCGCTTTCCTTCGGAGAGTCAGCGGTGCGGAAGTGCTGTCGATCGGTCTGTTCTGGTCTGCACCGTGCAAAGAAGCTGCTCGGCAAGGATTCACTTCCGCATTCTGGTCACGGAGAGACAAGTCCAAGGAGGTGCGCGGGAGACAGGACAGGAATGACACTCGCGGGGAGATGGCGCGTCACAGCCTTGTGCTGAGTGCGGAACGGGGGGATCCTCGGAGGAGCTTCAGAGGAGAGGCGTACGAAGTGCGGATGAAGACGAAAACAGAAAGAGAAACAACTCACGCCAAACTTTCACTCAGCTGTGCTTCGTTTTTTGCTTACACCAGCGAAGGTCGGTTTTTCCTTGCACATCAATCTTCCACAAGAAGACACCCTTTTTTTGCCGTTGTTTGAAAACGCTTTACATCTTTGTGCTTGTTTTTGCAGCGGTTGTCGCCTGTTTATCTCGCTCAAAATAGAGTTAATCAAAAGGAGAAATCAGCACGGGGATAAATACCGATCGTACTTTATGTACATTGCCATTCTTACTTTTTTAGAAAACAGTATGGGGATCTGGCTTACAGTAGGAGGCAATATTTCTTTGCCAAACAAACATTTACGACCACTAAACATGCAGTATCCTAAGATGCAAAAATATTACTGTAATACCACCTCTATCCTTCGGCAGCACGTTCGTGCGTAAGCGGCGCTGAAAGGCTGCAACTAACCTTGAGCGGTGAAGTTTTGTTTCAATACGTGACCCGACATATATAACAAGAAAAAGAGGGAAAGGAACGCAGCCAGAGTAATAATAAATAAATATAATCAAGTAGAAAGCCATGACACCAGCTGCATTCAAAACGAAAACATCTTGAACACAAAATAAAATAAATCACGCAGCGTGAATTAGTTTGTTAGCTTCTTGTTCCATGCTTGGTCGGCAAGGCAAAGCTGCGTGTAAGAATTTAAGCTCCATTGAAATGTCGCTGTTTCTATTCCTACCACTAGCGTGCCGCACGAAAGACAGTTACAGAGGGGGTGGGTGTAAATAAAATGAATGATATAAGAGGGAGAGAACACGAGGTCGCGAACAGGCAATAGGTGCGCTTTCGTTTCGGCCGCAATCAGAATTCGTCGGCATCGGAGAAACGCGACATGACGCGCAAATTTATGCAAATATGTTTGCACGTGCCCCGTCACTGCGCTTTCGTTGCTCGACCAGAGTTTGCGCCGCCGAGGCATTTATCAAGGGGTTTCGCTGAGCAAAAGGCCTAGTCGTGTGTAAATAAAACAGTGACGCCGTGGTATCCGTTCCCCCATTCGCAGCACCGCTGTGATTGCATTTCGCGCGGGAAAATTACCCCTTGACTTTTGATTGGATATTCCTGCCTTCCTTTTGTTATTTCGTACACCTTCTAGGAGTTACAGCCGCTTTGACGTGGCAGAATGCAAGAATTCTTGGCAAACAAAGGGTTTTGTCCCCTGAGTATTTAGCTGATGATTATTATTATTAATATTATTAATATTATTACAGGCTCTCCCTTTGAATCGAGACGTCGGTTGTCAGCAAGCGACTTCCCTGTTTTATTCCGCATACTTGCCCTATTCGTAGCCAACCTAATAGTTTTGCCTCCCCCTCTCCCAGCTCCCCCCACCCCTGTTTTAAATTCCCATCGCTCCCTCCCCCTTTTTCCTCACCCTGCTGTTCTAATTCCTAATCTCTGATTACTCCCCCTACTTACCCATCCCTTCCCCACTTTTCTTCCCCCACCACTCCAGCCGCCTCTTCGTGACCTCTATGGCCCTCGAGTTGAGTCACCTCCTCCCCCCAAATTCCAGAAACTTCGCCAAGTTGTTTCCCCGTAGCCCAGCGGCGGTCGTATCTCTGTGCAATCTCTGACAATATGGTCCATGATTTCCCGTTCTCTGCCGCAGCATACACGTTTCATCCTGCTGCCTGTGTATGCCGTGTATGCCGGCGTTCTCAGACACCCCGCCCGTGCTTTAAAGAACAATGAACTGCCTCTCGTATCGCCATAGAAGCCGTCTTTCCCGACTTATTGTTTCTGTGTTCATGTTGAACAGCAGTGGAGATCGAGCAAATCCTTGTTTCAATCCCGTGTAGGTGTATATAGGCATGATGCAGATGACGCTTAGCGGCTTCCCATTTGTAACGGGGGTGGCGTTGCACAGCGACCTTAGTCGTAACGCCGACCTCCACCGCGAAGGCCTACCTCCACCTCGATGCGCCTTCTGGCGAATTTGGACTCGTATCGAAAGAAACTGAACGCGGCCGCGCGTATAAGTTCGTTTTCTTTATTTCTTTACATACTTTTCAGGGCTGTCGCTCCTTCTTTCCTTTCCTTTTTTATCAGCTTTGATATTGTATTTCCTTTAACATTTTCTTGTTCTATATCTCCTATTCGGGCCGTTTAGTTATTTTTTAACACTTTATACTTCTTTTTCTAAAGGACTTTCTTAAATGCATTCTTTATATATAGTCCCTTATTTCCTGAGCATAGTTTTCTCACTCGGTGAGCGCCCCTTTCCTGGCCAATTCCCCTAATCCGCGCTCATTAGCGCCACAACGCACTACTTCGCTTCACCTTATCTGAATGAAGATTCTTGTCGGAACGGGCATATGGTGTGTTCGTAAAGCTAAACAGGCGTGAGTCATAGCCCAGTCGGCAAAGCGTCTGACCCCTCCCGTCGCGGCCAGAGTGATTGTGGGCTCGAAACCTAGCGCTGCCACGTCAGCCGAACTTTTTCTGGCGAGGTCATTTCCGTGACGGATATGACGTTGGAGAGGTCTTGTTGTACCCGGCATAAAACAATTTCGTGTTAAAAAAATGGCGCAGTTTGCACTCGTGGTGCAATGCTGGATACACAGCGTAGCTGGCGCCCCCTGTCCCTTCGTCAGGGAGCCGGCTGTTGAACCTCACATTGATTTTGGAACTTGCCGCTGAATGTGTTCCACGATTGCCAGGGTCAGGTCTTTTTGATCCTTACGCACTGCCAAAGTAAACATCTAGACAATGCAGTATTCTGTGTTTGGACCGGGAATCCCAACGAATTAAATCGCTGCTTGGCATTCTACATTTTAACGTACATACCTGGAGTCCTCCCAAATTGTCTTAAGGCGTCCCATATTCTCGGTTAAGCGGCTGGTGGGGGGAAGAAAGAGAAGGGGAAAAATGAGCGAGGCCAACAGAGACACGGCCAGTAATCGAATGAATCGGCTAGGTTGGGAAAAACCGGTCGCAGAGAAATGGTCGTAACAAGTTTACCGGACCACTTTCAGGTAGTGTTCGTCCGCTGTTCTGCCACTCAGATGGTGCCTGTCTCCGGAGCCGGTAAAGAAAAGCAATACAAAGAAAACCAGATGTACAAAGAGGTGTGTGTGTGTGTGTATGGTGGGGGGGTCCAAAGAGGCTGCTAGTGCCAAAACACGAACCAATGCCATGAAGCCGGCAAGGTGCACTCGCTATTCCACCCTCTTGTATTTATTTGAAGCCCATTGGATACCTATTCATTTCGTTCGATTGGCTGTATTGTTCTAGGCAAGCTGGAGCCTGTTTTGTTTCCCGTGTATATATGTTTATTTTTTTATTGGTTAACATAAAATTTATATTTCATGTTTAACTATGCCAGGTAACAGAATGTTGCGCTCCTCCACCTACGCCCCTAAATAGGCCAGTGCTGTCCTCCTGACTTGTCGTGGTGCCAATGCAACGAGACAAAATTCAAAGCCTCTGTAGCGGCCCCTTTTCCATCGACAGCAAGCGCTTACCATCATTATCATGGGCTGCTACTATCACCAGTAGCGCGTTGCTTCGGCACGCAGGACGAGTCACGCGCCAGAGAGCGAGGTGCATAAGTTTCCGGTGTTTTAAGCGGGCGCACTAGCCCTTCTCACGCCCGATTCCTGGCCAATCCCCCACGTGGGTATGAGCCAAGTCACCAGGAACAACAACAACAACAACAATAACATTCAAGCTTCTGCGCTGCTCGGCCAGAATCTAGAGGCGCTCCTCGTTTCGCGTGTTCCTGCTGCCACCGAATGTCCTATGTGAATAAATGTAGGCCCGGCCGCACAACCACATCGGCGTCTACACCTCTATTTCTTTTCCAGAAACTTGCAGAAAAAAACTAGGATTCTGAGTATTTTTCGCACACCAAACGAAGGTATTACTTGCACAAGGTGTCTATGCAGACAGCCCCCCCACCCCGTTTTTTGTCTCCTACTTCCAACACTGGTCTTCTGGCTGAGACTTGCACGCTAAAATCCCCAGTCTTGAACTGTGTCGTGACGTTACTGCTTAATTTGTACTTTGTGCACTGCTCGATTTACTTCTCTCAGTCAATGATTACACCGCACATTTACTAGTGAGATAAGCTCGACACTCGTCTGACCACCATAGGCGTCAACGTGGCTTAGCACTCATTCGTCCAAAATGTAAGCTGATTTTTATTGCTATAGCATTATACCTCATGAAATTCTTTATCCTCCGTTACAGATTTCAGCCATTTTGCGGTATCTTGGAGGCTCTTCAGAACAGCCTGTCACGGCAAACTACTGCCTCCAGCATATGAGTACACCACTTGAGCATTTAACTACCGGAAATCTTTTTACGAAATTTACCGGATTTTCGGTCACTAGAATGGAAACCCTTCCTCCGTCATGGGTCGAGATGGCGGATTCAAGGGGAACAAATTCAAGCCCAGCGCGTCTTCTACAGAATAAAAAAAAATTGTAAACGGGAAAGCAAAAGCTATAAACGCAGAAATAGTAGTGATTTATCAGGAAAGAAATGCATTGCAAAGCATGGTCTCCTTGCTCTGCAAGCCTGGAAGATGAATAGGGAGACCTCTGAGATGAAGCGAAGGGTGCGATTCCCGCGGACGCTAAGAATAATGGTTTGTATTTTTGGCTAGCGCAACACACGCGGCCTTGTGTGGAATCCCATCTAGAGACGATGGGATGCACGGGAAGACAACGAAAAATGGTCTCAAATGTCTCATGTGTAGGTCCCGGTGAAAAAGTAGCGTTAACGTGAGGGTAATGGTTGATAAGGACGTTGCTTGCGCTTTATCTCTGGTCTCTTATGCAAGCTCGTAGGAACGGCACATGTGCAGCTAAATAAACAAGTTAAAACAAAGCCATCTGAATGAGGCCTTTGCTTTAGTATGCCTTTGCCTTTGCTTTAGTATGTTACGTGCTTAATAAAGCTTTAAAAATTTGAAAGGTGGGTTCTACAACTTTTTTGGGCGTAAGTCGCCGTTAAAGTTCGGTAGGCGCAAGTTCCTGGTTAGCAGAGATAGTAGGATGTCTATAGCCCAAAACGATTCTCTCGATAAAGTGTCCAAGAATAAGCTCATAATAGGTCCCCGTACAGCGTGTTACTAGGCTGGCGTAAATTGCAGCGATGCAAATCGAAGACAATTCAACCTTGAATGAGCATAGGTATAGCCTCGACTATATTATTACTTTTTCAAATAATTGATGCGCAAGCCGGCTAGTGCTCCTGTGTCTGCTAAAAGACCTGGATAAACTGCGTGGGGTTTACTACGCGCGTGGCAGATCGGTGCGCAAGCGCTGAGCAAGCGTTCTGTGCCAAGTCTAAGTGTGCACGGTTTTCAAAAATGACACACCTGGTTATTCCAGACGTATATCTTCCCCTCCCTTGCCCCCCTTTCACCTAGTCACCGCTTTATTTAAACGTCAGTCCTGATGTGGCTCTGCTTCTATTCAAAGTAGGACCCGCCCAGGAGCGTTGGAATGGTGTCTTAGAAGTTGTGTTAAAGATTATAGTCTTTCTTGGGCTACTTAAGCCGGAATTCTTTTTGGAACGAAATTTTTTTACAACCGAAACCTTTCCGAACTACAAAATTTGGAAACACATTTCATACTTGTCAACATTGCTGAAAAAACGAAAATATTAGGCACGTTTGAGGCAAAAAAAAAGACAATTCGCAATTGGTACTCGCCGTGTTCTCTTAGTTGAAAATTATTGTGTGCTTTATATTTGCGGCAGCCAGTAAAAAATGCGTGTTGAAACAATATTGCACTTCAATATAGAAAAAGCACTCGCGCGAGCCTGGGCCTCGTGGCAGTGTTCTATGCTCAACCGTAACAAAAGGTTCCGGTAGATGGCGCGAGCAGTGGAACGCTGGAACATTGAATTGACTTTAGAAAACCTCCTCCGTGTTCATCGTCAGAGGATGGTAAGGGAGGGGGAGAGAAATGAGGCATTTACGTGCTAGAGGCAGCAGTAGACTAAGGTCTTTCGACACGTGCAGCCAAGTGAGTAGATATTTGTTTTAGAGGGAGATCTCTATTACTCTATGTACAAAAATCAGCAAACGGCTCGTTCATCGAAGCGTCATTCTGACCTTGAAACTCAGCCAAGGACAAGGGAGCGCTTCGTCCGTTGTAGGAGCAAAGACTGCTACTCGCTCGCTCATTCCAAGAGGACGTATAATGCGAGGGGGTAGGGAGAAAGACTAGGAGAGCGGCCGTCAGAACATAATACAAGGAGGCACTGGCTTTATTCCTGTTTACTGCGCTTTCCCGCCTCGAACGGACTTCGATTTTTGTCTTGCAGTGCAATTGTGAAAGCGTTCACTGCGCGCTTTCGGAGCGAGAACGGTGCTCTCGCTCAATAAACGTGGTTTAACCACATTCAACCGCCCCAAAAATCTTTTTTGGACTTTTTTCGCAAAAACGGAAATGAAGGACAGTAAAATGGAGAGACGAGCTAGTTGGTTCGCAATTTCCATGAGTGAAACTTAAGCGCAAAAATTTTTCACAAATGTGTCGTTCCCTTTCTCGTCCCTGTGAAAAATTTTTGCGCTTAAGTTTCACTCATGGAAGAAGGACAGTAACCTGTGAAGGCCTTCAAACCATATCATGGTCGGCACTGCATCGTGAGATTGTTTCCCGGATTAAAAACGAAAGGTACACAGGAGTCATTTTTAATGAGTGCGTCTTATGCGAGCCAAATGAAGTATTTTGTCACACATACCCAGGGTCCTCAGCTGCTCACCCAAAAAATCAGAACTTCTTCTCTGCCGTCCCACCAGTATACGGAGGAAATCTACTTGCACTCCCCCCTTAAGTCCAACTTTTTGAGTATTCGCGTGCTGGGACTCCAAATACAAGCGAATGGAGGTAATTCCGAAACCTTCAGAAAAACGCGTACACCAAACAACCAAGCTGATATTCAGAATTGCTAGTCGCAACAACGGAATAAAAGAATCTAAGCTGCTACGCATCGGACAGGCGTTTGTAATATGCCCGGTAAAGCACGTCACTCCGTACCTCCGGCTACAGATGGCAGAGACAAATAAAACAGACGCTCTCCTCCGCAGAGCCTACAAGGGGGTGATCGGTCTCCAACTAACCACGTTCATCGGGCGATTTGAGGCCCTGGCCCTTAAAGTAGTTTGGATGAGCTCATCGAGGCTCAACGGCTAGGGCAACTCGTACGGCTCACCTACAGCACAATGGGGAGCCACATACTCGACTCGCTGGGTGTTGCTCAGCCCCACAGGGCTCCCACTAGTTTCGAGATCCCGTCAACAATAAACGAAAACCTTTAAATCTCGCCGCTCCCGTGTAACACGCTTCTTATGCATAACAACGAGCCGCGAGAGACCAGAGCCCGTGCCCTCTCAAGACGCTATACGAAAGTCGAGAACATTGCCCACGCAGACGCGGCTGATTACGTTGGTAACGAAGCAAAGGCCATAGCGGTGGTCAACGATCAGGATACCCCCAACGCCTCTTGCTCTATCCGCACGAGAGACTTGGTGGTTGGAGAAGAGGCAGCCATTACTCTAGCCATGATTTCCTCCACCAAAACCATCAGTGACCTCAAGTCAGTGATTCCAAATTTCTGACGAGCACACATAACAAGGGAGGCATCCGCAATCCTAATTTCTGGTCTCCGTCTCTAAAACCTGACAGGCGAGGTCAACGTAATTTGGACCCCCGCTAACTTCGACCTTGCAGAGGAGTCTCTACTAGAAGCCGCTCGATACTTTACCGACCGAGAGGACGCCATTCCGATGCTGACCTCGTCCCCATGTCCGGCAGTGACAGGCTATTGTCATACAGTGATATTACAAGTCATTACCGTTTAGTCCGGGCCAGCTGCTCACCCGCTCACCGACATTCGGTGGTCTGGCGACTCCTAAGACCCACTTTTATCCAAACCTACTTGTGTATAGCTATTGCTACCAAGGGCGCTACTCACCCGAGTGCCATAGATGTAAGGAATGAGCAGACGTAGCGCACATGTTGCGGCAATATCCGCAGGCGATCACGAATGGCCGCGCAATCACTAACATTGAGCATTGGGAAACCGGGCTGCTCAGCTCCCGTTCGGAATAAAAACTCTGGGCAGTCCAGCTGGCTCAGGATGCTGCCAGAGCCCAACGGCTCACTGCCGACGACTAATGGCAAACTCAACAAAGTTAATTTTCTCTCTCTCTTTCTTGTCACACCTGCAAACATTCGAGTGCCATTACTTCGAACCACCAACGATCACCACCTACGGCAATTTTTTTTTTCTGCCCCTATAGCTGCACTGCGTTCTTCTAAGTTTACCACTTCTTGAAGATATATTCTTAACCAGCCCATTATCATTCGCGTTCTTGTTGTTCATATTTGTCTGCGGATATTTCGGTCAACCGCAGGCTTCGCGCGCAATCACCGCGCAATTTTTATTACTCGAAGATCCATGCGTTTCGGCACTTCTCTTCCCTGTTCGTCCCGCGCTGGCGCCAGCGACGATCATCGACACAATTTCAAACAGCCGCCCTCTCTTCATTAACATCCAATCTGCATAAGATAATTAGAGAAGCCAGTGCCACCACCGACGGTAACATACAAGCAAGATACGAGCGCGCCAATTTTGCCGAGCTCTGTCTCTTTACAGCCGCCGAGAACTGCACTTTGCAGCCACAGCGTACGCCGCATAAAAAGAAAGCCTAACTACGGGCTATGCTGGTGCGAATTAATAAATGTTTCGCAGCACTGAAAGTCACGGCACATTAGCATATGGGGCAGGCAAAATGCAGTGCATATCACATCAGGTTAAGCCAGCTGCTTGGCGAAAATGAGAGAGTAGGCGTTCGTTTCATGGCCTTGCTTTCAGAGGATCGGTATTGGTGCGTCGTAGCTCTTACTTCTTTCTGCACCCGACGAATTCCACGGTTTTCCGGTTTGGTTTCCCAACGTGTAGATCATTAATTTTTTTCCCTGCGACGGCGGTTGAGTCCTTAGTTTGCAAGCACATCGTTCTGGGTTTTCCGTAATTGGCTTTCTGCCAACGCCAGGAGCATCCAGATTCAAACCGCGGAAGCGGCCCACGATTCTTTCTGTGGTGCTCCGCGTAGGACGTCCCTTTAGAATCTTCGCAAAGCGTAATGGTTAGTAAAGATTCATATTGCTTTTTTTTTCTGCGGTTCGCCACGCATGCGCGTTCTAAATTGTTATGAAATTCCAGAAGTTGTCAACAGTTTCATCAGTTTTTTTTTTTTCTAAAGTTATGCTTCTACTTTAACTCATTTCACAATAATTTCCCTATCTGGGAACTTGGGCTTTAAGTTTTGCTTTACGACGAGAGCTCTTCATGCATTGCGTAGTCTTCCAGTAAGCGATTGGTCATCAAGGCCGAGAGCCTTGATGACCAATAGAATATTTCTGAGTGCTGCATCGTGCTTTGCGCAGAAAGTAAAGTTTCAGTTTTGCTGCGGGCTATACTTTTGAGTTTTGCGTATGACTTGGTGCGGTAATTATTAACAGTTATTTTCATAACTGCTCTTTCTTTCTGAGTTTTTGTAGACCGCGATTACTAGGATGATACAGCCAAGAATTCTAGTGCCGCGCAGGGCAGCCTGGCTCGTCGGTGACTGTAGCTCCTCTGTGTGACGCCAGCACTGCGCGTGCGTGATGAAACGTTGCTTCCCCTGGAAACCTAATGGTGGTCGTAGCCCCATCGCGCTCTCCACTTTCCACGTGACCATTCGCTTGTCCAGTCGTTGCTTAGATGGCCGCTTATGCGCTGTCTTTAGCGTCTTTTCACTCCTATACCATCTGCCCATGCAGTCGTCTTTATGAAATAAATTTATGAGTTCATTACTGCGAAGCACGAGCTATAAAGCGCTTCGCACTCACGTGGATTTTGAAGTTGTTTTGCTGCCACAGAAACCGCCAACACTGGCTTTTTTTTTTTTTGTCAATGAACCATTTATAACTTCCGCAGTAAGATTGCCCGTACCAATTCTAAAAACATAAACCCAGTTATACCTAGTGTGAAATCTGCTGGAATAGCAGAGCTGTGGTTCTTTTGTGTCGGCTCGAATGTCAACGGGCACTCGGCCGAGAACGGAAACGCCGTCGCCGCGCAGATTGTGCGGTTTCCTCATAGCAGAGTCTGCTCATAGTGATCGGCAGCGCAACGTCAGCGGTGGGAGGCTCTCACCCCTCTCCCTCCCCTAGCGAGAGGGAGAGGTACCTGCTACTTCGCGACCACTGCGCCCTCTATCGGTTGGTCTGGGAACCAGTTCCTGCGAGCCTCCGGCGGCGAGACCATTGCGCTTTCTATCGGTCGGTCTGGGAACCTGCTCATACCTTTGCGTGACGCACGACCTACAGCCGACTTGCGAAAATACTTGACCTAGAAAAGCTCCACTGTTAATAACCGTTCCAAGCACCCGGCACACTGGTATGGCGGCAGCCCGGGTATGCTTCTTAAAAGGAACTCTGGTGGCGGTCGCACACTGTGCAAACGTTAACCCCCTTTTGTACAGCAGCCGCCATAAAAAAATGAAGCCTAACGCACACACCAAGGTGTATTTCTCTCATAGTGTATATGTAGCAATAGATTATTTAGCTGAACGGATAATAAAACAAGGCATCAGAAATCTCGAATGTTACAAGGAGAGATTACTAGTCCCCCTTGCATCCGACGCATCTACCAGCAGACACCTGTATCTTGCAGATTGAAACAAAAAGGCTTTCCAGGGATTTTACGTAAATATGTCCTAAAAAACTTATGCGTCGACTTTCTCGCTTGTTGAGCTTTTTTGTGAAGGCTATAGACAATAGGCGGTAAATTCTGGATAAATGTAAAACTTGAGACACGTTTGAGATACAAAAAATTTTTCCAAGCTTGCCCTCCACCTTTCTCCTCCCTTGGAAAAGAAAACATTTCCCAAGTCAAAGGACAACCACAGATAATAAATTTGATATTTTTAGACTCTTATCTTCGCGAAGCAGAGTCACTCGAGACGAGAAAAGGGAAGATGGTGGTAGAGACTGCAAGGAAAGTACGTGCGCTCCTGTCTTACTCCAATTTGCTGTCAGTGTTTTCTTTTGCTTTGTTCGCACTCAGCTTACGTCGCTAACTAGAATACTAAAAATAAAGGAGTTGTAACGAGATTTGACGCGGTTTCACCCCGACTGGGTAAAACGATTTGCATAATGAGGTCACAGCAAGCGCGAAATTTCCGGCTCGGGCATATCGGTGTGCTTCGTTCTCCCGGAAGACAGGGCCTGCCACGAGCGCCAAAAGTGCATGCTTAATTAAGGAATGGCGCTCAGCGGAGGTGAATAGAGTAAAAGCTTCATTTACTCAATTATGCGAGGCTAGACGCCTGGAAAAAAATTAAGCTTGGCTGCGAGGAGGCTCGCATCATTCCTCGTTTAGGCAGTTTCGCTTCTGGCAGCGTTGCTCGCCTGAGTCTTGGAGAGGTTTCATCGAATACCTGATTTGCCCCGTATGAGGTCACGTCTGTTTACTGGAACTGCACGTCAACCAAGGTTACGAGTGCCGCATACTTCGATGAACCTGAAGTGAACTCCCTGATTACCTATTTCTTTTTTGTTTTCGTCGCACGCATCAAGCGCGAAAGAAAAATTCTGTTCCGGTGCTTGCAAGAAAAAGAGCGACCTGTTTACTCCACTGGTAAGACTTACATCAATCTTGCTTTCACTATGCAGCTTTGATTTGTTTTTTTTATTGTTCTCTCAGACAGAAGAAATACGCGTCGCATTTTACCCCGCTTACGTAACGATCAAAAGCGTGAAAAATTGAAGATTATGATAATGTTTCTAACCCTACCCCTGGAGTCCGAGGCAGCTGCGATCACATACCCCGCATTCATCGGTCCACGCTGGTACGAAACAAGGCAGTGACTCCTCAAGCAAGACAGGCTAAGAGGAATATAGTCTAGTTTCAAAGTTTCATCAATCATTGCGCTGGGCAAAAGTATATAAGGTTAGTTAACTGAGGAAGACTGCTCTAGATAATGTTTAAGTGCACCAATTTATAATGTTTAAGTCACCAATAATGTTTAAGTGCACCAATAATGTTTAAGTGCACCAAATATAACACAAAATACGCCCACCGAAACTTTTACTAATAACTTGTTATTAAATAAGCACCACCGGAATGATGGGCGCCCTAATTTTGTACCCTTAGATCTAAACTATGCTACAGTATTGTCTGTCGTTTCTCTAATTGGCAGTGGCCCGCTATACTTACACAAGGGCGGCCGAGGTATCTATTTCAGTCGTTGTTAGAGCCCAAAGCTTTAATGCTTCAGGGTTTTTGTAAATACCCACGAGTTAAATTGGGAACCGTCATTAGACCGGTAGGGTAGCCAAACAGGTTACACTAGTTATCTTGCTCGCCTTTACTTTTGTTCCGACATTAAAACGCATTATGGAAAAGTAAAGTTAATTTTGAATGAATGTCCCGACGACTTGGAGAGCGTTCGGTGCAACGTCACAGTCTGGGGGCTGAAGCGATATGCTTGCGGAGCACATGTTTGGAGGTCCCAACCAATATATCGTGTTTCTGTTCCAATAAACATAAATGAGAGTTACACACCCTGTGGCAGGTTGGAGAGCCCCACGTTGTTAATTTGAACCTGACTGCCTTTGTCACTTCTCAGCTGATGTTTGTTATGACGCCTGTGTTCGTGCGTGCGGGCTGGGAGATTATGAAGGGAGCCTTGGTCAAACAGCAGACCAGTCGGAAGGTTTCAAAGTAAACAGAGGTTCAATACATTATATCTTGGTTGTAAAACTTATGATATTTCCCTCTCTTTTCTGCTTGTGTCGTGCAACGGCCTCACGGCAGCCCTTTCGAGCCATTATTACCGCAGTAGTCTTTCTGGGCGACCTACGCGATGAGGATTACAGGTCCGCCCTTACGGAGGGGAGAACGGAACACCCCGTTAATCGCTTTTCAATTACCGCGCTGTCGTAGCCACCTGGTCGCCTTCTGGGAGTAACTGCCTCGCCCGCTGGTTGCCTTTATTTTTGCAACCTTTATTTTTGTCCCCGCTCTCTTTACGCTTCGGCTTCCCGCGGGTGTTCCCCTCCACGGTAGCAACAGTCATTTCCTGGGTCGAAGTATAAGTTAGAAAACTGTTACTAAAAGCATAAGCTTACGATCTTTCCTCTCCGGCCTGTTAGTTACAGAAAATTACGGGCTTCTAATGTTCGGTCCCTAATGAGTCCCACATTTCTTCGCTTAAGCTTTTGAGTTTAATGTTTTCGTGTGCATCCTCGTACTATTCGTCGGAAGAAAAAGTCCACCTCTGGCATGAATTCCCTAGCTAAGCTCGCTGGGAAGCCGTTATTATATCAGCGGTAATTTTTATTACACTCTAACCACATTCCGTCGTCGCGTTCTGATTATTTTTTATTTCCATACAATTCCCTAACTTCAAGCATTTGCTTATCTTTGGGCCTTTCACTCGGGTGGCCCAAGCGAAAAATCGTCATTTCAAACGCAAAAGAAAACGAGCGATCTAATAAAAATAAATAAATAAATAAATAAATAAATAAATAAATAAATAAATAAATAAATAAATAAATAAATAAATAAATAAATAAATAAATAAATAAATAAATACAAACTACGATTAATTATGAACTACTTATGAATCAAGGAATTTACCATACGTAATTATCTAATCAAGGCAAATAAAGTGACACAAGACCAGACAATTGATGTGCGCAAAGAGCAATTTTTTTGTGTGTTGCTGACTCGTTAGTTCTCCTGTGTAGATGCACATGTGCATGTGCAAACTGAAACTGACCCTGGTGCTTGGAGTGCTTTAGACTTTGCCGCCATGTTTTGTGGTATACTGTGTAGCGGCTATCTTCACTATGTCTATTCCCGTACGATAGGAGCATGATGCGGGTGGGTTCAGTTAAGAATTGCTTGATTTCTGGCTTGTAATTGCAAGGCAGCAAGAAAACGGAGCAAGAAGAAAAGTGTCGGCAAACAGCAGAGGGTTTACTTGAAAGTCATTAGGAATATGCAAGTTCTGAGAATGCGTAAAGTTAAACATTTGCATCTTGGTTGGTTACAAATGGTTCAATACAATCTGAAGCGTAATACGAAAGGTAGGAGCCTTCATTACATCGTATTGACGAAGTCAAGAATAGTAACACAGTCTGTGGCTGAGTTCTTACGTGGACCCGGCGTGTTGGACCCGCCGAAGTTATGCTGAGCATGGTTTCGAGGGTTCTATTTGCGACCGCTGGGGCTACTTCCCTGTTCAAAAAAAAAAAAAGGCCGACATACACCACATGATAAGGTCCTGCCATGAGCTCCAAAATATACCACCTCCTATAATAGCAAATCCGATGTGAATATACTTATAATATACATAATTAAGACTGTAAAACAAAGGGAAACTGTTCTGGTCAGCTCCACAACGGGGGCAGAAGTCACAGCAGTCCGGATGGCCGAAGCCGCCGTGGGGATCCAAGGAATTCTAGCTGACGGCTGAGGGAGGGAGACCGCCCAAGTACCCTTCAGAACCCATCTCGGGCATCAATCAAATCAAATCTCTCTCTCTCTCATCATCTCTCTCTCTCTCTCTCTCTCTCTCTCTCTCTCTCTCTCCTCTCTCTCTCTCTCTTCTCTCTCCATCATGTGGTGAAACTTATCAGTGTCAGCGACAGTGTCGGCGACTCCTATGTATACAAGTTTAAATCGAATTTTAGCGCTTCACTACGAATTAACTCCGCAGCGCTGGTGTATCTTCGGTACGTAAGGCCCAACTGATTGATAGCTACGCCTGGACAATGAGGCGCGCCGAAGTGGAGAGCTTTGGATTAATTTTGACCACCTGAGGATCTCTAACGTGCGCCGAAATATCCACACATGGCCATTCTTGCCTCTCACCTAAATCAGAACAGCATCCATCGCGGCCGGAGTCTAACCCGCGTCCTCTTAAAACCCAACTCTGAGCTGAAATTTCAGGTCAGGTCAGGAATTTAAATGTGACTGACCCGATATGTGCGCATTGAAAATGGTCGCAAGTGCTTGAAGCGCCGTTGATGAAATCGTGCGCCACACTAACCTTGCGTTATCTAGATGACCTCACGCAACGATCAAACAAGAGAGAGCGCGCACTTTTATAAGGGCAGGCATCCGTTGTCATCAGTGAACTTACTCTGTTAACAGATATTTATTGTTCCGGCGGGGGAAGGAGGAGGGGCATAAGGGAGGAGAGGAGGGATACCTATACCAATTTTACACGCGTCTTTCCTCTGCCTATTTATACCAAGGCAAACGTAAGAAACACGCCGTAACCTGTTCGCACTATTCATTTCATTAGAAGGAAGCACTGAGGTGCTTAACAAGTATTTCGATGGCTTCCATCTTCGAATTCATTTTGAAGATAACGGCATCTTCACATGACTAAAAATAAAGTCAATATTACGGAGTCGAAGTGATAAGGGTGGAGATTGAATGGTTTAGTGCAGAATGCGTGCTTAACGTCTAATGGTCCCATAAATCCTGCGCTTATGTTGTCTACATTGATATATCTACACCTGGACAATGAAGCGCCCCACACTGATGCCTTTCATCGCAACGCTTTGATTTGTTTTTTTTTTTCTTACGTTCATTTCAGGCTTGGCTATTTCATGCAGTGCTAGGTACAACCTTAACGTATTACATGGTACAAGCTCTGGCCATAGCTCGTGTTGCTTCCTGCGTCATGGTCCGGTGATTAAATGCAACAGGCAAAGATTACACCGCTCAGCGAAAACAATTTTATCCACTGTTTTGAGCACAAACATGTACAATTTTGGTGTTGTTTCAATACAACAAAAAATGCGTACTTCAGAAAGTAATCTAGCCCAAGCAACATTGTCCGCTCTCTCTAATTTTGCTCCCTTCACATGGAAGATTTTCTTCTTTGCTCGCGCGATCTTCGGGACATCACCTCAAACCTATACCAACCAACTCCTGCACTATTAAATCCTAACTCCCTTGTTTGTGGACGGTACAGTTGCTTTCTTCTACCTATTTCAACCTACTTGCATGAGCTCTGAATTAGTAGTTATTTTACCCTACTTTGCACTTATTTCTTCTCTTCGTGGAACTGTCGATTGCGGTCGGTTTCCTACCGGTAAGTGCGCGATACCAGGATGGTGTTAGAGCTCCTCAACTACCCACAACAGCTGTAGGATCCATTATTATCTGAGCATTTACCAGGCGTCCACACAAAAGCATTGCGCCTAGCTCACTTTTATTGCATCGGCTTCTTCGGAAGCACTATATTTCTTAGACTACGAGGCCTATTCAAAAGCTGAATCGAACCCGCCGCGGTGGCTCAGTGGCTAAGGCGTTGCGGCACGAGGTCGCGGGTTCGATTCCAGGCCGCGGCGGCCGCTTTTCTGATGGAGGCGAAAAGCAAAAACGCCCGTGTGTACGAGATTTCGGCGCACGATAAAGATCCCCAGGTGGTCAAAATTAATCCGGAGCCCTCCACTACGGCGCGCCTCATCGCCTGCGTTGCGTCGGCGCGTTAAACCCCCACAATCAATCAAAATCAATCAAAAGCTGAATCGCAACAATCGCCTTGATCCTTGGTCAGCGCTTCGCGAAAAGCATGAAAAAGGCGATGTTTATATTTTTTGTGTTCTTTTTTGCGTTGGCTCCACAAAAGCGCTAGTATTGGCGGTGAGCGCGAACACAGGCGGCGCTGCGAAGCGCGCCTCCGTGACGTCGGCTTAGGGATTCTCGCATTTGTCGCCTGCTTCACTCAGGCTCGCTCTCCCTGCTATTTCTTTGGGCTCGGTCAACGTCTGATGCTTGTCCGCACCAGAATTGGCGTGCGGGTAACTTTTTATCATAGTAATAGGCTTAAAATCGCATACACTAGCTCCTGATGCCAGTTAAAGTATAGTTTTGGATACGGAAAAAGCATTGCCGGCGTCACCCCATTCCTTGCAAAGCCGGTCCTATGCGGAGCGCGAAGAGTCGGAGCTAGGCGTCAGCTTCTTAATTAAGCAATCTTTCGAACAAAAGGAACAGTCAGCTGCTAATAGCCGACAACAGCGAAAATGGAAGACCAAAAAAATTCTAGGCCTTCAGGGCTGTTGGCTTTAGCAGAAGGCATTACGATTCCGGGTGGTGATCATATGTAAGGTAAAACAGTTTTTGCAACCATGCCGAATGCTCGAACGTGTTGTGTCACATGACTTTAAGTTGTCAAAGCGTGAAAGTTTGCCGACATGCACTACGGGCTGCAAAAACTGTAGGTTGAGCTTTAAATAACCCACTGTGTATATAGGCGCGTGCTGATTTTATACCAGGCATCTAACCAGTATGTACGTTTATTGAGCAAAACGAGTCACGTCTACGTTAAATATACAGTAACACTATGTTTGTTCAGACCTGGAGGGATATTTCGGTACATTTTCCACAACCATATCTTCCCGATAATCGGATATCCGTTATAGGAAAACCGCACTCAAGAGGAGGAGGAGGAGGAGGAGGAGGAGAAAACTTTATTTAACAATTAAATAGAGCTGGTTAGTGGACTGGATCCTCAGTCCAGGACAAGAGAGTAAAAATAATTTCCTTCAATTCATAGAACGCCATCCCGAGTAGAATAGGATTCGTTCTTTGAGCCTGGAAGGGCTTGAAAACAATAGAGAGCTACTTGGAATTATTCCTTGGTTTCGATTCTTGTAATATATGCAGGTATACTATTTATTGCGTTAGTTAGCGAGTATATCATGCCTTCAACACCGTAATCATGTCACCATTGTACGGGTTGAGAGTCAGTTCGTTATGATAACGATACGATTACGATAGAAATGCGGAGCACAAAAGCCGCCTTCGAGTACTGTGAACAATGTTGTTTAGGGCGCGATCGCGGTGGCGTAGCCCAAACATTCTCATTGTATTTGCATGTGAATAAACAAAGCACGCTGCGGATATGCACCTTCTTGCACGCAGCCGTAATGAAGGCCAATTTGTGAATAAGGGAATGTATGCCATGCAACATGAAGAAATATCCACACGATCTTTGTGAGCCTCCCAAACATCCCAAAACCTCCTAATAAGATGTTTGTGACGGCGCAGAAAAATTAATGCGTCGGGCAGAAAAAAAAGCAAGAAACAATAATCTGATACAAGACAACAACAACGAAAGAAATAGAAGAAAGCCGCTTTATTTCCTGCTGTGCAATGCGCGTGTAGGTGCCGCTGCTTGGTACGTGGCATTAGACTGTTGAGTCTTCAAAAGAGCATCTAAAAATACTGCAGGGAAGCCTACGCATTTTGAATACTTATCGAGGAGCTCTGATCTCTGATCCTCGCGAATAAGCTAGAAAGGACGAGTTGATTGATTGATTGTGGGGTTTAACGCGCCGACGCAACGCAGGCGATGAGGCGCGCCGTAGTGGAGGGCTCCGGATTAATTTTGACCACCTGGGGATCTTTATCGTGCGCCGAAATCTCGTACACACGGGCGTTTTTGCTTTTCGCCTCCATCAGAAAAGCGGCCGCCGCGGCCGGGAATCGAACCCGCGACCTCGTGCTCAGAGAAAGGACGAGTTACACACGATCTTCTGCCGATGCTCTGAAGAAAGTTCTCTATCTCCTCGTGTGTTGCAAACTTGGGGGGATACAGCTTGAAATTATTCAGATGCGACAGAAGCTGGCAAAATAACTGAGCCACTAGAAATACGCTTTTCAACACACTACAGCATCAAAGCGGGCGATTTCTAGCACAAGCACTGCTTCCCCTCACAAGCGGAGTGTAGCAGACGACACGGGCGCGAATCCCTAAGCCGACGTCATAGCCAGGGGGCGCCACTCAAACATCTCACCGCCAATAGGCCGTAGTCCTTGTAAACGCGAAGACGCTGTCATTTCCCCTTCTTGCCGATATAAGATAACCATTCTGAGAGCAAAGACAGCAGAAATGGAGACTTATTCTGTGAACGTCACTTGGAGGAAGCATTTTTTCTGCAGAACCGGTGTGTTTTAGTTATGTTAGCGGACAAAAAAAAAAAAAAAAAACGCGCCTTGCCGAATTCTTCCTTTTGTACCACCGGGAAAAGTACACCAAAGCTAATATTGCTGTGATATGAGGCAATCATAAAGCGCTCTCGTCACTTGATTTATCCTTCGCGTTCAAAGCGTTTCACTTAAAGACGATAACAAACCAAACAGGCCACAGTATCTTGGCACGCATCAAGAGGGACTTGATATGTATATATATACGGCCATGTCCAAAAGAACGAAGTGGTATCCGGATAAAGGGCGGCACAAAGACACCGCTGTCAAAGCTAAGCGAGCGGCTATAACTTTGCTCACAGGGGGCTCCCGGGAGTGTCGGCGGTGGGAGGTGGTTGTCATGGGAACCGACGCGTTCCCGAAATAGGACAGTCGAGCCACCGCTGGGGTTCGACCTCAGGGTTCGGGCCTTCGGCACCGGCTCGCGAGCAAAAAGCGTTCGCAAAGAGAAATCGCCCGAGGGTGCCGTCGTCGCGCTGATCAAAAAAGGATTGGGACCAAGTCTGTTCAAAATGAGAGCACGATCTATGCCAATGACGGGTACCATGGTACAAACGATAAGAAGCTGATAACAAGAATCCTATCGTCCACGTGCCTTATGGAAGGCGGGCTGGGTAAATTCAAACGGTGCTGACACGCTTGCTTGCAGAATGACTAATTACTGCTTTCCTTTGAAGGCACTCTGCAATACTTCCAATAAACGCTTTCACTCTTTTCTTCGCGTCTGGAAGCACTGCGAAAGCTATAGTTATCGCCCGCACGGAGCGGCACTGTGCGATTTTCTCGTCGCAGCAGCTACGTCTTCCGCTTCTGCTTAACTGTTGCGGCTTTCTTTTTAAATAGGCTATCGAATACGTTCATTGCTGCAACTGAAGGAAATGCGGCTTGTGGCCGCTACACCAGTGTAATGACGTAATTGCAGCAGTCGAAGACCGCCAAGACCGCGAAAGAGAGAGAATATGTTGAGCAAGTTTCCAAGTCATCGGATGGGCGTAGAGTACAAACACTCGTATAATATATCATGTGGGACCAAGCTAATAGTTAGCGATACAGGTGCCTTCCTTATATGCGTCGCGCACTTAACTCATCCTCTATTCAGCGAATAAGCATACTAAAAAAAACAATGATCAGATTTGAACTGTAATCGGCGAAAAAAAGGTCACCAACTACCTCGTTCACATCAGTATGACGTACTCAATACACAAGCACCGCCGACCTGTTGCTTTCGATGTTCACGGCGGGCTGCTGCGCAAGGTCAGAGAGTGACGAGACGGTAATCTGCCGCAACTCAAATGCCACTGCCGCAACTGCTTGCCGATTAGCTATACCGCTTGGTGCATCTGAGAGCTCTTCATCACTGCTCGCTTGATCATTATTGGCGTCCATTTCCTCTATGTCGGCCTCCACGGTGTCGTCAGTCGTTAGGTCAGAGCAAACCAGGACCTGGTCTTCCGTCGAGACGGAATCGTCCGCGTCACAACAGATGCTGCGGCGCAACACGCACGGTACGTTTTTATCGATTCCTGCAGCCCCGTGGGCGAACTGAGTGACTCGCGGTCGTCAGCACACTATCAGCGGCGTGTAATGACGGAGACGGATGGGCGTATTCCTTATAAACCTTTTCATCTGTTTAATCTTTCATAAGATCTGGGGCGGTATTCTCGTAACTGTCCCTTTTGAAAACGTCCCTTTTGAGTCCCTTTCATCGTTACGTACTTCCGGTTAAGCAGTAGGCCTAAGCGTTGGCAGTAGGTTTGTTGAGCTTGCGTTACGTCACTTCCGGTTGTTTGCTTTTAGCCAATCAGGGCTCGCCAAAAGGGACACTTTTGAAATGGACGCAAAAGGGACAAAACTCCAGAATACCGCCCCTGAGCATGGTCTGGGCTGTGTTGCACTTGCGCAGTTGCATCTTCTTGTCGACTGCGCCAATTGCAGGGCCGCTAGCACAGCCCACTGATAAAATGGAAGCTCCCAGGACGAAGAAAACAAAATGGTCTATTAAACAGCCATTCCGCGACTGCGAACGCAAGAATTTCTTCGTTAGATAGGCCAATTCGCTGTAGTGGTCTTCGCTGTAGTGGCGTTCGCAATGCATATGAAACAGAAATCTGGCCAGGCCTAACGGCATGCTTCGTTGTACAGGCAATTTCGTAGTACAAGCGTTGGTTATAGCGGCGTTTGACTGTAAAAATGTTTGACTGAGGTACCTTGCGACCCCTTAATCTAAGTGTTGGATGTGTTGGTTGGCTACCTTCTGCATGTAATTAAGATTTTGACAAAGTGGAAAACAGTGTTACAGGGTCCCTTTAAATTACGGTTTTCTGGGGGTTACAAGACGTGATCAAATTAAACCTGTTCATGGATATACTTGAGGCGAACAAAGGAATATCAGCACACACTGTCTAGACTCCTAATTGATTGGTTTCTGACATTTTTTTAAAGATTTTTCTTTCAGAAGCTTCTCAGTGCCGTACACTGAACACATGTTGTTTTCATGGAGCATTTTTTTTTATGACAACAAACACCCGTACACTTGTACAAAAGAGCCTGTCCAACCGTCATTACTCGCAAGAGATCGAAATAATGTCACCTTGGTCTTGAATCGGTTCCTTGAAGTGCTGCATAAAAAAAAAGGTGCTTAAAGAGGCCATCCACACAAAGCGCAAGTTTGTTTTATCCAAAAGATTTCGTGTTTTATAGAGCCCTCAACGCTTTTATGGCCGCCATTGATGCTTTATTCACTGAGAAATTAATCGATTTAAGTTATAACATCGATTCTCCCGCCAAATCGTGTGTTCCGTGACGTCAGCCATAACGTCGCTTAAACGGGTCTTCAAACGAACTAAGTACGCTGCTCAGGCTGCAGTGGATTGTGGGATGGCCGGGTTAGAGCGGATGCGCGCTGTGTTGATACTGCGGAGCCTCGTTTACCGTCAGTCCTCCTAGATGACGACAGCATACTGCTCCGCACCGCTATTCGCCGTGGCTTTGTTTCTGACCGTATTAGCATCTGGCTTAATTAGTGCGGTAGTAGTAATAGTTTCGTGAGACATGAGGTATGATCGGCAAATAGGGTCACCTAAGACAATGTTTCTTACGCTAATCGGCCACTGTCCCCTGAGACAACACCTAAGCGCCGCACTGCTTTGCAGCTATAACAGGAATAGCGGACGCTGCGCCGAGAGTAGTACGCACTGTTACTTCTATGTTTACGTGCATTTCCGTAACTTCCACTGTCCCCCCTCCCATTTCAGTGCTATAAGATGAATATGAATTACACTTGAGCGAAAATACCTCGTTCTGGAAGCTTATAAGCCCACCTAACTTGCGTTAGCCCTTGCCGGCCTCAGCCAATCACAACGCTGTGCATGTGACGTCATGTGTTCCAGTGCGGGAAACGAGCTAGTGAGTCACATGGCCAGTCCTTTTTTTCATAATTATGTAGCTTATTTGAGCAAACGTTTCGTTAAAAGCGTTGCAAGAATGATTCTAATTGGGCAATCTTTGGAATGAAGCCAGCTTGTGTTTTGTTTGCATGGCCCTTTAAATAAAGCTTAACCATATAGTATGAACGGGCTTTGGAGATGTAAAACCAAGGCGGAAAACAGTGTACTACTTCCACGATGTAACGACGTTTATAAGCGTAGAGGGTCACGGTAAACTCCACGCTTAAAATTACCTGCAGAGTATTATAGACCCTGACATAGTTACACCGTACTTCACTGCGAATTTGCGTGTACTCGTAGTTTAATTATCAACAAGGTTAGTACGATACGCTTCGACAGATGAAAAATGTGGTCTAACAGGGAATCGGGTGCATGAGCGTGATTCTCTGCAGACATTAAGCCAACATCAACGGGTTCAGGCTCCAGAGATCTGCAAGAATTACATCCGGTGGGCAACCCGCCGCCGTGGGTCGTTGTCTAAGACGTTGTGCCCTTCATCCCAAAACCTCGGGCTCCATGCGGGCGCTGAAACCGTTTTGTGGTGGAGGCGAAAAAAGAATATGCCGTGTACCGAGATTTCGGGGCAGTTAACGGCTCGACAGGTGTTCCAATTATTCCGTAGTCCTCCACTGCATCGCGCCTCGTCATCCACGCGTACCTCCAGGGCGTAAAAGCCTTTTTAACGCGAAAGTGTTTTATGCCCGGGTACACCAAGATCTGACCGGCGTCATATCCGTCACAGAAATGACGTCGCCAGAAAAGTTCTGTTCACACGGCTGCGCCCAGATTCGAGCCACGAACTCCCTCGCCGCAACGGGAGGTACACAGCGCTCTTCCCACTGCGCTACGAATTGGAGCGCAAGTAGGTCTACGAACGCGCCTTATATCTTTGCCACTACTTTCTTCATTCACATGCCGTCTAGAACATGCTGCCTTCTAGGAGAAGCGAAGCGAAGTAGTTCATTATGACCCTAATTAGCGCCAATAGTTGCCGCCTCGATGCCAGCGTCTTCGTGTACGCGGGACGCGGGTCAATTGAAGCGCCCTCCGACACCTGCCGCTTTCGGTTTCGGTTTCGGTTCCGTTTCGTTCGCACGGCTTTCAAGGGGCTGGGGTTTCAGTCTGATTTGCGCCATGTTCCGGCGCGTGCAATTCAGTGTCTAACGTTGATGCATGTAACAGTTCCATACCCACGTAATATAAATAGTGATGTGCAAGGTCATATGGATGAACAGTAAATGCTCCTGTGAAGGCACGTTTCACTTTAGTGTTTTTCTTTCTCTGGCAAGCGCACATCCCCATGTAAATGACGTGGGTCGCACTTGACTTGCATGCGTTACTCTGAGTTGTGCAGCCGGATAGCGCACTGCTGCTCACTGGCGCCATTTAGGTGGAGGTGTAAAGGGAACGGACGCTTACTACACTGGCTAACTCGTCATACCGGACCGACACACGCGAATTGAGGGTATAAAAAGCTGAAATATTTGGCAACATTGTGAATCACGATGTTGCGTGCACTAAAGGTTGTTCTAGCAAGACAAACTGCCTGCGGTGCCCATTTTCTTTTGCAATGCGGACAGAACGGTCGTCAAAGATGTGGTACGTTTCAGACAGCGCCACGGTAATGACATGTGCCAATCAATTCGCTTAACGGACTCATTTAGTTTTTGCTAGAGAAAGCCGCTTGGCGCCTAGGGCACGTACGCGGGACACTCATTAATGAACCACCTGCGTTATTGTGCCCAGACGTTTCACCCGGAAGAAAATGTTCAAATGAAAGGTAACAATGACAAATACATAGAGAAAGTGAGAAGGCATAACACAGAAATCATTCTTGATTTATTTCTCGATAAAATGAAGGTAGTAAAGAAAGGGGGGAAATACACGACATTCGTAACAACTGACCCTACCTGCCGTGCGCGGAAGCCATGACTGTTATTCTACTTTTGTCGTTTATCACAAAAGAGGGGGGAAAACCGCGTCCTGCAATTTTATCTGAATATGAAGGCTGGCACATCAATAAAAGCGCGAAGGATTGATGTTCCCTGAAGCGAGCGTCGCAGACGGGAACTTCGTGGCATGCCCAAATTATAACTAAGTGATTATGACCACGTAATGAGCAGAGAATTTCGCCCTGCAACAAAGGCGCTGCTTCCACTTCAATCTGCAGCTGTCTGCCTCTCCTTAAATCTTCGTTTAATTCTCCTTCACTGGCACGAAGACAAAGTAACTTAGTGGCAGCTCTTCGGCAGGCAAGTATTGAAGCTCTCAGGTTTAGACTTATTACGTGGAGTACTGAAGAGGACGAATATTATAGTCGCAACAAGTACTTCGGGAAGAAGACGTCACCCGAATTTTACCAATTATTTCAAAGAAGAATAACTTCGATCTTAACCGCAAATCAACCTTAAAAATCATCCCTGTAGCATGACAGAGTTAGAAAGCATTGGGTTCAAAAAGATTGCCCAGAAAGAAGTTCTGAAAAGAAATACCTCAAAGAAAAAAATCAGGTATACAAAAATCGGGTAAAAAAGAACAAACGATCAACCGGAAGAGTTGGCAGACGTAGTTGAACTGAGAAGAATTGGGCACATAACGGCTGAGTAAAGCGGTATTGGGCAAGAATATATCGCGCTGAGAAAGGATCTAAAAAGGCGGCTACACCAACAAAGTTTGTGGAGAAGAGCAAAAAATTTGGCACAGCTTGCACTAGCAGTGCAAGGGTGGAGAAACAGGAGAGCTGGGGTTAGACCTAGCTTCTCCCCTCACCTGACAGCGAATCCCAGCAGAGAGGGAGCAGAAATAGCAAATTTGTGCACGTTCCTAGTATGGCAAGCGTCACCCTCGATATTAACGGCCGCCAGGATGTCGTCGCTGCCGACCTAGTCAAGCCTGCTTCCTCCACCTCCCTGCGACCCACGAAGACGTCCCCCTCTCAAGGACCCCATCCCGGAATTCCCAAGCTTAACCAACCAAAAACGTCACGTTGGTTGGTTATTTGGTTGGTGGAGGGGGAACCCTGCAAAGACATGCGCACCACTGGTCTGCCACCCCGAAGACGATAACGACGGAGGCTGGAGCTGCTCATGCGCAGCAAGCCAACGCGGAAGCCCGGATGACGCCGTTTGCTCCTCACGAGGCGCACGCTCAGGTGCGCTTGGTATTTTTTTTTTTTTTTGCTAAAGCCACCGCGCGAAGGTCCCGTTGAGGTCTCGCACCAGGGGAACGTTGTTTTGTTATTCTTTTGCTAACGCCAGCAAGCCAAGCTCAAGCTGAAGAAGCTCTGCTTTTAAAAAATTTAGAAAAAAATATACCGGGAAGAACTGTCAAAAGAACAACACTAAAGAAACAGGTTGCATACGATAACGGTTTCAAAGGAGAGGCTTAATGTAGCTTCGAAGACGAAAATGTTTGTGAATAGAGTGGTTGCGTAGAAAAGGTCTTCTGAGGCTTCATAAGAGTGGATGAATGCTTTGAGATGGCGGTTATTTTCTTTGTTCTATTGTCACAATCCCGATATTTCCACGATTCCAACGCGCCCCTCACTGTAATGCGCCGGTAGGTTTACCTATAAAAATTTGAAAATACAATTTGACGGCTATTCGAGTGCGCAGATGTAAAAGACATGACATTACGTACCTGGCACGAGACGTGTTATTTGACGCGCGCAACTGTGACAGCAAAAATGTGTTGTGCTTCATTAAATTCCTTATCCAGGTCCCTGGTGGCATCAAACCTAAAGCAGGGACCTTTGAAAGCCGAGTTCGGTTTTGAGCACGATTGTAACGCGCAAGCTAATTTTAAGGATACCTTCAGCGAAAAAGAGTGCTCGGCAGAATCGTGCAAATACTAATTTTGGCCGTGAAAACTATAGGATGACGTATCCTTGAGAAGGCCATCGGGTACATCAATCATACCCAGCCTGCTCGCTCGAAATTCCGACCACTCAGGAACATACTAAAACCATTGCAGGAAACTGATACTTCGCATAGAGCGGGGAATTGACTTAAACATACACCCTGTAAAAACATTTACTGGGACTGTCATTTCTTTTTTACTTTTCTGTCAAAACTTACTCCCACCGCATTCCAATGGACAGTTTCCGTGAATCTGAAACCGGGTCGCGAAACATGCTAAATATGAAACTGAGCCCAAAGCAAGCTTACGCCGACAATATTAGCTGGGCATAACTATTTTAGATTCTATTGAATAACTACAGAAGAGTCACTACGGAAAGAAGTGCGACAGTGTGGAAATGGAGCGTGTAACTAAACAAACAAACCAGCCAGTCAACAAGCAAGAATTCTGTAATCTCGCATCGCTAACAACCGGCGCGAAGTTTTCCCTAATCCGTGGTCCATATCCCAAGTGAGTATGCCCAGGTGTTTTTGAGGTCTCCGTTTTCTTTCACACGAGATGATCTGGAGCAGCGTTCTCTACTTGATACTATGCACATGACCATCAAAGTCTGTCTGTCAAATGACTGGCCAGTGATCTGCAAGAGTGTGATTCTTCTTATGGGCCCTGAACAGTTTTTCGTGCGAGAGCATTAAACATCTTTTTGAGAGAAAATGCTTCCGTCCGGTGTGTGGGCTACCCCTCACGTTTTTGAGGAGCAGGTGACACGATTTTGTTACTCTGAAGGCTGGAGGGGTGCTGGTTGCTCATCTCAAGAGAAGAGGAACAAGTGACGTTACAGACGAGAGGGATGACTGTCTTCGGGTGCAGGTTCGGATTATGTGCACCAATGTGGCAGGCTCTGCACACAATGTGCACATTGGTGTGAAAAGTGTCGGGGTCGGACAGTTTAAGCTTTTGTCCTCATAACTCATTAGAAGGGCTTAGGTGTCCACCGAGTTTTCTTTACGTGTTTTATTTCTTGAATATAGAGGGGTAATTCCGTCAGCGTAAGTACACTATCAAAGCCGACGTCATCAATAACTTCGTTGCCAATCGCCGCTGTCAACTGCTCCGGAGCTCATCTCTATCCATCACCATCAAACCATCATCTGTAATCGTCTTGCATGTAATCCGGTTCTCTGTCAGTCCATTTGTTTGCTGGTGGCACGCCATGCCAAACATGTTACGCGACGCAAGACGGAAGCCACGAACCATGATAAGAAAAGTGAGTAATCTGGCAGCCATCAGCACCCGAGCGCCGGGTCTATGTTACATTCGGTCCATCGTCTTCTACGGAGCTGGGTAAGCATGGCGCAGTGCGCCACTGCCCAGTTCTTACTTCTCGTAGAATATTCCCGGCGCGTATTTACTGCGTGCTGTTTCATGTAGCGACAAATTATACAATCAATTATAAATAATTATTTCGCCTTTTGGAGCTCACAGTTGCGGAAAACGCGTGTAGAAATTTCATTGTCATCAAGCATGTTGCAGTCAGTTTGTTATGTTTATCACATCCAATCTCGTGGCGCCTGAGCTCAATCTCCGATACCGTCAACTCTGCTTTATTTCTAAAATATGTGACGAAAGTGACCGTACACGCAGGTACGCGTACCCGCACAAACATTCAAACATTTCACTAGGGGTTGGGCACTCGCTCATGGGTGGCCTGGGCCACCAGTGCGTTACAAACACTGTGGCATCTGTATTGCCTGCACTGCTTAATGAACTGTCGGGTATCTACCGGGGAATTGTAGAGCTCGCAGGGACGGGGATAGAAAAAAAAACGATGCACATTATAACAACAGGTATCTTTTTTAACATCAGAATGCAGTAAATTTGTGTTCCTCGATAGACCTGAAGAACTATGGGAAAGACAACACGCAAACTGGCGGAATGTTTGATGTACCCGGACATGACCAAGACGAAACCACACCTCCCCAAAACTACGCTCAACGTAAAAATTCGGTGGCAGTAGTACTTCACGTTGGCGTGCTCTCACACACCTTAAAACTCGTTCAATACAAACAAGCATCCCTCTTTTTGATTTGATGAGCTTTTTTATAAAAAACTATTGCGTACCCGCGACATGACTTGTTATTTATTTGCTCGCCTTTTATTGATGCAAGCCGAAGGCATACAATTAACAGGTTCTGTCACGATACTCTGCGTATTTGCGACCACACCTGTCTATGCAATAACTCTCGGTAGCAACTAGCCAACCACTCTTCCACGCGAACCGCTCTGCATTCATTACATGAAAACTCGAGCACCTCTTAAACAGTAAAGTCAAAATTCAGTTGCTATGGGAACCAAGCTTAGATCTGCACCTATTGCAGAGGCAGGAAGCAAGTCTGCTTTAATAACCACCTAGAAGCAAGCTCCACGCCACGAAGGGCGTGGAGCTTGCACGCATGCACCCCCGCAAGCACGCCCGATCGAAAAAGACCGGCGGGCAGGGTGCCCCGGTTCGGGCTCAGTCACAAAACGGCGGTGCGCAGGGGAGTCACGTGAGCGGTGCCCACACAAACTGGTGAAGGTATATTAGTCTCATGCTCGAGGCGAAAATGGCGCAGTTCAGAATCGAAACAAACAATCCTTCAAATCAAATTTGGCAAGATGCTACACCTTGGGTATGTTGTCCGCCGTAGTAGAAAGCTGCGTCATTTTTTAAAAAACCGGGGCGTTCAACGTGTGCCCAAATATCCAACAAATGGACGTTTGGAATCTCTATTTTACCAGAAATGCAGCCTCCGGATATAAACAATGACCCCCTGTGTAGTCGCACAACGACTTCGCCACTATACCGTCAGAACGGACAGTAGAACAGATCGTACAGCAGAATGCTGAATCATTTGTCTAACTTCAAAAACAGAATGTTTTTGACCCAGGTTTTAGATTTCAGAAGCGGAGACGCTTATCATCACTGGATGCGTTACTCTCCTGGAACTTTATTTCCTCTGTTCAAAGCGTGTGTCCTACTTTTCGGTTTTTTATGTTATTGTGTTTCAGCGTTTGTTATGCCCCTATGAATTCCTAATAGAAGTCGAGCAGACAGCTGCAAATCAGTGGAGCATGTCTGCGTATGATTATTACAACAAGGTATGTTCGCAAATTCGTAAGCCAAACGCATGTGCCGTGCGTTCGGCAAATGCATGTGGCATGTGAACTGCGCTAGCTCAAATGCCGAGTAGGCCCTCATTCCCACAGCCGTTTTTCACCCCGTCACGTCACCGTCACGTCTCCGTCTTCCGTCATGGGCGCCGTTTTCTCGGCCGATTTCTCGCCGAAAACAGTGGGACGGTGACGAGAGGCCGAGCTCTACGTTTCCGTCACGTCAACGTGACGGGACCATGCCCCGCGCTAAACCAGCTAATCAGAAAACAAATTCTTACGGCTAAATTTAGCGAAAAGTGAGCACAAACCATTTTCTTTACTTTTAAGATTAAAAACATTCAATTCTAGGCTAAACTGATCACTAGGCAGATGACCCTGTAATCTGACGGAGAGCTCCAGTACGATCGCTACTCGTTTACGTCTGCGTCGCGGTTTCTTGACGTGACGGTGCCGTGACGGAGAAGGTGACGGCTGTGTGAATGAGGGCTAAGGGTGTGCGGCTTGCGTTTGTTATCATGTCACAGCTTGTGGCACACGCGCAGACACAAAAAAGCAGGAAGTTTAAATGGCAGGCCCGCAATGTGGGAACAAATGCTCCCCATTTTCACTTGGAAAGGGGCAAAAGGAAGGCAATCAGAGGCCTATCACTAAGCACATATTGCGGTAGCGGCCCACTGCGAACTCAATTTCTCGAGAACTCTGCCACACAAAGTCTCGTGTGCGAACTGAACTCCCTCGGCAGTCCGAAGCGGCCTGCGACAGTAGCGCCCTTTTGTGGAGTTCCCCTACCCGAGCTGCCTCGCTTGTAGAACGCGTGACTCGCTTTTTTAAGTTGCGTCAGACGCCCACAAAGACGCGTGCAGGTTAGCATACCTGCGTGCAGGAAAATGCGTGCACACATGCGCAAGCTGTACAACAAACAGTCATGAGACGAAGGTGATCTGCTTGTTTGCCGAAGCAGGAAGACAGGGCCGAAGCTCAAGAGGAGAAATTAGAAGACAGATCACAAAAAAGGGAAACGGAGCCAGGCGCGATTCATTGCACATCATCCGCCACTGTGTTTGGTTTTACAAGCCTCAGGCGTGACACGGTGTCTCTGGTGGCGTTTAGGAAACACCGAGCTCTGCAGCTTATTCTTGCAACATCACGAGAGAAAGCTAAAACGGGGTTTCGAACCTGCGGCGAAACTTCTGATCTCACGTTTCTTCGGTACCCCTCCTTTTCTAGCCTCAGTGGCTTGGCGCGGTGATTGGGTGCCAAGCCGCACGACCATTGTTTGTCGTCGCCCTGGTCGTATGATCACGCGGTTTACCATCCCCGGAGTGGAGTGTTTTCTACGTGTGAGGAGTGTGAAATATGCGACACGCCGGAGACGATACGCCACGTCTTACGCGAGTGTCCACGTTACTCGTCTGAAAGAAGCAGTTCTCAGTATTGAGAAACCTGGACTCTCGGCGGCCATTCTAGGAGGGGAATATCTTATGTCACTGGACTTCTTTGTCATCAGCTCGCAAGGCGACTACGGAACTCATACGCTTCCTGCGGGCGACGGCCTTAAACACAAGACTATAGACTGAAAGACTCCAGCGACAATCCCTGAACTTGAAAGTTTAGTGCTCTAGCGCTGGCCATACCTGTCTGCTCCAAGCTGTCTCGTTTGTCTTCTTTTTCTTTTTTGCCCACTTTACCTACCCCACGTGTAGGAAAACAAACTAGGCTTTCCTACCTTCCTTTCCTACCTTCCTTCGGCTCGCTTCTTCCTTCCTTCTTTCTTTGGTACCTTGTATTTTTTTTTTTACTTTTAATTCCTCGAAGCGGTACGAGAAACTTTGGTACCAGGTGTCGAACGCCGCCGAGCTGCATTGCTTTATTAACGCCTAATGAGACATCTGCGGTCAATGTTGCAGCCTTTACGTGGTGACAGACAATAGCTGTATCGCAGTGTGGTCGTGAACCTGGGTAGCCTCACATGCACTTTGAAGTTATCTGTACTTGTTCCCGATATATTAAAAACGTGATCTAAAATGTATTATTGCATTAAAGCGCTGCGTCGTACAAGATCCTGGATGAGTACGTGGTTGTGCCAAGTACAGAATCGTGATCGTGCAGTAAGGGCGACGCTCGCCATCTACTTGCTGCTATGTCAGGGCCCCATCGCTACACAACTTGGGAAGAACCGGCTTATAGAGCTGTTACCAGCTCCAAGAATATAACAAATGGTTACATAACTACGAGCTACCACGCTTTATCGGGCGACCTTCGCAAAGACAGACGCCAGCCAGTCTTGCAAGCCCCTCGCTGCACTGTACCGTGCAAAGCAACAGAGGAATTAATTTAAACATGAGAGTCATAGAGCGAGCACAATTCGGCAAACCTTACTTTGATCTTAAACTTAAGGACATGCTAAAGAGAAACTCCTGTACTAGCGAAGATGCAATTAATAAACCACTTTTTTCCTCCAGCATGTCTTACGTTCGTTTAGTTTATAACTAGCTACGGCGGGAACAATTGTTTCCTTCCAACTTCATTTCCAGGACAAGGAGAGTACTGAGGAGTAAACACACTGTACAAGCGCTCCTTTGCCTTTACCAGTGTCCGTGTAGTATGCTTCTTCCTATGTGGTCCTCCAGTTCCGCTGTTCCAATGAGGTACGTACCGAACTTTCTCAACTTACATTATTTGTCACATTATGCTTAAAACCAAGTGTTCCCTAATCCAAGTTGTGCCCATTTTATGTCTTTAATGGGCGATCGCTCTCTTTAAAGGAGCCATGAAGAGAAAGTACAACTTCGTTTAATTTGAAAGAACTAGGATACAGTATCTCACTCAGCTCCATTGCAGCCCCAAAAGATGTTTTTTAACGAAAAAAAAGCAAGAAGTATTTCATAACTTTCAAATTTTGCGCCACAGTGACGTGTTATGAGCGAGATTGACGTCATACGGGCCAACAATAAAACATAATTTTCAGTCCGTTAACTGCACGTTAGCATTCAAGTGATGCGGTAAAATGGAACTAGAGACCCCATTACAGACGTCCAGTCATGTGTCGTCGCGACAGGTCAGTTAGGGGGGCGCCAATTGCACAAACAAGGTTCCGTGACGTCATAGAAAAGTTGCGGGAAATTGGCTAGGGGGTCGCGACTGCTTCACACGTTTTATTTCATATCTCCGTTATTTGTTCGAAGATTGCGATGATATTGCTATCATTGTTATCGGGACTAAGCAGTATTTCTAATAAACCCAACTTGTATTTTCTCTTCATGGCTCCTTTAAGGGCTCGTTGGTACCTACGACAATGAATAAGTAGCCGATGAAGCTAGTCTGGGATTCAGAACCATTATATGATACATTTCCTTCATATCCACTGAGAAAACCGGCTTCTTTTTATTCCTTTCCTTACTACGTCAACTCCTCACAAACAGCCTCTACTCCCCATTCTACGTTTGCCAGTTACCCATTAACGCCAAAGATTTTTTTGTTCAGGTGCCGTAGCCCCTTAGTACCCGTCTCGGCCCTTCAGGGGTGCTCCACATTTACAGCCTGGTCTTTATAGTCTGATTCACAGCCTGATATTTATAGCGTGATTTATAGCCTTCCTTACTCTCACTTCTAGTATTCTTCAGTCTTTAGTTTCCCATTTCGAAGACACATTCTATCTTAAAAGAGTGCTTTTTTCGCAATTTACTTTATACCTCACAAAAATAGAAAATAGAACTCGGCTTGCCCACCTCCTTACCGCCCTCATTATACTCCCTGCCACGGGTAGAATTCTGACTCCTCTCTCTTCCTCCTGCTAATGATGGGATCCGCCAAAGGAGAAGTAGTACCCAGTCGCTGGAATGTCACCCGTATGCGCGGTTTGCCAAACTGGGGCGAGTTCTCTGCGCAGCACGAAAAGTTTTTCCATCGCCGTATTATTTTTGGAGAACTCAATGAAAAAAACTCGTTTGGGAGCCCTACAGCGCTGTAGTTAAGAAGCGAATTGGCTATGCCAGCTCAAAATACCAAAATAGAGAGGAGGTTAATTGATAATAAACTTAAGCCTCGAACTGCCGCGTTCGTGATCCCAAATCAAGCTGAGACCGTCCGCTTTATTTCTGTGAGTATGACGGCTTTCGTTTGTAGTGCCTAGGATTTAATTAGCAACACATACTGCACCCGTTACAAAAAATTCAAAGCCCCTTCGATCTAATGAGAGAGATAGTTGAAAAGGGAAGCTTCCTCCCACGCATCCAGCGTCAAAGTCGAAGTCCGAATTCAAACTGCTTCGACCATGTCGGCATGGCGCAATCACACAGACGTCAGCTTCATAACGCGAGAGACCCAGGTTTGACGCCGACCGCGGAAAGCGTCCTTTTGATACGCTTGATGGGCTTTGGCTCATCATCATCGTCGTTCTGTGAAACCCATTCTGTAATGTTGGTTTTCCTGCAGTGCATTTTGCCGTGCCATCGAGCGCCGTCAGTGAGGCATAGACAGCTCCACTTTAAAGGAATGTTCACAGAGAATGCTACAATGCATCGGTATATGCTTCTCTTGACTGCATACGTCCCTCTCACGACTTTAGGATAGAGACACCATTCCTACATCGAGAAAAGTTATTTTTTTTTAGTTCCTGTGGTTGCGGTGGAACTTACCCAAAGGTACAAGTAAACAATTATTAGCCCCATAATCCCGTTCGCGATGCTATCCTGAATACAAGGCAAACCTGTGCTTGCATGAAAAGGTTGCCATTCCGGCATAGCAAATGTGGGAATTATGAAAAAACTGGAGATACCTCTTGGCATCAAAAGGCATTTTTGGCACTCACTGATTAATGTCACCGGGCGGCGACACCTGCCCACCCACACGGTTTAGTGCGGTTGTTTTAATCAGACGTAACTTGTACAAGAATGCGGAGTAATGTTTGTGTAGCTCCTGGTAAAACGGCCAGAAAGCGCCGCTCACCGTGAACAGTCAAAACCGTGCGCACTCAAAAGTTCTCAAAACCGAAAAAGAAATCAGGAACTTGGGTGGTCGCCCATTTATCATTAGCACATTGCAAGTTCATTTGGGGTTCTCCGATTCACCTAAAATATCAATGTGAACCTGATTGTGATCGCCGCAAGTCGAGCATGGCCCCGGCGGTGACGCAGTTACAGATGTGAAACCTACTACGAAATTTTGCTATACCAGGGTTGAAGTTAAAAACGGCAATAGCTCATGTAGTGTGTACCTCCGCCAAAGCGACAGACCCGGATTCCAAAGCGAGCTCGCGTTTTGAAAGGAGACTGCGCTTAATGCGGGACGCCGTCTGCGTTTTCTCACGTAGTTTGTATATCATCGCTTCAGTAGTTTATAAGCAGATTAAGTCCAAAAAATCACGGAAACGACTCGTGTCACGTTCAAAATATCAAAGTAAAACATTTTTGCGTAGCGCGGATGAATAGCCGGTTGCTGTGATGATGTTCAAAAGCAACTTTCGTTGTCGTTCTTAAGTTGTACTTGAGTATAGGTTGTATCGCCCCGGGCCTAATTTTGGGTCAGTACAAAAAGCCTCATCGACATGTACCCAGCATACTGATTGTCCCTTTTTGTATGCAGCTTTCATTTGCAAAATGGACACTTTGCTTGTTATAAAGAATAATAAGCAAAAGGGAAAGTGGAAATTAGTTCTTTTAAATAAAAATTAATTTTGCAGTGAACGCATCGTTTTTTCGTGAACAAAGTTCTCGTGAGGCACGAATTTCCGAATCATTTGGAATACATAAGTTCGTGACAACAATTTTTACGCCATGAATTGTCGCCGGTCTGCAGTAGCAGGTGTACTGAACGGAGGAAGACAGCAAAACTGATCGGACTACACAGTCTTATTATCTTGGAGGTACAATGTTTCAAATATTTTCTGCAAAATTTTGGAGTCGTTTGTATTTGACCATGTTTATAAGAACTACTTTGAATAATGTCTTACTTCGTCCGAGGACACAACGGTTTTTTTTTCTGGTTGGAGAACAATTACACGAGAACGTGTCATTTTATCGAATGAGATACAAGGTTTCAAAAACTGCCTAACACCGTGGTGAAAAGAGAAACCTTACTGATATTTCACCTTCTAAAATTCAGACGTCAGGGACAAAGAAATGGCTCATACTCCGACAAAATGAGCCTGCATGGCAGTGATGGCCTAGCTAAGCGCTCACATCGTTGAGCTAATGACACCACGTTCGTAAAATTCAGCCACCCCGCATGTTGGCATCTGCGCTTTGCTAAGAGACTTCAACCCCGCCATTGTCGAGCTAACAAATTACTATACAGAAGTCCTGCGACGCGAGCGAAAACTCCGCTCGCCATGAGAGCGGAGACTAATTATCACACTGCGCACCTCCCCGTCGCTGCTGCATGAGCGTCGCTGATGTTTTGTCGCATGTGACGTAGTCCTTCCCTCCGACCTAGATAATTATATCCCAGCATCTCACTAATGGAAACTTTTGTACTCCATGCCATAACCTGTAAAAAGCAAATGTTATACACGGGACGGTTGGGAATAACACTGGCATAGGCTTGTCCGTGTACTTGCCGCCCGTCTTTTGCATAACATTTGAGCCTTCTACGCTATGTCAGCTCCTTGTGGCAATTTTCCTCCTAAACATGCTACAATTGAACATGACTTCACACATCCGTGTGCTTATTTCACACTCTTAGCAGAAAGCAATTCTACAGCTGAGAGATTGGGCGCTACTCTAAGAATACTGAGCTAATTTGGAAAGTCCAGGACAGATGCACCACCATCCCCAAAGGGCCGGCTGCTGATAGAGCCATTTCTGTATGACAATCTTTCACTATGTCTGACAAATAATTCATAAAATCCCTGTTCTAAAAAAACTGCCGAAGGTTCTGAGCAATCTAATATTCCAGAGAAAATGAGGTCATGGAGCATCCCGAAGAACAAGCACGCTTCTCCAACATTAGTGAACGTAGAGTGTTGTTTTTTTCGCACGCAATTATCGACCGAATTGAGGCACAGCTTCAAGCCGCCAATCATTGAGATGAATCTGGCTTATCATGGCTTTTAAGCTTTTGTTTTGTTGACGAATCACGCTGCATTTTACGTAAATCCAATTTAATAGCAACTCTCGTGTTGCTAGTTATCACGAAGAAAATAAAATTACTTTCCCACAGCATAAGATTCGTCCGCTGTTCTTACTGCAAGTCAAAAGTGTGTCGTAAATTTGCTGCTGTAGTAAATACGAATTGCGTCTCTTGTACCTAAACGGCAGTATTTGGGGCCTACAAATGCCTAAGGACCACTTTTCAGTGCCTATTATAGGCGCCTAAAACCTTTTTTCTTCGTGCCTAATTTCCGGTCTATATTCATGTCACCCTCCAATATGCGTCAACTATCTGGGATCCGTACACAAAAACCAACATTAATAAACTAGAACTTGTTCAACGGAAAGCCATTATATTTGTTCATAAATGCTATCGCTGGCAAGTATTTTTAACTTTGCTTTTGAATAAATCAGAAGGACATACATTACAGAAGAGATGTCAACGTGCACGGCTAAAGTTTTTGCATACCAGGATAAGCTGGGAACACACAAGAACAACTGAGTTACAAACAGCGCAGGAACAAGACGGTAGGAGGATCGCACAAACACGGCGCTGACTAACAACTGAGGTTTATTGTCGCGAACAAGCAATAAATATGAAAGGACAGAAAACAGGTGATATACCGATCTAGGAATGACAAATACAAAAAATACAAAAAAGAACAAAAGATACAAAAATAACAATATCTGCTATGGTGCAGTAATACTGTTATATCTGCAGCAACCAGTAAAATTTATATCACAGCGTCCTCACAATCTCTCCTAGCTGCCAAGAAATTCGATTTCTTTCCCAGTAAGGGCGACGGAGGGTGTGCTGATGCAATCCTGCTTACGGGTGTATATTTGCTATGCTTCTTTGATCTGCCGCCGTAGCCGGTCCTGATACCTGGCCACCATGTGGAACTGCTCAAATGAAGGCGAGCAACATGAGCAATTCGCGACGTGCGCAGCGAGCGTGCTCCCTGTTGCATTTTTTACATCGCACGCGTGCTCCCGAAGGCGATCATTGAGGCAGCGCCCCGTTCGACCAACGTACGACCTTTTACATGACAATGGTATATCATAGATAACCTCTTCCCGGCACTGAACGAAGGGCTTTGCATGTTTCTTCGTGCACCTGTTGGCCGCTGGGCATTCGCTGTTTACTTTGCGACAAAGACTACTCAATTTGTCGGGAGCAGAGAAAACAAGGTCTACACCCGACCACCTTACTATTTTTCTTGAGCTTGTGGCTCACACCATGGATGTAGGGTATTACGGCTACCTTCCTTTTCTCTCTTGGTGGAGGCTCCTGTTCTTTTGGTGGTTTCCGTAGGTCTCTCAAAAGTTTGTAGCCCACGCTGCAAAGGAGCGAATTCGGAAAACCAGCCTTACGCAAACGGCTTGTTTGGGCTTCAAGGCTGCTCTGGACGTGATGATGGCAGGATCTGGAAAGCGAGTTCTTCAAGGCAGAGGTAGCTACTCCTCGCTTGACCAGTTTTGAATTCGCAGAGGTGATCGAAAGGCAGGAAGCCGTTTTTGGGATCGCGGGGCATAGCTCCAACACATGTGCTCAGTACTCAAATACAACCTCAGATCCAAGAACCATAGTTGTTTATTTGCGGGCACCTCCTTCGTTATCACGAATTCGCTCAGGCTCTGGGCAAACAATCCCACCAAGTCATTAACCTTTTCCGACTGCCCTTTCTCAGAAACCTTGAAAATAATGACGTAGTCATCGACAAAGCGAAACACTTTGACAACGGCACTGTCCTTTAGGGCGGCATCCAAAGTCCTGTCATGCCGGGCGAGGACAAGGTCGCTCAGTACTGGGGCTATAACGGAGCCGATGCAGACGCCCTTCTTCTGGATGTACAAGTTACCATCAAACATTACGAATGTGGACCTCAGATAAAATGAGAGCAGCTCAATAAAGCTACCTACGCTAATGCCACACGCATTCTGGAACCGGACGGCACCTACACAGTCTATGCCCTCGTTAACCGCTTGGCAAATGGAGGCGTGCGGCAGCGAGTAATAGAGATCTTTCAGATCGATAGAAAATGCGCTCACCGCTTGCGGTTGCTCCAGTTCTAGGAAGGTAGATACGTCCTGTGCCATCCTTAGTCTACCTTCCTACCTTCCTAAAAGTAGAAAAAGGATGAAAGAGAGCGAAAGTGTGCTGGAGGCCGCAGCTGTTGGCGTGCGTGTAGACAATAAATATTTGGGCCCAATCTCCTTATTGAGGCATTTTCATGTGATGCGAAGCATTCATAGTTGAATCATGTTCGTCGCGATTTCCTTTCAGTCGACTGATGGGCGGATTGATTGATTGATTCATTGTAGGGTTTAACGCGCCGACTCAACTCGGCGATGAGGCGCGCCGTTGTGGATGGGTCCGGATTAATTTTGACCGCCTGGGGATCTTTAACGTGGGCCCAAATCTCGTACACACGGGCGTTTTTGCTTTTCGCCTCCATCAGAAAAGCGGCCGCCGCGCCCGGGAATCGAACCCGCGACCTCGTGCTCAGCAGTGCAGCGCATTAGCCACTGAGCCCCCATGGCGGGTGACTGATGGGTGGAGGTGAGAGGATTTGTGCTGTTTAAGCTAGCCGAACGCAGCTGTGTGCTTAATTTTTTTGTGTTTTGAGCCATTCGTGAAAGCAAATGCTTGAGCACGCAACACAATTACGAAGACTTGGGCGTCTTCATGAACGGGTCATTTAAATATTTTGCTTAAAGAAGACATATGCAACGAAGTTCAGGCTTTTGGAAGTGTGCTTCCTAGAATCGTTCGGCCTCATCTGTCGGAATCGATGGAATCGATGCCCAAGCTGCTTCAAGCGTGCACTGCCTTGAGAGCACCGGCGGTCGTTGACCGGCGCCCTGCTGCCTCCTCTGTGGCTTCGCATTAGCGGTTTCCGTGACTGCGGGGTTCTCTCGAGCTTCCCGTAAAGAACGGGAGGGAATGACCGCAGCCAAAATATACGAGGAGTGCAAGTAAACGGGCTCTAATTAGTTTTAACGTTATGTAAACGCTTCTTTCCCTGTAACGTGGCCGCTAGGCGTGCGAACTAATGCCAATTTCCACACCTTCTGGCAACAGAGGGAGATAATAGAGTAGTATACTTTCCTTGGCGCTACCTTTTTATTACTGACTGTTGAACGGTGCACCAGTTGATTCGTTCTATAGTTGACGCAGCAGTGTTCTAATCATGGCGCTGCACCCACAGCCCAAAAAACAATTTTAAAAACCCCATTGTTGGCCGAGTAGCATGCTGCATGACTACAAATAAAGAGGAAGTGAAAGACGCGAAAATGAAAAAAAAAAAGAGTCGTGAATAATAAATGGCCAGAAAAGTAAAGACCAAAAAAGAACTAAGTGAGACTTGATGTTCGCCGTGTTGGTGGATAACATCAACTGACAAATTCGAGACCACCGACCACAGTACATCGGTGGCTAAGGCACTGGACAACTGGACACCAGGTCGCGGGTTCAGTTCCCGGCTGCGGTGGCTGTTTTTCAGAGGGAGGAGGAAAAGAAAGGTAAATTCAAGTGTAGAGAACTCGGTGCGCCTATATCCACACGTGGTCAGAGGTCATCCTTCATCTCATAGCTTCCGGGCCTATATCCCCGATTTGAAGCTTCCCAGGCCAAAAGCATGACAATAAATCCAAACGAGTCATAGTGGGCAGTTTCCTGCCCTGTAAGCCTTCGTTGACTGTTTGCGTTCCTGGTTGCAGCGCTTCCGCAGACAAAAAGGAAACAAAGCTGATCTCGCCCCATCTTTGGCTTTGTGTTCGTTACTGAGGAGTTCAACTTCCCTTCCATAGAAGTTGAACTCCTTGTAGTCTATGGGCGTTTTATGTGCAATAACGAGCTGCTTTCGAATAGGTGTGGGACGGGTAAAGTGCATAGAGCTCAAGGCAAAGTAAATAAATAAATAAGTACAGTAGACTCTCCATAAACGGAACTTCAAGGGACCGAAAAATTATTTCCGTTTAACAGGAGTTCCGTTTACTGAGAGAGATGTTCTAAGGTGCAAATTTATGTGCGTACACACTTCTAAGGGCATTTAGTGGAACTCTAACCACTAGAAAGTGACTGTAGCTGATAGTTTTTAGAAAGCAAGAAAACTACAAGAAGCGTATGCACAGCATTCACAAAGTTGATTTGGCAACAATAAGTCGCTGTGCACTACAAAATGCGTCAATTATTTTTGTTTGAGTCCTTGCAACTGCATCTTCACGGAGGCTAGAGGCGTCAACTTCGCGAGTGCTTACGATCCACCGAATTTAGAAGACAGCAACGTGGTAATGAAGGACGAATAGCACAACGATGGCACGAACGAGGCGACAGGAGTTGAGCCCTCTAGCCTCGGCGTCTAGAATCGAGACCGAACGACTGGAACAACAACTGCGATGTTGCATTCGTTGCGCTAACACGGCTAACCACTTACGAGACGAGGCTTACGAGGCCAACAAGGCTAAAAAAGCATGGAGGAAAAAAAAAGCAAGAACGAAACAGCCGGAACCGTAAAAAGCTGATTCTCATTCCAGTGGATTTCACAAGAAGTTCCATTTCTGGTTCCGTTTACACGGTGATGCGGAAATTTTAGTTCCGATTACCGAGAGTTTTTTTACGTTATCTGAATACAAAACCAACCAAATTCCAGGCAACTGTTCCGTTTAAGCGGCAATTCCGTTTAAGCGATTTCCGTTTATCGAGATTCTACTGTACGTACATACATACATACATACATACATTCATACATTCATAAAAAAATAATAAATAAATAAATAAATAAATAAATAAATAAATAAATAAATAAATAAATAAATAAATAAATAAATAAATAAATAAATAAAACCACACCAGCCCCACCTACACCTTTACCATCTTAAGTGCCTGCTTATTAGATGAGCCATGTGACTGCTAGCTGTCAGGCTTATTTAAAACGACGCCAGTTATTAAAGGCATTTGTTTTTGAGTAAGAAAAGACACATAGGTTATCTGAAAACGATTTACGCTCATGAAACCACCAATTTAACCCGATAATCAGTTTCCAAAGAGAAGTCATCAGACTAAAGCCATTTACATGGAATCGTGCAAAAAACACGTTCCTTGATTACTTCATAACGGCGGCTAATTGGCAGCGTGAGGTGAACTGCCAGTGTGCCGAAAGAAAACACAAATTTATGCGGGCACAGCGGAATGAGCGTGGAAGGAATGAATCGATGGCGCCCGCTCGTTTCCACCTGCGCAATGCTCGAGGTATACGCTCCAGAGGCCTGCTTCCGGTCGTTAAGAAGAGGCCTGCAGAGGAGAGAGCGCCATACCTAGACTAAGGTTACCGGTGAGCTGTAAACAAACAAACTAGCTGTGTCAACATTAGGTGGCTTTGGGAACCAAGTTTAAATTGGGCATTCGTGAGAAAACAAAAAGCGAATAAATAAAAACTTTGCACGAGCTTTCGCTATCACGTCCAGCACTGGTTTTTTTTTCCTTCACCCTTTATTATGACGGAGTCAAAGGACGAAAAATAAAATGGTTGGCACGTTGTCTGAGATTGCCTGTGAGCTGCACTAACCACTCCCTTTTCGTCGCTTGAGAACTATCGATACCCCGCTCAACGCTTCGCCCACATTTTAGGCTCGCTTCATTAAACAGCTTTTACCTGTCCTGATTGCTTTGTTTAAGATGGTCCTGTGGCAAGTTCGGGAATGAAAGCAACACCTCAACCCTGCTTGCCCTGAATATTTAGAGTAAATGCCTTTAAAATGTTCAGTTTCATTTCCCTGTGTTCTATGCTCAGATCGGCTACGTAGCAGCTGACGGTAAACGGCGTCACCAGCAGGTTGACTGTTAGTACCATGAAGGTCGTAGACAGAGTGTAGAAGGCAGCGCTATGTAACGCAGCCATACTGGAACGCTCAGCTGCCTTACAAGGAAAAAGGGAGTTTTGAGGTCTTCGTGAAGGCTCGCCAGTCAACTACAGGATATAAGTACGCCTTCAATTGAACATATTGACCCTTCCTTGGTTTTTCAGGAGCAACAAATGGCTGGGCTTTGAGGAACGCCATAGGAGAGATTTTCAGGGTAATTTAAAACGTTTTGGACACTACAGGACTTTATGTTTTTCGCCTGCCCTGAAATGTAACAGCCTCGACCACCGGTAGCCAAAACCGAGAATGCATGCTCAGTACACTGAGACGCGGTATTGTGCTAGGTGGAGTCAGTTAATTAGCTGGACTATACTTATTTGTGGTCATTCGAGGGTCCACATATACATAACATCTTCTCAGCCGCTTCTTCTCATCCAGTATGGGTTTGTTGATGCTTTTCTACATGTCCTAAATAGAAAATATCACAGCCACGCTCAAGTGTCCTTATCTTGTCTATTTTATTTCTACTTGCTACTATCGGTTAGGAATAACTGTCGCTATTTTATGATTTAAAACTAAGCACCGCTACCGTGTCCACCTCGTCGCACTTTTTGGCACCAAGCTCTAAAATGTCGCCTAGCACGTTTTTGTCCTTGCACTAGCTGCATTCTTTACCTAGCGACATCGGATTAAAGCTGGGCTTGCTGTTCCATAAATATTTCCCTCCTCGTGCAGTGGCTATGCCTACTTTCCTCGTAGATTATGCACTCTATGACTATCCCTTAGTCAAGTATCACCACAGTTCCCTCGATTGACAATTTCATATAACCAACCAAGCAAACTAGGCGCATGACGCCAACGCGAATTTTATTTGACTCAGAAATGGTCTACGCGATGACACTGCGCAATGCAGAACGTCATGGTGGCACTATATGAATGATGCACAGCGCATAGAAAACTTTTGAACTCTTCAAATCGTGCACTTGACACAGTCAATAAGCCAAAACGTGTTATTTGCTGCATGGACCGTTTAATAGAAAGCACTGTGATGATGATGAACCACAGGATCACGTATGCGTGTAGGTCCAAAAGAACAACAGAACAACAAAAATACTAAAAAAGTATGCGGGAACCGTCGTAAGCTACTCTGAACGAGAATTTACGACCTCGTTCCTATTCTTGTCCTCCCTCCTCTCGAGAAAGTTGGAAAAGCCACGAGACAAAGCTAGCCTCGCAGACAGCAAATAAGGCGACAACGGTCATAAGCGCAGCTCATATAGACCCGCCTATCACACTCTACGACTTTCGTTCGAAGGATAAGCTCGCCAATCAAGCAAACGCTTCTAGTTTCTTCAGCTGCCAACGAGGGTGCGTTAAGAAAACGGCAAAGTGCCAAAAAAAAAAAAAAACTCCAGGCTTGACGCCTGAAACAAATTACCACCGTCAAGATAAAAACAAAGCCACTGCATGGTGCCAATATGCTTGTATAGACCACAGTTTATATTCTACTCACAATAGGCCATATCGAAATAGAATTGAGTACAGATGGCTCTTTCCAATCACTCGGAAACAAACAAAGGGCGTGAGAAGGCGGTGGGTAGGCCTTTGTTCCGTCTAGATGTGTTAGCCCCGCTGGCGCCTAATGAGAGGCCAGGCTCCGCCGAGGCGGCTTCCTCTGGCACTTCGCCTAATCGAATCGCTCCCTGGCGAAGGCCACCGATGCGGCAGAAATCAACACCTCGACGCTTCGACCGTCTGGCAGCGTCTTTGGGTCGCCCATCACCGGAGTAAGTGACCCAGAGGGAGGCAGCCCCGGAGACATTCGCGCCTCCCCGATTGGCCCACGTTCGCTTCGACCCAGGAGCCCTCCTTTCTGAATGGGCGAACCCTCCCCAGGGCACATGAATAGCCAAGTCGAATAGATTATTTATGTGTACACACGGATCAGGTTTTTCTAGATTAGTGCAATAGAATCTATAGCTATGGCAGTGTTACAAAAAGAAAATCCCCAGTCATTACACCCTGTGAAGTTGGATGACCAGCGATACTTTCAAGCACACGACGTAGCACAGAATTTCAGCATATATTTGCCGTGCTTGCAACACAGTTAAACCATTTTTGTCAAGCGATACCCCGGTTGTCGCGGTGGTCATTATAGACGACGCCATTCAGTCACTGGGCTGGAAACTAGTGAACCCGTGAAGATGTGTGCTGGCACAACGTTATAACTTTCATCCCGACCTTCGAAAATTTGAAGGAGGATTTCGCGAGCTCTTTCACAGCTTCCGAATAATGATATTTACGCGGTGATCGTATACGTCCCCAACTCGAGCGGCCACCCAAACATCAGCGCCTGCGGCTTGTTATGATAAATGTTGCATCTTCTTATCGGCCATTCCGTTCATTGATTCACAGGCATTACTAAACAGTCATTCGCTCAGTCGAAAAGTCGTCTTTAACATTTTCGGCACAGGAGTTTTATTGCTGCTGGCTTGCCCATAGCAGGTGAGGCGAAACAGCTCTCAAAAAATGAATGCGGAAACTTTTACCCAAAGTGTTCTTGAATTTTTTGATAACAAATGTGCTGGGGAACGTGGCGAGCGCATACAATAGCAATATGTTTGCAAAAAACTCTAATAGACAAAACAATGACAAGCGGCTGAAGAAATCTATGAGAGACTCGGTGGAAAAAGAAGACCAAATACGCCTATAATAAGCGTAACTAGCCATCCTGATGCCCAGGCAATGAGATTTCTTTTGCCATAGCTGCGTTAAGTACTTGTCGTCACTATTCCAAAGCCAGGATATATTGGTTTAAATTATGAGTGCGCCAGCCTATATATCGACTGCAAAAGGCTTTCTGTCCGACCGCACTCCGAACCTACAATTTTTATCAAACTTCGGTCTACCGAAGTAGGGGGGGGAGAGAGGAGAGAGAGAGAGAGAGAGAGAGAGAGAGAGAGAGAGAGAGAGATGAGAGAGAGAGAGAGAGAGAGAGAGAGAGAGAGAGAGAGAGAGAGAGAGAGGAGACTGAATCAGTAATCGTGCTTGTCGGAGCTGATCAACACAATGTTTACAAACAATGTTCTCTTTCAGCCTTCTATGCGTGATGGGCAAGGATACACTGCACCGTTGTCTAATTTTTTCGCGCTGTGCTTCGCAGGAATACTTGTACGCAACAAAGCTCACTCGCAAATCCCTGTCGGGGTTTGCATATTCGCTTCATAGTGCCTCTGGACACAAAGTCTTCTCGGTATTTCTTTTCACCAACGTTCTTGCTCGAGAGACAGAATAAAAATAAAACCAATAAAAAATATCAAACAAATCAGATCGAAGTGCAAGCCAGACTTCAGGAGGCGCAATGAAAGCAAGGTCAGGCTCGAGTCAACATTTTGCAGGGGCCGGTCAGAAAGGAATCGCCGCGTCCTGAGGACTCCCAAGCAGGCAGTGAGGGTAGCAGCCGAGTGAACGGAAAACAAAGCCAAACAAAGCGACGCAAAGCTAAACAGAGCGCTCGAACACTGAGCAATTCGAAGACACATACGACGGTAGCTGGAGACCGTCCGAGGACGTCGGAAAGAGGAAGCGCCTGTTTGTTTAGACAAGCACCGCTACGATTGCAATGACCTACGCAGGAAAACCAACACGAGGACGAAACAGGGCTCAGGTCACTCTTCTACCGACGTCGCTTACACTATTGGAAATCCCCGAGCTCTGTTTCTGGCAGAGAACGGAACCCGTTGTGAAGAACACATTGGGTGTGCTTGGCAAGCGACAATAGAAAGTCTTTATAGACTTTCTGTTTTAGATGCGAAGCATCTCATGCTCGGGGCTGTGTCCCTCCCTCCCTCGTTGTCGTTGTCCGCCATCCGCACTCTACTGCGCATGCGCGTCTCTTCAGCCCCGTCAGCGTTTGGGCTGACGTCAGCGCAGTTTTCTATAAAAAGAAACAGTTAGGCGGCGCCCGGTTTCGATCCCACGACTCTCTGACCGCAACGGGAGGCACGTGGTGCTCTTCCCACTGCGCTTCAAAACGAGACGGGAGCATGTGCTACGAACGCGCCTTATGTCCTCCACTCATTCAAACTACGTCAAGAAGCTACTGATACAACGAAGGCACGCGAAGCTGAACGCCACCGGAAACGACGACCTGAAAACAAAGGGAACTTCAGTCGACCCCAAGGTTGCTTCGCATACAACTCACGTTTCCCCTACGGGAAGATGGTGTAATTTTGTTTCCTTTTGTGGCCGTGCTGCTCAATTTACCCGTAGTGTAAAGCAAAAAAAAATCATTGTTTTCTTTTGTAAACATTCATACAAAATGGTGAAGTGCCTTGACGTAGCCCCACTGTCCCATGCATGTGTATTCAGTGTCTAAGTACGTTCTAGCGCTGTTGAGAACATTTGGGTGACGGAAATTTCAGCACCCAGCTTGAGTCACTTAATAAATGCGTACTCCCTCGAAGGACGTCGCAGGAACAAATATTCTCGATTAACGTGCCCTCTTTAGGCCGATTGGCTTATTACGCGAAAGAGTAATTGGAACAAGACGCAGGGATTCATGGGCTTTACGTGTGTCCAGCTAATCCTCTTTGAGGAAGCAATCTCAAGGATGTTTTGATTTCCCTTCTTTCGCTCGCCTCGAAATGTCACGCTAAATATTTTCGTAAATAGAGCCACCTGTTCTAAATGAATTATCCCACTTCACTAGTCACGATAACCTTAGTGCACGTCAAAGTGACTTCGGTACTGCAATGAAAACAGCAATACTAGTCTTCTGAATGTTTGGGAATTTGAATAATTGATGCAGATTTTTTGTACTCCCATTGCCACGTTGGAATCTTGAGGTTTTTGAGATCAATATTACTTAAAGTACCAGGCCTGCGCTTAGCTGTGGCAGATTAAGCCACATGACATTGCGTAATTATCATTTTTCACGTTTTAAATAAACTCAATTGATATGAAGGTTAAAGCTTAACGAATCTTCGGAGTTAACTGTCTCTCTTTAATGAAAGTCTCTTGATCTTCATCAATGTATGCAACAGAATGGTGAGCTGGGTAACAATACCGCGCATACTCATCAAAACAGCTGCCAAATACCGCAAGTTAACAAAAATGCGTTAAAACAACAAAAGCATTGACGTAAACCTGCAGATAAGCAAGCTGCGGAAGTGAAGAAACTTTATTGTAAAACCGCCAACTGTGCAATGGTCCCAAGCGTTAGTGTTAACAGGTGCAGAACAGCATCGACCCTGTGCACAGGTGTACAGGGTCAATGCTGTGTCCTCCGCTTGGTGGCAGAGTTCTTGCATAGATGTGGCTGGGTCAGTCAGGGCAGCCTTCCATAACGAGGGTGAGGCTGGCGGTGAAGGTGACAATGGTGTGCAGGTGTTTCCGCTACGAGGGGATGAATGGGATCGGAAGTGAGGCAGGTGGCATGGTGCAGTATGTACAAGGATCGGGTCACGTAATAACACTGAACAGTGTAAACGCAGAGATTTATGTAGCCTTTTCTGCATAAAATACGTGACGCTAACTCTGGCGCCGCCTATATGCCTGTTCTTGAATACCCAAACTGGCCGATCTTGCTGTTTGGTGGTGGATCCCCATAAAACACGCAGGAATTGTGAAAAATTGAATCAAAGATCACTAAAACGCATCGGCATGGATATTTCAGCAGAAAACAAGTGGCAGGTAGCGTTGCAGACCCGCAAAAGAACAAACGTTGCTCACTGAAAGTCAATTTTACTGAACCTCCGAGCACTCATGCCTTTTTCAAGCATGAAGTACTGAATCGCAATAGAACACGACACGTATACGAGGCTGCCGCTCAAACAGCGTAAATTTCAGCAATGGCGCACTCTGTAAAATGCCGCTGGCTTTGCGCGATAGCAGCACTCATCTTTACGAAAGCCCACTGGAGCTCGTATGCCTCCATTGCGGCTCCCTTAAATGAGATTTCGCTGGCAGAATTCGCAGCACCTTTCGAGATAAGGCGGTTTGACTAGGGAATGGATGAACGAGCACGCCGCGTAACCTGGTTATGCGGGCTGAAAGCTTTGCCACCATTTTCGTGCTTCTGGAACTGCGGATTCGTGAAGCAGATACGGCTGACCGTAGTGTTGAGCGACGCAAATTATGGTGGATTGTTTCTTTACTGGAAGTAGAAGTAAGAGCACGGGACAATGAAAGGATGACCAGTCTGACGTGACCATAGTTCTTGAATATGCACTCGCTGGCCCACTCATCGTGTGCCGAGAAGTCTTCCAAATACCGCCGCCCAGTCCACTCGATGCCAGCCTCACCAAATACAAAAGCCTTACGAATCACACGCGCCCAAGCAGCATCTACTACTTTAGCCCGGTATTAGTTGTTACAGGTATATTCCCACGGAACATGTCCCTTAAAGCTTTTCAAATCTTTAATGGAATAATTTTCGTTTTTTAGCCGATAGCAAGATCCCCGCATCCAGCGGACTGAGAGGAGTGGGTCGCCTTTTGGAGGAACGAGTCGACAGTATCTTGGTACTGACACATAAACACACGGACACACGCGGGCACACGCAAACACACGCACACATACAAACACGCACACACACACGCACTCGGACACACAAAACACACACATAGACGAACACAGACGCACACACACGCACGCACGCACATCTTGCCAGGCTTTACCCCGTTTAACAAAACAAACATCCCCCACCACACGCACACACCCACGCACACACATATATACACACGCGCGTACGCACGCACGAACAGAAATAGCTTTACTGAGAAACAAGCCAAGCGTTTATTAGTATGCGCATACCAATAACATCCCCCCACCACGCGCACACACCCACGCACACAAATATGCACACACGCACGTACGCACGCACGAACAGAAATAGCTTTACTGAAAACAAGGCAAGCGTTTATTGTATGCGCATACTAATAACCTCTTGGTGCATGTATAGTGATGCACTCACTCACTCACCACTCCACATCACTCACAACCACTCACCTCACCACCACGCACATCACACCTACAAACTCACACACCACTATCACTACACGCACTCACTCACCACTCACGCACCACTCATCACCACTCACCACTCACTCACACTCACTCACTCACTCACGCCTCACTCACGCACTCACCACTCACTCACTACTCACCACTCACCACCACCATCACACTCACCACTCACTCACCCACGCACGCACGCACTCCACCACCACTCACCACTCACGCACCACCACCACACTACGCACTCACACCACTCACAGCACGCACGCACCACCACGCACTCACTCAGCACGCACTGCATCACTCACTCACCACCACCACCACGCACTCACTCACGCACGCACTCACCTCACTCACTCACGTCACTGCACACTCACTATCACACACTCACTCACGCACTCACTCACTCACCACGCATCACCACCACTACTCACCCCACTCACTCACTCACACTCACTCACGCACTCACTCACTCACTCACTCACTCACTCACTCACTCACTCACCCCCACACTCACTCACTCACTCACTCACTCACTCACCACTCACTCCACTCACTCACTCACCACTCACTCCCCTCACTCACCTCACTCACTCACTCCACTCACTCACTCACTCACTCACTCACCACATCACTCACTCACTCACTCACTCACTCACTCACTCCCACTCACTCACTCACTCACTCACTCACTCACTCACTCACTCACTCACCCTTCACCCCCGCTGTTTTGTTTTCGATGTTTTGACGTGTTATGCCGTACGTAATAAATTATCATACCGTGGTACGGTTTCGAAGTAGAATAATTAACAGCCAAGATATTTTTTTCACTTAGAGATGACTTCCAAGCTTCTAAGTTTGGCATCGTAATGTGTACTGCAAACCTATACACCCTACGTTGCGTGTAACACTATAAATGTCGGGGATCCCCTTAATGATCACAATATACACAGATCTATAATCAATAAATCCTACATAAAAGAACGGCTCATTTTGTATTAATGGGCAGAACCCAACATGGTGCATGTGATGTATGCAATACTTCCATTTTTCGATCATCCGATGCCAACTACTATCTCGGAGGAACTTACAAAACATTGACCGACGGTTTGGTTGTGTCAACCACAAATTATCGTCAAACGCGCACGTTTGTGTTTTTAAAGCCTTGGTTGCTCTGTGTGTGCGTCAGCGCACGCACACATGATTCAGCTTAAGGGCACAAATTTCCTGTGTTCGACCTTTCAATTTGAAGGTAGGTCGGTCAGTCGGTACCACAGCGGCGTATGTAGCAACGCGCTTAGCCACAGCCCATATTTCTGTTTAAAAGGAGCTGTCCTTCCAATATATCAATTGCGGGTATGTCACAATGTGTGGATTTGAATTTCTTTTAGGGCGCAGCCCTTTGGCGGCTGTCTCTGGGCTGAGCCGGTTATCGGCGTAACCGAGGGAATGATGGCCTGGACCGACGAGTGAAAGAAAAAGCGAACGATGAAAGAAACCAACGGAGGAGAGTGTCGCGAAAGTGGTAGGGGAGGGCGGTTGGCCGTGGCGGTGCGAACCAACGCTCTCCGAAAGTATGCGGTCGGGTAGAGGAGGGGGCATTATGCTGTGCCCGCACGAGGCGCTCGACGGCGCGACGCTGGTGCGAAAACGGGAGGGGGGCGTGCGCGTGACTATGATGTGCGTTCGCTTAAGACGCAGTTCGCGGTCCCTTCCTGAAACGCACTTCGCGCCGCCGTCGCAGAGGCTCACCATAGCTGCCGTCGAGAGAACCCACGAGGGAATGCTGCCTCAGCGCACTGCTGCTGCACACATATATCGCATTAGGGAGTATCGTAATCGCTAGTTTCTTTTTTTTTTCTGAGTAACATCAGAAACTGCCCGGTATGCACTGGAGCGGAATCCCAATGGTTTGCTTTGACAGAGAGAGAGAGAGAGAGAGAGAGAGAGAGAGAGAGAGAGAGAGAGAGAGAGAGAGAGAGAGAGAGAGAGAGAGAGAGAGCATTTTAATGAACTCAAAAGTGAGAATAGAACCCCATGACGGGAATCCATACGTTTCCCTCGCCGTCTTTCACCCGTGTCACCAGGAGAGTCTGGTCTTCCGGTTGACAGCTGGTCAGCAGTGTCTCCCAGAGCTCAAGAAAAAAAAAAGACGGGTGCAGAGGGGTGGCAGGGCTGGTTTGTAACGCATTCCAGAATTAAATGTTGGAGGGTACCTAACTGTGGGAAAAATTTGCATGGAGCGCTGTACTGTGTGGGAAACAAATTCATTCGAACCGGGTGTACTAACGTCCCTGCTTGTAATTGGCGGAGTGTTATTTCCTAAGTTTTGCTGAGGGATGGGTGACGGCACAAGAATTTTTGTATGGTGGTCCGGCAAAATTGAGTAATGTCCTGATAGGGCTGAACTTGCGTCAGAGCTGCGTTGACCTCGGGTGCTTGGTGGGCCTGTTCCCAAGCCAGTTGCTGGGCGAATTTGTTTCCCGTTACACAGGCAAGGCAGGTCCAAGCGATCCCTACTTGATGTGATGGACGGTGGTGTAGAAGTACCCGTTGGGACGTTGGTGCTAGCCTCCCTGAAAGGAAACTGCGGCAGGCTGCTTCAAAGTCAGTGATGATGACTTTGCTGGAACACTGGACGAGGGCTAAGGCAATGGCAAGTTCTTCGGCGTCTCGAGGGGAGGTCGTCCGGGAGGTCTTACGACGGCAATGGGTACCCGACTCTTTTAGTACAACGGATACAATGATTACTTTTTCGTACGGGCATCGGTTGACAGAGTTCAACCACAAATTGCGACGTTAGGCTTAATGTGCCATGTTTAGGCTTTATATTCAGAAACGTCGCAGTTAAGCCTTGCGACATGCTAAGAAATGTTTCACTCATTGCGCGTCATCTTGCGGGTACCGGTTAACGGCGATATACTTCAAAGCGTCAAGGTTTACCAATACGACGGCAACAATTTCGGATTTCTTTAATGTTCACCCCTAAAAAAACTGAAGGCCATAACACCCTGCGGATGTGCTTCGTCAGGAGAGCTGTTTATAAATTGTGGTTTTAAGAACTTTATTGCATCCTTCATCTCTTGTTAAGGGTAGTCGGAATGGCTTTGTGGTCAGTGGGCGTTAGTCCTAAGCTCGGGCTGTCGCAATTCTGCGTAGGTCTCCAAGCTATTATTGCGTGTCAGCCTACACGCAAAGGAGTTATAAATCGGAATATTGCATCAGGCTTTGCAAAGAGTGTAAGATTCAACATCCGCGAAATTGGCTGCAGCCTGCAGCAGGCTAACAGTGTTTTGCACATTCCGACTAGCCTCCTGGTTAGCTCAGTTGGTAGAAGCGACTGCTCCGGTTAAGCGGTGGTCCCGGGTTCAAATCCTGGACCAGGACGAAGTTTTCTTCAACTGCGAAGTTTCTGAGGAAGCTGTATAGCTTTCCTTTGTAGCCGTACGGCTGCATACAGGTGGATGTCAAACTTTCCTTTGTAAAAATAATCTCTCTCCTTGCCGTTTCGCAAACGAGCCCCAAAGCAATATCCCTAAATAATGGCGCGCGTACCGACGGAGACGTCTTTATTACCTAACTAAACACGTGACGCATCACCTAAAAGAAAGACTTTCAGAGCGCAGGCCCAATAAATAGCCCGTGCTACGAAAGCAACGCCTGGAGTCGGTCGTTTTGTTCTTGTTTTCGACGGAGTAGATAGCGGATGGGAAGAAAGGGAAAGCTCGATATCGAACGTGGACCCGCGTTCTCGGCGAGCCTTGATCTGGGATTTGGCCCATGAAGGGATTTGTCATCTCGCGACGGCGCTCAGAGAACGCTCGCGGGCCGCGGCTGAAGCCCCGTACCTTGGAGAGGCGAAGAGCGCACCGGGACTACAGATACCGGCATAGCAAGGAAACGCACTGGTTTAAAAGGACGCCGTCGAGACACACCCAAACACCAGAAGCGCAAAGAAGAATCCCTGCTAAATCCAAAGCACGATATCGGAGATCGGGGATTGGGAGCGTCAAAGTAAGAGCAAAATGGTCGGATGTGGCGACAGAGCTGGAACGGATTGGGAGGCAGGAAATCTCGTAGTTTCTTGGCGGATTGTGTATTTACTTATAAAACAGACATTTCATGCGGTTTTCCGAAATAAAAGTAAGCGCCTCATGGAAGTCTAAAAACAGGTAACTTTGAGCCACTCGGAGGAGGTTTGCTTCAGTGAACAGATAGCCCGTATCTCGCTCCTGAGCGGGGTTGAATATTTTCGTCGGCTGAGAGTGCGTTCACAGGGGCTTTTAAATTTATTGAGGAGTGACTGCTTTCCATTCCTTTGATGTTGGCTCGATGTAATAAATATAACGGTTGCCTATGCCCGATCTCCGCAGGCATGAGTTGACAATCTATCTTAAACAGCTTATGGTGGCTGGGGCATGACGGGAAAAAACACACACCTATGTCAACAGTTCCGTATTTAGGTCTATTTACTATTGGCGAAAACCCCATTTCATACTTTTGACTTTCCCATGAAAATATAAAAAAAAAACAGTGTTGAGTTCCCTTTAATCAACGAGCCCTTACCAGTTGGCGAACTGTATACAAGCATGCTAAGCTTATCCTGGTGACAATACAGTGTTTTGCGCTGTTTGGCCTATGACGCTCTTGCGCTGTAAACACACACTTGTAAGGGTTCCGGCAAAGAGAACAAGCGAGACGACAGGCCACCGATTGTTCTTCGAGAGCTGCTTCCCTCTGATTTATTACGTCTACCTCTATTTCTACACACTTCCGCTGTCGGGCCCAAGATATCGCTAAGGAACCAGAACTGGACCGTAAAAAAATAAATCTCCTAAGAATGAAAATATGTCTCACACAATCGCTGAGGTATCAGCAAGTTAGTCCTAAGGAGACAAGACGTCGGGCTGACAGGCAGACATCGTCTGTCTCTGTGAGAGACACTGCCAAGCCGCGGGGAAAAAAGCTTGGCACACAAAAGGAGTTTTATAACGGTCGGTAAAATGACAGGCAAACTAAGTAGCACCAAAGTGGTTTCAGTCAAGTCAAGAAACGTTAGTGCAAGCCCCCAAAGAGCATCCGCTATGCTCGCTTTGGAAACGTACGTTAGTAGAGATGGACTGTTCAGGCCTTTGCTAGCTCAGTGAGGGCAGGTAGCTCGAGCGCATCTATAAGCGTTATGGACTGCTAAACAGCAAGGCGAGAATGCTAGTCGACCGATTCATGTGATTTAATGATTTAACCGTGACATATTTCCGATCATTCCCTTCCTCCGGGTACCTCTCCTCCGCCACCGGGCATTTATGCCGCCTCAGACAGTAAACGTATTCTCTTTTTTTCTCACAGACTCGCGGATGATCACATTTTTCCCCAGTTTTACTGCAAAGCAGGCAGGGGAAGGATTTTGTGGATTAAGAAATACGCTACTTTGAACGTTCTCTAATGACATGCAAAAAAAAAATTAAAATGGAGAACACTGTCTCGCGGATGAGGTGGCATCTCCTACCGGCAAGACAGCCAAGTCTAATGACAAAATGTTCGGTTTCCGAGAGTTTTCCGACACGGGGAAATCCTAAGAGTACTAGAATGAGTGTTATCACGCGAGAGGCAAGTTTGGTGAGGAAAACGACTCATTTTCAGAAACTCTGTCGTCTTCAGGGAGGTGTTCGAGAACAGAAGAGCTAAAGCAAGCCTAGAAAAATTTCAACCGACGCCTCTGCCCCAATTATAAGGACAAAAACTTTTGAAGTAACTGCTCAAGAGGGTATGCAAACTTCATACGGGTTAGTTGCGGAAAGAGACAGAGACGGAATGGCGTTTGCACCTAGAGCAAGGGAGGACCGATCATAACCGAGCGCTAGACAGCTTCGCTATAAAGGACCGCGGCTGAATCCGGGATTGAGTTTCCTTTCTTGCTCCGGTATTTATGAAACCGCATTCTGTATCCAAGACAGCAAGCCAGACAACAGGAGCCCGTGGCTGAGTTGAGCCTTACCTGACCAGAAATACATTGCCGAATCTTAGGGCGGCATTAAAAGAGGATAGTTGTCGAACGTGGTGGCACAGCGAACCAACACGGGCCGAAGAAAACCTTTCGTTGCCCACATTTTAAAGAAAAAAGAAAATACAACGAACAAAATTATTTCCATTTATCTCAACTTTCGTTATTATAAGGATTACATTTGGAACTTTCGCGAAATCTCCATTATTGTGGAAATGCAGGGCGTTACATGGCTCGCCTTTCTCCGTAAATATTTTATATTTTTCTTACTTTTTTTTAGTTTTTTTAAATTTCGTTCGACCAATTATCTCTATTAACGCTATCATTACGATTACAGGTGGAAATTTCGCGAAAGCTGCATTATTGTGGAAATGCCACGGGTTATACGTTTTTCAATTTGCCGTAATTTCTAAATATTTTTCTTATTTTTATTTCTTCATAATTTCGTTCGATCAGTTATCTCCATTTACGTTATTATAACCATTACATTTGGAACTTACGCGAAATCTGCATTATTGTGGAAATGCAGGGCGTTACACGGTTCGCCATTTTCGGTAATTGTTTTATATTTTTGTTATTTTTTTAATTCTTAAAAATTTCGTGACCAATTATGTCCATTTACGCCATTATAGCGATTACAGGCGGAACTGTGACATGTTTATGCTGTCACAGTACCGATGATTAAAATTTGCGTGTGCTTGCTACGCGTATAAAAATTTGACAGGGACATTTTGTTCTGAGGTGTAGTCCCGAAGAAGTCCGGGTGCCCTTTGTTGGCACCGAATTTAACAGCCTCCAGAAAAAAAAAGCGGTTATTGCTGTAAGCACGCATATCTGCCCTGGCCATATATTTAGGCGAGAAGCTTGCGAGCCTTAGCCGGCAGATCATCGGATCTCTGGTTTTCCCTGAAGTCATTTGTCGTTCAAAATACGGTGAAACATGTCATTGCATAAGTTGAGACCATTTGCTGCATCCAGTCAAGGGTTCGGTGACACGCTTGTTTTGTGGTCTGCTAAATGAATTGCGCGCAGGTTCCGGGTTGCCGGGGTGGGGAGGCATTGTGACATCGAAGAGCCATATGAAAACATTGTAATTAATTCCGGCGCTGAGTTGAATAGAACCCAGTCGCGAGTCGACGTCCCCTATAACATTTCTGTCATGAACCCTTTCGGGGTCGCATGATGTTGCAAGATGGTAGCGCGTATTTCGTAGCTCTCGACATCCTATTTACATACGGGCGGTGCACTTTGCAACAGGAATATCGTTACTGCATTGGCTCCAATGCTGCCAGGCTGAATTGCCTTATTGCGCCATCGCGCTCATGGCGTAATGACTTAACAGACATCGACCTGAATTGGGGACACATTTCAACATCGCGCGCGCCTGCGTGTCAGCGTCTCGATCCTATTGAGGAGTTGATTGGTTACGTCTTTTCCCATGCCCTGGACATTTGCGCTTTCCTTAAAGTCGGCTTCATATCAGAATCTCCGCATCAGCCTATATCACACTAAGTTCCCTTCGTAACATCGAAGCTCTATTTTTATCCCATGTTCTATTGTCACATTTTTATCGTATCTTCTATTTTCATCATCTGTTCTATTTTTACCACAGATGAAACGCCTCTTTGGGCGAGCTCATAGAAGGTCCCGGTCAAAGGAGACGAAAACAAGGGAGAACGCGGGAGAAGAGGTGAGAATACAGCCGTCACTCTGGCAACTGAAGATTTACAGAAGAACTTGAATATAAATATCGTCACGATGGACAAAAGTATGGAACGCAGGTGCAGGGAACCTAACAGCCAACTAAAGATCAAATTTATATCGCACGTGAAGACCCGTAGTACCGGTTGAAGATAATATATTTACTTGTGAGTGGTTTAGTTCAGTGCGCTTACCTAAATCACTCGTCAGTAATCTTCGTTATTTTCCACGTCCCCAGATTACCCCACTTCGGAAAAAGCAGTACCGCTAGCAGTGAGTACAAGTGAAGGAGAGCTGACGGATCCGTTATCACCATTTTTTGCTATGTAGGTAGTTTGCGTTTTGATCGTAAACCATCAGCGTAGCTCTTGTCTTGTCATCTGTTTTTCTCTGCTGTTTGTTTTCGCAGTTCTTTCAACACGAGAAGCAATAGAGAGATAGAGAGGGAAAGAAAGAAAAATTGAATGACTGCTGAAGAGGTTAGCCCCACTAACCGCATTGCTTGCCCCTCCAGATAGTGGTCACACCGCTATGCGACCAGCTAATCATACTAAGTGGTGTACCCGTCTTCAGTGCTCGCACACAGCGTACGCTACGCAACTACATACGTTGCATCCTCCATTATTCTGATGCTTCACTTTATGTTTATTCCGGTACCTCTTGCCGTAACCCTCCAATGTTTTTTTTTTTTTTGTTAAGAAAGCACTAGCCAAGAAAGAGGCATAACGAGATAGGGCTGTAACTTCAAAAAGTCCGACGAACCGCTGCTCTTCGTCATGTTTCGCTTCTTCGGCTGGAATCCATTCAATTTCGACGAATAACTAAATAAAGTCTGTCGCAGGGGATCGATAGCTCGGACGTGACCTTGTAAGCTTGGAAGGCTTTGCTTAAAAGCATCGAGGTTATTGGTCATTCCTTGAGTCTGACCTTTCCTATTTCCTAATCTGCATTGCAGATCTTCCAAGTTCTCTCGACCCATGCTCGCTCATGAGGCGTCTCAGCCTAAATAACAAGGCGACGCCTCTATGTTTTTCGTTCGCAGTTCGATTTGTTTATCAACAGCGAGCACGCGTCAGAAAAGCAATGCTCTGGGGTAGGCCCCGGCGTAATTACCAGAGGTACGATGCTTTCCCCCAGGAGTTCGGAAAGAAATAAAAAGAGCAAACCTCTGGTTTGTGAGAGGTAATTACATGACATTATCAGCTGCCTTCCGGTTCATTTGTTTTTTATAAGCGGAGCACGTGTCCTAGAACCATGCCTTTTCAAGTGTCGTTTTTTTTTTTTTTGTAAAGAGGAGATGATTTATGCAGATAGTATAGCAGCGGGACCACTTCAGCGGCCACAGTGCCTGTTAGTTAAAACAATGTAGCAGGTTAATGAAATTGGCCTCATCAAACATCAATGGCAGCACTCGCACATGTCAATCTTTCTGATCACAAAGAAGAAAAACATAATGGCCATTACAGGAAAATAATCAGAACATTATTTGAGCCATAACAAAAAATTTCTCTCCATCTTCCCGCGAGGGGAACCTAGGGTGATGCAAGGCATCTCACGGGGTTCAATTCGCTTCCAGAGCTGGTTACGGTTGCGTCAGCCAACGCAGTAGCAGGCCAACGTTACTAGAATAAACTCAGTTTCGGAGCTCCGCATCTCCGCCAGCGGAGGAGGGTGGGCCAAACGGCGGTCGCGAGAACTAGCGGCGCTGCAGTCAAGTCTTGCGCTACTCTCGGGGCGTCGTCTGCTACTGCGGCGGCGGCGGCGGCGTGCCGGGGTGGGCCGCCGCGGAGTTGCTCGCGGCGGCTTTCTAGTTGTGCTATGGCCGAACTTAAACATTTATCATCCTTGCAGTCGGCAAACTTCAAAATTAGTCATCCTTCCAGTTGACACCCCGCATCACATTTGCGCACTGTTTACGTAGATATGCATACAGTCGTCTGTATGCATTGACTTGCGTGCGTTTGTCATTGGTTGGCTGATTCGACGGTGGGCCTATATTTGAGCTGTGTAGATTGCGTTCAACTTCCGTATACGAGAGTTTCTTAGCGAGTGAGCATTTTCAGCGTAGTTTCGATAAGTACTGAGCTGTCTTATCTTGACCAAAAACGACCCAACAAGTTTGTAAGATAGTGACTTTATATTTTTATTTTACTTTATATTATATTTTATATTTTATTTTATTCACGAGCCGGCGAGTGTAAAATATTCCACACCTTTTGTTCGTTGCCTCGTCGTAAAAACTCTCGAAAATCCACTGCTTTGAAGGCAGCATGACAGTGGACAATTTATCAATTGTCAGTGTGAGGCCAGGGCAACTCTGAGTCACGGCAGCGTTGCTAATAATCGCTTGCCTTTCGTCTTGCTGTTCTGCTTCCGGCGGCTCCTCCGCCGAAGAACTAGGCACTGGACTTTTTCGGGACACCGTGCGTTTTTGGGGTGATTTGCGCCTTGATCCCGAAATTTTCAGCTTCGATATATGTGGTTGAAGTGCTGGGAACAAACGCGGAATGGCACCGGGCGCGAACTCCCACTTTCCGCGTGCTATCAAAATTTCTTGTCCGGCAACAACATGATGATAGTGCTTTACAATGTCGTCATCTTCAAAATGAATGTCACAGACTTTGCATTTCGCAGTTAGCTTTTTATCTTTGCGATGTAAAGCTTGCTCCCACCTTTTGAATTCCGTAGGGTCCTTTGGTGGCCCGAAGAAACGGTGTAAAGTGGAGTAGCCGTTGCGGTAGCTGGAGTAGCCGTTGCGGTAGAAAGTCGGCGTGCCGAACCGTGAATAAATCTCTTGCTCCTCCTACGCTTTGTACATGACGTACGTGTCTTCGTGCAAGCTCCTTCGCATGGCTGAAAACAGTTCCAAAAATGACCGACGAGCAACGCGTACACACTCGCTGCCAACGTTACTAGTAATGTTGGTCGCTGCAAAGCACTTGCACTTGCACTTGCACCGACGATCTTAATGAAAACCTTCTGGAGTGAAGGAGGCGCCCGCTATTGAGCCGACGCTCGCCAGGCAACATACAACACGTGTTTTGCCTGGCTTCAGGCAACAAAAACATGTGAGGGTGGTCGTTCCGGCCCGCATGGCAGTACGACAGTTTTTTTGTGAAACCTCATCAGTGGCAGGTCCCGTTAACCAGCTTCCGGTGTAGGAGTTCCTGTGCTGAATTTTTAAATTGCGCCGGGCTGGTATCACCTTCTACGGCCTTTCAATTAATTCCGGGTAAATAAAAATCATACACCCCTTTGTTGCTTCCGCCGAGTACCTGACTTTTGGAATGTTTCAAGCGAATACGCATTACGCCCGCGAACGGCTGAATGCGTATTCGATCATATTCAATCGCGTATACGGCTAATAAGGAATTGCTTAAACAACTGCCTTAAACAAACAAAGGTAGTAGGGTTGTTGTTTTTTGACACCCCTTTCCTTTTACGAAACCAAAAAATGCTTTCAGGTGGTTATGAGACATCTTGTGCGTGAGCAAATTCTGCAGCTTCCCTGTTTCCACAAGCCTGTCAAAAGTTGCCATGACACTGTTCATACTTATGGGGAGTCCTAAAAATACGGTTTTCTTGAGGCCCTCAATAGCTGATTTTCCTTGTGCATCCTGGAGTCCTGTTATGTACAATTTAGCCTTTAAAAAAGTCCTAATTGAATCCTCATTCGCCTTTCGCAGAGGTGCCTTGTACGATCAGGTGGAGGGATTTCTTGAGTTCAAAACATCAAAAAGGCGGTCAAAGATCCTTATGAACTTAGGCGTAGAATCCGCGCCTTTAAATTGTGGATTAAACCTTTAACGTGATTTCGCAAAAGTCGAGTGCATCTGCGAGAGATGAACTGAGCGTCAGAACTGTAGGCGAACTTTCATCTTCGGTGATCTAATGTCTCGTGTGCACCACAAACAGCGCTGAGGCCGGAGGAGGTGAGGCGAGCCCGGCGCATATACAAGTTGAGAATAAGAACTCTACATCGGAAGCTGGTTAACGGCACCTCGCACTGACGAGATTCACAAAAACTGCCGTGTTGCTGCACAGGGCATAAAGGCGCGGCTTTTACAAACGTGTTGGGTCATTTTTCGTCGAGATAAGACAGCTCAGTACTTATCGAAACTACGCTTAAAAATGCTCAGTCCCTAAGAAACTCCCGTATACGGAAGTTAAACGCAATCTACACAGCTCAAATATAGGCCCACCGTCGATTCTCAGCCAGCAAATGAGCAACGCATGCAAGTCAATGCGCATACAGACGATCGTATGTATATCTACTCAAACAGTGCACAAATGGGTTGCGGTAACGTCGACTGGAAGGATGAAGATGTTTAAGCTTGTCGACCGGGAAGATGATATATGTTTAAGTTTAGCAATAGCAGTACTAGAAAGCCGCCGCGGTACGTCGGGGCGGCGGTCCGCCGCGGGCGGCTGCTGCGGCGCCCCGCCGCAGTAGCAGACGACGCGCCGAGAGTAGCGCAAGACTCGACTACAGCGCCACTAGTTCTCGCGCCCGCCACGCGGCCCGCCTCTCCGGCGGAGCTTTCAAACTGAGTTTATTCTAGTAACGTTGGTAGCAGGCATGTTAGTGTCCATTTCAACTCATCGGAGCAGTAGGTGGAGCAGCAGTCGGAGCAGTAGCAGCGAGAGCGAATGACGGAGGGACTGAGGAGTGCGCCGCAGATACCGCGGAGCCGCTCCGCGAGAGAGAGTGATGAGAGAGGGACGCGCATGCGCGCTAACGCGCATCTGGCATGGCGAGGGGAACGAGAGAGAGAGTAGCATACGCGCGCTAACGGCGCGCTGACGAACAGCTGGCATGGCGAGGAGAACGCGCTAACGCAGCTGGCAGGCGAGGGGAAAGGAGGAGGGTTGCGGACGCATGCACGCCGGATGGAAGGACAGGCCGAGTGTAAGAGATGCCTTGCATCTAATAATACGGGTAAGCAGTGACCACACGATACAGCTTCACTGGTTAACCATCTGTACTGTAAAAAAAAAGTCGCAGAAAAAAAGGGCACGGACCGTGATTGGTAGAGATATGACGCAACGATGGATGACAAAGGTACTTAAGTAGGAAAGTCTGCAGGAGCGCTGTGTACTTATATATTTCAACAGTAGATAAATATCATTTCTGTGGGAAAGTATTCGCTGCTTTGTATGAAGCAAGTGTGTGTCCTGCTTAATGTAGCGTTAACCTGACCTTCGAATCAAGGTCCACTTCCGTTTAGAGCTACTCAAACTGAGCCATAGAAAGCGGTGAATTCGACATGAATACTACATGACGTCATACCTGCTCTGTGGGTTCCCACTAGAAGCTCTTTTCTCTGTTCCACCACAAAACCCATCACTTATCCCCCGTTCAGTACCCCGCCCTCTGGTTCCCTCCCTTACTGTTTTACACCTGTGCCGTTCTAGTCATAACGGCGTCTCATATTGTTTCTGTGCTCACCCTCTTGTGTGCGACGTACAGGGTGAGGCTGTGCTGGCTGGTCGTACACCGACATAAAAGCTTAGAGGCAATGACTGCTCGCGCTTTTTCTATTTTAAATGTAAACAAGCGTTCAGTCTTGTCAGTCGAGCTCACCGGCTCGTCACAGCAATGAAACCGGTTGCATACCGAATGGACGTTCCTTCAAGCCCGGAAAAAAATGATGAACATGTTTAAAACAGGAAGCTATCTCTTAAAAAAGTGCGGACCCGCGTTCGCAAGTGGACAGAAAACATAGAACCGTGGAACAAAGCGCTGTCTCCAGGAGAACCCACCGCTTCGTGACCGGAATATCAATGACGGTGTATAATGGGGGAAAATATTTGCTGCAGCTTTGCGGAGTGAAGTGAACTTAATCGATTTCAATGAGCCGACGAAGTTACGTGGACTGGACGGGAAGTCAAGCAGCGCAATATTCTGGCACCTCCAGATGTAAAGGTGCTGAGTGCAGTGCGTTCCGTTTTGTTATTTGCTGCACGACATGTTGGAAAGCAGATCGGAAGCGGATTTTATTCTAATAGTGTCCTGTAGTTTTCGCGTACCACGCCGTATTAGTCAATCATAATAAAACAAAAAGATTAGATACAAAGAAAAAAATCCTGCGCCATCTCCACTAATGCGAAACCTGGGGAGGAGCGGAGCATGCAGTGTATAAGTGTATTCAAAAATTGTGTTTCTCTCTTGTCACACAACGCGCGCTAATTGAGCGCCGGAGAAACGCCGGTGGGAGGAGCAATCGCGCGCTTGCTGAGGCGGTGGAGCCCTCTTTTACGTTGGACCGCATTTAAGCAAGTAAATGAGAGGCATACGAGCCGTAAGTTATCTTCGTGTCACATGCCTCAGCATGCTAAGAAGTAGGCTAAGAAATAGAACGAGGCATTGGAAAGCGAGTGCCCCGGAGGGTTCTTTTAGTACGCGTTACTCAAGCGCGAAGCGTCGAAAAACGAGTTTCCGGGTGTATTAGTACCGTGACTACATGAGACAACAGGAGACGCCGACTTCCCGAGCCCCTATAGTGCTTCGCTTTGAAAAAGTATCGAGGTAAGACAAGATTTAAAAATGGAAAGATTACTACCGCTTGACTTATGCAATACGCTAAGACATATCTCCGTTTAGACTTTCCCTAGTTCAGTGTGCGTTCTCCCGTGTGGAACATACGGCATTTGTGGAGTAAAGGACGCTAGAGTCACTAGCACAGTGAAAATCAGCCGGTGTTACGTTTATCTCTGGAATCTAGCAGGGCTGTGTTCGGGTGTAAGGAGAATTTGAAGCTTCACTTGCAGTCACTCCAGCGAACAGCCGTTGGTACACGAACAGTTTCCTTAACAGATCTTAGCATACACATCTCACCCTATAGTGAGTGGACCAGAGTAGACTCCAGATCCCATGAACTCAACGCTGATTTAAAAAGAACCTCTCATGCAGCAAATTGCTTATCTGCAGAAAAAGCCGGCCTCTGGGTCAGGCGTTGGCGTCCGCGTCAGCACAACGGCCCCTCGACCACGTGTATTCGAAGTGTTCTATAGTGCAAAGCGTTCTATAGCACGAGGTGTTTCATGGCACGACCCGTTTCAAAGCAAGGGCGCAATACCAACAGTCGCGAAGGGTGGCCGTTCATGTCTGCACATTGCAGGTGAAGTTGGAAAAAAAATGCAGCCATGCGAGCGAACAGACCGGCAGCGGAATAACCAGCGTCATCACTTCGAACACAAGCCGGCTGTAACGAGCAGCGCCGCAACGCATGGATTGCGAAGCCAATCGTGCCAAGCAACAATGGGACAAAACCGTTCGAGAACGCTGCGCAGAAGCAAAGCGTCTCAAGCGTTGAAGTGGGCAATAATGCGTTTGCATTCCAAAGAATCATGAGGAAGTGTTCAATTGTCTTCAGACTGTTTTCATCCTCTTCCTCGGGAGCTTCAAGCTCGTGACGGCCGAGAACTGAAGTACTGTCCATAATTGTACGGCCATAAACAAAGATGTTTGGTGCGTACCATCCTCCTCCTCCATTTCCTCCTCCTCATGCTCCTCCTTCTCATCATCATTATCTTTATCACCCTCATTCGTGAGCCGAAGACGTCTAGGAATGTAGAGCTTAATTGGGACTTTTTTAGTTGGAATTGCTTGAACGAGGGAGTGATGCATCTTTAGCTGTTCTCGTTGAAAACGGCAATACTAGATGCACGAGAGACAACAAAAATTCTGTTCCTTTTCCAAACAAGCTTGCGGGTTTTCCTTTTAACGGAACTTTAAACGTCCTTCCAAGACTTACATTTAAGAGATACGATTCGGGACAGCGTTACATTTGACCGCTTATATAATGATCGCATCTTAGAGCTGCTTAAATGCACGAGCAGTTTTAAGCTTAAAAAAAGCGTACATAGGCACCAAGAGGTGCGTGTGTACAATGGGGAAGCTTGCAGCAATCGATATTCGCTGGACTTAAAATGTCGCAAGGGCCAAATGAACGCTGCAACTCGTACAATTCTTCGTCCGCAAGAGCGCGACAAGAAGTTAAAGTGATGAAAATCCGCTCTCATTGCTTGTGTGGGAATTGTAATCAGAGTTGCGTGGTTCCTTTTTAACGCGAAAGTGTTTTACTCCGGGATTCACGAAGATTCACTTACGTCATATCCGTCACGGAAGTGACGCCAATACAACGAAGCAAGCGGCCTGTAAAGGCCATCCCTGCACACAGGGTCTTCTTGCGGGGAAGCAACCTTAGTACTAAAGAACAGTAATACTTAGGGTTGTTCGTTTTCGGGTTCTATATTTTAACACGAAAGCTATTATGTCGGGATACACCAAGACTTTCACTGGCGTCATATCCAGTCACGGAAATGACAGCAGTAAACCTTTGCTGAAGCGACCCGCCGGCAGGACGTCGCTCGCCAAGCACACCCACAAGACAGCCGCCGACCCGCAAATCATGCTCAGCTGCAGATTTCGCTGCACATTTCACTTTCGTGTTTCACCGATTCCTGTGACAGAGGAATAAACATCAGTTTTTTTCTCTTTCTTATGCCCTCTGACACACTTGCTGCTAGCGCAGCTAGTTCATACGCGTAACATGTCTTAAAGCGGCGAGACTAGTACGAGTGAAACTTCTAGATGACTTCGAACTCTGACGGATGCAGAATAATCCGCTCGTTCGCGCTATTTCGGTGCTGTTCGCAAAATCGTTGCGAAATACGTAATGCTAATGGAGACAGCGGTTGGCGAGCTTCCACTGCCATTTGATGGCAGATTCGATGGAGACATTCAAAGGCGGCTTCCACTTGTGCTTGTGAAGTCCCTTGAGTATAAACGACCCCGTCGTTGAGAAAAGCTCATTTTGTAGCTCATTTATGGAATCGCCTGTGCAGCAACCTAGAGTCTCGGTGACCGTTCTCTGCGGGGAAGATGTTGCGTAACTGGCATTCTGCGTCATCAGCCTAACAAAGGAACGAAAACGCTCATACGCTTTTTACGAGCAAAAAGTGAGCAAAAGACTTTAGCGCGAAAGGCTATAGTGACAGTCACTGAACTCAAGCGACCATTGTTCCCTAACGCTGGGGATACCTGTGTACGCTCTGCCCCTGCGTTTAACATAGCTTTTCTCTGCTTCCTCATTATAGCCCATTTTCCTTTTCCTCGCATGTAGGATGGCAGATTAGGATACAGCCAGGTTATCATTCCTGCCTTCCTTTTCCCGCCTTCTGTGGCAGAATCACGCAGGTGGAAATCCAGGCTTAATTTTATTCTGCTAGAATTGCCACCACCATTCCCACGCAGCACAGGGAATCTACAGCTAGATAAGCCTCAGATTCAACCTTCCTTATTCAGTTCATACCTATAAAACAAGGCCTTATTCTCATAGCCGCTCGCATTTTCTTCTCTTTTCTTGCTTCAGCATAACGTGAGCATCGTGACAATATCGCTGGTATGGCTAAAACAAGCCAGTACTCACGAACTGGGTAAGAAAATAAAGTAATGAATAAACATGCGCTCAGAAATTTGTCCGTGGAACGCCTCTTAATGCAACCATGTGAGCTCACCGCTTATTCTGAGGGCGTTGTTAGAGCTTAGATAGCGTCATCGCTCGTTAGACGATCCTGACAGCCGTGTCGGAACACGCGGGCCACCGAGTACGAAAATTAGCCGGCGCACGCGTTACGAACAGCGGGCAGACATCGAAATATGAACAAGCCGGGTGTTTTGCTCGAAGTAAAGCCTGATGAATCTACTACGGCATTGGTGAAAAAATCTTTGTTATCAGGTGTGCACGCGTCTGCGCCGCTGAAAATCTGGACCAGGCTCGTAACTCGTCGTCTCACATCTCATCCTGTGTCAGGTGTGAGTAGACGTTTCGGGGCTGTTCTACTGTAAAGGATCTTTCAGCTTCTGTTCGATAAATAAAGATTTTCTCTCTCTCTCTCCCCTGAGGTTACGAGGCGCACCAGGCTGTCGCTCTATCTTTCACCCTTTTCTATTCCGTCATTAATATTGCTTTCAGTTGTTCGGACATGAAGACATATCATAAAAATCTGCCCGCCTTTGTCTATTTTTGCATCGTACCATGTTGCGCGTGAATAAAATATGTAAATGACGGTGAAAAAAGTTGGAACCGAAATGCTCTTCATCATCCATCTACGATCACACACACGCCCCGAACATAAAAAAAAACAGTATCACTACAAAAATGCGCACTGAACTGGCGACAAAACAATGTCCAATATTCTATTTTTTTAGCGCGTAAACATTGTTTTGAGCACTCCAACGCGAACACTGTAATGACTAGATAGACTAGTTCCTGCACAAAAATTCGTTATTGGCGAAGCTAAGAATCTTAATCGTTCTTAGAGCTTGTTATATCAGAGCGTGCATTGATGACCATTCGTTTTACCGTAGTCCAGAAGCTTTTTCCGCGCATTACGCGTAGCTTTGCGAAAATCCTCTCCAACCGATATACCCGTACCTTAAGTTTGCTTTTGCGAGAAGAAACTTGGCTTCTAACCTTTGAAGACCCAAATCTCACAATTATGGGCCGCAATTTGGTTTCAATGTAATTGTCAGTATATTCACCCTTTCAGTGCAGTCCGAAGGTATTTTACCCTAAATAGAGGGTGCTAAACGTCTAACTGCTTCTTCAGATTCTCCCCATGACTCAGTCGATTTGTCAGCCAGGTCATAAAATATATTTTCTCTACGAGACTGATCCTCTAGGTCGTCTAATCCGGAATGCATCTCTAGGCTCTCGCTCAGCACGCCTGCGCGACCGTTTGTTCAAGCTCAGTACTGCTTGGCACTGTTCAAGAAGGTTAACACGGGATTCAACGTTACTAGTCTCGTGGTGAACTTGAACACTTCTTTTTTTTGGCTGGCTTTACCTTTGTTTAGCTTTACTTACAGAGCTTTACTTTTCTTTACTTTGCGCTTAGCTTACCTAGCTTTACTTGTTTCACATTCATGAAACAAAGGGCCCCATTCATGCCATGAAATCCTGACCTGATATGAAACACCAATAACTAGCCGTTCTCACCAGCTAATAATTTCGCCGCATCCAAATGGCAAGCAAATTAATACCCAAGGCTGGTTAAACCAGTGGCCACAAAATTAATTTGTGTGAAACGGACGGATCGCTGATAGAAATTATTGCCAGGTGGCGCTGCACCCCAATCCAAGTACAGAACGTGCTTGGGAGGTATTACGCTAACGACGCGTGAGGTCCATTCCCCAAACTGCTTTTTCGTAACGACTGCTGGTGAATGGTCATGGCCATTTACAGCCAGATGGGGAGCCTCAATGGGCCAGCGGGCTGTAGGAGCGTGACATAAGACGACTTCCCACCTAACCCCGAACACGCCATATTGACGAAAAATGCGGGGGATGCTTTTATGTGAAAGAACATTGAAGGAAGCAACCCTAAGATTCTTAACAGCACTAGCACTTTAACACTAGTAAGTAAGAGTCACCAACGAAACAAGCAAATATTCCGTCCACTGTTGTTTTTTTTAGATTAATATAGGAATAACTATCATGTGCGCAGATGTGAGGCAGGGCCATGGAGCATAGTGACTAGAATTCCTCAAAATGCAAGGAACATATTTTTTTGTTTAAAGAAAGATGTCTTGTCTTCGAATATATTTGACAGAGTCGTTCAACTTTTGTGCGCGAGGAGACAAGCATTTGAGCAATTTACCAAAAGCGACGTCCGGAAAGAGCAACTGATGTAACATAAAAATGCACACTTCCGAAAAGCGAGGTCACACCGATGTAATGCGACATCTAGATGCAGGCGGTGAACGAAGAATCGTAACGTTAATGAACTGTTATGTTTGGGGATGATGCCATCGATTAGTGTACACGTTACGTTAAGGTTAACCTGATATATACAAGAACGGTAACGTTATAACGTGAATATTTCGGGAGCGGGAAAAAAAAAAAACACCATTCTTTCAGAAAATAAAGAACATTTTATCTCTGCGCGTTTTATTCAAGTCATCTTACCTAAAAAGAAACGGCTCAACTCCACGTTCTCTGGGAAAGCTTCCTGCAACTGTCACCGCCGGCCTACCACAATTACAATCGCTTGATACAGTTAGGAACGCGGAAAGGGAAGGCCAAAAATGTGGTACAGGGATGGCTTCAAAAAGTAGCGTAAATGGCATAAAAGCGCGATAAAAAAAGCACTCCTACGAGTTTAATTTTACGAAGCAAAGGATGGCGCTAAACAGAAGGGGGCAAGGGAAGAAGCGCACCGGCTTCAGCTCTCGGTGTGTGTGCGTGTGTGTGTGTGTGTGTGTGTGCACCTCTAGCACCATAATAATTTGTGCTAATATTAATTTCCTCGCACTTAAGAATACTCCAACTGGACCAACTTGTGACTTTTAAGAGTGTCATGAGTTTCGGTAAACCGATATTCGTTGCGTAAACTTTCTTGTAAATTTAAAATAAAATCTACCTTGGTATACCCTCTAAAAATATGATAGTGCAACGCAATAAACGCGTCTCACTTTGCGCGGGTGTGTGGACTCGTGCGGATATGTATACGTCTGGGGGAAGGGGGGGGGGGGGGCGTTAATGACCTTCTTAATCATTTTGAAATACCGCAGAAGGATATACGGGCGGGGAGCACGTCGGCAAACGATGGTTGCACAGACAACAGAAAAGTTATGTAGGAGATGAAAGCATCACACCCAAAAGTATGTTTACAGGCCCCAGATGAAACCGAAAGCGTTAAAAAAGACAACAAAGCAAGGTGAGGTCCCCGCATCATACTAACACTTTTTTTCGTGATCTCAAACATCTGTATTTGAGCCTGTAAGATAAAGAATGAAGGAAGCTCACACTAATGCGTAGGACTTAAACGTTGCGAAGCTGTACGCAAAAGTAGCGGTTTTCCTCTTTCGCTTCGCGGCGTTGTTTCAGCCTCGCCGCTGTACGAGGGACCATAGCTGGATGTTCGTCTTCCTCTATCGCACACGGTTCTGCGCCGCACGTTGCGTCGTGCCCTTGCTTCGTGGCGCGTGCTTATCGCTGCGGCGGCGGCCTCCTCGCCTTTCTTCGCCATGCCCGCGCACGGGTTCCCGCACACGGGTGCCGCGCACGTCTCCTTTCCCTCCTCGCCTAACTCTCCCTGCTAGGGCCGCTGCTCCGTGCCAGGCTCTCGTGGAAGGGGTGTGGTTTGACCTCAAGCACTCGGGTGCAAAACTAATCACCCCGGAAAGACTGTACGAGGTAGCGTAATGTAGCTTGCGCTACAAAAAAAAAAAAAAAAAAAACTAACTAATAAGAGGGGCCAAAGCTTTTATCTCAAGGTGGCTGCGTTTGTTTTTCTCAGCAGTGGTTTGACCACCATTGCATTTGTCGTCCTTCGTTACGTCCTCCCCAGCTAGAAGCCTGCAGTGTGGCACTCTTTCTCGCTATATAGGCACAATATTATCTTCGTTCCCTAGCTCACTTCTTGCTTCATTTCGCCCCTATTTCCAAGTTACAACACACTGTAAATAAGAAACAGCTGGGTCGGGCCTTCTTCAGGTAACTCCCTTCCATTCTGGCCATATATAAACCGCGTATCATTTAGTTCATCACTGCTCAACACTGCATATTTTTGTTTTTCCTATCCCTCCCATCCTTATCGGAGTGGCCACAACTTTATCAGACCCCTGTTATTTTTTTTTTTCCATCCATAGGCGAGGCGTCCCCTTTCATTTCGTTTCCAAATACCGTATTGCTCACCAACGAATATTCCATCCTTGAGCTTTCAGGATATCATTTGGCATAGCAGCGTAACCGAAACGGGAGAAGCCTGCTTGCTTCCCTTAGAGACCACTCTACTGATTTGGAGATCACCCTAAGTTTTAAAAAGGCGCCTTGAAATGTTTTCATTGTTAAGTCGATATAAGGTGGATCAGGCCGATCGCATTGGTGTGGTAAGACGGTTGGCGTAAAGTTTGCGGCCTTGTAATCAAGGTACTGTTGCGTCCCCGTTTACTACCCAGGCTCGTTCTTTCTCATTCTATTTTGAAGCTCGCTTTCCGAGCATGGCCGGCAACCATTAGTGATGGCGGCTATTCGGACCTACGGTCCATCAGCGACTTAGCGTCGACGGGTTCCAACTCCACGCTCGCGTCGCCGACTTTTTTTCTTTCTGCGGCTGATTTATTCGCGCTCTCGTCACACAGAACCACAGTGGGATAACGTTCTAAAAGAAGCACAAAAGCGTCGAGGGAGGTTTAGGTCTCTTTCGAAGCACAATTCTTTTCTAAGGAAGCATGCTTCGCTGTTTGCTTTAGAAGCAGGAGAATGTCTCGGAGAACCACTGCGTAAGTTTTTATCCTTGCAGACTCCCCCTCCCTCTTCCCTCGTTCTTTTTATTTTGTTACTGTTGGCGACGCTGTTCCCCGAGTGTTTCATCTAGAACGTCGAAGAAGTTTGCAGAGTGGAAGGCAACTGCTACATGGGCGCTTTAAACATTCTGCTCGGCGCAACAATGATTATATTTGGCCCAGCGGATGTACATCTGGTTTTACGAGCACAGAAAAAAGGCGGCTCTTCAGGAAACTTTCCCTAGCGTACACAGGCATCACCGTACTTACTCGCTGCTGTGCCGCAACTACGAAAGGGTGTTGTTGTGAGCTTTAATTAAATTGGGACAGTTTATGAAGATCCTAATGTTCGCCCATTTGGAAGTCTTGAAGAGTATTTTCCAAATCGAACTTAAAGGAGCCATACAGACAAAAGACAAGTTCGTTCGTATTGAAAAGATTTGGCGTTTTATAGTGTTTCCAGCCTTTTTTCGGCAACAAACAATGCTTTATTAGCTAAGAAACTAGTCAATTTAGGGTGAAATTTTGATTTTCCCGCCAAACTGTGTGTTTTGTGACGTTTTCGATGACGGAAGAAGGGCAGGTCTTCAATGGAACGTTAGTAAGCCGTTTAGTCTCCTGCAGCGGACTGGAACGTTTTGTTTGCTGTCTGTCCTGCTAGATGGCGCCAGCATACTGCGCAGCACCGCTGTCCACCCTCACTTTGTTTCTGACCGTATTTGCACCTGGCTTGTTTTTGTTAAGGTTGGAAGTAATCGTTCCGTGAAACGCTGAATATTCTCGGCAAACAGGGTCACGTAAGACAACGTCGCTCACGCCAATCGCCCAGTGTCGTGTGACTTAGACAGTCTCTAAGCGCCTGACTGCTGTGCAGGTATAACAAGCACAGTGCGCGCAGTACCAACAGCAGTATGCACCAATACTTCTATGTTTACGGGCACTTTTATAACTTCCGTTGTTTCCTCCACAATTTTTACTAGACTAAAATGAATATGTATTACACTTAAGGGAAAATAGCTCGTTCGGCAAACCTAAGCCCTGGCTAACTTGTGTTTGCGTTTGCCGGCGTCAGCCAATCGCACAGCTCTGCACAATACGTCACATGTTCTAGTGCGCAAAATGAGTGAGTCTTGTGATCATTTCCTGTTTTGCTAAATATGTAGCTTATTTGAGCGATGTTTATGTTAAAAGTGGTGTCAGTTTGATTATAACAAGGCAATTTTTCGAATGAATTAAGCGTGTTTTGTCTGCATGGCCCATTTAATAACAAGGCCAATAAAGGCGTACCGAAGATGTTACGAGGTGTATTTCTTTTTCCTATTTTGCGAGTCACGAAAGTACCACAATTTAGCCTCCTGGTATGAAAAACAGCGCTACAGTTTAAAATTGCACACTCTCGCAAGATAATGCAGTAGGTAGAACATAGCGCACACAAGAGGTTTTTTGTAAACTTTCTTTGGTATTTCCATGGTCAGCAGCTTACTATGTATCCCTCGCATTTCTATTATTGAGACAAAGTATACGAAAAACTCGTACTACGCCTCTTTTTAAGCCCTTACGCAGTGTCTACATGAGTTATTTGCGTTGTATATGAGGACGCAACATGGCAACCATGGATATGATAGGATAGTATAGGAAAAACTTTACTAAAATGCCGGCAACCGACGGTTTAACGCGTCGTGACGTTGGCCAAGCGTTGACCCGGGGTTATGCACTACTCTACAGTACGGAAGTTCGGTCCGTTTGTGACGGGTCACGAGGCTTGGGCTTGTTGAGCGCACCCCGGGCTTCTGGATGGTCTATGCCAACCATAAAAACGCATGTAAAGAGTGCATGTGTTTTCTTTAAGAATTTCCGGAACATGATTTATATTCTGCCTATAAAGTAAATGCTTACGAATTCAAAAAGATATTTGGAAAATAAAAGCTGGCTAGATTTTCATCACATGACCGCGTACAAGCTGCCACATATGCCGTGCACATACACTACTGGGTGTAACATCAACTGATACACGTATCGTATAATTTCACTCATAATAGCACTGGAAACCCATCAATACCAGAGACGCGGATTGGTCAAATGAGCTCTTTCTGAATCAACCGCTTTTGCATCTGTTTACAGCCGGTGTTCCATCCAGGCCATCCAATAGAAACAAACTTCGCCTAACTGAGCAAGTATCGCCTGGTTACAATAAATAAAACTTGGAGTAAATGCCCCAGCAACTAACGCAGTGCACAGAAATACAGCTAACCCGGACAGAGCAGTAAATCCTTGACGGGCCCAGTCATCGTGCGCACATGTTTTGAAGAGCACCAAAATCGTTCTTCGAATCTGAGAAAAATAAAGGGGAGAGTAATAGCCTGTAGATGTATAGTTTGGCCGAAGGGAACTTTAATGGTAGCCCGTCTGCTACTTCTAAATATAGGCTTCGGTACCCGCCGCGGAAACATTTCACCTCCTTGCTCTCGCCGCACGGCCTTTGGAGCTCTTCCTTCCCGTATCGTGAAAGAGCGCACACGATGACTGTGGGCGAGTCAGGGCATGACAAAAACAACATTGTTGGACACCATCCAATGTTGCGACTATCACCCATTACAGGAATTGAAGCAAAGCCAAATAAAGCTTATTTCTAGATGTAGTGCATGAAGTACAGAATGAAGGAACATCTTTCATTGAAGTGAAATCCGGGAGGTGGCATTATGGGCTACGTTTTGAGTGTCTGTCACACTCGAAGATCAGGAACATATGAATGGATTCGAAGAAATGTTGTGATGACTTTATGGTGATTTCAAGGAGTGATACGAATGTGTTGCTTCCACTCTGAAAAGTCTCTAGTATGTGTGGGTAGATAATGAAGGCCAGGGTTGAGCTTGAACAATACCAGCTATCACTGGTTGAAGGAGTAGTACCTGTTCAGCCTATTCGGGGCTCAGATTACTCGTGAAGTTTTTAAACAGATATCGAGTTTAAGCCCTTTTTTTGTGTACTTTTCAGCACTATCATACTTGAACAGAGGAAACCCTGCTGCCACCAGGACCATTCTTTACAATCAATTTACACTCAGTGAGTCAAGAATTAGAGGCTCCACTATCTCTCTTCTGATGGGCATCGATATCTAATCTCACTTATCCATTAAAAATGCTTCGTAACAATACTGACTCTACGCAAGCCAAATTCGGTTCTGTAACGTACTGCTTGGCCTCTTCGCGATATAATGACGGCACTGTGTTTTACCGTTCGTCGTCAACGGCTTTAACTCATTCTTACGCCAGTTACTTGCCGGGACGTGGGGATCGTCAGTTACGTTAGAAAGTAACAGACTGCCAGCGTTGTCAGACAGTTGAATGTTCCGTAAAGCTGGAAAGCGGACGTGAGAAGCTATAGGGCCGCTGTCGCCATAGGCGAAAGCACCAGGGAACGCAAGGCACGTCTCGTATACAAAGGGGCCCATAAAAACGACGAAGAACGACTACGGCATGTCGCAACCGTTGCTTTCTTGACGTCATCCCAGAAAAGGAAAACGCCTCGTAAAGGCGATACTTCTTGAGACCCCGACGGAGACTCTTGAGTATCCGGGTCTTCCTACAGCCGGTTTGTTGTCGGAATTTTTGTCCCGTTTAGTCGAGATTCTAATAATTTTTTTTTGTCGAACAGAGATAGGTAACTCGAGTCCAGTGGTAAACCTTTGTTCGGGCTTGCTTTCTTCGTGTTCTTTTTTTCAACCGCTTCGTCCCGGAAGAAAATGTGAAATGGCGGCACTTCGTCCTCAAGGGAACCAAAATCTATTCGAGCCCATAGCAAAGTAAGAACTCGCTCAGTGCAATGGGATACCCTAAGGGAAACTATTGTTTGGACGTTCGACGACATCGCCTAGTGGAGGCATTTAATGCGTAGCATTCTTTGCCGAGTGCCCTCACAGCCAGGACCGTGTAACGCCATGTAGTGTCCCAAAAATGCAGATATCACGGAAGTTCCACCTGTAATCGTGAATGGATATAATTGGTCCAACGAAATTTCTAAAAAAATAAAATAAGAAAAATATAAAAAATTACGGAAAATGGCGAACTATGTAACGCCCTGCTTTTCCACAATAATGCAGATTTCGCGAAACTTCCACCTGCAATAGTTATAATAGCGTAAATGGAGATAAATGGTCGAACAAAATTATGAAAAACTCAAAGATAAGAAAAATATAAAAAAAAATTACGGAAACTGGTGAACCATGTAACGTCCTGCATCCTTAATAATGCAGATTTCGCGGAACTTCCACTTGGAATAGTTATAATAGCGTAAATGGAGATGATTGTTCGAACAAAATTTTGAAAACTAAAAAATAAGAAATATTAAAAAATTACGGAAAATGACGAACCGTGTAACGGTTCCTGCATGCACAATAATGCAGTTTTTGCGGAAGTTCACCTGTAATCGTTAGAGTAGCGTAAATGGAAGTAATTGGTGGAACACAACATTACCAAAATAAAAAGAAGCAAAAATATGGAAAATGGCGAACCGTCAAAGGTTTTTCATTTATATAAAACACAGATTTGGCGCAAGTAATACCTGTCGCACTTGCACCTGTCGCAAGTAATCAGTCGCACAGGGTTTAGAAAAACCAAAAACGTTTGGCTGCAAAGAACTCACACTCAAAACAAGCGGCATAAGAACGCTACGCATTAGTAGACAATTTACTGAATTTCTGCATATTTTTTTATCCTATTGCGCCACTTACGGCCAGTGGAGGGGTTGGTTCTCGTGAAACACGAATGTTGTCGGTTGGGCTGCTCTTTCGTCCCCGATGCGCCAGTATAAGTGCTTGCAGAAAAAAAAAAAAAAAAACGGAGAGGGACTTTTTTCTTCCCAGCAGGGTTTACTCTAACAACGACGCCCATAGATACGAAAAAGCACGCGGTGTCCAGGATAGTGTGCTCGCGTTTCCTTTTCCCGTTGTCCTTTCTAATACCGAGGACTGGTCTGTCCACAGATTTTCACATTAAGGTAAGTTACGACTAAAAAGTGGGCTAATTGGTCTCGACTAGAATACATTTACTCAAAGAGAAAGGGATAAGAACGGAAAGAAATTCACACACGGCGATTGCTAGCTCTTTGCAATACCCGTTATTTCGAGAATTATAGGCCAACTTAGGTAAGCCAAGCTTAGCTTCCATTTAGAAGAGAAAACAGAGTCCTTCTTCACTCAGGCTGCCGCCAAGAATAGCGTATTCCGGTAATTTCAACGTTTGGCGCTGTCATATCGGGGGTGCACACCTTTGAGAGACAAAGTGCTAACTAGAGGAGCTTGACCAAATAAGAAGCATACATTTTTTGTAGTTAACCAAAATTTGATTAAGCCGATTCACAGCACTGTAAACTAAATTTTAAAAGGCATGTTCTTCGAATCACACGTTCCCAGCCTCCTTTTGGCGAGCCACTTTCTGCGTATAAATAAAAAGAATATTACCTTCACCATTCTTGCAATTAAGTGTCATAAATGGCCAAACACACGTGAGGGGAGCGACGCGTCTCCACACTCATTTTTCTTCTCTGGAAATTGGTCCTGCAGCGGTTAGGAACACGCTATAGGACCGGTTCTCGAGAGCGAAAACACGCTTGCGGTTGCGCATCGACCTTCGCACGCGTGTTTGGCCCATAACGCTGCTATGACGAAAAGTTGAAATTCGCATCTGAGTCCCCTAGACGAGAATAGGCAAACTTTTTGAGGTGGAAGGCCAGGTTGCATGAAGCCGACATGGCGGAGGGCCGGACGGCAAATCGTGTGCGTGTTTGTGTGTGAAGGGGGGGGGAGGGGGGGAGGGGGGTTGTTTCAGGCAAAGCGCAAGAATTTAGCCAATTGACAATAATATTTCACACAAAATGACAATAGTCTTGCTAAGTGTGAAGACAGGGACAATGCCAAGTTTAAGTGATCAATTCTTGTTGTTGTGTCTCGTCTAACCCCGTTTGAGGTCAAAACTGGCCTGTTGACATTCAATGACGAAGTGACAGGGCAGGGGTGAGGGTTCTGACGACGTGCTGGGGGTCGCATAATACTTCCCCGCGGGCCGCAGTTCGCCGACCCCAGGCCTAGATTATGATGTTCCTTTTATTATCCTGCAAATCGTACGCCATTGTACACACACATGCATGCAGAAAAGCTAAAATCCAAGCAGAAACTCAAGGTTTAGTTTAACTTTAGATAACTTCGATACTCGCACGGCAGCTGCTTGCAGGCTAGCAACCACTGCATCTGCGTCACGCACCCACTTTTCTGCGCCCTGTGCACCGGGAGAATTCGTTACTCCCGATATTTCTGCCACGTAATGTCGGTCCCACTCAAGGTCATGAAACGGCCACTCACGTATTTGCTGCAATGTACTCTGAAATGTAGTCCAGGCGCTGTGAAATTAACTTTTTCGCAACAATTTTTCCTTGCATCATGGCTTCACCTCATGCCCTCACAAGTGGCCTGAAAGATGTTCTCGTGCAGGACTCGTTATCAACTCGTAGGGCTCGTTACCAAGCATTGAGCGCAGAAGTTAGAGACAACACTTGTTTCTAGTGCACGATGCAGCGCAATTTCGAAGAAAAAAACTTTGGCCATGATTGAGCATTGCATATTCTGCCGCAAATGACACGGACTTGACACAAAGCCTCAATACAAACACAAGCTTCATTAAAGCTGTATAACAAAAACATGAAAAGGGTTTTAAAGTTTGGAATAATTGAACAAAAATTACAAATTACCGCAATGTACATTTTAAATAAAAGAACATGTCGCGGTTTTATAAATGAGACCCTAAACAAGAGTTTTAATAACGAAAAAATGTGGCCCCGTATCTGCCCACTTCGCTGCATATGTCGTCGAACGACGACAGTTTTTGGCCGACTCAGCCACGTAAATTTCTCTCTTCTCTTCCCCCACCATCACGCTCCTTCTTTCCCTTACAATCTTCCCATGATAAATACGTAGCAAGGCTTGGTAAAGTCAATTCAATTTTGCCGCGTTCCACTGTTCGCGCCATCTACTGAAACCTTTTGTTACTCTAAATATCAGAACACTGCTACGAAGTTCATGCTCGGGCGAGCAGTTTTTGTATTTATGGGTCAAGATATTTTTTTCACGCGTAATTTTTTTTTGCTATCGCAAATGTCAAACACATTTATTTTCACTTACAAGAACACTGCGATTACCAATCGTGCTTTGATGCTTACCCTAAAATATGTCATACGTTTTCCTTTTGCTCAACAATGTTGACCAGCAGGAAGTATGTTTCCAGAATTACTGGCTGGGAAAGGTTTTGGGCACAAAATTTTTAGCTCAAAAATGCTTTTAACTTTTGGCTTCTCTTTTGGTTCAGGCGCTTCTCCTCCATGGCCACATCTTGCTACGACAAAATAATGAACAGCCCGCAAGAATCTTGCTATAGACGAATAAATTAGGAGCGACTCGATGCCTGCCCAGCGAAAGGAGTTCGTTTTATTACAATCAATTTCCATGGCACACGTGCTAACTAGCACGCAGGAAAGATAGAAAATAGGGCACTCGATTGCACTTAGCTTCATCTCACTTTTTCCGAACTGCGGATTTCGTTACCTGCTTTTGTTCTCCTATCCTTTGAATCTGGGTCTTTATTTTTTAGATGCGAAGCATCTTTTGCTTGGGGGGATGTCCCGCGTCCGTGCCCCGTCCGCAGCGCCTCAGATGATGATTGTGGCAGGATGCCCCTAGGGATTGGCCAACCAAAGAATCCATCACGAGATAGCTTCGCGTTCAACCACCGTCGTCACCTTCCTGTAGGGGAACCGCTGAAGAAGGAGAAAAAGACAAAGCTGCGAAGAGGATGGCGTGTACGTTGCTCTCAGCCGGTGCACCAACGTTAACACCCTTTACCTCACCAACGCTGACGGAGACTACCGATTCTACCACAGAGACGACAGCTTCGACAAGAACATGATGGACGAGTTTCGGCGCCTCGAGAACCACCGCCTACTCACCGTAACACAACAGTACTTGCGTGCCTTTGCCACCGGTGTGGACCCGGACGCGGAATTCCCTCTGTCGCTACTAAACTCCAGATCACTCAACATAACGGCAACACAATGGAACCACACGGAACCCCCATGATGCTTCGCATCCTCATCAGGGTTCCCCACAGGAAGATGGTGTAATTTTTTTGTGCTCTCAGTCAGTGGCACGTGTTGTCGGCTCCACCGCTCGTTCCCAAAGACACAGTTGTGGCAGAATAGTCGGCTTGAGAGAAATGAGCGCCCCGTTGTAGGGTCGCTTCAATTTACGATTGAATTGGATCTGGTCTCACTCTCCTATCTTCACTCAATTTTCTCTTGTGCTCTTGATGCTTGTGAAGATGAGAAAGACCAGATGATGGAATTATTTGCGAGCAATGTCCACATCTCTTCGTTTGCCTTTGTGTTTTAATAACAAATGACGTTGTTATTCCTGATTGTATTTTGCATTTGTTTTTTACTTCGTTCAGCCGTGTGCAAATTGCGCGGCAGTGCTCCAAAATAATATGGTATACCTACTAAAGAAATGGATTTACCTCATGTTATTTAAATAAAAAAAGACATCCCCCTCGCGAGGGGCACGATCAAATGCACAGCATTTCCGAGGGGGTGCGCCGGCAAGTCGTATCTCTCGATCGCGGGACCCGTGTCGCCATCTTTTGGAGGCGCGGGACAACTTGTGGCGCTTTCGAAACAAACGAGAAATGAGTGAAGGATACAAGGCGCTTTCGGTGCATCGAAATCTGTGTCGGTTTCGTGGCTCGGTCGGTAGTGCGCCGGGCACCTTGCGTTCCGCCCGCGGCGTCATGGGTTCGAAACCGGGCGCCGGAAACTGTTATTTCTTCCTGGCTGCGGACTACGACAAGGCGCGCCTGCGGACTACGACAAGACGCGCATGCGGACTACGACAAGGCGCGCATGCGGACTACGACAAGGCACGCCAACGCCGCGTGACATTGTGAGTTACTAAAATGCTATGCATTTAAAAGGCTTTCTGCGTATATTTAGACAAATCAAAGCCCTACGCAAGCTACGTAGAATCTCTCTTGGCCATGAGTCCCTAGATGGGAATGAGGCGGGTTATGTCCCCGCGCACACTCATTCACACCGGGCTGTCTCTCAAGATGGCGATGACCAATTGACGCCCGATTTCTTTAAACATACACAGAAATAGTAGCTCACTGCAGAAACGACCGCCGCAACTGCCTACCCCCACCCCCTCCATTCACACCCTCAAAAATGAAACAAAGAACAAATAAAAATTCCAAGCGGGGCAACTCTTATTCATGCCCCAGTTGTGCGTCAGCCTTAGTTTTGCCGTTTTTTCTCTGTTCTCGTTTCTTCCTACGGCAGCGTATCTGGAACTCACGTGTGAATTATTGGAGTAACTGTCAAAACAACAAACGCCAGTTACGACGGGGCAAAATGAGCACTGCTGCGAATAAACGGGGCTAGAATAGTTATGATCTGGCAAACTGATTATAATTTACAAGAAAACTTGCGCATTGGCATGCATGAACACCGTTGCCTTTACTAGTAATTTTCCAGCTGTACATATCGCACCCTCTCGCACTTTTAGGCCGGCATTCGTGCACGGGATCACTTTTACTCCTCGCAGAAGGCGGGACGTTCATAACTGCTGTTTTTTTTTTTACTTCAGTAGAGAAAAAGGTTGGTATCGGCAGACAGCCACTTTTCCGTGCCTCGATTTCGACCAACAAGAATAGATGTGTTGATTTACCGACAACATTTGTTGTGTCTAGACAGAAACATGTTTCGGAGATGTGCGGGTTCATGGACCGCAATACACTTGCGGGTTAAATGACTCCAGGTACTCAATGACGTAAGGGTGCGAAATCTGTCAGCCCGCATTCTTTCCCCGACAAGCCCCAGATGGTGGAACTTAAAGATTATAATTTTCACTCTAATAATAATTATATGGATGGATTCGAGCTCAGCAAATTAGTACCAACCTAAATGCTTCAGCAAAATTGCCGTCAGGATTACCATTTGTTTCCCGTGCTTCAGCTTTATTGTCTGTTGGTAAAAGCTTTGAATGCTAACATTCGCAGTTAGGCCGAACTGTACTTGTGCACGTGCATAATAAACGCTGTTCCTCTTCCTCTCGTAACTTCGCACGGCAGTGTATCTGGAACTCACGTGTGCATTTCTTGGGTGACCGTCAAAACAACACATGCTAGTTACTACGGGGTAAAAGGAGTACTTCTGTGAAACAGAGGGGCTAGAATTTTTATGACAGCAGCCATGACCGCACATACGTAGCGTGCGTTCACTCCAAGTCCCCGTATGGGTCTTCATCACAATGCTTCAGAATGCTTCAGTGGCCTAGTGTGCCAATTCGGCGAATGACAAAGCCCAACGTATGATTTGACTAGAAAATGCATGTGCGCAGGGGCACCATGGAAGGTGTGCAAGGCGTTTTCTTTTGTTTTTGCATATCGCAATGTCCCGCCACAGATGCCCTTTTTCACTTAAATTGAATGCTCGTCCAAGTTATACTCCGAATTTGCACACTAGAGCACTTCGATTGGCCATCCTGGAGCATTGTGCTGAAGACGCCCCATGGGGAATTCTTAGAGTGTAAGAAAATGATAGGATAACCGAAAGCCTGATGAAGGCTCTGGGCCTGGTTCCTCAACGTAAAGGCTCTCTTTCCCATGACTACACGTGGCAGGTCTGGGCTCTCCAGTTTTCTTCCGCCCACTTGCTCAAGTGAAGAAAAATCGGCTTTTTTACATTTTAAGTTACGCGTCATATTGTATTTTTGGTATTTTACTCCAGGATACTATGGGCCTCCTCGATTATCAGTCCCGGATCGTCCGCGGACTGCCCGAGACGCAATCCGGCGCTCGATGTTCCCATGTATACCTATGGGGCTTCCGGTCCGAAGGCAGTCTTCGGGCTGCCCGCGGACCGTCCAGGACTGGTAAATCGAGGATGCCCTATATAGGCCTCGCACCGGGAGTATTAAAGTGTCCGACGGGTGTTTTTGTAATATTACAACAACGAAGTTATTCTCGGTGACACCAGTGAATCTTCTCAATGACTTTTACCTCCTGTTATGGATTCACTTTTTAAACCTGAACACAAGAAAGGAGAGAACAAAAGTATCAGATGCATCATTCAAAGAGGGATGAAGTATGGCAAAGCGTGCGTAGATACCGCGTTCTTTCTTGCTCTTCGCAAAACCTATTTAATTATTGTGGTTCTAAGAGGAGCGTAGCAAGGTTAAAGGAGAGCTAGCTGCTACTTTCCACTAGAATGCCTTGCGCAGCTACGTGAAATACAGCAACCAGCCTTATACTTTTACTGCGTAATCTTTGCCCACTGAAGGATAAAACACCCAGCGAGTTATTCGTTGCGAGGTGGTTCAAGATCAGCGCGTCACAAAATTGTGTAGTGCCTTTTGCTTTACTAGACGCCGGACAAAACGGTGTCGCTGTTTTCTTTCGTTATGATGACTACTCGTACCACTACAATGCGCATCATTTTAGGAAGCGATATCGGATGATTCCTTAACGGAAAATTACACTTGTTGGTGTTTTGTTTTTAATGACAGCTCCTTATTAGAATATCACGCGTATACTTGATAACTTTGGTCCGCAGTAAAAGCTGTTTAGCGACAAGTTGACGGAGGCATTAACCCATGATTTTGGCTGCACGCATAGCTAGAAGAATGCAGAGAAAAAAATTAAATCAATACACAGCGCTGTGCACACATCTACTGTGTTCAACCGATTTGTCGATATTTCGGCCCACAATAAGCATCGTTACGAAGTCAACTTCCATTACGGCGTCTCCCGATAGACTACGCGTAGCACCGCAACACAAAACACGGATTCCATCTTGACTCATACGCAATAAGCAAAACTGACAGAATATAGAATCGGAAAGTGGCTTGCCAGCATAACCTATAAAACAATAAAATTGCTAATCCTTACACCTGATAGTCGGCTTTATAAAGCGAAGATTTTTTATATGTCAGTGATGGCGTATGACGCGTTGAAACCGCACTGTAGCGAAGCCAATTTGCGCTCCCGATGATAATGATTCTGGGTTGTAAAAAAAAAAAAAAACTGCTTCCCGTGGACGGAAATAAAACTGGCTTCCCGCGTTATGAAGCCGACGTCTATCCGATTGCGCAATTCAGACATGGTTGAAGCAGTTTGGATTTGTAAAAGCGTGCATGGACGTGCAAAATTAGGCAGAAAAATCATGCACCTCTCCCTCTGGCTACAACGACTGCTGAACGCGAAGCCTGAAATCAAATGGAGAAGGGTCAACGTCAGAGCCAACGCGATCAAACTTTGTGCGAGTCAGAGTCAATGTTCAGCGAGTGTAAGTCCAAGCCGCCTGCGAGTCAAATTCCAAACTCAGACGACAACCAAGGAATCCCTCACTAGTAAGCTTCGCGTTCAACCATCGTCGTCGTTAGACGGAGGAATGCGCGATTTTTTGTTTCATATAAGGCACATGCACGATTTCTATTACAGTTTCAAGGAGCTCCCAGAGTAAACCCGGCATTTTGCAGCTCTACCTTTGGCACGCTGGTAGTAGAAGAATCACGTTTGGCAAAGCCACCCCTCGTAGCCTTTCGGGAATTGTGTCACAGCGACGTCGCCTGCATGTTTAAGGTAAAGCCCACTTGAAATTTTGACTCCTCCGGTTAAATATTTTTGATTAGAGAGATGCTGGCAATGGGTATTACAGATTCGGCTTGAACAAAAGGAACTAACATAAAACGCATAGTTACAAGATATGTTTTCAAGGTCGTAGTGATTTTATCTTATTCCGCATAACATTTTTAGGCGTCCTGTTCCACAAAAGGCCGCAAACGTTAGATGATGACAACCCTCACGTGTATGCTATCCATGTTAGAATTGCCGAAAAGGCTTAACTGGCCACAGGTCACTTCTTAACCCTCCCCAGAGTTGCTGTTCCGTTCCTCAAGTTTCCCCCCTCTTCCAGACACAAGCCAGACACAAGCGGACGCAGTTCCTTGGTGGTGTGATATGGATAAGGGCCCCAGAGGATTAGCACAAAGTTGCTGCTACGAAAAGGACCCGAGTCATTCCGCATTCTCATCTGAAAACGGGGCATTGAACGCCTCCATAACATTTCCTCGCAGACCAAAATAAACATCGCTGAGCCGCGAATGTGTGCCGGCGATTCGTACAAATTTTCAGCCCAGGCCGCAGCAGCAACCGCAGTAGCTTATCTTTATGCCGCAGCCGCGCGCGCACTTAACAGAGAAATTCCTTTCCGTCTTTGATAGTGGCGCGCGGCGGTCGCTGACGCATGTAAACATTTGCTTAGAAGCCGTGCAGCTGTTTATCTATCCAACTTACATGGTTCTTGCCCTGCGCCGGGCAGCTTTCTTAACTTCGTTTTTTGTTGCTGTTGTTGTTCTTTGGCTTCTATTGCTCATACACGCCAGCTGCGAAAATTGTGGTACAAGTAAGTTAATGAAAAAGCCTATGCGTTATTAAGGGCGAAGCCCCTTACTGGTTCGGGCTGTCGGCGTCTCATGTTGTCGTCGTTTCATCTCGTCGCAGTATCATGTAGTCACGGCATTAAACCACCGGGACACTCGTTTTCCAACGCCTCGTGCTAAAATGTTTTATCTCCGTGGGAGAAACGCGTACTAAAAGAACACTTCGAGACACTCGTTTTCTAACGCCTCGCGCTAGAATGCTTCGTGGTTCAAAGACACGATACTTACAACAAAGCTTTACACCTCTACCCCCCAACGGTTTTATCTCCATGGGCAAAAACACCAAGGTGCCAAGAATACATTTCTACACTGCATTATTCACCCCTCTCCAGGTTTCACGTTACTGTTTCATCTCCGTGGGCAAAAATTCCAAGGCGCCAAGACTACACTTATACACTGCATGCCTCGCCCCTTCTCAGGCTTCATGTTAGTGGAGATGGCTCAGGATTTTTTTTTTCAAAGCTCCTCTGGGATGACGTTGGCATCTGCGGATTGAAATATTTTTCCACTCAATGTCGTGTATGTCAATTAAAATCAGCTTTCGGGTTTTGAAGGTCGGCAGAAACTAATGTAACTCAATACACGAGACTTGTAATTCCTGCTAATGATTTCTTCGTTGGTTTACTGTCAACCCCTCGTGGGTGGTGTCTAGAAAAACAACAGCAAATGTGCTACTAGCAGCTCAGTCAACAAACCATCTATAAAGAGTGGTCAGCTGGTATTAAATATAGCTGGACGCGAAGTAACTCAAAGGAACGCAAACATGCTTTTTTGGTACCCCAACTTCTCCAATTTTTGCTGTATAATCGTAGAATATTTATATTCTTGGTCATCAAACGGAGGAAATTTCATAAACAGTGGCCAGTTTCTATTATTGACTAGTTACAAAAAGAAACTGAACCTAGTAAGGCTCACTAGGTTAGAATAGCGAAGATCTCAAACACTACCACAGGTGTTCTCGCCCTTATTTATCTATGCTATACCACTGAAAGAAAAGTACAGATTAGGAGACAGTAATCTTTCTACGCCGCCTAATGTCGATCGTTGTTTATAGTGGTATCACTCCAGCATATGCCTGAAACTTTGAATCGCAAGAGATTAGAAATGTAATGTCGGAGTTAGCGTTAACATCTTTTTCTGTTGCCACACGGCGCTAAAATTTGTCGTTGTTTAGAAATGGAGGTAAATAAAAAGTGGAAATGAAAGTTTTATTTTCTCTCTCAGCTGAGAACTCCCCCCCCCCCCCTCCCCCCTTCCGAGATTCGTTATTTGGCTGTTTGAAGGACCGAGCGATGTGGCAATTTTATGACTTGTACACAACATGGAGCACTCTGCCACTGACTGCAGCTTTTGGAATTGACGCTTTCATGTCACTACAAAAACAACGTGATTCTCCGTAAAATAATACCAAGGCGGTATGTCATAAAAAAGTAAAGTTTAACCAGGATAATAACAGGAAATATTGGGGAAGATATAAGATAAAAAAACAGCAGACGTAGCCCTGAGACTGCGTACATTTTGGTAATGAATAATTGAATGCCCAATCATGGTGAGGGGACAAAGCTCAGTACGATGTTCATGCGTTCAAGGAGAGTAAAGGGCTTGAATAATTTGCTGCAAAAACAACAATAATAATTAGAAATGCATGCTGGACTTTATAAATTCCGTTTCAAATGCACGAGCTGTGATAACGTTAATCAGGGAGATCAGTAATTGCTTTTAACCGAAGAACGTGAAATCGTTTATAATTTTAGCACCCGCCAGGACGTCAAATTTGTTTGCAAATGCTATTGCGCTGAGTTCGAAAGAATGTACGTAAACATGAATATTTTTCCAGCAATAACGGACACTACATGTACTGTGCAGTTTCATGTAGAAGAAAAAAGAGACAACGACCGCTAGACTCTCCCACGGAGTTACAGCCACGCACAGCGATGGTAAACATGCTTTATAGCCCCACATATTCCACCAAAGGTCACCCTACGACTACACCGGAGTCATGAAATTACTTTTATTGCCTGCCTCTCATTTTCGCAAGAAGCGCTACAAGAAAAACAGCGCCTCTCAACAAGAAACATCATCTGCTGTGCATGAAACTTTACGTCGTGGTGAAAAGCCAGAAACAAGACGGGAAGTTCGTGCACCTATTTCGGTGCGCGAAATGCGGCGTTTTAGTGGTACCCCCTAGATTAGAATCTCGGTTGTTTTTTACGTAAATATGCGAGGTATTTTCACGGTCGGCTGATTCGTTTCTGTGTAGGTCATTAGGTCATGAGGTCTGTACGTCCGCCTCAAAAGCAATTGCTTTACGTTTACGACATTTTTATACGATTACATTCACCCAATATACTAGGGTCGTAGATCTCAAATAAAACGTTACATTTACGTTCAAGTTTCAGAATTAAGGTGTCCCCGTGCAAATTTCCCGGAGTTAGGAACAAGTTCCTTGCAGTCCAAAGTGCGGGAGGTGACTTGCCGGCAAAATAACTTCTTCAACTTCACTACGAGGCTTATGTCCCAAAGACAAACGCTCACAACTGATGTTTAGCGCTAAGCTAAGCGTTAAAACTGTTCGGGGACGTTTATCTGCGAATTCCTAGGGCCGATGTTCTCTTCTTCGTCCTTCTCCTTTCTTTTGGCATAATCCGCCTTTCCTTTTTCATATTTGGCTGAGCCCTCGAGTAATACAATTCTACCTGCCTGGAGGCAGTGATGCCCCAGTGTTTCAGTTCCGTTCAATTCCACTTCAATTCAATTCAATTCAAATTAATTTAGTTAATTCTACAACACAAAGCAGCCGAAGCAACTACACTCACCGGTTCTGGCTGATTTCAAAACACATGAAACGCAGTAGACCGCTTACCTGCAACGAAAGAGAACAGTATTTTAGACACACAAAAACAGAGAGGTGATCAAAAGTAAGAGAGTAGACAGACAGGGCATGAGACGTCATGTGTGTTCGTGCAAACGCTGTTTCATGCGCTTGATTTTACCTGAAACAGCGTGTCATTTAAACGGATGGAAGGCACGTAATTGGACTCAATTGGTTATTACTGGCCAGAATAAAATACTTCAAGGAGCCATGAAGAGAAAATGCAAGTTGGTTTTATTCGAAAGATTTCGTGTTTTATAGGGCCCCCAGCGCTTGTCCGGATACAAACGGTGCTTTATTCACTGAGAAATTAAACAATTTAGGTTAAATTTTGATTTTCCGCTCAATCGTGCGTTTTCGTGGTCCCCAATGACATCACAGGAACCGACCGCTCTGCAGCCTAGAGTACCTTCATTCACGCATCCGCCGTACAGGGTAGAGACACGTATACGCTGGCGCCGCCATTTTCGGTTGCTCGCTCGCCGCCGAAGCAAGTCATTGTGTCAAAACCGCGCTAAAATTATCGCCGCAACGCGGTTTACTGAAGAAGTTTGAATCATATTGTCTGTTTCGCGTTGCTAGTTCTCGTGGGAAACGAAAAGAATAACGCGTTGAGCCCGTTGGCCCAATTGCGGCGGCACGGGACCGTTCAAAGGTTGTCTCCACCCTGTACAGCGGTGTTGGTTTGTTCCCGCGTTTCTTTACGTTCCGTAACCTAGATGGCGCCACCATACCGTGGCAAGCGTTTGGTTTGTTTTTGCCCGCATTTAAACCTGGCTTGTTTTTGTTCTGGGAGAAAATATTCGTTTCCCTGAAACAGTGCTCGCTCGACAAATGGGGTCACGTAAGACACCGTTGCTTGCGTCAATCGGCCAGTGTCGTCTGACACAACCCCAAGCCCCGTAGTGCTGTGCAGCTAAACCAAGCATGCTGTGCGCAGTACGAACAGCAGAACGCATCTGTACTTCTATGTTTACATGTGCTTTCGTAACTTCCACTGCTTGTCCCATCATTCTTATTGCTTTGTAAAGAATGTGCCCTAAATTTAAGCGCAATCGCTCGTTCGTCTAGTTGTAAGCTCTACCTAATTGCGTCTGCTTATCTGCCAGCCTCCGCCAATCGCAGAGCTTAGCTCATGTGACATCATAGGTTTCTGTTGCGGGAAATGAGCTGGTGGGTCGCATGACCATTCCCGTTTTTCCTAATTATGTAGCTTATTTGAGCGAAGTTTACGTTAAAAGTGGTGTCAGTATGATTCTAACGAGACAATCTTTTGAATGAACCAAACTTGTGTTTTCTCTTCATGGCTCCTTTCAGAATCAGGAAGAAAGCCAAGGAGCACACGATAACGCTAATAAGGTGCTCTTGTACTACCTTCTTTTATTGGCTGAAATCTCTTTGTTCACTTCACATGATGTCACGGGTTCTGTGTAAACACTACGCTTCGCGAGTTTTTGAGGTTCCATCTACACTGGATAGTCAACAACGCCAGTTTTTTTCCATTGCGGCATATTAATCTTTCAGCTTCAGACACCGATTCAGAAATTTCTCTCCCCCTCTTAACAATCATTTGCCTCATGCACATCTCGCTCTGCCCACTACCTTGCCTCCTGATGACCCCCTTACGAAGACCCTAAATTCCTACATGCTCTAGGTGTTTTTTTTTTAATTAAGAACCCTTAGCGGCCATTCAGGATAGTCTCTAAGGACCTATAATAAAGTTCTTTGTCTGTCTGTCTGTCTGTCTGTCTGTCTGTCTGTCTGTCTGTCTGTCTGTCTGTCTGTCTGTCTGTCTGTCTGTCTGTCTGTCTGTCTGTCTGTCTGTCTGTCAATTAAGAGGGGCCTGGTAAAGGTAAAGTGAGACGGGGTCTACGCTCTCCCTCCCAAGATATCACTAATAATCTCCAACGAGGCCAATCATGACTGACTGATCGCCACCTCCTCCTTCTCTTCCCTTCTTCCCCTAACCCAAGTACGGCCATGCGGCCTTCCCGATCTCAATTATTTTTATTCAGTTCAATCCAATGTCTGTAAATCGTGCTTTGCCTGTATAGCAACTGGCCTATTTAGAAAGCTAGCTTTAGGAATACGCGTTTAATTATTAAAACGAAGCTTTGTTCTCCTGATGGCATATGTAACGTGAAAACGCCGACTGAAAAAGAAAAAAACTGCTACCGGCGGCCGAAATCGATCCTGGCCGGGTCCTTCACGTCATAAATCCGGCGTCTATCCGTTTGCTCCATTTCGGCATCGTCAAAGCCGTTTGGAACGCTTACACGACAACCAAAGAATCCGTAGCGAGAAAGCTTCGCGTTCAACCATCGTCGTCGTTTGACGGAGGTGTGCATGATTTGACTTTTGCTTACATAAATTTGAAAATTTTCGGGGTGTCCGATAATACTTTCATGGCCACAAAAGAAAGGTGAGATAAAGAGCTAAATGTGTACAACTGTGTTCCGGCACCACAGCTGCTTTGGTTATTATCGTTCAATACACAGATTAGCTGTTGCAAAAAAAAAAAAACGTTCACTATCTGACATTCCAGCCACATGGGGAGTAAACAGCCTTTTGGTAGTAATATCAGAACACGTAAAATAGGTAGCATTATGTGATGTATATGCGGTTATGGTGTGCCGTAACGCTCATCTGTTTACGCTGCACTGGCAAATTTTGAAGAACCTAAATAAGGCTTGTGACGTGGGTGTAGATATTGAAAATTATACACGTTAGCCGGGTACGTATGGTTTCAACGGGCACAAATTACTCAAAAAAGGACCGAAGTACGTAAAAAAATTCTACTTGGTGTGCTGTATAAAACTTGGAAATATTAAAAAAAGTACAAGTGTTTAGGGGGTGGGCGTTCAGTCGGTGACTGCACTATCCGAGACCCTGATATCAAGTTTTTTTTTCAATTTTAAAACGTTATTTTACAGCAAAGTATCCATTGTGGTATGCAAAACATCTTCAGTTTTATTGTGCGTGCCAGAGTTGACTCTTTTCGTATACGTATAGAAACATGATCTCGATCAGAAAGCCACGTTGGGAGCGCAACGAGGAATCGTGAAGAATAAAGGAGAAGTTTTTTTTTTTCTTTCTCAGAGCTCCCGTGGGTTTGATAAGTGTTTGTGGAGGACGTACACACCGTTTTACAGTATGCATATGAGCAGAAAACCCATCTATGTGATAAAGTGGAAGGCGTAAGGTTCCTGAGACGGAGGCAACGGCTTTACAGATGGGGTTCGGTGTCGATACGTCTACCGTGCGTCGATACTTCGGTGCGCCTAAAAGATCCTCCGAGGATCTATATATTCTGTGATCTCCGCTACAACCCAGGTGAAGCTTCCGCGCAGGAAACCCCTTAGAAGTTCTAGATGTCAGCAACTATTTTGGAACTTGCTCAACCTCAATCCACGATAAACGATTATATACGTTGTATAAAATGAATAAACAAGCCAGCTCGGACTTAGTTATGTATGAAGATTCCTTACTACCTTGAGGTCAGATAAACCTGGCTGCCGAATAAAACTAAACAACAATGCCAGAAAAGCATTTTTTTTAGAAAATAACCAACTTAAAAGTATTAAAAAACGCATAAAATATTCAATCCAACGTCAAGTGTAGTTATTGCGAACAAATCTCCAACCAATCGAGTTTCAACGAAATCGGAAGCGCCAAAGGAATCTAGATGAGTCAATTTAATAGAGACAATGCAATAAAAATCTACAAAGATAGAAACTACGAGGCGATGTGGCAACTGTAACGTTATCAGAAGCCCATGCACACGTGCACCTTGCGGGTACCGGACATATGGTTACTTTAGAAGCTGAAATTGATGACGAGCACTTCCACTAAAAAGAAAAGAAAAGAAATGAAGAGAATAAAATGAAATAAAAAAATAAAAAAAAATAAAGAAATAAAGAAATAAAGAAATAAAGGAAAGAAAAGAAGAGAAGAGAAAATAAGAGAAACGAAGAGAAGAGAAGAGAAAAGGAAAGAAAAGAAGAGAAGAAAAAAGGAAATAAAAAATAAACGAAACCGATTGATTGATTGATTGATTGATTGATTGATTGATTGATTGATTGATTGATTGATTGATTGATTGATTGATTGATTGATTGATTGATTGATTGATTGATTGATTGATTGATTGATTGATTGATTGATTGAGGGTTTAAGGCGCCGGCGCTACTCAGGCGATGAGGCGCGCCGTAGTAGAGGGCTCCAGATTAATTTTGACCAACTGTGGATCTTTGACGTGCACCGAAATCTCGAACACACGGGCGCTTTTCCTTTCGCCTCCATCAGAAAAGCGGCCGCTGCTGCCGGAAATCAAACCCGCGTCGTCCTCGTGCTCAGCAGCACAACAGCTTAGCCACTCAGCCACCGCGACGGGTAGGAAAAAAAAGATAAAGAAACGTACTATCCAAACAAAGCTGGCTGTCGTGTTAGGCCAACATTTTGAAACCGTTACATTGAGACGAGAAAAGGCGGCCGAAATGCAATCCTTTTCAGTGTGGGAACGAAGCATCTGGTGCAGGAGCTCTTGGGAGGCAGCCCCGACAATCCCCTTGCTGTCAGCGAAATACCCCACCGGCGGAAGACCGACGTAGTCAGCCAGAAGAACCCGCGGCTCCTCTCCTGTATTGACTTGAAATCCCGTGAAGCGTCAGCGTTGACCTTGAGAGGCTTTTAGGCTGCCGCTGACGCTCTCTCGAATTGTGGATTCGCTTCCGCGCGGTTACATGGTTGTATCACCACCCATCCCGAGCTTAGGCGCTGTGGATTTTCACTTGCGCAGGCAAAATTGTCGCGGGAACTAGTGCTGGTTTGAAGCCAGCTATGATTTTATTTTGTTCAGGCGACGCGTTCGCGATTATTCTTGCAGCGACGCGTTCGCGTGCAATAATAGAAGCGAAGGCACATAAGCGTCATGAAGCAGTCCTCGAATTGAAGGTAAGAGATTGATTGAACAAAAGGTTAGCTTTACTTTACGCTGCTTTGGATTGAACTGAGACCAAATATAAGAACATATAAACAATTGGCACACCAACGCGGAGGAGAACAGAGAGAGAGAGACATCTACAAGCATTCACATGTTCAATGTGATTTCTAAGTAGTCACGGTGCCAAATCAGTGAATCAACAATATTGCAGGCCCCGCAACTTGCTCGTGTGTTAGTAATGTTGTTGCATTCTTTAGCGTTCAGTGGGCATACTTATCACAAACAAAATTGAAAAGAAATCTGGCTAGGCTTCCTTCTTTCCTTCTCAAGGGCCTGTTTTCTTCAGAAGCAAAAGACGAACTACGCAAAACAGTTAAAAGAGGAAGTGAAAAAAACAGGTTCGGATTGAGAAGAAAATGATGTTACTGGCGTACTTTACCTTACCCATAGACTGCCTTCTTAGTTCGTTTTTTTTTTCTTCATAATGGCTGACCATCCTGGCAAGGTCAGGCCGTCAAAGCCCCGAAGAGAGATAGATCGCTCTCGACATACAAATAATTATCGGTACTCGGTATTCAATAAAAGGCAAAATAAACCGTTTCCTAAATTTCCCTCACGGACTCTGCGGGCATTCCTTATCTTCCCTTTTGAGCACACCCGTGCAAACGACGTACAAGCAGAAACTACTTAGTGGCCAGGACGTGACACGGCTAAATATGCGCCTGCTTCAGCCCAGCTCTTCCAAATGACCAGGCCTCTAGTTCGTCACCTCACTCTTGCTTCACACTGTTATACCCCTAATACACACTAGGCAACTTAAGATATGGTGCATGGAACTAGGAGGTACTTCTGGGGCACAGGTTTTTACTAGCCCCCGTTATTCCGCCCTAATACAATCTCTTAAGCAATGGAGCACGGTACTTCCAGGTGCTTCCTGGCGTGCAGGTTTTCGGTAGTCCATTCGTCGTCTGAAACCCGATAAGCCTGGCAGGTCTGGTTTTTCGGGGCCAGGGTATATAGGTAGCCTCTAATGCGTGCGCTTTGCACTCACTAGTTCTGCGCTTATATGTACCACCTTCCATTAACCGGTGGCCCCGCCTACAGAGTCTGTCACATCTGACGGAGTTCAACCCTAGAAAGAGGCCTCTATAACTGTATAGAAAAAGTGCCGCTTTCTTTACTATACGTTTTTAATCGCTTTCGGCCATTTACCTCCCCTATGACTCCACTTTTTGCTTAAAGGGGCCCTTTAATGCCGATTTCAAGTGCGCTGCACTGAAATGCAACGCGCGGCCAGAAACAGCAATTTTGGCAATGTAAACGTAGATTGAAGGCGTCAGGTACAGCAATCGGTCACCATCAGGCTGTCAACACCTACTGCAGGGCAAATGCCGCTCCCGTAGATCTCCAATTATCCCGGTCCTGTGCTAACTGCGACCAATGTATCCGCGCAAACTTCCTGATCTCATCTGCCCACCAAACTTTCTGCCACCCCCTGCCCCGCTTGCCTTCTCTGGGGATCCACCCTGTTACCGTTAATGACCAAAGGTTATCTTGCCTTCGCATTTCATGAGCTGCCCACACTCATTTCTTCTTAATTTCTACTAATATGTCATTAACACGCGTCTGTTCCCTGATCCACTCCGCTCTCTTCATGCTCTTAATGTCCCACGTAACGGAGGATGATCGGTATGATCGGAAGATAATAGGCAGCAATCGGTATTTACTGCGTAATACGCAGTAAATGTGAGCAAGGCTCATTAGAGCTGGAACATGACGCAGTGATGTTACAAATACCGTAGTTAGGTCTGCAGACACGCGTGTGCCGGGCAGATGGGTGTCAGTAATGCGCATGCGCAGAAACTAACCCAAGCCTTGCGAACATTCGCATTTGTGATCCGTGCCTCCACTGCGCACGCATCTCCACCGCGTGCGTTCCACTGAAACAGTCAGTTGTGCACATATTTTGCCTTCTCTTCAGCTCTTCGCAGCGAACCTGCTTCCACACGGAGGTGAGGGGCCTTTATTGCATTCGTAAGCAAGAGCAATTAGAGGTATAAAAGCTTCCGGTCTTGTCATCCTGATCCCCACAGACAGCGCTCCAAATTATTCTCCGGAAGATCTAATAAATTTGGATCTGCAATACACGTAGTGCAGAGAAGGGGCTTTTCGTGTGTGAGCGCAAGTTTCCTTCGAAGAAGAGAGAGAAAAAAAAGCTGGTGTAAAAAATGGAGCTCTTCTCTCTCCTTGATAAATCCATTTGTGATGTTCGCTGGCCTTGGAGAAGATGATCCAAGGCTTCTCAATGTCAGTGCTTCTCCAGGCGAATCATATCCTGCACATGGATCGTTGCCAAAAGAGACAGGAAAGAAAAGAAAGCTTAGAAAAACGCCAATAGCTGAAATTCTTTCTCGGCCCGCTTGCGGTTTCGGTGTACGGCTGTATCCCCAAAATAGTCTTCACCAGGAACAACGGCGAATGACTCCGTATTGCAAAATTACGGATCAGGAGCTAACTACACCCGAGTAGTAAGAAAAATACTATAATAGCAGACCCTACGTTTCTTCTTTTTCTTGGAGTGTTTTATGCCGCAACATTGAGACAACGTTCACGAAATTTATTTTAATTGAGTCACCAGTAAAGCTTCCTTCGTTCCTTAGTCACACCGAGGATGTACCTTTTGCCCGTCTTAGACCATCGCTGAAATTAAACATCGCTATACTGGCTTCCAAAATTGGCGGCTGCGCTCGAGTTTTGATAAATGACAGAGACACGAATCGGAGTAGTTAGAACCGAAAAAAAGAAAATATATCTCCAACGTAGGCGTGTGACCAAGTATATAAATATCCGTTAACACCACCGCCAATGACGACAGCTACCCATGCAGCGGTATAGACATGCGTGGATTTCAAAATTTTAATACACTGTCCAGAGAGAATCTAAATGCAGACGCTTCCGCGTTGAGGCAACTTGATATTGATATCGACGTCTTTCAATACCACAGTATTTTTAGTTTTGAGTCCGGCGAACCCATGAAACGTGAACATAACTCTACCAGGAACCGTTTCCTCTCGTTTACGGGCCGCTGCCATTACAGAGAGGAGAAACAGGGGCAAGACTGTTACGACAGGTTAACCTTTACGGCAACGAGTGGTGCCAGCAAAGACTCTGTTACAAAACCCTGTTGGACAAAAACAAGCACTCCGTTCGTTACAGTCCGTCAATAGAATTACAAAAGCAAGGAAAGTAAATGGGTAAGTCCAATGGCTCCAGCTAGCATAGATATGTCTAGCTAGCGCCCAATAGCGTCCAGGCAGCAATACACGTAGCCAAAGCCAATACAGCTGCTACTGCAGCACTCCTACTCCAGCCTCATGAAAGGACCACATTAGCCGACACGAAATTTTACAGGGCGTTTACATATTTGCGCGATTCTAACGCGCCCCCGATATTAACGTGCAGGTAAGTTTACGTAGAAAAGTTTGAAACACATCACTTCAAGCTGAATCTTTCCCGAAGATTTACAATTGGATTCTGAGGGGAGTCCGTGGCCGTTGTAAAGCTGCTGGTCGCTTTGAAGCCGATTTCGGCTTTCTACCCGGTTGTAACGCGCCCACACACTTGAAGCCTAATTTTAGCAAGAAATGACTCGCGTTAGCATCATGCAAATACGGTTATGATAAAAAGAAAACAAGGCGGCTGTATTCCGCAAACTGGTAAAGATTGGCATGCTGCTTGCACATAAATGAATACTACACAGATCTCAAAATTTCGCAATATTGCCTACCAATCTGGAGTGTCCCGTGGCTTACTGGGATAGTTGTGATTTGCAAACCCCTGAAAATACCCTTCAAATTGAGTCCTGATGACGTCTGAATTTTATTTTGAATACCCACTCTCTGTTCACCCAAGCGCATACCAACGTTTCCACGCTTTTATAACTGAAGGCGCATTCGGACAAAAACATCTATACCTAAAAAATGCAATGTAGCCCTTAAAGTACTATTCCAGGATAACGTGCGGCGACAGGATCAACGCTGATCCCGCTTGCTGAATGTCGTGTACGCTCAGCCTCCAGGTGCATACATGGCTTGAGCTGTGTGGAGAGAATTGGCTGGTAAGCACCGGAAGAGCATAACTTAAAGGAAGGCCTCAAACCATTTTTCTACTCCAAACGCGATATGCCTTCTCGTATTATTCGTGAAAGTATAAAAGCAGTTCCTTCGATAGATAAGTGATTTAGCGGCATTGAAAAAACTGATATGAGCCCCCTCCGCATACAATCGATGGAGCTATGTTTAAAAAAACAGCATTCCAGCATTCATATACTCAATTCAGCGAAGCAAGAAAACTGTGTTAGTCTAATGGCAGTCGTTCAGTTCAACGCTAATTGTTGTATGAACCTCGGGGAGGACACAAAATCAGTGTCATTTCGAGCTTACAGGATGAATTTCTAAAAACATCCGCAGGAAAATAATACGCATAGCAAATACTTATGCAGCCGCAGGGTGTCGCCATGACCAATATGTAGACGCGTGTGAGCGAGAGTGCGTGTGTTTGTATTTGCGTTGAGCGGGTGCATCCGCATACGCATGCACATGTATGTCTGCTATGCAAATGTATACTTTGTATACATGACTACACTTATCACTCGCTGCAATGGGGGAATTCTTGTGGCTTCCACGTGGCGTTCTACCCCCTCTCAACAACACCGAAATTCGCGTGCAACAGAGTATAGCGTAAGGGAAGGAGAAACCGAACCTCAAATTTTATTGTTTCCGACAACCCTTAGGCTTGTTAAAGTCCATAGAATTTTCTTGTCTTTGTAGGTTTGGCGAGTTTTAAAAAGGCTCCACTGTTTGGATTAATGCCTAGAGATGTATAAAGAGTGAGTTTACATATATATTATGTACATAGATGTATAAAGAGTTTTACATATTCTATAAAGAATATGTAAAACGTTCAGTGCACCCTAATATGCCCCCCTGGTTTTACTGACACGTTACAGACACTTTTAGGCAGATAGCAAGGACGTTAGTATAACAAGCGATACCGAACAGATATTAGCGAATATGCGGTCGACAAACACCTACTGCAATAGTTGCCGCAACAGCAATGCTGCCGTACAAACAGCTCTTCGTGTTGGTTCGTTGACCAGTGGCAATGGTACACTAACAGTGGTGCAAGTTAGTATGCAGTATAGCATTGCGCGTTAAAGGTCTTCATTAGGGTTCCACACTGCGAAAAAAACTAGGAGAAGCTTTCGACGCCACTTTCACAAGACTGAAATAAATTATCTTACACCAGTGTTGGAGCTTTCCAAAAGACGCGCACCTAATTGGAATCTTTTATTGATATCGCATTATTCACTTGGGTCATTTTCCCGCCTGACACTGTGGTCTCTTATGGCGCGCCAGGAGAAGACATAATTAAGCCCCTGTGCAACAAGACGGCGCAGTGTATGTTGCGACAGACTGTCAAGAGAAAAGGCACAAAGTCGAACGCTTTGTACACTCACACAGAACGACGCAAATCGGTGCCAGTTTCTTTGAAGGCAAACATTACAGGCGAGGCATCGCAAGCTGCTGCTCCCTACAAATACTGCTGCGACGAAACAAAATAAAAGTAAGGAGAAAGCGTTCACAAAGTGTGACCGAAAAAGCTTTTTTTCAGGAGTTTCTAATACTCGGTCGCTGTAAATAGACTCGGATTCGCTTTGAAGCGTCATGCGAAAACGGCCCACGCTGCGACAGTTTGAGCTGCCATTCGTTCCTCGCTCGCTTGCCAAAGCAGGATTTTAGTAATTTTGCAATTCATAATGGCGCAAAGCTGTTAAGCTTCTTTGACACCTGCGCTAACGAGAAGTTGTGCGTTACGCACAGGTATTGCTTCTGATTGCCTTAAGTAAAAGCGATCGGGTGGGTGTGCTTGATATCCCTTGTCAAAAAAGGCAGTTCGCTGTTTTCCGGTAATCCCTTAAATGAATGGCTGCGAAGTGCAATCATGGGGTAAAATCCTGCGTCCCTGAAGCCAGAACTAGTCAGATTGGATGGTTTCGCAAAAAGAGTTCAGCATTGTATTGTTTTGTAATAGTGCGCTTGAGTCTGACCACTCAATAACATGTTTTGAGCGGATATTTAAAAACAAAAAAAAAATAAAGTTGTGCTGCCTCATGCGGTGCTTTCAACCCGAAGACACATTGTTCAATGCCAGGATTTGCATCCTATCGACTGAAAAAAAATCCAGAGGAGAAGTTAACGCACTGAAAAGACAACATTAAAGCTTCAGGCAGTGCACCTCGAATAAAATGATGGAACTTATGCCAAAGCTTCACTGTTATGATGTGTAAAAATGAAGTTTAAGGTAGTTGGAACACGTGCGTGCGTTAGAGGAGCTGATGCAGTCGAACACTTGAAAGTTTGTTGTCCGGAGTCATACATTAAAAGTAAAAGTGACAAACAAGGCACCAAAAATAATGCGACAAAAAGATGGTAAATAACGACGTTTTTGTCACTCTCACGCCATTATTGGTCCCACTGTTTAACAAAATGTCTGAACAGCGCGTGAACTTCAATACACGTCGGATGCATAGTGCCACCATTTTGCTGCCTACCACAGATACCACACCTTCGTTGAGTTTATATTTTGCACATTTACGAATCTAATTCATATACACATTTCCTTCCCCATTTTGCTGCCATGCATTAGTTTGTAGCTATGTGCTTACTAATTTTACTGAATGCTCCCAGAAGGCTGTAGGGTAATATTAAACAATAAATAAGTGATCTTTGAGCAAGAACCATACGTGTGGTATACTTTTAAAAAATACTTTTACGTGAGTGTGTGTGTTTTCCTGTGTGGGCGTCTCTGTCCCACGTTTGGAAAATGTTCAGGATCCAATCCTCATAACTCTCTTCCCAGTAGTAGTGCGAAAAATAGAAGCCACAATATCAGCGCTATTTCATAGGTTGGTTATGCTAGTACAGGCAGTTCAGGCAGTGCAGCACCATACGCGCGTCCTCTCACCGTTCATATACATTCTGCGAATAGCGTAAGCTGAATGAAATGGCGCAGCTTGCACTAGAGGTGCAAGGCTGAAGAAACAGCAGAGCTGGCGGCCACTCTCCTCTTTGTCGGAGACCCGGCTGTTGCACTTCACCTGGATTTTCTAACTTGCCGCTGCAAATTCTCCATGTCTGACAGGCCCGAATTGTTTTATCCGCAGGCTTTGACATCTCCCCCAAGGTGAACCGCGTTACCACGTGCTGTAGCCCGAGGCAACCGGCTTCGCGAACTGTGCGTTTCTAGCGCAAACTCCGCGTCTGTAGCCCGGAGTGCAGTGATTGACTGATGTTCCCGGAATGACAGCTTTCTAGGACTGACAGCTCCTTTATACCTTTCTCTCTATCTCTCTCTCTCCTTTATCCTATCCCTCCCCCTCTACATCCCTTCCCCTGCAGCTGGGTTGTATGCAGGTGAGCTCCCTGCCGAGCTCAAAATATCCCCAGCGCATTTCCTTTCCTTTTCCTGTCGCAAACCACAACCACCGACCACCACTTCACGCGAACGCACGTGACCTGCCGAGATTGAAGAGCACGCGAGAGATCACGCCACGAACGCTGGACAGAGTGTTTTCGAAGGTTGAGCTGGCCGGCGTCAGGCGCTCCTTACCAGGCGCATGCTCACGTGTACTCGGTATTCCTTTTTGGTATTTTTGCGAGCTCCTCACGTGGCTCAAGCCTAAGTGCAAGCCTGAAAGACTCCGGGCGCTCCGCACAGGGCGCACGCCCACGTGCGGTTCATATTTTTTGGTATTTGATTCTGGTAACGCTGGACGGCGGAAGGAAGAGCCTTAAACAGCTCTGGTGTTAAAATATTTCGCTACCTTGTACGTGTCCAAATGAGAAAGATGTGATGGCGAAACCCGATGCTCCTAGTATCCTGCAATCAAAGTGCTGGCCCAAGTGTGCACGGAGCCTCGAGTAATGCTTGCCATGGTGGCAGGGTGTCATGTTGATACGGATCTCATATATACCGCCTCTACATTTTACACAAACCTCATGTCCTTATTTTTATTCTCTTTGCAAACTCAACGCTTGGCCTCACCAACACCTTCCGATCGAGCGATTCGTTCAACCAGAGCTTCTGCAGCATGTCCGTGCCCTTTGGCTCCTGCCTGGCGAAGCCGTCTGCCCACTAGCATCGTAACAGCTGTTCTGCCATGCAGCCGTGCAGCCTAGTCGTAAAAGCATTTCAGAATACTTAAGCGCTGGCTGTCAAGCATCTATATTTTTTCGTCATCAATAATAGTCTTAGAAGCCTTCTTTTCCAAATAACACACAAAAGTTTCAAGCACTATCAGCTTATCTGAACTTCGTTCAGCTATGTTTAGCAAACAACCTTAAGTTACATACGGCGCAAAGTTATGTCGAACGATTCAAGTAAAGCAGCAAACGGTGTTGCTGTCGATTCGGACGTTTTGTGAAGACATAAGCATGTACACCCATTCTGTTGTTTCCTCCCGGCACCAGGACAACGAACGTGGGCAACCAGTTTGGAAAACTTGGAAAAACAAGTGGAGCCTCCGCTAACTAGGTGCAGAAAAAGTAATTGCACCTTACAAAATTTTCAGCTGCTAATTACAAATGAGAAAAATGCGTTTCTTGTTTCTGTGGTAATAGCTTCAAGCTATCTAAAATAATTACGCACCCGCACTGATGAGTGCAGCTTGCGCCATTTCCGCGCGTTTCTTACTCCCGTCAAGTTAAAACACCTCGTTTTAGAAATTATACCTTCAAACAACCAGAGCTGCAGGCTAAAAATGAAACTCCATGAGAATTGTACCCTTGATTGCTTAAGTCTTGTAAGGAACTATAATTATCGTTCACTTTGGAGCGGGATGCTCAGTGCACACAGATACGCTTTATTTTTGTGCCTTGTGCACGTTATCGTGATTAGGGAGATTAATTTCAAGAGCCCTTCTTTAGCAAGTCTTCACAGACAAATTTAGAATTTCGTTGCTGTATATTTGTCTGACGTCGGCTGTGAAATTTGTGCAGCTATAATAATGAGCGCGTTTTTCTCACTTTAAGGAGGACTTACCATTAGATAAGCCATTCTTAATGTGGCTGTCTGCATAAATTTCTTTTGTGCCTGATAATTTAGTTGAGGTGAGCATTTTAGAAGGACGCTGGCCGGATACTCGCTAGTCCAATGCCGGAGAAATTCTCCTGAATTCTGCAACTCGTGCTACGTTTACATTAGACAGCGCCTGTACATTTCACTGAGAGAGTGCTAGGGAATTGCTCGGCGTGAACGAATCGTTCTTTCTTTTCCGTCTGGTCCCATCGACAAGGCACCTTTTAAAGGGAAGCTTTCTTTGGCTCTTCTCTTGGCTTTCAGGGGAGCGGCTGTTGCTGCTCTGTTCTTGTCGGGTGCGTCTGTGGGTTTTATTTTACAACAGTTAACGCTGGCGTTCGGGTATTACGTCCGCAGGGTGCAAAAAGACTCGTGCAGAAAGGAGGGGGGGGGGGGGTTGCTATACAAGATAACGCTGGCCTCCCGGTTCCATGCCCCAGTGCCCAGCCTGGGAAGCGACCAGTGGTACAGTGCCCAAGAAAGCCCCGGTTTATGCCTGCCTCACGTTCTCTACGCTTGGACCTGGTGGCACCTTTGCCAGTGAGATTGAGACGTCGAACGTCTCGTCTTACGTCCCGTCTTCTCTGTGCACACACCACTGCTCCTCGTTGCTGAAAACTCACCATCTGCGCGAAGCGAAATAACACTAGAAATTTACACAAGCACGTACATTTCAACTCAAGTATGCCCTGAAAAAAGCTTCGCGTTACGTCGATTCCCACCAATACGTGAATCCGCATTTTAACAGCGGCACTCTTTAAGCTTTCCTCTGTCCGTGCGGATCGCTAACTGAAAATTCCGCTCAACGAAGTGGAGAGGGCAAAATTATAGGCCAAGATGTGTGAGGGACAGTAGCAAGGATGAAAGGAGACCGTGAGCATGTGTGTGGGAGTGCGCGCCTCAAGTAAAAAAACGCTTCCTGTGGTCAGAATCGAAACTGCGTCCATCGCGTAATGACGCGCTATGATTTCTGTATCATCGCATTTAGAGCGCTCAGTATTTCCTTTCAGCTAGCTGGGGCAGCTTATCTGTACATTTGGCGGAGCTCCCAGGCATTATCTTGGATGCCACAGGATTTGTGAGGTTAGAAGAACAGGTGAGCGCTTCCCAGAATTGAATAAAGGGCAGGCTCTTTGCTATCGAGGACATCGAGAATCGAGACAGATGGGAGCATGTTCTGGGATACCTGTTCCACAGACAGGTAGCAGGAATGTGAAGGAAGCATTTATCAGTAGCGAAAAATAGTCGCCGCCGTTGTGATCAAGCTGAACCCGAGGTGCAGGTTTTAGATGGTTCAAGCATATCCAACCACTTCTAGCTGCCACGATGATGAGGGTGTTCGCAGTCTGTACCAATTAGAGAATGGCAGGTGATTTAATGAAGGTCACGGAACACGGTGGTGATAAAAGACCAACGGAAATGAAATGGAGAAGCAAGTAGGCAAGCGGGAAGAGGGAACCTTAGAATGGGTAGCCGGAATGGCCGAGGTGACACACTGGTGGGATGTACAAAGAGAAATGACCGGACGATAATGAATGCATTCTTCCGCAAATAAAGTATACGGAAGGGGCATGAAAAACACCAATGATACAACTAGGAATGAACTCGGCTCTGAAGGACGTCGCGTTATAAGCCAAAGTCAATATCAGTTTATCACTGGTTTGCGAGGCCCTGTCAAACAGCAAGACAGGTGCGGTTGGAAGTTTATGAAAGAGGTCTTCGCCTTGCACTAGACATATATGACGACGTTACGACGTGACGATGGCGACGTCCATAATGATAATAATGATGATGATGGTGGTAATGAGGTTCATGATGAGAATAAGGGAAACTGTGGGCGAGGGAAAAGCTACGAAGCCAAGAAGTGTAGTTGAGATGGATTCAAGATGACTTATGTGGTATACGAAGAACAGATACCAATATTTGTTTTCCGCGTACAACCATAAGCTTGGGTTGCGTCGACGTCTGCTCTAACAACGTGGCGGCACCTTTACTGGCATTTTAAAAAATAAAATGAGACACAAACTATGAGAAGGTTATGCCTAAGTGCGTTACTCTGTCCAAAGTTTTTGTTTCGATTTCTGCCTTATTTATTTGTATTGTTTTGTTTACATTTCTGGGCACGTTTTATAAATAATATAAAATTTCTTTCCTTTGATCCCTTAAACCCGGTCATTAGAGTTTTACGTACATCAACGACTAGGATTATACACAAAAATGAACGAAGATTCTGTTCATGGAACAAAATTCACCCTTATTTATGCCTGCACCAAGTACATTATTTACCCACTTTTCTAAACGGCTTCGTTTCCGGGAAGTTTTTCTACTGAATAAAGCAAAAAAATGAGCAAACAAATGTTTCAGCCATTGGCACAGGCTTGAAGAAGGTATTTTTTTTTTTGTGATAACAGCCCCCAAAATACGGAAAGACGATATACATGGGTCAGTAAGGGAAAAAAATCGAAGAAATAAAAGAAACACCGGAACCATATTGCTAGTATTCTTTCGTACACCTCCCGTGTACCTAGAGGCTCTCTGTATGCCGGAATTTCGGATGCGCCCTGATTTTCAATTCCTACAGCTCACACAAAACTGAATAGTACGTGAAGGGGGAACTTGCAGTTCTCTTTGCCGGTAGTTCAGTTTATCCCCATAGCACGTTAATATTTGTGTGTTTGTAAGTTTCTCCATATCTGACAGACACACGGGGAAAACTTTCTTCAGAAGGCATTTCTCCCGAAGGAAAACTTTCTCCCGTTTTGTGCCGCGAGTTGAGGAGTTCGGTTGCACTGTTTGATTTCATAGAAAGAGAGTTTTCCTATACTTTATTATTCAACTGTGTTCATTCGGCTGTTAGTGCTCATGCCTGTGATCTGTCTCTCCTTCGCCCTCTTCGAGACATTTTTAGGGGCTCTTTTAGCTTTAAGAGCTACCTCCCCCCTCCCCCTTGTTTTGGCCAAAGTATGTTTAAATTTTTTGAAAATGTTCACCTTCATCCGCCTCAGCGCTCTTTTTTAAAGTACATTCCTAAGCATGTGCCAGTGCATTCCTTATGTAGCATGCTTTCGCGATAAAAGCTTCTCCACAAGCTTTTTGCTATCTTCTTCTGAAATATTTTCATTCCTTTTATTTTCTGTTTTTTACAGTGCTGCGTCGACAAATTCTGCGTCTTGTACACTTACAACCGTGCTTCAAATCTTGAGCCAAGTAACTGAACAACTTATAGAGAATAGCGCTTACAACTACTGCTCAGAGGGTATTATTATGTCCTTTTAGCAGAAGATTTCTGCACGAAACTGAGTGGGCTATAAGAATGGATGAGCCATGTGAACGCGAACGTCTTTCCGAATGCGGGTGACCCCGAAACATGGAGTGAGAGATGAAGTTTTTACACTTGAGAGAGCGGTAACAGCACAAATTTCTTTTCCCCTCTTCATTTTTCTTTAAGTTCAAAGCACTTTAGCTACCATTCTCCCTGCTGAGTTTCATAAAACCGGCGTGTTGACCATCATCATGGATACTAAGTAGTACAAGGGAGAAATAATAACACAAGAACGTTACTTGGCCGGCAGTGCAGAGCCCTGGCGTCCACAGAGCGTCCACGCAGCTGGTGTCCCAAAAGGAATACGACATCTGTCGCACAGCGTCATCTAACAAAACAGTGGCAGCAAGGTGAATCAAACCAAGGGACGTGCCATCACAGGCAATTAAATAGTGACTTAAGCAGTGCTCTGCGACGACTCCGCGTGAAACATGGCGTTAAAAGTACTTTAAATATCCACGAAAAGGTGCAGGGAGGGTAAATAAAAGACAAATAGAAGACACGTGCACACCACCTGGATCCATAGCCCGTGCTTAACAAGTAAAACACACAAAAATTTTCAAGGTTATTCCGCCCTGCGGAGCGATGATTAGCGAAGCTGTAAACGTCATAATAAATTATAATTAATTAGTGCGTCACTTAATGCCCCTTTGCGACGACGGTCACATTGTATTTATTGTCGCTGTGGTATGCACCGACCGGTATACTCGCAACAGCAGACACATTCTTGGATAAACCGAAATCGACGCGCCAACGCCGCTGGGTTGTCGGTTAGGCCGAATCAATGTGAAATCGCAAGCCAAGTGTCTTGGACTCTAAACGCGTAAGCTGCTTCCTTTTCGGTCCGGGCACATTCAAATTACAATCACCGACCCTAGCGTAATCGCAGCTACAATGACAATTCAAGGACATTCCGAGGGCTTCTAAGCACTTCAAACTCTCCTTAGGTCTTGGTGCTTCCGAATGCGATAGCATTAATGTACCCTTGAACGCTTGAGGTGCATTGCTTCCGCCTCCCGTCGTCTAAGGGCTTTGTAATCTTCCCGCCTGAGACGATTTGCTTCATGACACACGTCTGTCTTACGCCTTCGAGTGGCTTCGATCGGTCTCCTACACGTTGCGCCGCTGATTGTTCCTGCCGCCTTGAATCGGGATAGTTGACGACGACAGTAGATTTTACTTCCTGCCTTTCACTTGCTTGGCTGCGTTATTCCTCCGTTTACTCCACCGGCAGAGTACATGCGCGGAGCACTTATTTTCACTTTTTCGGAGCTGAACAGCCGGCTACAGATCTGCCTCGCCCTCTGAAGACAGAATGGCCCTCAGGAGTTTTTGTGTGGGTAGACGAAAATTCTATGCTAACCTCGTCACATAAAGTTGGGCTGTAAAGTTAGGCTAGACACGCTGCCTCGCGCTGCCACAAACAGAGCTAAAAACATAAAAAGCAAAGGAAAACATCAAGAATACCTACACAATTCCTCTAGGACTCTAGCCCTAACCGACCATCTATTTCGCTCCTCTTTCTGACCTTAACCGTATTCATGCTATTAGTAAAATATGGTTCCTCTCACAGTTCTTTCTTGTCTGTAACAGCAAAACTGTTTTCTTATTTTATTCTAGGTAAATACGCATTTTTTCTTTTCCAATCACCACTTCTGAAACAGAGTATGACCACCGACCATTGTTCGCTAGTTTTTATTTTTCTGGCTCCTATCATTACTAATTCTAATTCCCCAAAAGGCATCAAGCCGTACTCAGGCGTTTATTCTATACGCGTGGTGGGAACTTCGGGCGCGCGATTGACGGTCATCAATGCCATTTCCAGCTAACGTCATTTTCCTTCGTTACCACCCCATTTGCATGAAAAGATTGCAGAATTACGGCAGCTTAGAGCTAAAAAACAAGCTAAAAAGCAAATTACTCATAATTTCTGCTACTTCTACCGGTAGTCTTGCGTGCATCACAGAGGTAATTTTCTCAGATGATGAAGAAGTGTGGTGTTCTTTACGTGTTCCGGACCACCGTTCGCAATTGTAATCTCCACAGTTGGCCGCTTAGACCCTTCCCCGTTCACCCCGCCTACCGCCTCGTCTTTCCCGGCTATCGCGGTGGCTTCGCATTGGCTTGGAGAACATCTCGTTTGCAGTAATAGCGGCTCTTCCATAGCCATGCGCCTCAAGCTGCTATTCCCGAGAATACCTCACAAGTATAGCCGTGCTGTTCTGCGTTCGATGGACATTCGGCTGCTTGCCAAACGCGGCCTCGGAATCTGGATGATCGCTACAGGTAATAAAGTAATGTGTCGTTTTTGGTTATCGGCCATTTCTTGACTATGCAGGCGCCTCCTTAGTGAGAATATAAGGGATTAGTGCCCTTGCGAGCGGTGCGACAGACTCTAGATTTGCTGCTGTTTACGGCGCTGCTGTTGAATGCACGTTGTCAGGAGATGGCAATGTAGCTTGCTTCCTATGTACCTACGTTCTACGTCCATACACTGAAACTGTTATTCGTCATCATCATCGACCCATACTGATTTTAATGTTCCGCACATTTTGTCCCCGACCCAACTAGTGTGGCGCTCACTATTTTCAATCCCTTTTCAGAATGACATGGGACCCCGTCAAGCTGATATAACATCAGCTTTCTGTCCCCTCTCCCTGCATATTCTTTGTGCTATGTAAGAAATGCAAATAAACTGAAACTAAACTGAAACACTAACCTAGTCCACCCACACGACACACGTCCGCATGAAAGGACCATACTTCTGGAAGCACACCTGCGTTTACACCCATTCCCACATATGCACACGTAGCACATGCCCACGCTCAAACGACATCGCGACTGTAAGGTAGCAACCGATCAAGCAATAGCTTAACAATGCCTCACTTGCTCCCAGGAAATGGCTTATTTGGCGAAAAAAAAAAGTGCTGTCGCATAATATTTCAAGGTCCCCGCAGTCAAACCGTCCGTCATTTTTGCAACGGTAGAGGCCTAACAACACAGGTGCGAAACATACTACATCCCAGCGTGTAAACATTTTTGATTGTGTTCTACGCAGACGATCAACAGTATAAATTCTATTTCCTCGATTTTCAGCACTCAGAATTGCCTCTCATTTGCCTAAAATTTGCTAATTTAAAACGTGTGAAAAAAAATATAACATATAATAAGTGTTGATGTCTTCATCGAAGTACATGCAACTGCTGATGGTTCGAAAATGTGAGCCACAGTAGGAAAGCTTCTTGTCTCTAGTCTCTATCTTGAGAGGCTTTTCACTCATGTATTGCACAATAATGAGCCATGCGGGCAGTTTCGTGTCAGCTCTTCTCTTTCCCAAAGAAAAAAAAATGCAGTGATTACTCCAAAGAGGAGTGTCATGGCCATTGCTTCCTGTGTCCACTTAATCGGCTTTCCGTGTGCTTCTAATTGTGCAGAACATTGATAATGAATAGAGTGCACCAACAAGCTCTGTTGTCCTATCATAACAATACACTTTTTTTCGAGAACCATTTGCAGTTTTCCAGCTTTCTTCTTTATTCTGTATTCCTAATACCATCTCGAAGTTAACAGCTCGGTTTCTTTACATCCCATCTCTCTCTTTTCCTGAGTGCACGGTTATTTTTTCCCTGAATTGAGTTGCATGGGTTGGCATTTTGTGATCTCTTAGTTCGGACGTGTTTTCTCTTTGTTGCTTGGGCATTCGCGGTCTGTTTCCGGAAATTTGGTTCATGATGTCGGATAGTTACTTCGAATCTTTCCGCATTGTTCAGACGCGAATACTTCCTCTTCGGCTGTTTGTTTAGCTTCCCTAGGCCTAGGGCTTCTGCTCCATGTGATTATAATGCGACGGTTCCGGGTTTCTTCGTAAAGAAAGCGAAGCAATCAGATGACCCATTTCTAGATAGCTCTGTAGTGCCATTTTGTAGCGTCCCATGCGAACTTAAGGCAGGATGGCACACGATCCACAGATGCAAGCTATAAAAATGGTGGCGCCTTGATTTGGGGTGTGAGGCTAGAAATGTGGTTACCCCCCTGTCTTCATTAGTGCATGTCCGGAGAGATAAACATTCTAGAACGGAACTGCCAGTAAAATAAACATGCGTTTATTTAGAGTAGTGCTTTATTGCGAGGCCGGTTGATTATTTTTTTAGGTTTGGAACAAAGTCATTTGATCTTTATTCTATAGCATTTTTGACGCAATTTCACCACAAGCCTTTGCACGGTCGGCTACTGGATCCTATCTGGCACGGTGTTTAATGGAGCGATGTTCGTTTTCAAGCAAGGCGTTCCCCTATGATCATTTTTAATAATACGTCCTAAATTCGAGAGTTGCCTGGTGAGTGGCCGAGAACGAGAAAACCGTCCCCTGAAACGACGGTTATTACGCGTTATGTGCTCAGCCGTACGGACGAATTTTAGAGTAACTACTCATGAGCAGGGACTTAGTAGCGCATACTGAAGGTTTCTTAGTCCTGTGGGGCTCTATGGCTGTCGTCTAAAAGTAAATACCAGCTAATTTTAGTTCTTTCTTGACAGCAAATGTTCTCCCAGGAAAGCGTCACTAGTCAGAAGAAAGTACGCAGCTTTGTTGATGTACGCAGACTGTTACCCTACGACTAACTTCTAAAGTCTGACAGATACGTCACCATCAGCATCATTAAGAATTAGCTACATCTACAGCAGCGCTATAATTTTAGTATCGTACACACGATTACTCTGCCGTTAACGTGTAAATATAATGTTCTCGGCTCCGGCCCTCCAATGGCTAAAACGTGGGAAAACAGCGCGTATTAAACGGGACACAGAGTAGAAGACACAACACACGGCGCTGACGAAGAACCAAACTACCTCTGCGTACCGTTCAATTCGGGCTGTTTTTCACGTTCTTACGATGCGCCAACCAGCCACCTGCTTCCCGTTCCTCCAATTGCCTCGCTCTGCGAGATTGAGATTAGAAGTGGACGTTACTGCAGCCTCGTATTGGTACAACGCCTACTAAATGTTGCTAAAGAGTCTCGACAATTACGAAATACGCTTTGTCAACAACGTGAGCATGCCATTGCCGACGCTACACCGATGCCTCGGTGCTCTTTTTTGGCCCATCGGAAGCAACGTATAGACAGGACTGCATATTCTGCACGGTGTTTACTGTCCGCTGGGACGTTCTACTAGACGTAGTGAAACGGCTGCAAGAGGTCGCACTAACGCAATTCCAGGATATGCAGATTAATCTTCGGTGGTCAGGTCAAAGTTCTCACCAGGAAAAAAATACGCCCAAACGTGTCAGTATCTTATATTGCTTTTCTCATCGCCCGACCCTTCTGCAACGTGTTGACAGTAAACGAAGCGAGAGATGCAATTTCGCGCACGACGCCTCCCCGACGGTAACCCGGAACGGGATCAATAATTAAAGCGGGTGAACGACTACCCGATCACCCAAAGGCTTAATGAGCAGACGCTCACAATCAGCAGTTTTAGCTTCCTCACAGCCTAGACGTTTTGAATACGCGCTTTTTCGAGCTGTGAATTTTCTACCTGGCTTTGCAGCTGAGTCACTTCGCACGACATTTCTCATTTACAGGGCCCCTTCTAGGCACTCAGGCTGTGAGTCCGCGCCTCGCCACTGCCCGAGGCCTCACAACTCGTGCCACATCAGGGAGCTCCATTCATATTGTCACAAGACAACGACGAAGGAGGCAGTGGCGCACGGCTTAATAGACGCCTGAGTGAAGACGGCGACGACCTGAAGGTAGCATAGCCTTGGTTATCTCGTGCCATCATGGCCGCTCATTAAATCATTGCTTGATCAACCATGGTTCGTAAATTTCGTCCTCCCACCACGTCACAATATATACCCGTGTGCACATGCACGAATTCTGTGGAGCGCTGACATAAAGATGCCTTACAAAGAATCAAGAAGAGAGAGAAGAGAGAGAGAGAGAGAAAGAGGTTTACTGAATACTGAGAAGGTTAGCCTCACTAACGGCGGGGATTCTTCTTCAGGTGGGGAGGGGGTGGGGGCAGTTGAATGAATAGACTGATGCGATTAAAGAAAGGAAGAAATAAGATAAAAACCTTAAAACAGAAAGGAGGACAAAAGTTAATAAAATTGTAGTCGAATAAAAACATTGAATAACAGGAGACAACATCTGGGCCCCGGAGTTTAACGAAGCTCGGTCAATCCTGAATCACTTTGAAATGTCAACGAAGCCCTTGTCCCATAAGGCGCGTCAGCGAGATTGCGCTACGCTCCAAGAAAGTAGAGATTACTGTGTACCCGAAGCATAGAAACTTCTTACTTCTGGTCAGTAACAACTTTCAACAAATAAAGGTTAGATTTTGGTCCTTGCCTTCGTTGCCATGTGTAAACAGTTGCTTGTTTGTGCTACCAGCAACCGTATAAGGTTCAAAGAATGCAATGTATGTCCATATAATCGCGTTTACGATGTGTCTGAAATGTGAAAAGTTACAAATCACGCCAACGAGTACTTTCAGAACGAGTAATTTTTTAAAGCGCTCAGCCGTATCACACGGCGGGTACTTACTATAGGCAGTGAACATAGGAACTAGGGCCGTGTTCAAGGTTTGTCACAGCAGGCAGTATTTAGTGCCATCACTGATAACTAAGTACTGTCAAGCCTGCATCTACAACCTGTAGAATATTGAATGCACGATTGAAACGGCTATCCTGGAAAACAAATTTGCCACGCCATATTATTCGATCCAATCCCGTTCAATCGCCCTACATTCTATCTTCTATATCACCCGACCGAGGCATGTACACCCACCGGCTGCATGCCACCGATTCTTGCGTGGGGACGGGAAACCGAAGCGTTTCGTAACAATTTCCCCGGCGTGCAATCGAGCTTGTGAGTTGTGGTCGATCGAACGTGCGTGTTGGGTAGCGTGCGTGGTGAGGTTGAGCAACAAAATTAAGAGTGGCGCTAAACTTGCGGTACGCATTCTTCGCCATAGCCATTACAAATGTGCACTAAGTGAAGGTGGGTCTTGCACATGGGCGACAGTGGTTTAGTACACACTAGTCAGAACTAAATTTTACAGCGAGCGGCTTTTCATAGCTCATTGTAACGGAGTATACAAATGCGCTCGGCTCCTAACGCAAGTGTGTCATTGCTGTAGCTAAGGCCGTGGGCATGGCGCATGAGCGAATAAAATCTTCACTGCTGAGCACCGCGGCTTTCACCGATATATTCCTTTAAGTGCGCTCTTGGAGGTGAGAGTTCAAGCAACTGTGTGCCAGTTGCAACCTGTTACTTGTTCAGCGAGTCTCGAACCAAGTGTACGCGGGTGTTCGAGCTATGCCATCTCAAGGTACGTGATAACTCGCCCATTGTATGGAAAGAAGCTCCCCAATTAGCAGATTTGCAGATATCCTGCTTTGCGTGGTACAGCGAAGTAGGCATTGGACATTTTGGCGTTGTTCTTCGGGTTCGTTGCCGTCGCGATGTCATTGCTAATGACGTCAGTGTTGCGTAGTGTAATGAGGCAGTAGTGGGTGCGTAACTAATGGATCCTGGAACCAGTAAGCCTCTGAAAAAAGGAAAGGAAAAACGCCCGCCGCAAAGGAAAGTTAGTGCCCTTCCATTCTGCGAAGAATGGTGACCAGACAAGCTGTGGTGTGTAATATTAGAGCCGTTGCAGCGGCTAGTTGTCATATAATTTGTTTCTGAATAGTGGCAGTAAAACAACAGAGAAGTTACAGTAGCTGGTGCGTAATGAATAAATTATGGAGCCAATAAGTCTCTGAAAACAAAAAAGAAAGTCCTTAAACGCCCGCACAGAAAACACACAAAAAAGATGTTACTGACTGAAAATCCCCATTATTGCATGTACGAGGAGGATTCGTTGTTGAGGAGTTGTAGCACTTACTACTGTACTGACTACGACACTCTGACTACGACAGCCCTGGTCAATTGAGTCTTTAAAAGTGGCACCGGAGGTACGTACAGGTTCGAAATATGCATGGGCTCCGGAATGCCAGGTGTAGTGCTTTTTTCTGCTTGCATCACGGAATATACAATGCATATATGACACGGCAGTACGGGTGTCGAAAAACCAGAAATTGTAATCCCGGCCTTATTTAAACAATGGTGTACGAAACGCGCGGTCTGTGGGAATCAAAGTGAGAGTAAATAACGCCGCATGGCGCGAATTGGCAGCGTTAGCTCAACCGAGAATCTGCTGCTTCCGCTTGGCGTGACTGCCATTCCCTACATAGTCAGAGCCAAAGCTACCAAGCAATAGCCATGACATTGGCTGCAGAAAGGCTATAGGGCCAGTAGCTCAAAGACTATAAAAACGTGAGATGAACTTTTGTGCAACTAGGAAACCGCTATTGCAATGTTGAATCTGCACAAGGTAATACAGTTCTCTATTGGTTTATTAGCGCTCGTGTGAGAGTTTGCTGCTTCGTTCTTCATCCCTGGTTATCCACGTAGTTTTTTTGAGGCTAAAAGTAACAGCGCCACAAAAACGTAGCTGTGTAGCCGCGGACAACCGTCATTAATTAGCGCGTATTCGTGTTGCCAAACAAAATTGCTTCCCAGGCGCAACCAGTCCATGTGGCGAAAGACACTTAGGCAAAAAAAATATATGTCAACAAAGAGAGGACGAACCTTGCTCGGTCAGATAAGCAGTCTCCAAATAATTACGAATAAAAAAATAGGAGAGTAGGAAAAGGAGAATGAAAAAGAGGACGATCCTAGAACACTTTCGTGTGCTGTACGATAATGAAATCTAGGAACGAGATCTTTGCTGAGAGGAAAAAGAAGGCAAAAAAGTAGAATACGAAAAAGTACACGTCTTAGGTTCTTCTCGAGGGAAAGAAGGGGGAGCTGCAGCGGACGAAGCTCCCGAAGCTCAAGAAGCGCCCAGGCTCTCCCGTCGCTACTTGCCCCCTTCAAAGCGGTCACGCTACGAGAGCACGGTCACTGTTCTCGGCAGAGAGCGAGAAACATTGAACGGAGAAGCACGGACAAATGCGGCAAAAGAAAGCGAGCGAATGAGGAAGACTCGGCAGTGAAGCAACACGCCTGTGGGGCTGCAATAAGGCTGCACTTGTGCCGCTATGGGGAGCTCACGAAGATCACTGGGCCCGTTGGGTGAGCACAAATTAATGAGTCCCTGCAAGATCATTGAGGTGAGTGAGAAAGTAAAAAAAAACGTCTGCTCAGTCACGGCACGCACAGCGGCAAGAAAAGGAAAAAGAATCAATGGTAAGTGCCGTCGCCAAAGCACAGTACAAACTGCGTCGGTCAAACATCCAGCCGGCAGACAAGGGCAGCGTTTCCCTGGCCTTCCAGTTTGTCGTTTCTATTTCCAGAGTCGTCACGAAATGACGGAGACCGTCTGGGAAGACGTATCCGATTGTTGCCCGGAACGTCTTTCGGAGGGCGCTCCCGACAAGAGAGCGAGGAAAGCTGAAAGAGGTTTGAAAGCCTGCCCCGAAGATGGCGCCTAAAAGAAAAGCTATCCTAATGATGTTTTCGGAAAATTCGGCCCTTGGGAGTTTAGTTAGATAGTTACTAGATATCGCAGGATTGGTGCCGTTGCGGCGCCCAATTCACGGATGAAATCAATGCGCGCGGCAGGACTTGTCCCGGACGCATTGCTGCACTGCTGCTTAACAGTCAGCCATAGCTTTCTGATGCCTTGTGATTTCTGAAGCCGTCCACTGCGCGGGAATTTAGCGTTCCAAAGGCTTAAAATGGACGTCAATGCTTTCGCTCGCTGTAAGACCTGGTACTCATGTATATGCGCTAGCCAATGAAGCTGTCACAGATTACTTGGATTGAGCGCTGTAATAGTTCACGCTGATGTTTGTTAAACCTTGCTGTTGGAAGGTGAATGTATACCGGCTCCACATATCTGCTGTAAAATAAGGGGAGAGATGAAACGCCGCGACGTACCGGTGATATGGCGGTGGTACTATTGACAAGCTAACGATTGGCGATAGACCAAGTAGCTCGAGTTAGAGCTGCCAACTTCGTAGCAAGCACAAATGGTGATTGTTAAAGTTTTTACATACGCGGTTCAGACAGAAGGATTGTGGTGTCCTGACACCAGTGACGGAAACATCCATGTATCCGTGTTTTAAATCATGAGCTCGCTGCAAACCTTGCAGTATTGCAGGCCCAAAGCTGGGCGCTCTGTCACATTATGCCGTTCCTCTGTCACTTTTTCTTCATGGCGACCCGGGAGTAGTGCGCTTTGAAGGGCGCTTTAATTTTCACGAATGACATGGCCTCCTCGTTTCCCTTTATTTTGCAGCCTAAGGTGAGGCCCGCGTCACAGACGACGTTCGCGAACCTCCCAGAGAGAAAATCGATCGTCCTGGCCGTTATTGATGTTGTCTGCCTCTCCATACAGACTTGGTTACGTTGGTTTTCTTGCTGGGATGACTTCGAGCGCAGTCCCGCGATCCGGTCGTACTGGGATAAATCACAAAGAAAAATGAAGGTAATCGTTGCATGCATTGGTGAGGCCGACTATTAGGAGCTCCGCTACATTTTCGGAGTGAAGCATCTTCTAGAAACCTCCCCTATGTGCATTTTTTCTTGATTATTCTATATTGGATTTCAGTTTGATGCTACTGGAATAGAGCACTGATGCCGCCTCAGTGATTACCCGATGTTTGCGAAGTCACTGATGTGTGTACGTTGCTGAAGCGTTGTTTTCTTCGTCACTTTTTGTTTGTCTGGTCCAAGAAACACCTGAAGGGAAACGAAGTAAATCCCACAGTTGCTATGGTGAGTAGTTTTACGTGAATACTTTATTGACAAAAGGCAATTTTGTCGCCTAAAATATAAGGCCCTTTGTAAGGAACACCTTCTTATACCGGGCATGTCAGTTAGGAGTTCGCTGCTCAGCACAAAAGTTTTTGTAATTTTCTTGTTTTGATTGAGAGAACAAATATAATCTAGTAGGAAGTGTCTCCTTTAAGCAACCTCCCTCTATTGCGTACAGCTCAGGATACAGTAACGACAAAGAGGCGCTCCTTCTTTATGAATATGAATACGTGAACGTTACAACACAGGTACTGTGGGTTACCACATTGAGGTTTCAACGCGTCGCAAGAAGTTCTCCGCTGGTCGTAACTGGAGAACACTGCCTGAGAACTTGTTAGACTTTCGACTCAGGCAGCGACTGAGCAGCCCCTACTAAAGCCCTTAAAGTAGCTTCAAGTAATGCCGTTCTCATATCGTGCCACCGTCCACGTTTCCAGGGGCTCTTTGTCTTCTTCGTGGTTTTATAGTCTTAATCTTTAGCCAGCGCCTCTCGACAATGGCTTATTCAAGAGAAAGTGTTACAGTAGAATAGCTCTTACAAATATTGTGGAGGTTTTACGCGCAGATGCTAAGATGCGCGCCAGAGCAGTGGATACCAATAATTTTGTCCGTTTGGAATCTCTAACGTCAGCTCGAACCTGAAGAAACGGGCGTTCTTGTTTTTTGCCTTCATCTGAACAACCGCCGCCAGAGCCAGCACCGAACTCGTATCAGTGGACTTAGCCACTAAGCTTCCCCGTCAAGTGCACGCTTGTATAATAGCCTGAAAGGTAAGGTTGTCATGTTGCAGCCCCCTTTTACGAAACGATGCGATAAAAACAACCACGTGAAATATAGTGGAGAAATAAAGATCACGAGGTGTCAAGAAAACGAGGAGAAGAAATTGTTTCGAGAATTCAAAAGCACCGGGGAACAGAGCGCAATGACAACCTCTGTATATCAGCGAGCCGAGTTCGAAAGGTATGTCTGGCCCACTTGTGCCAGCGACGCGTCGCTCCTAAATTGATTTTTGTCGCCAGCGTAGATCGAATGCCGGTTCTGGGTGATATCCGGGCCCAAGAAACACCCGCACGGGACCAACCGATGGCCTCCGTGCGGACCATTCTTGCTCGCGCGACGATGGTACTGCCAGGGAGGTCCTGTCGCTCAATCTCACGTCGGCTCGCCGGTACTATTTCGGGAAAGCAGCATCGATTTCCACGACAACCATTCTCATCCTTCCGCTCCGGGCGCCACCACGCTGAACAAAATTATGCTCGTTCTGTTCGCCTTGACACTTTTGTATTTGCACTTCTTTATTGCATATCAGGCAAGTTTCCTTTTACGCCTGTACTGGCAATCTCGTTCCGTGAGTACTTCGGGGTTCAGGCTACAGCAAAATGGTCTGTTTTGCAACCTGTGTCACAATGCGTTTGTTTTCGTTTTTCTCCCCAACTGGGGTGCTTCGGAACCTAAACTCTGGGACCTCTTTCTGTGGAATATTTTTTCACACATTGTATATTTTGTTACGAATAATAAAATGAAACTGAAACTGTAACTGAAACTGAATGATGAATAAAGCTGTGCATGCCGTGTTTTATGGCCTCCATTATGCAAAAGCTGTCTACCCTGAATTACCTTGCCCTGTATTTCCTTTCCAGTTTTTTTTTCCCCGCGTAAACAGGCTGCATGAGACCCGACGGAGGAATAAAGCCGTGTTTGCCGCGCTATGTGGGCTGTTACCATTCAGCGAGCCGCTATTCCTTCGCGCATGCTGCAAGCTTCGTGCAGTGCTTCTGTGCTCTGCAGCAGAGCCTATCCTCCTCCTGTGCGCCTGCCGCGAGGGTCCCGTTGTCGGTCACTCAACCAGCCTCAGCTACAGAAGATGAAGCCAACAGATCTTCATGTGTATACATGCCCCGCATGGCGGACGCCGCAGCCGAGATCTTCTCTTCCCCCTCTCTCAGACGTAGCGAGCGCCGCTGCTGCCGACCCCTCACGAACTCGGCAAGAGTGTTGTGTGTGCGTGTGTACCCTTTTCGGTAAGGCTTGTTGTTGGGCTAGTTGGTATCGGTACATGGTTGGAAAGCGCTTATTTTGTGACACAAGGGACAAACGTAGAGCGAAGAAAACCAGACAGAACGAATGAGGCGCTACTAACAACTGAAGTTTATTCAACAAGGAAGAAGAAATTATATAGATGATCCACCACTTATGCCAATACTGTGCGCATGCGTCAAATTTCTTTGTTTATTTGTACCGGAGATACTCCTTTTCTTTCTCTAGCAAGGTAATGGAAGGGGAGCTCACACACTCTCCTTCTAATCCCGATCCTTCTAACTTCAGTTGTTAGTAGCGCCTCATTCGTTCTGTCTGGTTTTCTTCGCTCTACGTTTGTCCCTTGTGTCACAAAATAAGCGCTTTTCCAACCATGTACTCTTTTCGGGCCGTGTGCCCAAAATCGCTAGGAAATCCGAACAGCCATTACATCTACTGTGTATAAAACCCGCCCTATCGGTGGGTAGTTAAATTCGTTTTGCGGCAGAATCCGTGCTTTCGCTGGCGAACTGAGCGTCCATACCTCAAATGTACGGCGTTTCCGTTTTTCGAGGGCGACTGAGCCCATTCCATAACTAATGCAGTTCGAGAGCCCAAAATACAGCGCACAATCTAAAAATCTGCCCAAAACTAAGAGAACAGGCGTGCCGCATCTTTTTCCAAACGCGCTTTCGTGTACACTCTACACAGATGCAGGTGCTCTTTTTATAAGCGCGTCTAGCGCCATGACTACGAGCGTAAAGGCAGCAAACAATAAACCGAAAGTGTTCTTATTGCCCTGTCCTTTCCGATTTATAATTTTTCTGCAGTTTGCGCTGTCACGAGATCATTATTAATAAGCTTACGATGATGCTCTATCACAGCCCGAACAGTGGTAGTTAATACCGTACGACTTACCTGTTGCAGTGAATGAGAGCTACCGCAAGGTGCATGCACTTTATGCACTTTTCTGACAGCCCTGGTGCGCAAAAGCCCTGCCCTTCCACAATTTCCGTCTCGCTAGAACGGCATCTCATCTTCAGCGAAATGCGATGTGGTTCCTCGGTCACCGCTGACGTTTGCACGCACAAAGCGACAATCTCAGCGTTTTTACCGCTTTGAATCTTTGACCCCGATCAAAAAAAAAGTCGTCGGCTTAAATTATGCGTTCTTCCTCGCCAAAATAACGCAAATCCACGCTGCAGTCTACGAATCTTAGTACGCAGCAAGCAAAACTGTGATGGGAGATATGTTTTGCGATGCCATTTCGGTTGTTTTCACTAATGTTGCCACACTGCGTCCAGAACTTGGAGTTACCAAGACAGGTGGAGGTAGATAGCGGTGCGGTGCAAAAGTTTAATTCGCAATCCCTCTAAGCAGCTCTAATAGTTTACGTGGCAGAAGCAAACCGCACACGCTCCCCATAAGGTAATGCTGCGTGGAACCGCGTGGCTAAGCGAAGGCTCATTTCCCGGCAGGTCGTTCTCCTTCTAGCTGATTTCCGCCTATGGGCGTCCTGGGCCGATATCCAAAGCTGGACAGCACCAGCGTTCAGCATTTGCACAACAAAAACGCTCTACTGAGAAATCAGGAGGGGCGAGGTAGCGAAGCCTTCGAAACTCCGCTGCCCAAGCTTTTTCTGAATGTGGGCATTGCGGTAACGCTTTTACGGGAACTCAATAATTGGCCAAGTTAAGGGCGCTACAAAGGGTAATGCTAGAAGAAAAAACTGTAGAGCTAGCACGAAGCACTTGCTGACGCTATTCTAAGTGTTCACTCACGGAAAATGTTGATATGTGTACTAGTGGAACAGGTGGAACTGAGTAAACAAGTAAGGTGGTCATAAAACCGAGCAAAGTGCCTTGTGAGGCTAGTTCACCGCCTTCGCAAGAGGTTACTAGTTTGGTCGTTCTTAAACCGAGAAAGAGAGAGAGAGAATACTTTGATTGCCCCAACGAATTGAGAAAAATTATAGCCGGGGAAGATGCTCGTTGCATCGCAAAGCTCCCCTTGAGGAGTTGGGATAGCGAGCTCTTCAATTTGCGGACCTACTTGGACAACACACGAAGATGTGTCTGTGTGGAGAAAGTATGCTGGCGAACGAGCTGACATTGTATACCTGGGAATTTCTACGAATATTTTCGTCGATATATAATGATTACTATTCCCTCCCTCCCTCCCTCCCTCCCTCCCTCCCTCCCTCCCTCCCTCCCTCCCTCCTTTTCCTTCTGTTTGTTTGTAAGAAGCTAGAATTTATATCAACAAGATGAGGTCGATATATTACTGTTCGGGCCTGAAACAAGTGTGTTTGCTCCGAAACGAAAGGGTACTGCAGAGAAAACCAATTTCTGAATGAAAGGCCAATCTTGCAGAAGAAACCGATTTTTTCCGCTTCGTTTTCCCGCGCACGAGAAAACGAGAGCATCCCGAAGGGGAAAGCCAATAATTCTTCGGTCGCCAGGAACTGCGCCGTTTATCAAGGCGGCCTTGTGTACCTTTTCTTTGCACTTTGAGCATAATTGTCGGAGCAAAAAAAGAAGGGGCTGAGATGTTTCGCAATGCATTCAATACTTTTGCCTTGGGCAAATGTCCGTGCCATCTTTGATGCAAAAAGCAATATATCGGAAGTATATTTGTAAGCACCACACAAAAATATTACAAATATAGTTTATAAATAATTTGCTTCATCCTATTAGATTGCAGTTTAGGATTAAAGCTATTAACGGAAATATCAGGTGCACTATTCAATTATCCCCGAACTTGCCGCTCTTTCCACTAAACAAAATAACTCGAAAAGGGCAGTTGGCGTTTTTCCTTTACTATCGTTCACTTTGCATCTGCTGTTCTTCGGTCGTATCCTTGCATGTAAAGGTATCAACGTCTTGTCTCTTACCGCACTGTCAGGCTGAAGAGAAAAAGAACACATCAGTGTTTTTATGTGGCAGAGCAGAAAACATTTAGCTGTAGGTTTTGTCTCAAGTGGTAGCGTAGAGTGTTCTAAACCATACTCGCACGGAAATCACTGCAGGTGATTTTATATTTCGCGCATATATTTTTGAGCCCGGAATCTTTTCGGTGTTTTCGGGACCGGCACCCAACTCACTAGTGATAGCTAAATCGAGACTTCAAAACATTAAGTTTAAGGGGAAATTCTATATTATTGTACAGCCTAACTGCGTTTTCTTTGGAACTAGGAAAACGATAAAGCGCCGTAGGCGTAACACGGCACTTCATCTAAAGTTCCAGTAATCCAATAGATTCAAATTAGGCTGCCACAAAACTATTTGCAGTCAACGAGTGTAGGGGGGGGGGGGGGGGCGAGGGTATAGGGGCCATTTCACACAGCGAAGGCGACTTGACATTGCATCGCTGAAATAACTATTTTATAAATCTGAAACCCCAAGAGTTCCATCCGGAGCACTCGCTCCAACGCACCTGAAAATGGCCTTTCGCGGGGCCGAAACGCGCCAGAAGAACGGCTACACGATTTGACTAAATTTATGGCACTTTAATGCGTTGTTATCCTTCTTAGAGCTAGTAAAGTACGGTTTAGGTGAGAAAGATGTTTATTACGGAACGAAGGCAGTCCAAAGGAGAGTAAAGACACGTTTTTTTGGAGCCACCTATAAGGATAAAAACGAGAAATGGTTCACACGCAGCAACTGAAGGCTTTGCGAGCGTGTTCAGCCAGTTAGAGACCCTGCTCAGTGTTTAACGGCCTGCCTTCATTTATTTCTGAGTGGAGTTTCCTTCCACGCGTGCTTACTCGCTCCCTCTCCAGTCGTCGTATTATCTTCATCTGACTGGGCATCCACATTGCGCTGATTTTTCTTTGTCTGTCTTGTTGTGCACCGTAATGAAAATTCAGAAATCAAACACCTCTACTCCTCTTTTCCCGTACTTCAGAGGCACATATGTTTGGTGCTGTTTTCGCTGTATGTCATTACTCGCCTTTAGATTTCTTGTTCTCTCGGCAGTATGAAGGTGAATCCCCCCTCGGTGGCAGTGCCGCCACGCCGCGCTTATATTCACTTGCCGCCGGAGGGCGCTGCGCTTTAAAAAATAAATATAAAATTCAGACGAAAAAAATTAGAACCGACAGTGAATCATATGAGCAACAATGAAGAAGCGAAAAGACCAAAAGTGACCACACAACAGGAAGAAAAAAAAACGATAGGGCGATCTGGTAGAGAAAAAATGGAATAAAATAAAATAACAATGGGTTTGTCTAGGGTGCCTTCCGACGGTAATATAAGCAATGCACTATATCGACGTCCACCGGCGTATTGTAAAAAAACGGCCGAATCTGGCACTACATCCCTCTACCTAGCGTGAAATAAGGTAACCTAACCCAAAACTAACATATTCTTACGTGGCGGCAGGACGTATGACAGGAACAATGGTTGAATGTGAAGCGATATATTTACATGATAGCGTCCATCCCAGCACCAAGCAAATCAACGCACCACGCACACAACTTCGTCCTCTTCATCTTCTCTTCGTGATATGGCGCCCTCGTCGATGCGTCGACCGTCCCGGTCGAAGGCGCAGTGGATGGGCGAGTACGCGAAATGAAAAATGAGATGATTATAAACAGTGAGGAAGACCATGCCGCCACGGATAAAGGGGATGAGCTCGATGTACCACGACCCACGAACAGTGATTCCCGCCAATGCAGCGGAAACGCCGAAGGCCCTTGGAGACGCGTCGGTGTACATGGGCGGGGGAGCGGATCGTTGTCAGTTCTGGTCACGGCGGGTTACTTCTCGGCTGGTCGTGGCGGCTCGTCGGGAGGGAACGAGGCAGCACACAGAGCCGCTCGAGAGCTCACCTCCCGAGCGGGTCCTAGCCTTGAACCCTTCCATGGAGCCCTGTCAGCTTGAGATCAGCTCCTTTCCTTTCGTGAGATTACGTCTCATTACCGCCTCTCCCGCCGTCTACTGCCCCCTGCACACCCGGCACTCTCTCACACCGAAGAACGCCTATGGCGCTTAGTGCAAACGTACACCCTTCCTTGACTGTCCCGCCTGCACCGCATGTACCCCGGTCTGTACCCTTCACCCCACTGCCCCGCTTGTGGTGTGGTCCAAACCATGGATCACCTCCTCTGGCAATTCCCCCACAACCCATTCCCCCCATATCGAGACGGTGAGTACTGGGCGAGGGCGTTGGGCAGCTCGGATTCGGTGGTGCAAGATGCCATCGTCGCCCGGGCTGCCAAAGCCACCGGGGACCTTCCTCCCTTGGTCACCACCCCTCCCCAGAATTAGCCCTTGCGGCAATAAAAGTTTTGTCTTTTTCTCTCTCTCTCTTTCGTCGGCTGGGGACACGGGGCTGGGGACGTGGACGCGTCCATCCGGAGCTGGGGCAAGCCGATGCAATCCAGAAACCCTCAGGAAAACGCATCAGGAACAGAGGCGGGCAATGCTTGAGTGTCGGTATGTATGTGAAGCGATATATTTTCATGGTGGCGTCCATCACAGCACCAAGCAAAGCCACGCACCACGCACACAACTTCGCCCTCTTCATCTTCTCTTCGTGACAATATGATGACCGAGCGAACTCAAAGCATTTATTTAGAACACCAAAGACTAACCTAAACCATGAAAACTATATTTCGATTTAAAGTTGAAAAAAAATATTCGAGGCAAGAGCCAGTCTTGAAGCAGCTTCCTAGCATAAAGAAGCTATGCCCGAACCTCTACACTAGAACGACACGCACTGCGAGCAGTGCTATCCTAGTCCTGATTATTCGAATGTCTTCGGTCGGCAGACTAGTTATGCGTGCAGCGCTGAGCTAGAACGCCGTCGGACTGCACTTTAGGCACTCAGAAAAAAACTTCAGGAGCCATTATGCTCTGTGGAGGTGGATGACCAGAGAAAGTTGAGTCCGGCCTGTACCCTGCCTCCCCATCACGACGACAGAACAGAAACGAAATTTAAAACGGAGAATGGCGACTTCCCGTTGGCGAAGGGAGCGCCATCCGGAGGATCCGGAAGACGTTAGACTCACAAGTGCTGGGAACGCCGATAAAGATCGATAACGAACAGTGCGAATGTAGACATAGCCAACGTGGGTTGCACAACGGCAAATCTTTGAGAAAGATTTAGTGTGTACCCAAGATCCTACTCATGTTGAACATTATTCCTACTGAAAACTACTGTATTCAAAATGCATAACCAAGTAAGGAGGCGTGTACGCTCTGCGTAACCAAACAATTTTGCATTAGATTCTGGACCTGAACTTCTGAGCATGCAGAACAAACATGCACGGAACCATATTTGTAAACAGCTTCGCTGTAAAACGTTGTAAGAGGTGTAACGGATGGCGATGTTGGGTATCACAAACAAAGATCTCTGCAATAACACCAAAAGTATTGTTTTCTACTATCGAAGTATCGAAGTATTTCTACTATCGAAGTTTTTGACTATCAAATGTATTGTTTCTACTATCGATCCCACTATCGAAGTATTGCATGGTTCGATAGTAAGATCTGGAAAGCGTGCTTCTTTTCTAGATCCGATACCGGCAGACCCCGAAACGTGATACCAGAGCAACAAAGACTAGACGAGACACACGCTGCCCGACCTTCGCTGTGAAAAATGGCTCTGCTACTATTACTTGGCTTAAAGTATAAGGAATGGGCAGCCTTAGGCTACAAATAGCGGCCTCGACTGAGCCCATGCTGTGCGCGCCTGTTTGAGGGAAGCTCGAAGTACTGCGGTGCACAGTTTAAAAAAGAAGGAGCAAAAAACTACTCGCCGGGCTTGTCGGTTTGTGGTCTACCCGCCTAATGAAGAGCCATACGAAAAGCCTTACTCAAAAAATGCATGTCATTTACTCCCTACTGCACACTTTTTACAAAAACAACCGTACAAAATGATGCCGCGATAAGCCACTCATTTGATTTAATGACCTTTTTTTCCGAAACGAGGCAAGTGCTTAGAGTTTTAATGGGACAGCTGTTTAAGCTTTTAGTTTCGCTGAATAGCGTTACCAAAAAATAATAGCGAGCAGAAAGAACGAGCGCAAGTGAGCGTATGCCTCGTGAAGAGCGCCTAGCGTTGGCCACGCTTTCGCGAGGGATCGCACCGCGTGAGGAGTTCGCAAAAATAACAGAAAATACCGAACGCACGTGAGCGTGCCCCTCGAAAGAAGCGCCCGCAGTCTGTTAGCTCGACCTTCGAGAACACTGTGCCAAGAGTTCGTGGCGTGATGTCTTGCGTGCTCTTCTACTCGCTAGTTCACGTGTGTTCGCGCCTGAAGTGGGGAGCACAGACACCGAGCTCGCGCTACAGACACCAAGTTCGCGAAGCCGGTAACAGCGGGCTGTAGCGCGTACACTCTAAGAAAAAAGGGTGTGGTAGTTTCTCCCTGAAGGGTGAAACAGGAATGTATCATATATTTCTCCCTAAGAGGTAGAAAGATTCTCCCTTTAAGAGGGAGGAGCGCGTTTCTACCCCTAGGAGTGGAGGAAGATTTCCCCCTTTCGTGAGCTAATGGAGGAGCGTTCCTCCCCTGGCAGCGTCACCCAAGCAAGGCTTGTCATGCGAGAAAGGCCTAGCGAGCTGATCAATTTGAGGATCGAGGAAGTACAAATACGTAGGTTACTGTGGTTGTGTGCGCTTAAAATACGCTAAAATAACCAGTGAATTACCTACCGAGCACCAGAACTGCGGTTAGCAAGCGATGTCGCCAATCGTATATGCGCGACTTCTTGCAATCGTCTCGCTGCGCGCCCCGTCTACGCGTTCAAAGCGAACGCGCCGCCGTAAACATACCGATTGCTTTCAAAATGCCGCCTTTATTTCCGAAAGGCTCGTAACGCCGCCGTTCACCGCACACGAGATCACAAGCATCCAATGCGGCCGTTTGAGAACAACCAGTTGTTGTTAGTCCTCTTACCTTGCTACAACCGACGCATCAAAACGCGGATCGTCTGCAATCGTAAATCTCAGCGCAAAGGCAATGCAGATAACACGAAAAACGTATCCGTCGCTGTCGCATCCTCGGCAATGCTCGCCCTCTGGCGTGCTCGAAGTAAAGTAATCGTAAACGTTTTAAAATTACCGATAGATGACGCAAAAAAAAGTAGGGGTGAGGAGGGGCAGCTACTAAGCATCACTATCAGTGGGAACTTACTCAAGGCGCTTCCTTGGTTTCCTTTATGGATAACGTATATTATTATAGCCAACATCACGGAGGCCGCATGTGGGCGGGCACATATTGGGAAGAAACATAGCACAACACAGCGACATACACTTCATTAAAGGCACTGCCAACGCACAGTACACGCAACACACAACATCGCAAGCATAATACACGTATACACCACCACATATAGTACACTTCTAACATGTCCGCATGGTCACAAGGCACAACTAAACATTGAAACTGCGACGAAGTATTTATAACCCTGATCGCCGAGAATGCAGGTAGGAACAGTGAGATCGTTGCTTGTTTCGATAACCCACGGCAGTGCGTAAGCCTTAGGTGGGTTTTGTTATTTCATCAAATGTAACCCGTGCAATTGGAAACTTGTATTAATTTGAGGTTTTGTAAGAAGCAGGAAAATATCTCAAAGAAGAAAATACGTTTTATGAAACAGTAGGGCAGGTATGTTTGGGTAATGACGCTCATTGCCTCTCCTTCGCTTTTTTAGCGTAGAGCGCACCGCTGGTCTGGCCACCATTTAGCCAAGATGTTACCGAATGGGGGCCTTTTGTTGTTGGTAACTTATGCGTCAATATGCTGCGGTCCGTGCGTGTTGACGAAGAAAAGGGGGCAGTTTACTATCATCGCTGACCTCTGTTACCCTTGGGCGTCAGTATAAAACGTCCACAAATGCAGTGGTAACGTTGAACAGGGCGCAGCAAGCATGCAGCGGTGCCCACAGAATGTGCTTCAAACACACGGCTGGCGAGCCGTGCGTTAGCGTGGCGAGCAGATGGTAATACAGTCGAACACGGATATATCGAACTCCAAGGGGATCGCGAAAGACTTCGATATACCGATAATTCGATATATAAAATACGTCTATCTGAAGATTATCTGACAACTCCGCACATCACTGAGAGTTTTCTGAAGTCGTGGAAAGCGGTAGTTTACCGTTTTGACCCTCAAAGCACGGAAAATCCGAACCGCAGCATGATGACCACCGCACTTTATTATTGAAATGTCTTTGAGGTTCGCTTGTTTTTTTCTTCTGCGTCGTAAAGTTCGCCAAATTGCCTTCAAGATTACAAACACGCACAAATGAGAAAATCAACGCTGTACACTTTGCCACAACATAGGCGAATAACGCTGACGTAACCTCGGCTGCAGTAGGCGGTTGGGAATGTTGTCAGGCACTGAGTGCCGTTATCTTCAGTATCCGAACCGAACACCTCCCCCATCTGGAGGCGTGCAACGAAGTCGCTTTGCACCCGACACGCTCCGTTATAGCCGGGGCGGGTTGTGCTGAATTCGCCTTTACGTCAACGTTGATGCGTGCATCGCCCTCAAAACTACTGCGAGGAATTCTGAACGCCTTTTCAATCAACATCTTTTCAGCAGCCTGCACCCGACGAATTCCCGCCTTCGTTGCTCTGAAATGAATGCCTTGGACAAACCAAACATACAACGCCGCATCGGACCCCCTGCACGAGCCACCAAACAGCTCAATCACTGAAAAAGAGTGCCTCCGGTCAATTTCTTTTGCTCCTTTATGTCCTTTCGCCCCAACCACTATCCGCGTTCTCGCTATCATGGAGCTGCCCCTCGTGCTAGCGTGAAAACAGCTGTTGATGGCCATCGAAGCGACATAATGCCGCGGACGCCACCTCTGTCTCACCAAGCCAGGCAGCTCCTGCGATGAGTCAACATTATCATCAACTCCACCCCATCAGAGGAAGCAAACTTTCAGGGGCACCTTCGGCGCGGAATTCGATATATCGAATTTGCCCGTGATCAGGAGTTCGATACACGCGCACAACAGCCCTATACTTTTGCATGGGATTTTCAAGGGGATGTTTGCACTGTTCGATATAGACAATAATTCGATATATCCGTGTTCGATATATCCGTGTTCAACTGTAATAACAAAAAGACGGCGAGAAAACAAGCAAGCAGCACACCGCAGGGGCGGTGTTTCTCGTAGTCGTCGTATGCGCCCGATCGGCGAAAGCCACAGTGCAACGATGAACGGTTTCGTTTTCGGCGTCGGCGCCGACAGCAGATTGCAGACGACAGGGGAGAATATTTCCTCCCCCGTTTCGGGGTTTCATAGAGGCCGTACAGAGGGCGCTACGTGTAACGAGCTAAAGGGGGAATCTCGCTGGTCCGGGGGAGAAAACCCTCGATTTCCTCCTTTTTTCTGCGTTTTTTTCTTAGAGTGTACTAACGCGGTCGACTTTGGGAGCGATATGAAAGGCTGCGGACAGAGAAATCCCGGCTTGCCACTCAAGGAGAGCTTTCAGCTGCAAGTTCGGAGATCCATGTGAGGTGCAACAGCCGGGTCTCCGATGACGAAGAGGGTCCCCCAGCTCTGCTGTTTCACCGGCCTTGCACCACTAGTGAAAGCTGCGCCATTGTCTTATCAAACGAGGGCACCTGGGCTTTAATGTCGTGAGAAATAGATGGGCATGTATTTGCGCCGTCGATCCGTGGACACCAAATGACGGAAGAACGGCGAACCACGCAGCCCATGTGGAGAGTGAGACGTCACGCGAGGGCTGAGCCCCTGGCACCATTTGCTGTGGTGGCGCTGTGCTCGCCTTTTTGTGAATCAAAAGGGCGAGTGAATCTTCTTGTGAATCAAAATCGTTTGTCCTAAAACGGAAAAAAGTCCCTCTGGGAAAGCGGAAAGTTGGAGAGAGCTGATGGTACACAGTTATGAACAGTACTATTCTGTTGAAAAATGAGGCTAGCTTTCAAGGCATGTAAAATAAAGAAAGGTGAAACTTTCGCAGCTATATTCTTCTTGACAGTTGTGCATCTAATAACAGACTGGTTGTTTTTCACCGCGTTTAAAAACCGATAGTTTTCTTCAGAAAAACCTGTGCTTACCTTCCTTAGTTTTCAGCCTCCTTTTCATTTCTCATCTTCGCAAAACCTGCCTAAACTAAAGCGGTTACAATAAAAGGAGTAAATCAAATATCGTCCCTTACCTTATTTCGATGCAGAATTTATTTTTTCGGGTTATTATCGTGCAGATTCAACAAATATTTATTTGTATTTGATAATGCATCATTCAGGCAATGGTTGACGCTATAATGGTGATAAATTCGGAAAGGTGCTACGCACAGTCACGAGGAGTAACTGCGCGAAACATGACCAACACAAGCCACGCACTCAGAAACCGCCAGGGACATTCTGTTTTTTTAAGCTCTTTTTAACACAGCCCCCCGCTTATGCTTCAACGGATGATGCCAGCTCAGCGCGACTTCTCTCCGTTCTTCCTGTGGGGTATCCGGCACACGTCATTACTCCACATAAAATTTCATTGCAAAGCATCTTGTTAGCTCTAGGCTAGCAGTCTGAATGGGTGCGCAACTTGGAACGTGGGTGCACGCGTTTTAATCTCATAAATTGTGAGCTGACGGTGCTTTACATACCTATAATAGCCGAAATACGAATTATCGAGCACCGCAGAATGTGATGAGTGGCTGAACTCTAAAGAAGCAACAAAGAACAGTTCACAGTGGAAAGTGATTGCATTAACATGCGAGTCCTAAAAAATAAAAGACCAATGACAGCAGCATCCAGTGCGCCATGCTCTCTTAGAACTCGGCCTTTTAATGAAAGCCGAATGAATTAAAATACGAATCGCTAATTGTGACCAAGAATGCTTCGCAGAAGGGCTCGTGATAAAAGTGGCGCAACTCGTCAAGTCTCCTAGTAGCGAAAATCATTACAAGATATATTTTGAAGCACTCAAGAACTTATAAGAAAAAGAAAAACGTTCGTTGAGGGAGCGTCTCTTTTTTAGACAAATGTGCCAGTTATGCAAAACACATCTCGCTGCGGCGCCTGATTCTGGCAGTCGCATCGTGCGTTAGCGAGCTACGACGACAAGGCGAGCCCATAAAGCACTCTGCACTTAAAAAGCACCGAGGTTTGTCGAGACGGTACCAGAAACACCTGAATAAAAGCAGTCATCAAAAGTTAAAACCTCTGGGCTGACGTCAGGAAAGCGCCTTTACCAGCACTTCTTTTTCGTCGCAATCGCCGCCATTCTGCTAAAGCAATAAAATATAGGAAACCGTTAAGGAACCTCTGAGGATGTGTGGCCGTAAGAGCACAAAATGGTCGTGAAAGCAAATGGCGAACTCTGTAGCTTCTTGGGAATGCAATCCATGCCACTAAAGCGTACGTGAGCGCGGACAGGACAAAACCTGTCAGTTTTTCATCCTGACGTATATATCACTTGGTTGCTATTACTCTACTTTAGACATGAGGTGCTTTGGTGTTACGCAATTTGTTCCTGATAGCTCTGGATGCTCACGTTAACTTCTCCGCATTATAGTTATGTTTGCTGTGAAGCACCTTTCAAAGGGGTGCTTCACAGAATCACAGAACCATTGTTGTCGTTTTATCAGATGGGTCACAATTATTGCTTATTCCTGCCTTCGAGGTTAGACTAAACAGATGACTCATCGTAAAAACTTATCAGTAACCAAACAACTTATGACTCATGAATCAGAATCATTTGAGTATTTGGTGGGACATCAGTAAGTCCTTTGGGTAGTACATTTCAATAAGATGATACGGCCCCCGTGGAAGTTCCACCAATTAACGGATACACGACCTGTTGCCCGTGTTCATCCCCGGACAGTTGGTGCTCCGATTCCGCCTTGTATGGACATTGGTAGACTTTCGTCTACGCTGATGTTTGTCGACGCCAGTGCTTCCGATACCTTACTTCATACGGCTCTACTCTGCCCGACTGTGGCTCCCGATTCAGTGACCTGCACTTACATAACAACGGAGAAGTGGCCATCAACGCAGGCAGAACTCCTTGCAGTGCGGGATGCTCTGCTGCACACATCGTTGCTAATCAACCACGCTTCACCACAGTGAACAATTTACACTGATTCGTCGGCAGCTGCTAGAAATCCAAGACATAATGGACACTTATCCGTGTCGTGTGCGCGTGTCATGGCGCCAACGGAATAGCCACCCCGCAATGCAGGCTGTAGATGCCGGAACACACCCCGTGCGTGTGCACTATCCAGCTCCTCTTGCACCTTCGTCAAACGGTGTTCGCCTTGCCAGTGCAAAAGAACGTCTACGGAGCACCGCGCGCGCTCTCATACCCCCGCGCGGTACAGATCTCCCTGGCGGGTTGTCTCGCCAAGATGAGGTCCTGCTCAGACGTCTTCGCCTGGGAGTCGCCCTCACGCCAGCTGTGACGAGGTCCTGGCCTCCTCAATACCATGCCCCGTTCAACTCTACCTGCCCCTTTTGCCCCGCTCCAGTTGACCAAGCTACAGCAGAGCACCTGGTGTAGAGTTGCCCTGCTCTGCGAAGCCTACGCGCTGTGCACATCGCCACCTGCGGCCCGCGCCCCGGGCGTCCGCCAGACTTCATGGCGTGGATACAAGGACCCCATCATGGCCCCCTGCTCCGATTCCTTCGGGAATCCGGGGTGTATCTATACATTTAGTTTCCCCTTATGCTGAATAGCAAACTTCCGCAATAAAAAAAAAAACCGAGCTCTGAAAGTTTTCTCAGTGTGCCAGTGAATTGGGCAGGTGAATGCGTTTGTTTTATATTATTCCCACTGGGTATTTGTAATTTTCTGTTTTTCATTATCTTCTTTTTTTTTTGTTTTTCCACAAAAATTTGGAGGTGGCCAAGGTAAAACCCGTTCAGCGATGGCTTGAGGGTTCCTTAGCCACCCACGGCAACGACGAGCGCCGATCACAAACAAAAGCATATGGCCGTCATGAGTGATAAATAATTACTGAAATTATTCAAAAGTACGTGAGAACAATGATCAAAATAACATTTACACTGCTACAACTGCAACTACAAGTACGGCAAATACGGATAAAAAGTTTGCATATACAATGCCCTTAACAAGTTTACGGGATTGAGTCTCGCAAGTTCACGACATAAATGAAACAAATCATAATGTACTTATGCAGCAATTTGTAAAAACTACAGGCGCATCTAATTCAGGTTGCACAAGGGTGAAAAAGTAAAAAGAGATACAAACATGTAAGAAAAGATGCAAATATTACACAGGACTGCCGCAAAAATAAAGCACAGAACAGTTCCAGCAAAATGCAACAGCAACAAAAGGTAATAAAAGCACATTCGGGTTTGTGTGTGAATAAATCAGTTAAATAAGTAGTGTTTTGCGATGTAAGCTCTATTTCCTGGCTATCAAACCGATTCAGCAAACGTGGCAGGTTCTTTTCAACCATTTTGAGTCAATAATTTGTCCGAGCTTTTGGAACCTTTCATTTCTCTGCTTTCATAGTTTGCTAAGACAATTCATTATTATGTAATTTAGCTATTTAAGTTAATAATAAAAAAAGGGCCCATCTCCCCGCGAGAGGGACTCGAGTAAATGCGTCGCATAGGGGGTGGCTGTATTGCGTTAACGTTTAGTGTTTGGGGAGTTGGTGGTAGTGAATGCGTTGTATCAGCAGCTTCTTGACGTAGTTTGAATGAGTCAAGGATATAAGGCGCGTTCGTAGCCTTCCATTCTGCGTCGGCTTTGTGGCGCAGTGGGCAGAGCACCATGTACCTTGCGTTCCGCCCGCAGGGTCGTGGGATCGAAACCAGGCGCCGTAAGTATTACTTTTTTATATAGTGTAGGGAGAGGGGTGCGGACCTGTTGTTGAGAGCGAGGAGGGTAGCGTGATGCGGAAGAGGAGGAGTGGGGGAGAGGGCGCACCTGGAACGGCTGTTGCGGACACCGAGGCACGCCAACGCCGGGTGACATCGTGAGTTAAAGAAATGCTTTGCATTTAAAAAATTTCTCCCACCTCCCCTCGCGGGAACCCCTGTATAGATGCGACGCATAGGGGGTTCTGTTGTTGTTTCCGTTAGGTTGATTCTCCCATCGCGTGAAATGTGCCGTGAACCCCCTACCGCGGCTATGACGCAACGTGGCGCGGCTATGACGCAGCCCTATCCAACACAATCCCCTTCAATCCATTCCAATCCAATCCAAGCCAAGCCAAGCCAATCCAATCGAATCCAATCCAATGCCCCTCGGGAGAGTGTTCGCTATCGGATAGGAGAGGGGGTGAGCGGTGGAGAGCGCAGCTCGCGCGGCGAGGAGAATGGGGGAGGGGTGTGGCCGGACAACAACAATGCCGTATGGAGGGACAAGGCGAGTGAATGAGATGCAGTCGCATCTAATATTCTTTATAATGCTGGTAGAGAACTCTCTGGCAAGCCGATATTCATACATGTCATTTACTTTCATAATTTTTAACTTCCTAAATAGTTGCGCGGTAGGCTCTGTATATGGCTTGTTTGGAAATATTCTGAGGACTCTTTTCTAGACATTTAGTAATTTTGTTAGGTTTGTTGCGATAGTAGTATCCCAAATTAAATGCGAACCTTGATTCGGCTCACGCAAAGGAGGATCTCCTACAGACAATTATAAATTAGCTCTACGCAGGTTTGTGAAGAATCTGCACACAAAGTTGAGTAGATAGTATAGGAAAATGAAGCTAAACAGATGACAAAAAGAGGCGGCCTGCAAACAAAACGCTCGACTGATGCGGCCCGCCGAGCAAAAAACGATAAGCTAAGCTCAATATCAAGACAATTCTTGATGTTTTCTGTACAGCCAAGGCTAATACCCAATGAAAACACTCCAAACATCATCGGCTGAGCTCGAGTAACGTTCTCTTGTCCAAAATAGTAAGAAAACCAAAGATTGGACTCGAATCCTACCCTATCTTTCCGCAAACCTTTTGTCCCGTCTTTCTTCCCGGTGCCTATCCCCATGCTGACAAAATCTGGTTCCTTGTTCCATGAGGCGTCCTTTAGAGATCAGCCCCGTTCTTTAGAGATCAGCCCCGTTCTTAGAGATCAGCCCCGATCCTTCCTTGCCTCATTGAGCCCTGGTTTCCAGCCCACTGCTCCAATCTGTAACAGCTAGGTTGGAACCCTGATATTACCGCCTTCTTCCCCCTCAGCCGTACTGCATCATCGTATGCTCCCCTTTCCTATTCGTTGTTTTACATCTAACCTGTCTTTTTTGGACGTTCGTTTGTATTTCGACCATCCTTATTGCTGTGATGGAAAGGCCGTCTGTCGCCACTCCTCCTTCCATTATTACTGTTTCCGCGCATGGTGCAGTTACATCCAATCCTTTTGTCGTTAAACTACGGTTTCTCTTTGCCTGATATCACTCGATGACGCAGCTGAGCTGGACTCGCAATTATTTTCTGGCCGCCCTCGTCCAATGCCGGTGCTCGCTTGCCCAGCATCGCCAACCGTTTCCCCTTCTGGCGGTGGCTCCAACTCTGCGTCCACTGCTCAGCATCTGTGAGTTCCCAAGCTGCGCTAAGGTCACTGACTTCTTTCTTTGTCTGGATGATTTATTCCCTCGGCAGAGCAAAGGACCACAGCGATATAATGCTCCTAAGGAAAGGCGAGGAGTGTTCCGAGAGAATAAATTCCTTTTAGGTACGACTGCACTTTGAGGAAGGGGGAAGGCTTCTGTTTCAGCGGCGTGCGCCGACTGTGTTTTTGTTTTGTCCAAATTTAAATCATTTTCTTGCGCCATACTTTCCTTGGCTATCACACCCTAAATATGTTGTCGAACACCACGCCTAAAGTAACTAGCCGCGCGGAAAGTAGGACAAGGTTAACCTTCTTTGAATAAATCTTTTAACGAAGATTATGGCAGTGATACTACCGGATCTGTTACTTAGTCAAAGTTGCAGGTACCGAAAACCTCGTTTTAAAAAAAAATATAGTACTACATTTAGATGGTGTACATTAAAGTAGAATTATGATAAGAGCTTCGCAAGCTCTCAAGTCAGTGCGGGTAAATATTGGATTTTGTGTAAGAGCCCATGCTACAAAACTGATCACTCGCAATGACCGCTCAGGCCTAAACTAAAACACAATAAACATATGATTGCCCTTTAAATTTCTTTCACTCTTCCCCGATGTTCTGCCTCTGTAACGCGTAGAATTTCACGTTTTCTTGGTAGTTAACTGCAAATATTTAAACCACAGAGTTCTGTGCTCTAAGCAAGGAAATAGAGTCCTGGCCGTTTGCCGAGCCAGATGTTCACGGTGATAAAATTCAATGATAGTTTTTGAAACGATGTTCAGCACGTGGCTTGACGGCACTTACCCTTTAATGCTGCTTCTAAAATCCAGATAAAAGTGGTGGCAGGCTTACCTGTAAAAGAAGAAAACGACGCGTTAGACGTACACGCCCAGGAGCGAGTACTGATAGAGCACTCAGTGAAATACAAGACAGGAGAGAAGAAACAAATACATTTAAAAAAAACTAGCCGTCTCAGTTTGCTTCCAAACAAACATTCTCTGATATAGTCAATACTTTCAAGGTGACATCCCCACCGTTTCGGCAAAAAAGTAAGCTTTTGGTTTTTCCTGATATCTTCTCTGGGGCAGCTTTGACTGCTAAATGGTTTTCCTGGGCGTAAGCAACGAACAAAGTGTTTCTGTAGATTGTCCATCGACCACTTGCTCCTTCTTGGTTGAAAATCGCGACTTCGTGGCTGGTATCGTTGCTGTGTAAGCGTAAATATTATTACTTTTATTTTAGGTTGTTATATTTCATTTTATTTATTTTATTTATCCTATTCGAGACACCTGCTTATGATTCTAGATATTTCCTATTTATTAATTCCGCCACAACGCTAGTGTTACCCCATACCGCTTGGGGAATCGTATGTGCGTATGAAAGTGGTTATATACATGAACTTTGTAGTATACTGCAGTCCTGATGCTTACTCTAATTATTTGCCTAGCTTGCTTTGCAGTAGGTTTGATATTTATATGCGTGTACGCACGCGTGCATACGTAGTTGATGGTTTGTTTGTATTCGCGGTGCCACAATGCGGCATTCGTTGCTGGGCAAAGAGTTTATACCTTTTATGTCATATCAACGCTTTCGTAAGTAGGCCCAAATAAATTTTTGACTCCGCACGCCCATGACAGAAGGTTATCAGTGCAATAGTGGCTGTGAATCGTGTAAATTCAACCTAAATTAAATCCCCAAATTACTGCGTTGTCTGAGAATTTGTTTCATTATAGCCACAATTTTTTTTAGATTAGGTATGGTCCTGAGAGCATCAGAACCCGTAAGAACTCCATTTAAACCTCTCGGCCAGCCCGGCCTACATAACAGGGTGTATATTATGGATATTATAGTTTCACAGAGATGTGCTGGCCCTTTCTGCATTTTCGCAATAGTTGGGCTGCCCGTGAATGCGCTTGTATGTATAGCTACCGCCTTTACCTGGCGATTTCTTCACTTGAATTTAGTCATTTTTAGTAACAAGCATATTTAACTCGCTGAATTATAGTAAACCGATTGTCTTTATAGGTGTATTTACAGGCAAGTTCACATACGTACTCACAGCACTAGTAACACCCGAACAGCGCTTGAATAAAGCGGTAGCTTCAAGCAGATACGTAGCAGCTGCAAAAAAAACAAATAGGCAAAGCCTAAACAACTTTCCCTTTCCTATTAGAGACTCGTCACTGGCGGTAATGGGATTTATGAGTGATCGTCTCTGGTGCACCTCTTCCTACAAGATTTCTTTTTACGTGGCTGATCCATCATTTCGAATTAAGACAACGGTGGCTAGATAAAACGAAGTCTGCGCGCCCCACCGACTTGATAGAAAAGCCCCAGAACTCGGGAATCATCATCTTTCTCATCTTGTTGACCCGCCGTACTTAAAGGCATGTGGAGCTTTCAAGCTTGGGCCCACACAATGGCGGCTTGAGTTCCGATCGATGTCCCTCGATTAATTCTTAAAACTCGTTGTAGCTTTGAGGCTCTTCTTCGCCCCTTTTTTCCCATCCAAAGATTGAAGCATGAACAGACGTTTGGTAGAAGATGCTCTTCGCTTTTTCGACGGCTCAATCGCCGCATTAACACCAGCCGCAACGCCACCATTTTCGTCCAGCATTGAGCAAGCGGTAGTAGAGGATATACAATTGCCATTTATTCTTTTGTAGCACGCTATAAAACCTTCAAAGAACATTTCAAATGCACCGGAACCGCGCTCTTCCTCACTACTGATCCATCAAACAAGTGGACAACTAATACTTTCATTGACATTTTTCTTGTAAATTACGGCAATCCCAAAGCTTTAAAGTAATGACGTAGTTCGCACACTGCATCACAGAAAGGTGGCTGTATTAAGAATTTACAAAACGCAATTACATCCCATATGCAAGTTGCTGGCCATGACATGTCTCCTCGTAGGCAGTTGCTCGGACACAGAATCTGGCATCATTGTCTATAGGCAGGCTGGAGAATTTTAACGCAAATGCACGCAAATCGTGTTCTGCATTTCGCGGCACAAGTTTTTGAACTTTGCGTAATATGGCACACACCAATTCTCGTCAAGAACAAACAGCGCCATATCCTAACTGTGGCCTTTATTGGTCCCGAGGACTTGAAGCTGCCGAGGAAACGAGTCGATATATTTTCAAATATCAAGATAAAGCCTTTGATCGCTACCGCAGTACATTAGGAGTAAACACGCAAACTCTGAATTTTCCTATTACTTGAACAACACTATGCTTTCCCACACTTCTTCCTACAAATACCTTGGTGTTCTTCTCATAGAGAATCTTTCATGGGCCTCACACATCATGTCTACCTGAGCCAAAGCATCACGTTCACTGGGCTACCTACGCCGCAACATGCGAAATTCTCCTACTAACATTCGACAACTAGCCTTCCTTACCCTTATTCTGCCAATACTGGAATTCGCCTCAGCAATTTGGTCCCCTCACCAAAACTACTTAATCATAATGGCAGAAAAGATTCAAAATAGAGCTGCTCGCTTCATATCACGTAACTACGACATCAGCTCAAGCAAACACAAATTAAATTAGACCTTCAACTGCCGCCATTAGATAACCGCCGCGATATTGCTCTTCTCTGTCTGTTCCAGAAATATATTACCTCTAATAAACGAATGCGGCTTCAGATTCAAACACCTCACTCCTTTTCGCGCAGATTGCATAATCAGTTCAGCTTCATGCGCATATACAGTACAACTAATGCATTCAATTCATCACCACTGCCTCGGGCCGTTCGTCTTTGGAATGACCTCCCTGATTGCGTAGCCTCCATATCTAATCCCAATACATTTCGCCGTCAGCTCCTCACTCTCTTCACTATGTGACCATGTTCCTGAATTCTGAGTGCATTGCGTATTACGGCGATTTATATTTTCCTTGTCCCTTATTTGTTGAAAATGTATCCCTCTTTCGCCATGTTCAAGTCAGCAAATGGTGTATCTTCAAATTTACCTCACCCTGTACAACGGTATATGTGATTTCATTTATATTTTTTGTTGTTGCACTGACCCTGCCTGTAAACTGTATGTTATCTGTCCTGTACTTTCCCGATTTCCCCCCTTACCCAATGCCCTGTCCTGGGGCCTGTAAGGTAAGGTTTTTTTTTTTAATAAAGAATAAAGAAAATGCAAAGTCGACACCGTTTTCGCAGCACCTACTGCGTGCAAATAATAAATACGAATTTGAACGCCTTTAAAACTTTGCAACAAAAATTGGGAGTGATGATCGGCTTACCCGACACTTGGGAGTTCCGCTTGCGAATCATTTTATGTTACATAAGTAAAAATTTCGAGAGCTAATAGGACTTAAGGTAAAGGCTGGTGCTAATGTTGCATAGGTCAGAATTTCGAGGGCTAATACAACTTAAGGTAAATGCTGGTGCTTAGGTGCAAGTAACTGATTAAATAGATGTCATCTCCAACAAAGTACACCACATGAAATATATGAGAAGCGTTAATAAAGTTTTTGATCAGAATCCAGGTGGTGTCCCGATCGTATTTTTCATTTGGATTTCGCAGAATATATGTCATACGATAACCGAAGGTGACATGGGCTGTAACATTTAGGGCCAAGACAGCCCTGATCGAAGGGGCAGTTTTGAAGGCTCGAGATGATGCGACATACCAATGAGAATATTGCCATCGTTCAACGCGGGTAAACCAAGTCTGACGAACGAATGTTCGGTTTTCGCTCCGAGAGCAAGCAGTGAGCGCGCACACAACTGCACTCAAGGCAAAACACAGACGCTGGTCCATGCAGCCACCACTATAGGCTCGAACGCCCTGTAACTTGGGCGCAGGCAGCGCCTCCTTGTGTCATTTTCTGACGGCACTCCTCGTTACTCTTCCCTTTATCCCCCTCTCCGCACCCCTCCGATTTGGACGAATGAGCGACAAGAAGCGTTCAAGGCGCTGACTTCACCTTAGTTGAGCTTCAAAGTCATATTGACGCTATGAGCCGCTTTCTTGTTTTGCAGCTCGAGTAAACTAAACTAGCTGGAGTATACAAAGCTCTAAACTAGCGGATTATTATCATGAAGTACTCGCTGCTATAGTGTTGAACCTGGATTTATCGAAGTCACCGTTACCCGCGAAATATTTCGTTAAATCTAGAACTTCGTAAAATCGAGAGAACGACAAGTTTCTTTCGAGAGAACGGCAAATTTATTGCCTAGTGAAAAAGCTCGTGATTTTTACCTGCGCGCGCTTCGTGAACAGCGAGAGCACGCACTTCTCGTAGCTGGCCAGTGAAGTCAAAGCACCCTCGGCACCCTCGTGTGTCTCAGCAAACCAACTCGACGGCGTCCATCACTTGGCTTGGTGTGGACACAGGAGCTTCGACAGTATCCGCATCATTCGTATCTCCAGACTCCTTTTGTGCGCCGGAAACAAGCTGCACTATCTCCTCGTCTTCGAGAACTTCTGTTGATTCAGTGTCCGCGTCTGCGTCGGCGTTCAGGAAGTCGTGGAAATTTCTGATCTGCGGCCACCTCGTCACGCCGACGAAGCTCTTCCCAACAAATGGGCGATGCCTCTTCCTGCTCGTGATGCGGGCTTGCGGAGCCCGACGCAGCCTCGGAAGTAGAAGTGTGGAAGCTCCTTTGAAAGTGTGGAGACAATGTGCTACCGCTCGTACGCTGGCAGCACACTGCCAGACATTCTGGACGCCATAGATTTGGAAAAACCGTTTTTTTCTATGCATCTTTTTTCCCGGAATGCTTCGTTAAATCGGGTTTGCCAGCGAAGTTGTTTCGTTATTTTGAGTTCGTAAAAGCATTGCGCCTATGGGCAGCTGCGGGAGGAATCCGAATTTGTTCGTTGATTCGGTAAATTCGTAAAATCGGGTTTCGTAAAATCGAGTTTCAACTGTAATTGCATGTGCACGTCATGCTGCTCTCAGAGATTGACACATTGTTGTGCTCTGCACTAACGAAGGAGGAATTACGGAATTTTAAAAAATGAATGCATAAAAATATAAGAAAAATAGCTTAAGGAGAGAGAAAAAGGGCATTTTCTTTGAGGCTAGCAAAGACTTTTGTAGGTATGCAACACCACTAAATGTGCTTTCAGCCACCGCCCCCTCCCCCCAACCTCGTTTGTAGGAAATTTTCGGGACTGAAAACCTCAGAAGTAAGGGGAGGGGGTACCAGGGTATCACAGCCGAAGTGCTCCTATAGGCAAGAGAGAAAACATGACGACCGTGAGCTCGAGATGGCTCGTAGGGTTGAACAGTGTACATAGTGAGGGAGGAAATGAGACTAATCCTTGGGTATTGGTGATACGCAGGTGGACACCATTACAAAAGAAAACTTCAAGAAGACCTCATAATTAGTGTAATCACGCATGCCCAACCATACCGGGGTCAAGGTGCCTTGGTGATTTGTTCCCATCACCTCCGCTTAGAGGCTGTTCGCAAAGCAGACACACCCAACATAAACCTATGTCGTGATATAGATGGTTGCGTCTAAGCGCAAGTCGGGGATAATGACTGGGTGTAAAGTTCCCCAGACGCTCTCGTCTGATTGTTCGCACGCCATAACAAGCGCATGGTGTACTCTGTCACACGGCATTACCGGCAACGAGTAAGCTCGCGCTGGTCGATTCCGTGCCTGCAAAAAGCGATGTGCTGCCGGCCCAGTTGCGGCGTACTCGTTAATAATGCGGTCTGCTAATGCGTTCGCTTAATGCACTTTCTCTCTCTACCGCGCAACTCAACTTCACACTAACGCAACCAATGTCCGGTACAACAGTATCGTGCCACCCGTGTTCAGCCAACATGCCTTTCGTACCATTCGAAAGCACCTGCACAACAATCGATCTATTTTCACCGACCTGCATATCTTGTCTGAATTAGGCAATCAGTAGTCTTTTGGTAAGGGCTGCCTCGTAGCCCGCGCCAATTCAGAATGGCTTCTATGTATCCTGATCCCAGCCATTTTTTTTTTGCGGGGGGGGGGGGGGGGTACTTATTTTACTCCCACGACTTCGGCGATGTAAGTTCCAGTTCGATAATTTAGGCGGTGTTTAACATGCCATTTGCGCAGACTGGAGTAGTTATGCATTATCGGTTTCTTATGATAGCTTTTTATTGCTTCACAAGTGGTAGCTTTTTTTTCAAGGTTAAGTGGGTTTGTAAAAACAAAAGGAGCCACGCTGTATTGCAATTGTGGCGGATGTTTAATGCCTGCGCAGAGTAACCCCACTTGCAGGCACCACAGAGCGCATTGTTTTGTGAGAATTTTGTAGGTTTGATTGGCACTGCAGTGTTTCTGAGTTGTATGAGGCAATCTCTTCTTTTTTAAGCTTTCTTGGTGCATTTTCTTTTTTTGTTTTTGTTGCCGAAGAACAAAATTATGGCTGTTTGGCGACCTCGGCGTCACGACAAAAAATGGAAGTCAACCGTGGAAAACTAGACAGCCAATTCATCAAGGCTGGCATAAGCAGCTGGCAGAAACTTAATTCGAAGGCGCTCGAAGTACGCCTCCGTTTGTGTTGCACGAGGAGCATAACGTTGTTATCCTGGCGTTCGCCCCATAGCCCTCGCTACAAACTGGTAATAGCCCTAAAGGATGCCTCAAATAAGTCACTTCACTGAAACCGGCTCGCCAGACCTCCTAGTATTATCCGCAGAATGAGAAAACTAGTCTCGCCCTGTCGATCGTCTGGCAAAACAGATGCAGCCCGTGTGAGAAAAACGGTAGCATAAATAGGCTCATAGAAGCTGAAATATCATCGCTACAGGTTCGTAAAGTGGGCACTTTTTATAGAATGGAAGTTTCCAGAGTGAGCTTTATATCACCCTCGGGACAATAAGAGATTAGACCCTCTAGTTAGGGCCGTTGACCATTTTTTAGATAACAATTGCGGAAGTGTTGGGCGTGGGCCGACCGGAATGTTGGCATAAGAGATCAATTGGTTAAGGCGGAGACATTAGCTAATCTGGTAGGCTATAAATCTGGCATCGTTGTGGCCACAATATTGCAGAGAAAATGACTGACGGATCCACGAAACCGTTGACAGCTCAATAAACAAACAAAAAAAAAAGCCGGAAAATGCTCGGGGTGTCGCCAACGTTCTGATAAATGATTGGTTGGTTGTAGGGTTTAACGCGCCGACGCAACGCAGGCGATGAGGCGCGCCGTAGTGGAGGGCTCCGGATTAATTTTGACCACCTAGGGATCTTTAACGTGCGCCGAAATCTCGTACACACGGGCGTTTTTGCTTTTCGCCTCCATCAGAAAAGCGGCCGCCGCAGCCGGGAATCGAACCCGCGACCTCGTGCTCAGGTTCTGATAAATGCTCTATAAAAATTACATTATTTGAACTGGACATTTCTAACGTGTGGTTTTTGGTAAGAATCGAACTCCGGGCTTCCATAATACGGAGCCCGGTGTCAAATTGATTGGAATAATGCAAGAATTGCGGCAGAAAACCTTTCGACAATATCACGAGTACATCTGGAATTTCTAATCATGCAGGGTATGTCTAATATGGTGAATCGTAGCGACGGAAATCTAAAATCTATCCCCGCACTTTCTTTGCAGTGATTACTACAGTGTATTTAAACGAAAAAGTTCTGGTGATGTCTTCATTGTGAACAGGGCTTCCGTGCTAAACGCCAAAACGTGAAGCGCCATTTTTAGGCCTCGTCGGCATCTCTTTTGCTACAAATGTATCTTCCTGGACAGGCAAGGTTCCCCCGCACTCTGGACTTCCGAAGTACACGATGATCCTGAATTCGTTTAATATAATTCCTAAGCTTATTGTGTGCGACAAACATTATTTTCTCAAAGTAGAATTCGTAACACTGCCGCTGTCATAAAAAAAACAATTCGTTACTGTTCAAGTTCAATCACTTACAAAATATTACCAACATCCAATTAGGAACCCGGTGCAGTCATAATTTCGGGCTGCATGGCTGGCGTATAGTAATAAAGCCTCGTGCGTCATCAACCCACCCTGAGTTCATCATTACTTCCTACCTTGAAACAAAATTGCCAAATATTGAAATGAGTACGGTCAAATTTCCACTCATTCTGCTCACTCTCTATGCGTTGTTGAGCGCAAAAGCAAGAGCTTCCTTTACGTCGGCGCAACCCATGGCGTCATGCGCGGTGCTATGGAAAGCGCTAAGACGTTGCAACTTTACTTTTCTGTATAAGGTTCTTTGTAGCCAAAACAAACTAGTGGCTCTTTTCTAAATACCACTCTCGCAAGGACGCTTTAGATGATCATATATAAGTGCCGCAGCCCCTCGAAAGCAGTGCTTCTAATGGGAACCCTTCCTTGCTGCTGGAGCACTCAGTTCTGCTCGGGGAACGCCTGACACACTTTGTGCTCTGATGGCGCCCCGGAAGAAAACCTAATTAAGTCCCGACGCTAACGGGAGTCACAACGCTTCGTTCGTTGCGAAACACGGCGCCAACAGAAGACAGAGAAAGTAGTACCTCGATAAACACGCATACAGCAATTCTGCAGGTCAAGATGCATTGAATGCGACAGCCACCGATGGTGGAACCCGAAGTTGTCGGGTAAGAAAAATGCAGCTATCAGGCAAATCGAAAAGAATGGGAAGCATGGACACGCTGTCAGATAGCCCCCTTATTTTGTTCGAGTATGGTCGTCCGTGTGCACTGACCTAAGGCTGAAAGTAAGCTTTCTCACCGAAGGCATTGCTTTACAACGCCGGGAGATCGTACAAGGAAAATGAGCAGCAAGATTACGGGAAGGACAGGATTATTCAAATATATTAAATGAAGAGGGGCGAATTATCGGCTCCAGCATCCTTGAACGACCTATCCAGTTGGCCTAAAAAAAACAGCTTAAATTCAAAATTTCTTGGGTTCCACATTTGCTCTGTTTTCCTCGAAAAGGAAAGCTCGAGAATAATTTTATCTTGATATAAATGTGATGTTTTTAATATCAGCCAAACGTGGAAGAAGAAAGCAGAAAGAGGAGGTAAAACAGAAGATGCGAATACCACAAAGAGGAAATCAGCCACACTTGCTTTCCCAGCAACCGCTATTCCGCGACATCCCGGAGAAGTGTAAATTTATGCGCAAGTCTTTTGCATTGCCCAACGTCACAGCGCTTTCGTTTGCTGTCAGCCGCTCTTTACGGCCGCGGCGCTTGCATGGCATTTCGCTGAGCAAGCGACTGAATCACGAAGCGGAAATAAAGCACCAGCGCCACTGTGTCATTCGCCTTCGGTAGCACTCTTGTCGATTGAATCTCATGCGTAAAAAGAATTCTTGCACTTGATGAAATATAAAGAGGGGTGGGGTTACTTTACTTATGTAAACTTAGGTCATTTAATATAGCAACTCCTATGTATTCGATTTTTTTCTCTCTCTCCGAGCATTAGACATACATCTGACAGTAAGTTGTCCGTAATTTGTCCGTTAGACTGACTGTAACTGGTCTCAGTGTCACACGCCGCAGCATAGGTTCTAAGTCGAAACGTTGGAAAACGAGTGTCCCGGTGTATTCTCTTAGTACGCGTTGCGTTCTAGCGCGAGGCGCTGGAAAACGAGTGTCCCGTTGTTTTAGTACGATGACTATATGAGACGACAGGAGACGCCGACAGTCCGAGCCCCTGAGTGCTTCGCTTCTAACAATCCATTGCTGAAACATTCATGAAATAGTTATTCTTTCATTGGGCAGCACACATTCAAGAAGGAAAAAAAGTCCGAGAACACTGAAACACTACTTATGGGTTGTAAATGCGAAAACATGCATTTCCAGTTGAACGCCTGAAACATTCTCTTTCCGCCTCACATCAGTGCGTGGCTTTGTAATCTTGCCGCTTGTAATCTTGAAGCTTTGCTTTACAATCCACCGCAGCGATTTCAAATGGTTTCTACCTGTCGCTTATGCGATAGGAGCTTCCCTCTCCTGCCGCCTCGTAATGGACAGTTGACGGCGGAGGTGAATTTCGCTGCTTGACTGTGCGCTCGTTTGGCTGCTTCCTTCCGCTCCGTCTGCCTGCATGCGGTGTACTGGCGTGGGCGAGCCCCATTCGCTTCTTGCGATTTTAAGCTTATGCTATGGAAGGTCTCGTGGTACGGAAAAGCTCGTGTTATGAGACCTCCTCGGCGTTCCCTTTCTCCCTGCCGCCATTTCTGTTAGCGGAAATTTCCCCGCTCGGGTACCCTCCACCCCCGCCCCCGCAAACGCCGGCGTGGAATGCATACGTGGGCTAGAGGTAACCAGCTTCACCGTTAAAAAAATCCCGGGCCATCTCCACTAACGTGAAACCTGAGCAGGAGCGAAGCATGCAGTGTATAAGTGTGTTCTTGGCGCCTTCGCATCTTTGCCCACGGACATGAGAGAGAGAGAGAGAGAGAGAGAGAGAGAGAGAGAGAGAGAGAGAGAGAGAGAGAGAGAGAGAGAGAGAGAGAGAGAGAGGATATAAAACCATAACGGAGATGAAACCATAACGTGAAACCCGGAGGAGCGAAGCACACCGGGCGCATAAATAGTAGTACTTCCTGCGCAGTTTCTAAAACGTTTTTTAGATGCAAGGCATCTCTTACACTCGGCCTGTCCCTCCATCCGGCGTCCGTCCGCAACCCTCCTCCTTTCCCCTCGCCCGCCAGTTGCGTTAGCACGTTCTCCTCGCCATGCCAACTGTGTTTTTGTCTGTTTTTTGGGAGGGGTAGGAGGGGCCGAGGTATACTTGGTTAAATAGTTATTTGTTTACAAAATCGTAGGCTTTCCCTACTAAGTGTGGCCTCGTTCGCCCATTCGCATCGAAAGAGTGTATAAAGATCGCAGATAAGCGCTTCGCTGTGACCAGCGCTGGATTCTTCCGTCATGAAGACGTACCAGCACTGAGCAATAGCAACACCGGCACCCTCCTCCCTTAGATATGCTCAGGCGTGCGCCACGCATGCAGACAGCCACACACATTCGCGCGCTAACACATGCAAAAGCGTTGTAAGGAAACGCTACGCACAACCATAGCACGAAAAAAGCCTAAACTCAGATTGATTTGATTGATTGTGGGGTTTAACGCACCGACGCAACGCAGGCGGTGAGGGGCGCCGTAGTGGAGGGCTCGGGTTTAATTTGGACCACCTGGGGATCTTTAACGTACGCCGAAATGTCGTGCACACGGGCGTTTTTGCTTTTCGCCTCCATCAGAAAAGCAGCCGCCGTGGCCGGGAATCGAACCCGCGACCTCGTGCTCAGTAGCGCAACGGCTTAGCCACTGAACCACCGCGGCGGGTGCCTAAACTCAGAGCTAGTACACCTTTTTTGTTTCCCAAGGGAGACGTAGCAAAAGAGGGTCCCCACAGCTCTCCACTGTAGTGGTAGACCGGTGCAGTCATGGTAACAACCTTAAAAAACGCCGGATAACTATTTATTTATTTATTTATTTATTTATTTATTTATTTATTTATTTATTTATTTATTTATTTATTTATTTATTTAGTTATTGATTTATGTATTTATTTATTTATTTATTTATTTATTTAGTTTATTTATTTATTTATTTAGTTATTTATTTATATTTTATTTATTATGTATTTATTTATTTATTTATTTATTTATATTTATTTATTTATTTATTTATTTATTTATTTATTTATTTATTTATTTATTTATTTATTTATTTATTTATTTTTGAAGACCGGTCAGAGCTCGCTGAGGAACTTGTAAAAGGAGCTCACCCGAATGAAGAAGATCGACACCCGCAAAAGGGGCGGAGCAATCGGAAAGCCCGCTTCCGCTGTCGTCTCCATTAACACGCATTTCCGTGCATTACCAATGAAAAGCTCCCCACCACCCGTGCATGCCGCGGATCTCACGCACGCAGGAGGTGCAGTCATTTGCATTTAGACAGATGCCCAGAGTTTTAGCCGTGGCAGCGATAGATGATCGGAAATGCGGGGATTGAACCGCCCCGCCATGCATTACCCCCGGCAGATCAGCCCTCCATGAGTGCCGCCAACGAGGGCCCTTGTCCAGGAATAATAAATATCACGGCCGTGACCAATTTGTTTGGTATCTATGGCTAAACATTGCCCCAGAAGTAATGCCGGTACTATCTCATCTCGGGTACCGAGAAGGCATTTCCCTACAGGGACGAGACTAGGGAGCGGGCGATCTATGAAGGCAGACAGAAGCGCTAAGCACAGCCTCTGCAACTTTATTCTTGTACTCACGGGCACAGTTGGTAACTAATCCGTGGATCAAATATTGTCGGCGACGTCTAGTCTTTCTTACCGTAAATGCACAGTGGCGAGGTTGTGAAAAGGGGAGAGAAGTCACAACTAATGCGCACCCCTTACTCACGAAATATTATGTCACAGGGTGCCGCTGCGGACCAGCTGCGCAGAATGTATGTACATGGGAGTGCGTGCGTGTGTGTGTGTTCTAAGCGAATGTGTATGATAAATGAAATCCTAGTTGAATAAACACATAAACGAAAACTAGTAGTCAAGAACCTTGATGAAGGTATTAGGGAGAGGGTTAAAGGGGCCATGAAGGAGGTTTTGCCTATACATAGGTGTCCGCATTTTCAGTTAAATCAATGTCCTACTAATCACCTCCTTCAATAATTTAGGTAAAGCGATGAGTATTAGTAGAATTATTGCAAATCAAATCATCGCATTTTCGCCCAAGCAGCGATTGTGCCTCGTTTTGTCCATCTTCTCGCTCGCAACGGGTGAGCGTGAATGCCCATGACGCCTGGCTTCTCGGTGCAGTCGAAAAGAACATACGGTATTCTGCGCCACAGCCTCGCTCCGGGACGTGGTCGTCTAACTTTCTACGTTCCACTTGGGACGCTTTTTTACCACTCTGCTTATGAATCCTGCACTCCGCTCACGGCTCGAAAAGCCGACGGAAGGAATCGGGCGGCATGTTTACGCTTCCACACCACGCCGAAAGATCACGCGAATAGAGAACGACCCTCTCACAGCGCGTTCGCTGCGACGACTTACCTTGTTTCATATGAGAGTCTAAAATATGTAAGCGAATGACTAAAGAATCGCCTCAATATTTGTTAGAGTGAGCCTGTACATAAGGTCCAAACCGGCGTCGGTTTATATATTGCTTAAGGGAGCCATGAAGACGAAATACCAGTTTGTTTTAGATGCAAAGCATCTCTTGCTCTCGGCTCCGTCGTCCGTCGTCCGTCCATATACCGGCCCAGGAAGACACCGGCTACACTGCCGCTCCAGGAGCCCTTTAAGGGGAAGCGTGCTCGTCTCGTGTCGGCCCAGGAAGACACCGGCAACACTGGCGCTCCAGCATCTCATGGTCGGGGCTATGTCCCTCCCTTCTTGTGGCGCCGTCCACACCCCCACTGCGCATGCTCGGCTCATCTCGGGCCGGCCCAGGAAGACACCGATAACACTGTCGCTCCAGGAGCCATTAAATGGTAAGACACCACCGGGCGTTCAGCAAGCCGAGCATGCGCAGTGGGGGTGTGGACGGCGCAACAACGACAAGGGAGGGACATAGCCCCATCGCATCTAATAAAATTACATCATCTTCCCGTAGGGGAACCCTGACTAGTATGCGAAACAGCCATGGGCTCAACGCAATTTCCCATTTCGTAGTTCCGGTAAGTGAAAAGTGTGATAGTTACCATGGAAACCAAACTGTAAATATAACGGTAGCTACGTACCTCAACCTAACGGAAACGACGAACTGAAAACTAAAGGGCACTTGAATAGACCCCATGGCTGCTTTGCATACTACTCAGGGTTCCCCTACGGGAAGATGGTGTCATTTTATTCGAATGATTTCGTGTTTCATAGTGCCCCAGTGCTTTTCCGGATACAAACGATGCTTTATTCACTGAGAAATTAATGAGTTCAAGTTGAAATTTGGATTTTCCCGCTAAACCTTGTGTTTTCGTGGTCTGCAATGACATCACAGGAACCGACCACTCTGCATCCTAGGGTGCCTTTGTTCACGCGTCCGCCATGAGGGTGGAGACCCGTATATGCTATCGCCGCCATTTTGGGTCACTCGCTCGCCGCCGAAGCAAGTCATTGTATCAAACCCGCGCTAGAATTATCGCCGCAACGTGGTTTACTGGCGAAGTTTGAATCATCTTGTCTGTTTCGCGTTGCCGGGTTTCGTGGGAAACGAAAAAATTACACCATCTTCCCACGTGGGAACCCTGAGGGGATGCAAAGCCGTGGAGTAGTAGCGTGTTAATTGGTTGTGAAGACACGTGTAGTAGCGTATTAAATGTCTTCTTTATTTATCGAGTAGTGGGGAAAGTTTTGCGGCTTTTCGTTCTCGAAGCGAGGAATCCGCCGTTCGACGCTGGTGTTTCGAAGCTTGTCACGTTGCCGAACGCCGTCTGGATCAGCTACTCGCCGCTGGCGTTTCAAAGCGGCTTCTCGTTCTCGAAGTGAGGAATTCGCTGCTCGACGTTGCCGTTTACATTCGGCGTCGCGAGCTCTCCTCTGTGCAGCCTTGTCTTCGGAGGCACGAGACGAGCCGAGCGGCGAGGAGGAGAGCGGCGTTATCACAGCTGGCGTGGAGAGGGGTACGAGAATGAGAGGTGCGGATGCCGGACGACGGAGGGTCGACGAAGAGATGCTTTGCATCTAAAAAACAACGCGGCACGGGACCGTTCAAAGGAGGTCTCCACCCCGTACGGCAGCGCTGGCATCGAGGTACTCTAATGCAGCCGTTCGCGCGTTTGTGTACGTTACTGAACCTAGATGGCGCCACCATACCGTGGCAAGCCGTTTTCTGTCTCTGGTTTGTTTTTTCTGTATTTAAACCTGGCTTGTTTTCGTTCTGGGAGCAAATAATCGACAAATATGGTCACGTAAGACACCGTTGCTTGCGTCAATCGGCCAGTGTACTCGGCCAGTGCCAGAGACAACCCCAAAGCCCCGCACTGCTGTGCAGCTAAACCAAGCATAGTGCGCGCAGTACCAACAGCAGTGCGCATCAGTACTTCTATGTTTACATGTGCTTTCATAACTTCCACTGTTTGTCCCACCATTATTATTGCTTTAAAAAGAATGTGCCCTAAATTTAAGAACGAATAGCTCGTTCTGCAAGCTTATCAACTCAGCCTAATTTGCGTTTGCTTTTGCCGGCCTCCGCCGATTGCACAGCAGGCTGGTATGACATCATAGGTTCTGCTGCGGGAAATGAGCGAGTGGGTCGCATGGCCATTCCCTTTTTTCCTAATTATATAGCTTATTTGAGCGAAGTTCTTGTTAAAACTGGTGTCAGTATGATTTTAACGAGGCCGTCTTCTGAATGAAGCAAACTTGCGTTTTCTTTTCATGGCTTCTAATTGGCCGCTCGTTCGCGCCAATGTCGAACTTGGTCATATTGTGGTAACGCCATACGCGCGCGTACAGCGGCAGTAGCAGTATTCCATTCCATTAAACCGATCGTTTCTAAACATTTATAACCGTAAAAAAAGGCAGCCGAAGGGTTCCACGATACGGCACAGGGACATTTTTAAGTGCCTCGTGCATTCCATTTCCCCTCCCTCCCCCTTACTTTCCGGGAAACTCCTACGCGACAATGTGTATATCAACTACTATACAACTACACCGTAGCAGATATTACGAGCGGTATCGGAAGAGTATATATAGTGTGAGTTTTGGAGCAGTGCGCGCCTGCCTCTTTGTTCGACTGGGCATATGATTGCACAAAACAATTTTTCCGCCTCGCTTTTTATGCTGACGAACTGGAGCCCTTTTGCTCTTTATAAAGGCTGTTTGTTCATGTTTTTTACGCGCTCAGCGTTGCGAATTGCGATTTGTGGAGGGTTTAGTTGCCGGCTGTAACCATAGAAATCCTTCCCCTCACACGCCCCCCCCCCCCTCCCCCAAGCCTCATTGTGTCTTGAGATGGGAGGAAACTATGTTTACTATGTATAAAAACATACCAATTTTGTAAAATACACACATCAGCATTTCGTCGCCTGAAAGTACAATTGCCTTTTTATGCATGCAAAGGACAAGTTTAAAACTGGTCAAATCGCGCCTATGATATAAACGATGCATTCACGTTTGATATTTATTTATTTATTTATTTACTTGAAATGCTCACCAACAGCGCAATGGTCTTCTCGGGTGATGGCCTTCTCGGGGCATACAAAGACAGAATATGAATATTATAGCTCCACAGTTCAACCAAAATGTTGTTTTGCTTTCGCGAATACGGTTGGCAAAGCATGCCACTTAGAATGCAGCAAGAAAAAAAAATTAAACACCGTGCAGGAATTTGAACCCGCGACTTTCATTGAGCCCATAAATACGCAATAAAGGGTGGGAGTGCGGCACAAACTTAGCAACAAAAGTGTGAGCTCTACGCTGCTCGTAAAAATGTTATACTTGGCGCAGATGACGTTGACCACAGGACCTGACGATTGTGCTAGTTAATTAGCCTGCTCAAAACAGCTTTCAGGTCCCGTTCAATGTATTTAAGGCGGAAGTACCTACATTTCTTGAAATGAAAAAAAAAAAAGCGGAGAAAAACGCGCTACCGTGCTTGGACCCGGCCCAACGGCATTCATAATATGCGTTTGATGCCATACCAACTCCCCTATCGGGGAAGCTGTGCTCACCTCTACTTTCTTGGGCATTAAGTGAACGTAATTGTATCCTACGTTTGAAGGTTGTAGCCTGCGCTTGCACGCCAATTCGGGGTGAAGGAGACCTCTGGTTGAAGGAGACGCTCGAGCCACGACCGGGCGTTAAAAAGAAGGCTCAACCATTCTGGCTTCCACTGGCATCGCACACCTGCGCTTCAGCATTGTTTGCATACTTGTAAGGCGGACCCCGCTTAGCCGTCGCAGAAACTGGCGGTACAGAGGACGTCGAAGCACTTTTTGTTTCGCGACACAGTGAAAGTCAATCCCAGCCGAGGAATACCAGGTAGAGACTTATGGCTTCTCTTGGCGCATTATGAGGCCGCGATTCGCGCACGCTTTTGGAACAACAAGGGGCCATGGCTATTCAATTCTTTTTTCGCAGCACCGAGCCCCAGGCAAACTGGAGGCTTTCCTTGGCGCGCGCGGATATACGAGGTGCTCGCGCTCGTTTTGTGTTTTCGTGTGTTCCTTTTCCCCCCGTCGCCACCTTTCATTCCTAAGCCCGGCTATAAGGTGGCACGTGGAATTTTGTGGCCATCCGCTGTCTGCACCACCGGGTTTGTCGGCTGATGGGGCACATAAGGCATGCGCCTTAATATTCTTCAAACGCGAGAAGTGTGAGTGCCTACGCGGGAACGTTATTTACTCCGTATGTTTCCATACTGAAGTTGCCGAATTCACGTTGTTACTTCGTACTTTCCGTACTTATTAACAGCGGAGCAGTTTAAGCTTGCGCTTGGTCCAGTGGAGTTAGCAAAAAAAAATCTGAAAAAGAACTGCACCACCTGTAAAGCGTGCATGGAGGGGGAGGAGAAAAAAGGACGGAAAGGCTGGAAGGTTAACCAGGTGTAGAGCCCGGTTTGCTACCCTGCACTGGGGGAGTACGGTTCAGGGGATAAAAGAGAAGGAAACCGAAGTGGAACAAATAGAAGCGGCAAAGCGCGCACTCTAGGCCCGTTTTAGGTAATACAGTCGTTCATGTAAATTTGTATCGATCAGGAATCGTAGAAGGGCTTTTGTCGCCTTCTGCGAAGTGGGTGGTAGAGACCGATGACATGAGATAGTGTCTACTGTAAATGGTAAATTGTGCAATCGGCCGAGCGTGGTGGCAATCACGCGTCTAGAACTCTGCTGAGTATTTGGGGCAGCGACATAGCACATGCTGCTATTGTCCCTCCCGCCCCACAGGCGTAAAAATTGGCGCTGCTGGCCATCCCGATGACGAAGGAGTAGGCTTTCGTGAAGGCCACTCCCAAACAGTCGGCAAAACAACGTCGATTGGGGTCGAGACAGCCTATCCGGGGAATACTGCGCTAAAGGAGAAGATCTTGAATATAGAGGCGGGGATTCAAGTAGTTCGGTGTGTTCCATTGCTTCAGGGTAATCCTACGTGCAAAAGCACGAAGAATCCTTGCGGCATCGGTCCTTGAGAGCGGAAGCAGGATTGTGCGTTCCCTCTCGGGGCTTGTACGGGAGCTTCCTCCTCCAATACGTTGCAGATGACTCCACAGTGACCAGGAAGCCACTGGAATATTACGCCATGGCTGGCAGTAATGGCTTGATGGAATTTTTCTCTCATCTCCATCTCCAGTTGGCAGAGGGAGCCGTAGCACAGGGCTGTGGGTAAGTTTTGCGAGGCAGCCTTGGAGTGAGAGAAGAAAGTCCACTTATGAGCAATAGCTCCAATAACGTGATCAAGAGCCCCACGAATGGCTGCAAATACGCGGGATTCACTGCTCTAATAACAGTAGAGCCGGCTTAGGCGTCTGATCGAGTGTGAGCACAAGGGGCTAATGCGCATGCGCATGTCTTACTGTACCCGTTTAAAGGTGATAAGCTTTCTTGGGCTACTAAAACGCAAATGAATTTGGCGCAGCTTACACTAGTCGTGCAAAGCTGGAGAAACAGTGAAGCTGGTGGTCGACTTAGCTTCTTTCCCCAGTGGTTCTGCTGTCGGTGTAGGGGACCAACCGGTCTTGTAAAATCTGGAGAAACTTGGCCTCAGCCCTCAGCACTTACCCTAGCCTAGCAAAAGCATCGCAAAACCTAAAAAAAAAAACTTACCAAACTCTAGCAAAACTTAGCAAAAATGGAAGGATCTGGGTCGACCCCCAGCTACGCTGTTTCTTCAGCCTTGCACCACTAGTTTAAGCTGCGTAAATTTCTTTTAATAAATTGGTAACAACTACATTGGTTAACTATTAGTAACGCAGAGGTACTGGTAATTTGATAGAACGGTGCTGGCCATGTGTGTCCATGCCCAATTTTCGCAACTTTTAAATTTCCCTGTTAAAATCCACCTTACAACCGCCAACCACCCCACGTATCCTATTACGCAGTTCATACTTTTTATGGAGATCATCCCCGGACTCATTACACAACGCTCGCCGCTTCTTTTCTGCTCATCAACATTCCACAGTAACGTAACCCTTTTTTTTTTCACGAAGTATTTGTACCTTAACGGCGTACGTATATTTTTCGTTTCATTTGTCATTAACTCCTATTAATTACATTCTGAAGGGGGTCTTCACGGTAATACAATTATACAATTATGGGTTGACGTGATAGCGATTTCATTACATTCAACATTTATCTTAGACTTGGTTGGTTGTACTTTCTACCCGAAAATAAAATCGTTCTTTTTTTTTCGTTCCTCACCGCTTGCCCATGTTAGCAGAAACATTGATTAGCGTTTCTTCGCCATCGGCGAAAACAGCAATGCGACATTGCCTTATGTAATACTGCATAAAGCGAGGTCATAAAAATTACATCAGCGATTTCAGCAACTTCAACCAAGCCTTTACGTTTACTCTCTTGCTAGTAGCAGTATCCACAATTTCCCGCTTGTTGTGAAGCTGATTTTTACACAATGCGATGTCTGCAGTCGGCAACACGGCTTTATATTATCCTAGTTGGCTTGTGCGTATTTTACCATTTCGCAACAGCTCTGCAAACAGGCAGCAAACGTGCACATTTTATCGTCTTGCAACAATGGCAGCGAACGGGCAGCTGATACAAATTGTACTAGGGCGTCTGGTACAAATTTCCAATAACGCCTGAGCGAAGCTTGAACTGCACTTAATTATGCCACGCTTTCGAAACAAAGCTTATATTCTTTCTTCGCATCTTTGAATGCAGTCAATGTTAAGTAGAGCCACTGTACGCAGCTTTTTTTTATTTTTTTTACTGTTTATCACTCCGAAGACTTAAAGATTTCCTTCCTAAGCGGATCAAACATACACTTGGTTGACGACGTTATTTTCATCTTTATTTTGCGGACATAAGTTGGTCACATATAATTCCTTTTCGCAATATTTGAACTCAAACATCTTAGTGTGAATAATGTTTACCCAACTAGCCCAACGCCAAGCCTTAGTTTGAACTCAAAATTCAGATTGTAGGCTTCAGTAGTGGGAGCAAACCTGGGCCATGAAGCACGCCCTGGTGGATTGCTACGAATTTAGTTAGGACGCATGGCTTTATTCACCGTAGGTTTAGGGAGCCTACATGTGCCGCGTTTTCGTCGTTTAGGCGCGGCGCATGTAGGCTCCCTACGTAGGTTGATATCTTGTGCTCACGAGCGATTTTTTTCTCCTTTCCGCCAGAAATGTCAGCGTTTGTGCCTTGGATACTTTATTTTTAACTGCACAAAAAACCTTAGCAATCGAGCCATTACAGTGGGACTTGTAGTATTGCAGCTGATTTCTACACCTTTAGCCTATAAAAGGATTTCTGGCGTAAGCGGGGTACAGGGATGCTCACCTAATCGAGTTTTCAGTAAAAAGAGAACGAAATTTTGTTCTTCAGAGAAAAAACAAACACAGAGACAACACACTCTATTTTACAATTAGGGGCATGCTCGCATAATTTTTCATTTGTAAACGTTAAGAGACGAAACTTTTTCAAACAGGTAGGCAGCAAAACTACCAGTTGCCCCATTTACAGCGTACCTTACGTTGTGTGGGAAAATTTCTCTCTGTTAGGGTACGAACGCAGCTTTCTTTGCCAGTTCTTTCCTCACCGATAGAAACATTTTCAACACGTAAACACTCTTTGTTTCGTGCGAATTAAGCGAAACAATATTAGTCCCGCCACACCTACAAATCATGTCTCTTGAAAATTTTTTATGTATCATGGTCTTCGCGCCTTAATTCCCAGCAGGCACTGAAACTCTTGCAGACTCCGCTCAATGACACTTTAGCCACTACACGTAAGATGGTGCCATCAGCAGACGCAGAAAGCAGTCAGACCCTCAAGAAAACAACAGCGCCAATCGCCTTAGCAACGAATGGCGGCTTTCCAGCCCCGCGGTTGGTAGATGGGATATTTTACCCAGGAACAATATCTAAACTGTCAGGTGCCAGCACTTCCATGCGGTCTACAAACCAATACTTACCTTCGACGGGATCTGAGCATGCGGCGCTAAGGTAACCGTGTACCACTCAATAGCCGGCTTTAGAACCCACGACGACGATCTCCCTATACAAACCACCCAGGGAAGCTTTGATAACATGCATTACTGTGTGCATAACCAAAACAACCTCGTGGCCTCTTTCGTGGGTTGACTGCATACGTTTCTGGATGCCAAAAAGTATTTGCCGTCCCGGCAAATGCTCTTTAAAAGATAGATGTACTCGGTGGAGCACCGAATCAGCGTTTTTTCTGCCTGAGCAGCGCACATCGCTTGGGGCCAGGTAGAACAAGGGAAAGGGAGAGGAAAAGCAAACAGGGGCGATGCTTACGGAGACAGTGCCGGTAATCGAATGCCACGGCTGGGTAGGCGAACACGGTCGCAGAAATGGCCGTAACGAAGTTACCAGGTCTTCTTTCAGGAGCTGGTCATGGCAGTTTGATGCCGCTCAGTGAATAAAGTGAAGAAAGAAGTGAATAAAATAGGCGAAGGAAAGGAAAGATGTTAATCAATGGTTGGCAGCGCCGAATTAGAAAGCAAGGCCGTGAATACAGCGAGGTCGAGGAAACTACCCTCCCAGTCTGATCCCCTCAAGCCCGTGGGCTAGCTATATCAGTAGCCAATTGTTACTTTCCTTGACTGCCTGACGCCGCCCGTCTATCTCAGACTCTACGGCCACCCATTCCGTTTTTCGCGTGACGTCACACCATCCGCGCTCTACCCCTCGGGCCTCTAAATGACAAGTTTCTTTACTCGTTGGTTGATTGCTTCGTGTATTCATGGCGAGCACGCGATTATAAAGCATCGTCCAACTCACCCGTGAATGTACGTCCTATTCTGTGGTTGTGTGATACAGCAGCGACAGCCTGCCATATAAGCACCGGCGTAAACCCAATGTTTCACTTCGAGGTGTCTGACGTCAACAGAAAAAGCGCCAATGAAGGTGACAGTTACCCCGCGCAAGGATTGCCTCTCCACTAGTATAATCATCGTATGGACTTCGACTTATTGCCCCTCAATCCAAGTCAAACTTGCTATTCGTTTACCACAAGCTACCATCCTGAAAGGGGAAGTCTGTTAAATTATTCACGTCATATATTCTCTCTTGTTCGACTTCCAGTCCACCCTCCCGTCCCATATACGCATTTTGACGGACTTCTTCGAGGAAGTACGGGTTATCGAAGAAACAGCACCAATGAATCCAATCGCCAACATTAAATAAAATGAAATGATATGAAAATGTTTCTGCTCATTCATTCAAGAGTGAATAACCTTCTTCGACAAATAGCTCAGCCAACGTTCGTCTTTCGCCAGAATCATTTTTCGCGTTGCCGGGTCGTTTTGCCGCCCCGTGGGCACGCCTGCAACCCGAAAGTCATGGCGCTAGGAATGTAAGCGGTCCGCGAATTTGTGCTTGGTAAGCTCTGTTAAAAAGACACCCAAGTTCGCGTTTCTGGCCAGAGAAAGTGAGCTAGGAAGGCGGAAGACCTGACATAAAACAAATACATGCACCCCTAACGCCAAAATACTTAACAGAGAAGACCAGAATCCCGTACGACAGTTCTTAAAAACGCGTACTAAGAATAAAGAATAACATGCACAGTTCGAGACACAAGGTAATCTAAAAAAAGAACTCGGTACGTAGTTATAGTATTATTGCAAAACATTTGTACCGTTGTATTTTCCGAACTACGTGCGAGACAGGCCGTCTTCGCATTTCGTTTGAAAGTCACGTATGTTTCGGTCACAGTTCAGATAAGCACATTCTCGTTATGTTGCAGTGGCATAAGGGCGGGGGTTAAATGGGCTGGCGTAGTGCGAGATGCTTAACTTCTCACGTTCCGGTAAAAAAGAATGTTTACCATTCCCTTATCTACACCATAAACCGTTCCCCTTTATCGCCGTTCTTGGGTTTCTTCTTTGCGTGTGCGTTCGTTCATGCGTGCGCCCCAACTTGCGTCGAATTTCAAGGTTCAGGGTCTTTTTTAATGCTACGTACAATCCGGAGTCTCTGTATACAGTACATACCCGAAGATTCCTCCCCTTGGAAAGAACTTCCCTGCTCATTGCTTTCTGAGCTCACGTATACGCCGTTTCCGCTTAATCTTGCCACAACAAAAGAAAGGGATGGAAAGAGCATAAAAATAGTCGCTCCCAAGTTGTTGTTGTCCACTCCATAAAAATTCCGCCTGTTTCCATGGAAGCACCGTCCATTTTCGGCGCACTTTTCCTAATCCAAATTCCCGACATCGCCTCAAAGCAAACCACCCCGCGCCATTACATCCCACCAATCCCGTTTGTGAACTGTCGTTCTGCTTGCACATATACTTACATGAGCTTGGATTCGGTGCCCTCCCTCTTCCTTCATTTGATCGATATTTATTTTCTCTCCACGAAACCACTCCTTTCGAGGCCTGTTTCCGGACGATAAGTGCGGGATATCGGGCGCTCCGTCGCGTTCCTTCACATCGCCCACCCTGGGAAAACTACCTCCTTTTCCCTGTGTTGGCCTACCATCCGTTGAAGTACACCGCCCTCTTCGTATTTAATACGCTGGACTTGGTCCGAAGCATTATATTTCGTCGTGTAGACTCGGAAGAACTTTATACGGATTGAGTGAACAAGCGCTCTACTGCCATTTTGTCGTACCCTACAGGGGCAAAAACAAAAGAAAGAACATTACCGCTCTGTACAAACCTTTGATCTGTGGAGTAATTATTTGGAAATTCGGACTAACCCTAAATAAGTTAGTCTCCTTTGAATTCCTTGAACTTAGCCCGTACAAGATTACATCCTAGGTAGAATTCTCGGTTAAGCCACGGCATCTTTTTACGAGATGGGCTGTTTATTTTGAGATTCACTCGAATTTCAGCCAAAAGCTACTTGATTGCAAATTCTTTACCGCCTTAGAGCCTGCCCTCGGACTCACTGACGACGTGCACCGGACCATCCTGCTGCTCTTTTGTACGTATCATGTGATAAGCGCTTTCCACTTTCTTAATTGTTCGTGCTTTCATGAATTCCAAACTGATGCGAGCAGTTCTCAAAGCAAACGTCCTGAAGCGAAGTACAATCCCACCCCAACGTGGCCCGCACGTTTAGTGCGTACTAGGGCACCAATTACCAACTCCTACAGGATTTGCAGATAAATACCTTCAAAGTGAACGGAGCTTATCCCACCGCCATGCCCAGTACACCCCAACAGACCTGATAAAGCAGCAGAACAAAGTTCAACTCCACTATTGCCGTAAGAAAAAATGGTACCCCTGGTCTTTGCCAGGTCGCCGAGAAGTCCCTGGCGAGCGTGAACGACCCGGCTCTCGATACTATTATAGCAGGCAGCAACATTTTCTGGTCTACGGGCAACATACCAATGCAGTAGAAGACGGCTGAGCGTTTTCATCTAAACAGGGCAAACTTGCCCGGTTTTTCATAGTCAGCGAATTATCCCCGCCTATTAAATATCTACAGCCGACCTCGCTAATACCACGCATAGCAAATCTATAGCAAGGGTTAATACTCAAGCGCCCCCAAGAAGATTAGGGAGAAACACAGCAGTTGTCGGACACTACGTTTGGTTTAAGACGACACCTCGAAATGCCCAGGACGTGCTAGTCCATCTGAAGGAAGAGGTTCCCTGTCCACGTCAGTTCCCAAGTGCCATCCTCATAGTCGACCTAAACGGACCTCGGTCAACGTGGAACAGCAGGCAACCCTCCAGAAACCCAACAATACAGCGCGCTGGAGAAGAACGCAAGGTTACGTCATCGACTTTCTATTTGACCACAAAGCCACAATCAACAGAGGCAACGTCACCTCGGATCTAATTACATTGAGACGTCGAGGAACGTCCGCAAGGCTCCGTCCTCTACCCACTCCTATTCAATATGGCGCTTTTTAATCTCCCGGGTTGGCTACGGAGTAAAGCCAGTCTACGCCACACTACAGCAATGACTAGACCCATCCCGACTCACTCTGGGGTTCGAAAGACATTCGCTGCCTAAAGCTGGCAGCGGCAGTCCAATAAGTGTGCAGTAGAGTGCGGGCTTGATTTCTGTTCCTCCCCCCCCCCCCCCCCCCCCCCCCCTCCCCCCCCCCCCCCGCCCGTTCTGAATCCGTCGGTAAATTAGCATCTCAAGGTGGCTGGTATTGCACGTGGGGCAGCGGCTCCACAGCGCGTCAAACAAAGCCATAATGCTTTCGCAATCAAAACACGTAAGGCGGCCTCAGTGCCCCGACAAATTTTATTCCACTAGCCTTTCTTGCATGAGCAAAGAGACCGCCATTTTTTCGTGCTTCTTGACATTGTATAAGCAGCTCAAGGACGTCAAAGAAATGGTTGGAACGAAATAGAGGCGAGTGGAGCGTTTTATTACCGACTTTCACAACAACTGTTAGCTTCGAAAGCAAAAAAAGCAAAGGCTTCTTTCCGAGTACAGGAACAGAATTGAAGACATAAGCACTTACAAAATTCAGCAAACAGAACATTAAATTGTTTTTACATAACATCACCGACGTAAAGCCCCCCCCCCCCCCCCCCCTTCCCCCCGCAACTTGATTTATCTCTCGTGTTCCAAGAGTTCTTCACCTAGGGCACCAAGAATGAAATGCAGGCAAAACGCTCCGTGGCACACACACAAGGGTGACTTCATGTATCGGGAATGCAGACGCGCTGGCTGAAATTGAGGGAGCCCGTATATGCGTACGTGTCAAAGAAAGTGATGGCATGCGAGGAAAGGGCTGTACAGAGACAAAGCTGTCAGGGCGAAGTGGGCGTCTATAACCTTGTTCAGCGGGGCGCCCGGGAGCATAGACCGGAGAAGAAGGTTGTCATGGGAACCGAAGCATTCCCGAAATAGGACCCGACGAGTCGCCGCCAAGGCTGGACAAGTTTCGGGTCGCAGTAACGCCGACACCAGCTCGCGAGCAAAAAGCGTCCTCGGGGAGATTGCCTTAACGGCGCCGTGCACGTGTTGACTGCGATGTCAGAGTTGGGGCATGTATAATTGGGAATTCAACTGATGAATCTGTATTGGGCAAACAAAAGCTAAAAAAACAAGCAACAAAATCCGACAGATAGTCACCAAATCTGCGTTAACGAGGGAAATTCTATAAAGCTATTGTTTTGAACCGGAACAAAAATTGGTGTCTGCCAACACTGCGCTAGCAGACGCCATCAAGGTTATGCTTACGGCGCAAATAGACGGTAGGGGACGACAAGAACACCGCTGCACATTTACGTTCACGTCTGTTCTTGATCCGGCAGCTGTAGTCACCACCACCCAAATTCATCGTTAGATCACGGTGGGAACCACGGAAGTCAGCGTGTTAATCCTTTGCGCTGTTAGCGCTTTTTGTTTGCTCTAAAAAGCGTGCAAGAAAAGGGCCTCACACCCCGTATGTCGTGTGCGTATGACACAAATGATGGACGTTACCAGGAAGCCGAGTAACTATTAGCATACGCTACCTCTGCCACGGACGTACGCATGAACCACTAATAGAAGTGAAACTTGACGAAATCGCGGCTCGAAGCTGCTGAAAACGACGAAATGGCGCATAGCTCAACGCCAATTTTTCCACTATTGATTTCAAAAAGGCCGTGACTGGCCACTACCGGAAGTAACGATGATGCTCCGTCGGAATTCCAGCCAAATCACACTCGCGCATTAAGCGCTCCTGGCCCTGTTGCCCATAGATGGAGCATGGCAGCTGTGCGAGCGGCACACTCACTTTTTCGCTTTCACTTCCTCCAATAGTGTGCACTCTTCTGATCACGTGATCGCACCGATTGGCCACCTGCCCGTTCTCGCCTTCTAAGCAAGTAAACGCCTGCAAGTAGGTTCCGCGATAAAGAGGAGGATAAACATCTTCATTGTTGCCGAAGTCTAAACGGAGTCTTCAGTAGGTGGAGTGCTCAGTCCAGGAGCCCATATGCCTTGCCAGCCGCTACAGTGCTCTCCACCAGCAAAAGCTGGTCGGACAGGCATGAGCTGGACAGGGCGCGCCTCCAGAGAGCTCACGAAAGTTGGATGCATTCGGTTTGGGGAGAGGGTGGCGGGCATCTAACAAGCACGTTGAACAGACCGCAGTCCGCTCCATAGAAGGGACAGCAAGGGGACGTAATTTGTGCGGAGTAGTGGAAGCGGCTTTAGCATGGAGAAAGGTGTTCGCTTGTAAGGCATGGTAGTGGCGTGCCTCGTCGATGAATACGCATTGGCTGTAGGCGATAGTAGCATTCGCATGCAAAAAGGTGTCGTCGAAGAAAACTATGGAGCAAGCCGCGGCTTCTCGTGAGCGTGGACGTGTTCGTGACAGAGAACGCCTATCGTAAAGGAGGTAAAGCACACTGCCGTGCACTCAAGCTACCATAAACCAATCATTGCCGTCCCTGAAGAGACAAATAAAAAGAAGGCATAAACGTGCCGTTTGTGCACGTCGGTAAATCGAAAACTTCGGCATTGCAAAAAGACAATTTCTTTTATATATAAAAAAATTCGCAACGCATTATCTGCGAAATGGCACCGCAGCTAACCAAATGCATTATCTTCGAAATGGCGCCGCAGCTAACCAAATCTATTCGCATCGCGTAGCGTGGTTCCACAGTTCTTGTCTTTCCCTCGGTGAGTTACAAGAAACAGTGGTCTTACTAGCAATTGCCAGTCCCTGCACTTGACGGAAGAAACTGAACGGCGCGATGGTAGAAAACATGCCCCATTAAAACTCCTACAGTGCAGCTTGCTTGACTGTTGTAAATTTCTTGTTTCGGTATTTTCTCATTCTGCATTTCCACGTTTCTTTCGCCAATTCAAGCTGTTTTTAACGAGACAGAAGCCTTTCAATGGTACAAATACTTATTCTATATTTGCTACCACTAGCAACGATCAAAATGGGAGCAAAAAGCCTGTCCTTTGTTTCCGTAAAACATGATTTTGGAGATTATTTGTCACACCAATCAAAACCTCATCGAAACTGGATAACCGTACCAGAGAGAAGGACATTTCACTGCTTCCACTTTTGGAAAACAAGCTTCCTGTTTTCGAAAACGACCAGATCAAGTTGACCGATCGGCGAGCGATTCCTGTCTGGGGTGTGTGGACGGCCGTATACCAGAATCGAGCATTAAAACAGGCTAGCCACATTCCTAGCGGGGAAATAAATAAATTTTCCATTAGCAGCAACTTGTAGATCGTCCACGCCAGGAGCTAAGATATCGAGCATTAGTACTGACATGTCGATTCAAGTGTTAACATTTAAAATTAGCACGATTGATGCCAGGGATTCACGCCAGGCACCGACTGCCTTCGTGGATGAGCACATCTCCAACATTTGCTAGTTGTTTACAAAACTTTTTTATAGCCGGTGTTCTTTAGTTCCGATATCGTCATTTATTTTCTTCGACGGACAGTATGCAAGCCTATCCATCAAAGTCGACGTCCAGTATTTCTGCGTACCTCGTTCTTTTATTGCCTATCTATCCGCCGCATGTACGTACACAGCTACCCAGCATTAGGCTGGCTTGGCTAAATGGTTGCACTTGAAAGGGTATTTTCTCTTGTCATAACAGAGGGAGGAAAATATTTTTCTCCCAGACGACTTTCACGACATCCGACGAAGTTGCCAAGCTGGGTGATTTATCCAAGTGCAGGGCTCTGAACGAGCCTTTTTGTAGTGCTGCTAGTTCTTCATTCATGAACCATCGCTACTGCCCTCGCTATACAAGACACCAGAATTTCTTAAGGCCTGTCGTAAGTTTGGCTGAATAGAGGGACCTACTCTCCATCCGCTTCATCGCTGAGCAAAACAATTTTGCTAATGCGACGCCGGCTTCGCGACTTGACCGCTTGTTTCGAAAGGAGAAAGTCCCCGTATTTTTTTCTGCGCCATGAACGCTTTGTATTGTTGCTGGAGGGCAGTGCACGGGATCATACGCGTAGCCTTCGCGTAAACAGACGCTTGCCGCCTTTTCTTAGAGTAAAGTGTGATGGCTTTCTTTTGTCTTGAAACGGGGCTTACCAGGGCTTAACCTCTCTCTTTAATGTTAGGATGTTCTACCTTTCTAGTAGGACGTGGTGGTAGCACTCCCGACTTCACGCATTTACTTGGAGACGAGGAATGGAGACTGGGAGGAGGCGGGTTTCGATTTATCTACTGATTCAAGGACCAAAAAAACGGGGATAGTTGTCAGGTTTCAGAATGTTGATGGTTGGTAGGGATGGGAAGGAAACTTCGGTGCGACCCCTTTTCAGGGACAGACTACGTTCTGAGGGGGGTTTTGATTTATCCATACGGCATAGGAAAAAGCAGGGGACGGGGGTACTTTCTTTGTCAGCCTTACCCTGATAGCTGAAGAGGTCCCGTAGCTCCCTGCCTGGTAAACAGACAGGGAGCCCATCCGCCGGTGCTTGACCTGGGCTCCGACGGCCACCGTTCGTGGTTTCTCACCCTTCACCTATAAACACATCGCCACGGTTGGATACAGCTTATGTTTGGGGGCTCGACGTCCGCGGTGTCGCCAATACCGTCACCAAGATTACTCAAGGTGCCCCTGGCGGGGCTTTCAAAGATTTACAGCGTACACTTTTTCCGGTAAAAAAAAGAAACACCGTTGGCTTTGTAGCTGCACGTGAAATTCCAAAAGACGTTTACTTGTAGAGACAAATGTGTGTGGTGCATGGACGGTACGAGTACGTATGCACACGCGTGAGCTCACTCCTCAACGGCCGCACGAATCCGGTGATCGGTTTGTTTGAAGACGAAGAAAGAAAGCCTTCAAGTTGAAAAAACAGAATCCGAAAGAAAATGCAGAAAGGAAAAAAAACAGAGTCAGAAGCGATTCCTCACACGTCCCCGACGGACTGTTTGTGTTTCCGAAACCCCGGGCCGACGTGGCGTCTCAGATGGCATCCAGGAGGCGCCGTGTTCGAGCTTCGTTTCCGAAGCATGGGGCCAGCTGGCGCCCGTCTCTAACAGGCGTCGAGGATTCGGAACGGAAGCCTTCACGCGGCTCGAGCCTAGCCGCAGTGGCTTCCTGCGGCGACACGTTTTACCGAAGAGGGCGATCGTTACTTATGGCCGCTACCAGCGTAAAATCGATTGTTTTACCCATACAGACTGCGCGTATTCGCCTAATATATGTAGTTTTCAATTGTTTTACCGCTTTTCGTTCTTTCTCGCATCTCGTTTCTCGATGTGATACGTGGGGCAGCTGTTATTATAGTATTGAACGGTGCTGTGATACCTTGCGGTATTTTAATGCGTACCCGAAATGAGGCTTCCACTGTCAAAATGCAGACGATAAGTAGCAACTCCACAGGCAGTGAATGCCGTGTTTAGCACTTCGCCTCAAAGACACCTTACCTTTGCGGAAAGCTAATCTAAGAAACACATTTCAGTGAATAAGGCAACCTGTATTTGGTTATCCTTAAAATCAGTCGAAGTAAAAATACCACATACGTGCAGAGTCATCTGGTACGTCTAATAGCTGCGGAACACCCGACAGCGTGGCGCAGTGTCTGAGGCGTTGCGGTGCCGAGCCGAAGGACGCGGGTTCGACCGCGGCCGTAGCTGCCACTTTGCAGGTAGAGGCGAAAAGCGAAAATGCCCGTGTGTCGAGGTTTCTGCGAACGTTAAATATCCTTACAATCTAAGAATTCCTCGTAGGACGTATTCACCACAGTGCTCCAGAATAGTCAATCGAAGCGGCCTATTGTGTAAATTCGTCGAATGACGTGGGCGAGCATTCAATTAAATAAAGAAAGGCATCTGCGACGGTACATTGCGCATTATAATAGGCCATTGACGCCTTGCCTATTGTCCCTGCGGGCACGCACATTTTTTTAGTCAAATGATATGTTGGGCTTCGTCATATGCCCAGTTCGCACACTTTGTCCCTTCAATTGTTCTTTCTGAAGCACTGTGGTGAAGGCGACCTACGGCAACTTCTTAGAGCGCAGGTGGTCAAAATAAATCCGGAGCCCTTCACTACGTCGATCAGTCTCGCCATGAATGGCGCGACGGCTGGGCCGTCTGCGCAGGCCCTTCACCTTTCCCTCGAGATAACTGGATTTAGTGTTGTTAAATCTGACCCATTATTTGTGACGAATGTACTCTGCGGGTAGCCGATACGTCTCCACGTTGACCTGTGCACCGAAAATCGTTCGCCCAACACTGCAGAGATGGGCGTGGGGCAACACTCTCGACTTCTGCTGCCCTCTAACGCCCTTCCCGCTGACAAGAGAACCCTCACATCTTCAAACCTATGACTCAGGCATGTGTCACAGGAAGTCATTTGATAATCTGTGTCACAACATCCAGCACAGTTCTTTGAACTTTCGCAACAATCGGCAAACTTTTCCCTTTACATTTGAGCTGTAAAACAGTGCATTGTATTTGACGAGTCCTGTCAGGCGTGGATAGACTGGTCGGAAATTAGAAAAGGCAGTGTCTTAAATAAGGAGCAACGGTGACGCATTGGTGCTGTGTAGAGGTAAGTCCATTCAGTCCGTTTTAAACGGGCGCAGCAGTTTAAAATAACTGCTGCTCGTCTACAATTCAGACAGTGAAGCAGTTGCCAAGCCAAACACAAAATTCAGGCCACAGCGGGAAAGGTCAAGGCTGGCCGCTGGAGGGCCAGTAGTGCTGCTGCTTTGGACGCCCGTTCATAAATATTCCGGAATTGCATGTGAGAGAGAACTCTTTAATGTGGGCTGGAGAGGTGAGGACTGCTAGCGGCAGTGCCTGCTACGCCAGATGGGCATGATTACAATTCAGTGAGAGGTGGATGTCAGAGATTAGGAATCCAACAATTAGAGAGAAAACAATAGCTAGTTAAAAAGTGACACGCAATGAAAATTCAAGAAACAGAACTCTAAAAATAGCTGAATAAGAAAGTTGAGGAAAATGGTGCCAAAGAAGCACAGAGCTTCAGTTCGACGTCCATGTCTTTGAGCTCGAAAAAGCTGGCCATCTTGGATAGGCATTTATCACACATGCTTGTATGACGGGTGCGTGGTGGGCTGCGCAGTGACGTGATAAGCTTGGTAGTCATTTGAGCGTGTTTTTCTTTTCTATTTATATGTCCCGTTGTTGCTGTTAAATTCAGCTGTAAGTAGCGCTGGTCCTTGTCTCCCACGTCCTGTATTTTCTTTGCTGCGCTTAACGGAGTTATAACAGAGTACCAACTAGCTCGTACCCATGTCGTACAAGAGAAGTTGGCGGCAGCATATAGGCCGTTTGGAAACACCCGCTGTCTAACAACATTGTTCCTGAACAACGTTATTTCTCTACCTTGTCCGAATTTCATTTTTTTAGCCGCCGGAGGACTACGATGGTATATTTAGCGCCAGCCTGCATTTGCCGCTGGCGTAACGGTGAAACAGTTGCTTCCAGGCGAGGGAAATTCGTCTATCAAGAAAGATGAATTATAATTCCGCCTCTCGTGCTTTTTCAGATGCCTGTAAAACTTCCATACAAAACCCAAACACCCCCCCCCCCCCCCCTCCCTCTATAACAAAATGAGTCGTAGCAGAAAGGTTACGCTCCCCGTATGGGAAACGGCGCAGCAGGGGTCCGATCTCCACTATCGACAATTTGTGGGCGTTATTTTCCGTGCTCACCTGCGTAGAAAATTTCTCCGCGCCGCCTTCGCTCCCATACGCGAGCACGCAAGCTCAAATACGCAGAAATGCGTTGCGCCCGCTAGGCGATTTGCTTTTGCTTTTTGATTGTCGGAAGGGCTCAAAATGGTTTTCTCAAAAAAGGTATGAAACAGCTCAAAAAGGCTTGCTTTTTCATTTAGAACGCTCTTTTATTGGCGGAGCTCCGAGCGAGTGAAGCTCACACGAAAAAAGAAGTAAAAGAAAGTGGGACGAACACCTCCAAATTACGAAAGAAGGGACCTTGCAGTTATGCTTGTAGCGTGGGCTGATATTTCAAGAATTTCCAACTCAATTTCCATGAAAGAAAACCACCGTAGAGCACACATTGTATTCCTAGTACATACCTATCCCGATTTCGTTAGCGCACGTGTTTTTGTGGGCGCGTGCACGCATATCCTATTTACTGGGCGTCTTGCCACTTTCATCCCCAAAAGCGACTTAGGCAAGGGGCAACCGATCGTCAGTCTGTAATAGCCTTACCTACTCTGCAATAATGAGGGACAAGAAAGAAAGGGAAGACCGCGGAGGAGGAGGAGGAGGGAGGAGGAGGAGGAGGAGGAGGAGGAGGAGGCATCTGTGTTTGCAGCTTGCCACTGAAAGTGCTCACGTTTTGCGGTAGTGCCTCAATTAGACACAACCGGAGCCTGGCGAGCCTCGCATCATGCTGGTGCGCTCAACTGCGCGCGGCCGACCACCTGAGCGAACGCCCGCCGCTAATGAGAGGATGGTGGCGACATGACGGCCCTCTGGTCGGGCGCGTGCTTTGTGGCGAACAACTTTCACGCTGGTTGCGTTAATAGTACGTGTAGCCGCAGCGAGCACACAGCGAGACCACCAACGACCGCCCACTCCGCTTAACCGCGTAAATATTCACCCGCGTTCAGACTGAGCTCCGCCGGCGGGAGGTCTTTTACGACAATACGCGACCGCAGCAATCCCCGTACGTATACTGACGGCGTTTATTTCACGCGCGTCGATTATAGGAGCAATTCATCGATCCACGTGGAAAGTCTGCAATCTGCTTGCTGGCGTACACTACATTTAAACTAACTCGAAGGGACTAGAAAAATTTCTCCGAGTTATCAGCAATTCGCCTAATCAGCAATTCGCCAGGAACTTAGAGAAGAAGACGGACGGGACAACCGTCTGTCCCGTTCGTATTCTTCTTTAAGTTCCGTCTTTCTTGCGCTAGAAAACATGTCCCAGTTATGTCACGAATAACGTACACGAAAGTACTAAATATTTGTTATTTCAAAAAATGCCGCGTTGCAAATTCACCACGGTGTTGTTTTGAGTGGAACTGTTGATGATCTAATCTCGAGCGAGTATACCCGTTACATCACTCCTTTACCGACGACCATTACTTGACACGTTCTGTCAGATTGTTCGATCTCCTTTCCATGTCATAGCTTCCAAATGCTTTGAGCGTCCTCTAGCTTATTTTTTTTTATTGAACAGCTATTTTTGTCCCTATTCTATCCATCGCGCCTTTCGCACCCGTTTGTCAAGCAAGCGGTTTTGTGATTGATCCTGGGTGCTACATAGGGGCGGGATATAAAGAAACGAAGGCGGAGCAAGAGGTCCTTTGTGTGGTTCACGTCCAACAATAGCTGCTGCTCTCAAGGCTTTGACAACCGCATCCTAGTGGATCGTATGCTCGGGGCAGGATATTGGAATCGCGTGCTTGAAAGAGCAGTGCGACCAGGAGAAGAACGAACCAGCAAGGCTAGGGGCCTTCTCATGCCTAAAAACAGCGTAAACGTTCGAGTTTCGTACGCCTGAATGACACTGCATTCAGCATCCAGTTGGAGCGGGATTAAGTGCGATTTTTATGTTTTAAGAATGTTCCGGGATAATTGGCGGCTTGCTCTTCGATGAATCGGTGTCTCTGATGAGTAGAATAAAACACTTAGAGGTCAAACTCCGGGTTTAAAGGGACCCGGCAACACTCACTTCAACATTTTTCGAAATCCTAAATGCTTGTAGACCGCAGTCATCCAACACACCGAGTACTTAAATTAGGGGGTCGCAAAGTACCTCAGCCAAAATTGGCTGCTCTATGCCCATACGATAACTTTAAAACTCGCTGAAAAGATTTTCTTTTTACCGGTCTAGACGTTCTTCGGCGGCCTGAATTAAGTCACTGAGGTAATGTAGCGGCTGTTAGCCGGTTTTCCTTCAGTTGCAGCGATGAACGCTTTTCGATAGAAACTTCAAAAATAAAGCCACAAAAACAAAGCAGAAATGGAAGGCGTATCTGGTGCGACGAGTAAATCACGCAGTGCCGCTCCTTTGTAGCGATAACTGTAGCTTTTGCAGTGATTCCAGACGCGAAGGAAAGAGTAAAAGGGCTTATCGAAAGTGTTGAACGGTCCCTATAAAGGGTCCTGGTAATACATACAAAAATAAATTAATCTCCACAAACTGTATCAAAGGGTATATAATTTCGTTCCCCAAACATTTTGTAGTGAATATTGCTAGTCGCGTTCTCTCTACGGGATGTCGAAGGGATTGGCACGCAAACACTTCGAAGATAAAGAGCTTAAGTAACACCGAATGATAGGCGAGTTGGTAAATCATCTTGAAAAAAAGACACACAGAGCCGCGCAAAAAAAAAAAAAAAAAACAGGACGAAAGACGGAGGGATGTACAACACAAGCGCTGACTCTCGACTAGTTCCAGACTAGCATTCTCAACTAGTTCTACTAGCATTCCGCTGTCCTGCAAAAGAGTGTATGTGGGGCAGACGGGGCGGTGCCTGAATATAAGACTAGGAGAGCACGCGGGGACAATGAAAAAAAAACCTGCTCGTATGCAAATCTGCCCGCACATTGTAAAAAGTGTGAAACCGCGTGGATGTGGACCTCTTTTCGCTGATACCGAAGTGCTCTTCGAGCACAGAAATAAGAAGGTTCGGGAGATAGTAGAGGCCTTCTACATTAACCTCTATCAAGATGACTGCGTTAGCCAGACTTCCATTACGCTCCACGAAAAGGAAGTAAAGATAGTTGGCCATATGCTTGCGTGAACCTGTCAGTTACTCGCCACGTGCCTCTTTTAAGTTGGAGGGTGTGCTTGTTATTTATTCTTTAGCGTATTACGGTGTCATGTGTCGCTTTAATCGTATGTGGTTCTTTTGCGCATGTGCACACTTGTGTGTATATATTCTTTGGGTTTCTAATACAAACTAGTTGACAGTCAGCGCTTGTGTTGTACATCCCTCCGTCTTTCGTCCTGTTTTTTTTTTTTTTTGCGCGCTGTGTTAGTTTCTTTTAAGATAAAGAGCTTGCTTCCCTGGAGAAGCAGACAACAACAATACAAGTACACCAGCAGCCATAGCTGTTGGCTTGCTTTCGGTTATGAATAGCGTCCACGAGAGTAAAGTTTTATTCGCGATTGATGCAGTGAGACCGCGCATGGAGCACTCGACGTACCAACCGCGCATTCAGGGAGCAACAGCGCACTTTGCAACAGCAGTGGTCGCAAAAATGAGTCGGCATTCCTAGGATCCACTCAGAAGGTTGTCCTTGAGCTGCGACGACCAAGTTCAATGCGAGGAAAAAGCCACTGGCACGAAGTGACATTGCTTAAAACAGAACGAATAGGTCGATGTATCAAGTTCGGAACAGGTGATGGGTTCAGAATGTTGAGGAAACGCACTGTGAATTATTCATAGCAGGTTCAAAGGGCCTTTAGGGGTAACCTACTGGGAATAACGTGCATTATGCGTGGTCGCCAGTTGTTACAGCACAATGTGAGTGCATTGCTGGTACAATGTATAGCTATAATAGCAGAGATCCTGAGTGGTAATATTACTGCAACAAGTTACGATTGTATGGCCCCTTAGCCGTTAGCGCAGCTTATTCGTGATTGTTTGAATGCCGACAAAAATAATTGCGGAACACCAATTCGGTAGCGTGGCTTCGGTTTGGCAAATTGTGTTTTGGCTTCGCAAAAAGACCGTTTCACGCGTCTGACGATGACTAATGTATGTCTTTGGATCTGGGTTCTAAACGAACGTAACGCCTTACAAGTGTCCCTAAGAATGGCGGGGGAACTGAAGCAACTTTGTGTTCTCACTATAGCAGCTTATAAGAAGTCGAATTCCTCTCTATCTCTCTCTCTCTCTCTCTCTCTCTCTCTCTCTCTCTCTCTCTCTCTACTTGTCACTTACTCATAAGCGAACTCGTTCACTCTCAGGTTCGGTGTTGGGGGCTCACAATACTATAGACGTTTTTTAAAAGCACAGGTTGGTAACTTTTCGTTATTCTTGCAACCAAATCTCCTAAAAGCTTTTTGCGAAATTAGATAAAATAAATAACGGCGACCTAGGATAGCACAGCAGTACAAAAACTTTTCGTCAGATATTGTGCGTCGAAGCTACATCCCGCCAAGTAGCACGCTGCTGTAAGTCCTACGACGGAAAGTCAAAACAGGGCGAGAGTGGGCGTCACTCCACTCCCGACTGCATCGCCCGCCGGCAGGTGACCCAGGTTCTGTGATTAGAAAGAAACGAGGGAATGCTCTCTTTTCAAAAGATTACCAATGCCGTGCAAAAGCAGAATTTATTGGTTGTTAAAAATAGGGATAATAGATGTCGGCCGTGTTTTAGGCATGTATCATTTACTGTAAGAGTCGTAACGTAAAAGAGACGTCGCAGCATTCTCTTCCGTTGTTCATCACTCCGGAAAAATGAAAGACCACTGAATTCCAAAGCGGGAAGAATCCCAAAGCACAACTGGCAAACAGAAAGCAAACCGACGCCGCGAAGAAAAATAAAAGATCGCAGTGCAACGATGTTCGTGCACTTGGAAGCGCGAGTCTCGGCGTCGTTCCGCCTCGCCTGCCGGAATCGATGGACTCGATGCAAAACTGTTTCGAGGATATGCGCTACCTCTCGAGTACCGGCGGTCGTTGACCGCTGCGCCGCTCTGTCCGGCGAGTCGTGGGAAGATAGCGGCACTCGTCCACCCAGTTCTCCATAAGCTGCACCAAGACTCGACTTCAAGCCTCAATCGTGCCTGAAAGCACGACGGGTAGTTTAAGCCGTAAGACCGTTAATTCTGACTTTTTGGAGAATATTCCTTTCCGTGCAAAGTGGCTCCCCGTATGTAAAAAATAACACTAGTCTCGGCACCGTTAAACACCTGCTAAAAATGGAGCGTAAAGTTCAACAATAGATATGCTCGAGATGACGAAGCAGCAGGCGGGGATGAAAACAGGGTGTAACACACGAATTCAAGGCGTAACTGGAAGCATTTGTAATGACAACAAACAACAAAGTTGTAGTTCATTACAATATTATAGTAGCTTATGCTTTACACGAAGCAAACAAATATCTAGCGAAATTTTCCCACAGTGACAGCTCTCTTAAGTGTTGTCGTGGTTAGCGCCAAGTTGAAAATAACGAAAAAACACAAGAATTAAGGTTTACCGAAACATCAAAGCTTGGGTTTGCAACTGATGCACATGGAGACTGATTAAGTAAGTCCTCCTTGAAAAGCACTCGTCGCATAGCATCAGTGTTGGCGTGCACAAAGCGCATTTGTAATAGAAAATGTTTTCTCGCAAGCAAGCAACAAAATGAGCCCACATGTTATTTCTGGAAGTTGGCATAACAAAATGCCAGCTTATTTAATTACTAGCAGGAACATCGACAATTGATTGATGGATTGATTGTGGGGTTTAACGCGCCGACGCAACGCAGGCGATGAGGCGCGCCGGAGTGCAGGGTTCGGATTAATTCCGTTCCGGATCTTTAACGTGCGCCGAAATCTCGTACACACGGGCGTTTTTTTTTTTTTGTTTGCTTTTTTTTTTTTTTTGCTTTCGCCTCTATCGAAAAGCGGCCGCCGCGGCCAGGAATCGAACCTGCGGCGTCATGCTCAGCAGAGCAACGCCTTAGCCACTGAGCCACCGGGGCGGGTAGGAACAACGACAACAGGTTGTCAACATGCATAAAGCAAACTGAAATATATATATGGAGTACAGCGGCGTCAGCCCCGAAGGCCTGAATCAGAACGCTGTTTCTGTTTTTTAATAGTGAAACTGCGGACAAAGTTGAAAACATGCTCCTCCGGCAATTGAAAATGTCAATCCGGTGTGAATGCTTGCTCTATCCAAGCTTTTATTCCGTTATAGTGGTGCTCAACGAACAGAGCGTAATCAACTGCTTCCTAAAGGATTCCAAAACTGAATGGCTTTCTGCGCAAAGTTTAAAGGGCTTTCTTTTGACACTCGTACGAACCTAAATTTACGATCGATTTAGAACCTCGCCTGTGCTGTATGTGGCCTCGCAGTCTTTTTCATTCACTTTTTTCTTGCTTTATGAGCAACTTACTCGAAGAGACGTGCTGTTTCGCAAGCAAAAACGGCTTCACGAACTCTCTTATATTACCTAGAAATTCTAGTTCACTGCCTTCGTTTCTTCGCACGAGCACAATCGCGGCCTCTCAAAAGAGGCCTCTCAAAAGCAGCCTCTCAAAAGCCCAAGAAGCTTATCAATTATTCGGTATCCTGTTTGAAATGGTTTAGGGATAAGTTTGAAATAGACTCCAATTCCTCAATCTTGTTTCGCGATGCGCTGGCGACTTAAATGCTTTATAACATCGGTCGTATCATGTCCCTACACTGTGCTCTGTCCGTATTCCAGTGGGGGGTAACAGTAAGCAACCACGCAAACGCGCTTGAGCTGGGAGATCTGACCTCTGAACTCGACCCGTATTAAATGATAAGGCATCCCGTGCAAAGCAATCACGAGATTCGTTTCCCACTGCTCCGTATACGTGGGTGGAATCCACTGGAATTTTACATTTAAACGGCAATGAGTTACACGCTTCAGGAGACGCAAAGATCGACCGTAGTGCTTTCCCCCCGGTATACACTGCTAAAAAAGCTGAAGAGCTGACTCTGAAGCAGCTGAAGAGCTGACTCTGAAGCGTTGAATATTGCGACGTGTTGTGCCTCAAAGGACGCTACCTTGTGGAACGCAGCTTCAATTGCAACGAAATCGCTTCGGGTAGGTGAAATCACAAGCTTCACTGTGGCAGAAACAAAATAGCATAGCTTAACAACACAAGAGCCGCTGCACACACCCATGTGTTTGCATCTACAGAGGCATTGGGTATATACTATGTGCAAACTACTGCCGAATAGCCTATTACTGTTCCACGCCGTACAGGACCAATAATCTTTCTTCGGCCACTGCGAAACATGGGGAATGTTCAGTGCGTATTTCGAACTCTCGTGTGCTGAAGACAGGTCCAAAACAGTTTTTTTTCTTGGCCACTGGGGACGCAACACACGAAGAGTACTCTGGGCTGCACGTGTGAGAGACTCCACCCTACATCGTAGGTTACACAGTAATGCTAATCCAACGTTGGTTTCGCCGCACGCAACACTTGCGTAAGCAAATGTTGAGAAGCCGGCACGCCGAGAGGTAGATACTGAGACTCGTGGAGGATTTCGTTGTCTGCCGCTGCCCGAGGAACGCCAAAAGGCAGCTTTATTTTGATTGTAGGGTTTAACGCGCCGACGCAACGCAGGCGATGAGGCGCGCCGTAGTGGAGGGCTCCGGATTAATTTTGACCACCTGGGGATCTTTAACGTGCGCCGAAATCTCGTACACACGGGCGTTTTTGCTTTTCGCCTCCATCAGAAAAGCGGCCGCCGCGGCCGGGAATCGAACCCGCGACCTCGTGCTCAGCAGCGCAACGCCTTAGCCAAAAGGCAGCTTTAACCTCTTCCAATGCAGTGTTTTCATATATTCGTGCTGTGCTTCTCAGAACAATATTAGGGACAGGTGCAAAAATATGAGTTCAATATCAAGCTTCGTCTAGCTTGACTTCTTCTAGTTTGGCGATTTTTTTTACGTCAACACCAGCAATGCGCAGCAATCTACGTATGCAACTATAATGTAAACAGCTGCTCGCCAAAGCGCTTCTGAGAACGGTGCCAAGAAACTAGACTGGCGCAGCCAGACAGATGACCCGGCCACCCAAGCCGATCTTGAGACATAGAGACCTGCGAAGCACCTTAAGATGGAGGATGAAGTACGACTTCTCCACTGATAGCATGAGCCCTACTGGTGAAAGATATGTTTGTGCAGACGCAACATATGCAGACGCTCTGTTGATAAGTACAGCCGCTTTTTAAATGCAGAGCATTTCAGTAACTCACGATGTCACCCGCGTTGACGTCCGTAGTCCGTACCGTCGTTGTCCCTACTATATAAAAAAAAATACTATCCGGCGCCCGGTTTCGATCCCTCGACCCTGCGGGCGGAACGCAATGTACATGGTGCTCTACCCACTGCGCCACAAGGCCTACGCAGAATGGGACGCTACGAACGCGCCTTATATCGTTGACTCATTCAAATTACTGCTGACGAGCGCTCTCTCGTCAGCAGTTGCCACAAGTGCAACAACATTAACGTAACGCTAACTACTTAACGTCGTGCGCCCCCGGAAATGCTCTGCATTTGATCGTGCCCCTCGCGAGGGGGATGTTTCACTGCGTCTTCTCTCGGTCGCGGGACCCGTGGAGCCATCTGGCGGAGGCGCGGCACAACTCGTAGCACTTTGAAAAGATGCGGCGCCAGCCAGCTGTGTGTGTGCGTGCCGCACTTGTACAAATGGCGAGTGCATTGGCTGTCCACAGAACAAAGCATTCGTGCAAGTAAGCCGTTGCAGTCAGTCAGTCAGTCAGTTAGTCAGTCCGTCAGTCAGTCAGTCAGTCAGTCAGTCAGTCAGTCAGTCAGTCAGTCAGTCAGTCAGTTAGTTAGTTAGTTAGTTAGTTAGTTAACAACTCCGCAAGCATTTGCGTTTCTTGCTTTGTAAACAAAGCGAAACACGCAAGAATGACGAAATTTCCTTGACTCATTCAAACTACGTCAAGAAGCTGCTGATACAACGCATTCACTACCACCAACTCCCCAAACACTAAACGTTAACGCAATACACCCACCCCCTATGTGACGCATTTACTCGAGTCCCCCTCGCGGGAAGATGGGCCCAATTTGTCGTTCGCGCGCGCTCCGGCCGCTAACATCTGTGGCGTGATCGTGACGTCAACATCACGCGTTCGTGTGGTGGTGCGATTTCGACGCTGTAACACTCTCTCGCGAGGGGCATTTGATTGGATTGGCTTGGATTGGCTTGGCTTGGCTTGGATTGGTTTGGATTTGGATTGGATTGGATTAAAGTGGATTGTGTTGGATTGTGTTGCGTCATAGTTTTTTTTTTGTATTATCAGGCACGGTTCATACTTACGACGTATTTTATGACTACATTTCTGGCATTAAGAACGACGCCGATGCGGCTTTTTCTGTTATCCGGTGAGACAGATGGAGAAATCTTCCCATAGTAAAGTGCGAGGTTTTGCTCGAGTTCTTGTCAGCTCCGCAGGAAGCACAGCCGCGAGGGCTTTAAACAGTATAAACGACAGAACACCGAACTTTAGTACACTTCCAACTGCCCTTTTCTGTAAACTAAAAATGTACCTAAGGCGCACCTGGACGAGATGGTCGTTCAGGAGAGCGCGAACGTAGTTTAGTAATAGAGCGGGCTGTCCATAACATATTCTCAAGCCATCTTTACCCCCATCTTTGTGTTCCCGTCCTCTCATCATTCAAGAAATATGGCAAATTACCAGTAAAAACTAGTCTTTCGATGCCTGCAGGGACTAAGGCGACCATGACCAAAACCACAGCTCTCGGCAGAATCTCTCATCGGAGCGCCCGACCTCCGCCCGATGGATCATGTCGTCAACAAGCAAACGCTTGTTGACGACCCTATGCCATGAAGGACAACCACCGTCAAGGTAAGAACTAGTTATTTCTGTTATTTCTGGCGGTACTAAATCGTGCCTTATGTAAATCTGCTCCTTGCCTACGCAACAGCCAATATCAAGAAATGGGCGTCAGTATTCTTATTGCGTGCCCACAAAAACTGAGAGAGAAGGCAGTACGTATACGTTGTGCATCTAAAATGTATTGGCTCGGTGGGCGTCTGATGAAAGGCTGGGCTCCGTCGAGCTCGCTTTGGCTAGCGTTTCGCCTAATCAAAGCGCTCACCCAGAACAGCCACCGATGCGGGCAAAACCAACCCGCTGATGCTGAGATTGCCTCGCAGCGTCCCTGGGGATCCAACTGTCGGGGAGAAAGTGACCTAGCCAAGGGCAGCACCCGAAACATTGTCACGTGACTCATTGACCCGCATTGACTGAGACTACAGGAGTGCGACTGCGAACACGTAAACACTCCGCAGTTGCAGGGAGTGGAATGAAGTCAGGCTATTCATGCTCGTACATGAACATCAACCCCCTGAACTAGATAATAAGAGAAAACCTTATCAAGAACCAAGCCACCAATGTATTGTTGGCAAGGCGTTCGTGGTAATGTCATTACAACCCAGTAGAAAAAAATCGCTAGGGGTCCTTTGGCTCATACACCTATCGCAGTTTTAAATGCAGAGTATTTCTTAGCCTCGCCTCTTCCTGCGTCGGACGGCGTCCACAGCTCCGCGTCCGCAGCAGGTGCGCCTCTCCTCCTTCCCTCCTCTCTCTCAACAGCAGCTGGCGCGCGCATGCGTCGTAGTCAGCCCGTTCGCTCCGTCCATGGAGGAAAGAAAAGGTTGCTCCGTCGCGGTCTCGGCGTAACAGGTGCGTGATAGCAGCGCGGTGGGGCGTGGAAGGGCGCGCGCTGCTTGCGCATGCGCGCTCTCCCCCCCCGTACTGCTCTCCCTCTACTGCGCGCGCTGCAAATATAAAGCGGCTAGCGGTCGCTCGTGCTTCAGTCACTGCGTTGCTCCTTCCTTCCTTGGTTCACGCTCGCTCCACCCTAACGCGACTTTACTCTCCTCTCTCTACCCCAAACCAACACCAACGCAACTACGACCCAACTACCCACCCTAACGCGACTTTACGCGGCGTTAACGACCCTCAATGCTCTGCAATTACTCGTGTTCCCCTCGGGGGAAGGCGCGGGAATTTTTTTTTATTGAATGACGGTGTTGCTAAGTGAAACCGTCATTCAACCTTCCGAGCGTGGTGCAGAGCGCTGGACCCGAATCGATAGCCGTTAAAAAAGTTACCGCTAATAGTGTTGGGTTACTCCTAAATTTGGCTTTACTGCTAAATTCGCAGCCGCCTCTGTCCAGCGCAAGAGACCTATGCGGACTGGAGTACGTCGCCGGATGTCGCATACGGAGAAAGACGTTTACGTGAGGACAGGGCTGAGTCATATTACTGTCGGTAGAGGGGTGACTGGATTTCTTTTGTGTGCAAAGGGAAGACGCTTCGCGTGTAATCGAAAAATTTGCGGCAATTCGCAGCTGATTTTTAACATGAACGACAACAACTCAAAAAACGTTAATCATCAATCTGGTTGTAATGCAGGATTACAGGGCATACTGCGTCCCAGTTCTACTACCGCTACATTGAGGAACACGGATAAACATTTTAAGCGTGACATTCAGGAGAATAACCCCCCCTTTCTTTTTTTATAGATATTTTAGTCTGCCATAGAGGTCTGTCTAGAGGTCTAAAAGCGTTTTATGTTGTATAGACACGCATAGGACCTCCAGAGATGGAAGAAACCAGATAATAAACAGAAATAAATGCACTTGCGCTGCATCAAAGTTGCCTCAAGCTGACAAAAGAATACGTTCAATTTTATTGATGCGATAATTTTGGGGTGCACATGGCGAATGGCGCGAGGTTTTTAAAACAATTACACGAATCGTACTCAGGTGCATCTTACCAGGCTATATTATGCCATAAACATGGTTTCATTGAATATCGGCGATGGGCCTTCATAGAACTTAATTTGCTTTTTTTTTTTTTTATCAAAAGTGTTCGAGTTTTTCTTCTGTCGGGCTCGAAAATTTATTTCAATGCTCATCCATCTTTCCACACCTCTTAAATATTTTGGTTTTCAAGAATGTACTTTGTTAAGAATTGCTGGTGCATGCCTGCAACCTGGAATAATAAATTATTCGTAGGTTTCTTGCCCCGCAGATACATTTCACGATGACGTCAAACTTCCTGATCTACCCAGGCTGAATTAAAATTTGTTTTGTCACAAATTAATCTACGCGATCCTAACATCCTTCTTTCCAGTTTTCGCTCAGAATTCAGGTAGAATAGACAAAAGGAATCTCGGAACCGCTTCTCACTGACCTTGCATGCTTCGCATTCCTCTCTGCGGAGCCACCCCGGGAAATTCGCTCACATTTAAAGCACGTTCGTTCCTTCCCTTTCAGGAACCCTCTCATACACGCATGCGATATTTGCTTTGTCTGCGTAGAGACCACCATACCTCAATTCCTTTCTTTTGTATGCCCACATGGGATTGAAAAAGCACTCTTTTCCTAAAATAAGACCCAACCTCCACCCCTCTCTCATTTACGTATTGCAAATGTCATCACGGTATACACGCAGACCCTCCCTTAAAGCTGATATGAATTTTCGAACGTCGCCCTAACAGAAACAAAATATCAGTGCATGTTCACTGGACGCGGGATACTCTGCTAGTTGAGATGACACTCGCACAAGAGGCTATAGGACGGCAGGGCGACGGCAGGGAAATATTTCCTGAAGTTGTTTTAAAGCGGTTGACATAGAATACATGCTTCTACACGGATATTCTTTTTTTTTTCGCGTTTTGATTTTCCCTAGAATCATGAGTAAAGTACATTAAGAACTGCCAGTATAAAATAAGCAAATTATAGTGTAAAATCCCCGCCACCATATTTTATTCCTGGTTTTGTTTTGCCCCGGTTTGCCCCGCCTAAAAAGAGTTCTTTTCCCTAACGTTCATTTTCTCGAGAGAGAAAAATAAGCTCAACTAATCCAATAAGCACGGATCAGGGGCAAAAACGGACACCAGAGTTGAGCTCCATACAGCCCCCCTTTTTTTTAGAGGGTGGGGGGGAAGGGGGGGGGGGAGGCGGGCACCCACATGGAAAAAAACGCCGCTGCCATCGGGACAGAGCAGACGATCGGACGAGACACAAAGGGAAAAAATATCTGCGCGGAGCGCGAAAAACTTCCTTTGAAAGACGCAAACAAACGAAGAAGCCAGAGACAATCTTCCTTCCGACAGCGGCAGGAGACTCGTCCGTTTGTTTAGGCAAGAGCTGCCGCGATTTGTGAGACGTACCCGGGAAAGCCCAAAACAAGGGCGAAGCCGAGGCGCGGCTCACTCCTTTACCGACGTCCCTCGCTCTATTGGTAATCCGCTGGATCTGTTTCTGGCAGCGAGCGAAGCCCGCCGTGTGAGGGACGTATCGCCGTCGAGGATTCGATACCAGACACCGCCCTACCAGGCGTATCAGCAATAGTTTTGTGGCATTTTGTTGCTTCTGTGTGGCCACGTGTATGAACTTTTCCCGAACAGTGTGCCGAAGAATTTTGCGTCATTCTCTCGTGAACGCTTGTGTGACATGCTCCAATGTGTAGACATCTGCTATCCGATAACACCTGTAAACGTCATCAGAAACTGGAGGAAATGAAAACTACAAGATAGCCTTCTGTTCTCTTCACCTTTGAGGGCTCGCTGAAAGCATAAACACGGCCATAAAAGCAAAGGGATACCAGCGAACATATACGCTCCCATATACACGAAAATAACTTATTTTGTCCTACTTCCTACCCTGTGCTTTTAGGGCGCAGCCCTTTAGCGCCTGTCTCTGGGCTGGGCCGCGCCACCGTCGTAACCGATTGAACGATGGCAAGAGCGAATAGTGAAAGAAAGCAAAGCCGGAGAGGGTCGCGAAATTGTGAGCGGAGGGCGGTTCGCCGTGGCGGCGCGAGCGCTCTCCGAAAGTGTGCGGTGCGGGAGAAGAGCGTGGGGGTAAGGAGGGGGGGGGGGGGGGAATATGCTGCGCCCGTAGGAGACACTCGTCTGCGCAAGGCTGGCGAAAACGTAAAAGGGGCTTGCAGGGGACGATGGTGTGCGTTCCCTGCCTAAGACGCGGGTCGTGCTCACTTCCTGAGACGCGCTTCGCGCCCCCGACGCAGAGGCTCATCATCGCTGCCGTCGAGAGAACCCACGAGTGAGTGCTGCCTCAGCGCACTGCTTCTGCGCCCAAATATCGCATTAGGGAGTATCGTAATCACCAGCCAATTTTTCCAGCTTTTTTAGTACCCAAATAAGATGTTCCCACGAGCCTAGCACGAGATTCGAGCCAGCTTTTCCCCTCCTCCAGGCTCTTCAGCCTTTTAACAGCGGAGCTGTTATAGTTGGCCGTAATGTGGGGCGCGAAGGCGTTAAAAATACCAAGAAAATGCCAAGCGCTCGTGAGCGCGTGCCCCGCGGCGACCTCCGAACGTCACCGGCGCGCGCAGCGGCTTTATAAAAAAAAATGTGCCGATATTCAGAGAATTATCTACCAATGCATAGCATCCTTATGCCGCTTGTTTTGAGTGAGTTTTTACACTCAGATTTTTTGGTTTGTCTAAATCCTGTCCGACCAATTGTCTCTATTTGCGCTACTATAACGATTACAGGTGAAACTTTCGCGAAATCTGCATTACTATGGAAATGCCATACGTTATACGTTTTGCCATTTTCCGTATTTTTAATATTTTTCTTATTTTTAAGTGTTTCTAAATTTCGTCCGATCAATTATCTCCATTTACGCTACTATAACGATTACATCACGAACTTTCCCAAAATCTGCATTATTGCGGAAATGCAGGGCGTTACACGGTTCGCCAGTTTTTTTATATTTCTCTTATTTTTTTTAATTTTTCAAAATGTGACAATTATCTTTATTTACGCTATTATAACAAGTACTGGTGAAACTTTTGGGAAATCTGTATTATTGTTGAAATGCCATGCGTTATATTTTTCGCCATTTTCCAAAATTTTGTAAGACTTATCTTATTTTTTACTTTATCAAAATTTCGTCCGACCAATTATCTTTATTTACGTTATTATAACTATTACAGTTGGAGCTTTCACGAAATCTGCGTTATTGTGGAAACTCAGGGCGTTACACGGTTCACCATTTTCCGTAAGTATTTTATATTAAAGACGATAGTCTTCCTACGCAGAAATTTTGGCGTGTCTCTCTCTATGGCTGTCTGTCTGTCTGTCTGTCTGTCTGTCTGTCTGTCTGTCTGTCTGTCTGTCTGTCTGTCTGTCTGTCTGTCTGTCTGTCTGTCTGTCTGTCCGTCCGTCCGTCCGTCCGTCTGTGACTCCATTAAGCCACCCGGCCAAAGTGAAACGAAAGCTGCGCAATAGTTTTATATACTCACAGCCAAATCTAAAAGTTCGGTTTCAGCGTTCCTACTTGTCAACATTGTTGAACAAGAACAAGACCTTACGCAAGTATAATTCAGCAAATCAATACATAAGTGATATTTGCAGTGTTCCTTTATTTAAAATTTCATGGATGCTTCGTTTTCGCGATAGCAAATAAAATACTACATTAACGGCAGTAAACCTTCGCGTGCTGTTGCCAGCGCTACCTCCTGGCGGCAGTTAAGAAACGGCAGTAGCAACAAAAGGCTCCACTAGTTAGGATCCACGTTCTGCTTGGAACACTCGTGGAGTAGGGCAACATCGCCCCTTAGTCCGTCGATTCCGTGTACCTCTGGGGTGTCATGATACTAACAGCGCTGCTTTGGAGAAATTTCTACTTATCTCAGAAATTCAAACGCTACAATGTTATTCCACTGATGAAAATGCGCCTATACATAAGCAGCAAAAAAGGAGCACATCTTTGGTGTAAACCACTTCAAGTCGAAAAAGAGCAATGAAATTTTTACATAGAGCCAAATTTAAAAACAACGCTCCAAGCCAAGTGGCCTCATCTTCATTCTCTCGTGGACTTCGTTCAAGAAGTCAGAACTCCATTTATGCCTTGCGTACGTAACTTAACGAATTCGTTAAGGATAACGTGAACTCTATACGGTAACAACGGTTAAACTGCAGTGTGGAATAAAGAGAATTTCACAAGGTGCAAACGCACACAAATGTTCTGTCTAAAACAGGTGAAAACATTTCTTTCAAACGAGAAAAGCTTCGTACTCGTAAGCGGAAGAGGCCCCAATGTTGAGTGTCGCTCTGGTTCCGATTCACACGAGCGAGAGCATGGGCCCTTTCGCTCCCCACAATACTCTGGTGCCCGGGACCCCATTCCGAAAAGACGTGCACGTGACTGTGAGCTGCCATGTAGCATGTCAGCTCATGATGAATGTGTGCAGGTAAGGAGTTGCGAATTCTCGGAGTGTTCCTGGACTGTCCTGGCGGATGGTAATTTGGTCAGTTGAGTGGGATTGCAGCATGATCGAATCGGCAATGGCTTGTATTTAAGCAGTTGTAGAAGAGGTACATTAGAATGTTGGCATATTATCTCTTCGCGTGGACCTACTGCGACAGTTGTGGATATGTTGTCTGTAAACGTTGCGTCTGTGCAACATGCGTCATGTGATGGGCTTTAAAAATGGGGGGCTCTGCTTTGGGGGCCTGCCGGACTCTGAAGACGGGTCCATGTGACGCGGGATGGTTTTGACTGCTATTCGAGGAGTTGTGTCCTATGGTGGAGGCTCTTTTGGAGGAGGAGAAAGGCACCAAACCCAAGGACAGGCTCACGACGTCAGCCCAAGGGCGCACCATCTTGGCCAGTGCGTCCTTGGGCTGACGTCGTGAGCCTGTGCTGTTGGGCAACGATGTGGGTGGTCACTTTGTCCTCAAGGGTGTTGTGGAGGGCAGTTTCGTCAGGGAGATAGTTTGGGGCGTACATTGACAGGCCGAGTTCCATTCGCAGGCATTTCCGGAGGGCGACCTCCAATTTATTGTACTGAATTTTCGTGAGTTTCAGGTACGGAAGCGCGTTGAAAACTCTGGAAAAGATCGTTTCTTCTCCTATCTTGCGAAGCTCGTGTTCCTCGAGGCTTGCGTTAAGGCGGGTGACTTGACAGAGCATGTTATTGATTAAATTGATCTTTTGATGATAGCGTTGGTCCACCCTATGCTATTTCCATCTCATTGCCATATAAAGCCCAGGATGCGGATGCTTGGACGTCGGAGGATTGGGTGGCCGTTGACAGTGAGGTTGATGAAGAAACGATAGACGCCTGTTTGTTTGCTGCTCTGATCCAGAACAACGACGAATTGCGATTTTTCCTGGGAGCATTCCAAGCCCACGAATCTTGCGTGAGCTTCAATAATATAAAAGCCATCCTGGAGGGTGCGTTCCTGAGTATCTGGACTGCCGCGGAAGCTCCAAATTTTGATGTCGTCGGTATAAATGGCTACAACCACAATTCTGTTCCACCGATGACTGCTAATTAAGCGCACCTTCTAAGCGCGTAAAATTGGTATTATTACCATGTAATAAAGAAAAACAGGTGCGAAATAGCGCAGTGGCAGCACGTCGGGCTGCTGTTGTGGAGACCGGGGTTCAAACCCCATCAAATCACGCATGTGTTTTTGTTTTATGTTTGCAGCGGCGGCCGGAAAAAAGCAATTACGATGATGATTAGAGTCGGCCCTTTCGGCTTAAAATAGGCGCTATTTTCAAATGAGCATAGAAAAAAAGAGTTGCGGAGTCAAACTAAATGTGTCCACGTGTATGTATATGTGTTTTTTATGGATGACCATCTTCAATGCGCAAGAGAAATACCATTGCCTCGTACCACACCGCTAAATTATAGGTCGCCTTTATAGCGCGTGCTAAGAAACTTTGCTGGTCATCCGCTTTCGCAGATTTGGCATGACGATTTAATCTCACTCTTTCCCAACTTTTCCCGCCATACTGGTGAACACGGGCCTCGAATGTGATATTTTTCTTCCCACCTTAGCTCAGAAATAAATCTTTAGATGTAGGACGTTAGATTACATTCACGAAACTCAATCACACGTGGAAGTCCACTGCGACGAATCGGTGCAAAGTACGCCTCTATATTGCAGCGAGTTGGGGTCCAGCGGCCTATAATGCTATCACGGCTGGAATTATCAGAGCTGCAATGGCCCCTAAGCCAGGCTGGACAAAAAACTAAGGCGCACACACACACCATATGGGCTATAGGGAACACAAGCGAGTGTAGGAGTACGGACCAGGAGCGGAGCGGCGTAATTTAGGGGGAGATAGAAGTTGTCGCCGTCACACTGACCGTACCTAGAAGAGGGGAAGCTCGCACCGTCGAGGGAAAGGTCGGCGCGTAATTTTCTCGGGGAAATGAGAAAAATGTTGGCGGCATTCGTTGCCTTGGCAACTCTAGATTTTCCTCCCAAAAATACCTGGGCTTTCGCTGTAGATTGAGCACGACAGATGAGCGTCATAGCGTGTTCAGAAGGCCTCGAAGGGGAAGAAAACATGGGAGGCAGTGGGGACAGTGTTTCTTGTTTCCGCAGTGCCCCTTTTCCGGGTCCATATATTGGGATAACTTGGCGGCACGCTGAGTTGTGTAAGCATAATTTCGATGTTTGTGTCTTGCCTCCAGCCAGGGCAGAAATCTTGGGGGAAAGTTTTGTTATCTTTGCGGAACATATCGATCCAACCATAATACGGAGTGACGTAGGGAAAAAGATGGGACATTCAGCTCAGGGATGCAATCCAGCGCCGTGTTATAGTTTTTTTGCGTAGGAGGTCCTCCGAATATTTCGCAATCGGTACTACCCGAAGTAAAAAAAACCTTGTTTGCAATTAGGGTTGGGCGTTTGATTGATCAATATTCCGATCATCCATGCTATATTCACGATTGATTTTTTAACCTGTCGAACAGTTGAAAACATGTGAGCAATTTAAAAGATTGCCGTGTTGAAATTGTGCCCAAACGCATCGAGGGTCATATTCGTGTTCAAGTACCCCACCTGACATCACAACAACAAAACGATGCAAGTATGCCCAGAGATGATACTGACGAAAGCCGAAAGCTTATAGCCAAGGCAGACAAGAAAATAAATGGCATCATTTCAAGTTTACACAATACAAAAATCTGCGAGCGGGCATTCGCACCGTGTGGGCGTTGTGTAGGCGGTCTATGGCGAAAGTAAACCACGAATAATCGGTGTCCCCTCCAATTACGGTGAGTGCATATCATCCTGATTCAATAAACAGTGCGGATGACAAACGTGGTGAAAAGCGTCTCGCCCGCATCATCACCATGATTATGACCTGCTAACATCATCTGAAATGTCTGCGAACAAGCCGACCACCATATTGATCTTATTTTTACTATTATATTTTTTTGACTATTTATAAAATGTCGTTTGGTCATTCTTCTTCGTAAACAAACGCAACCGATTAATCTACACATTAACTGATTAAAACCAGCCGACTAATCGGATTTAAATTATAACCGACGCCCAGCCAGATTTCTAATACATAGAGACAACGAGCGGAAAGGCCTTGCGCTCCTATGTTGCTTCTTTTTTTCTCCCCAATGACATCCCCTTTACGCGACACCTAGCCTCCGGTGAGGGAAGTTCGAGACAACCTTCGCTGTGGCACCCAGGAATGCGGAGAACATCAGCGAATACTTCTATTAGAGTTTGACATAGTTTTCGCCATTCCGCTCCTACTTTATCGTTTAATTTATCTCACTGGCCTACATAAAAAATCACAGGCTACAGGTTCTGCGGCGCTACTTGCACTTGGGCGTTGGTCTCTGTCTGCGTTTTATTTCCTGCATGCCCCACGACGACGAGACAGCGCCATGTTACGGACATACGAAAACACATTTTTGTCCAGGTCTGTCCTAATACGAAAATTTAGTTCATGTGAAGTCTAATTCGAGGCACGCTCAACATATAAATTAAAAATGTGGTTGATGCCTCTTTATAGGAATCGGTAAAACACGCAAGTGAAATGTGCCTTCACAGGAGCATTTGAATGTATATTGTGCATCGATATGGGCTTGCACATCGCTATTTGAATTACGTCGGTTTGGCACCGTTAGACGCATCAACGTTAGACACTGCATTGCACGTGCCGGAACATTGCGTAAATCCGACTGAAATTACGTTCCCTTGAAAACCGTGTGAACGAAACGGAACCGAAACCGAAACCGAAAGCAGTAGGTGGCGGAGGGTGTCTCAATTCACCCGCGTCCCCCGTACACGAAGAGTCTGGAATGGAGGCGCCAATTATTCGCGCTCATTAGCGCCATGATGAACTACTTCGCTTCCCTTCTCCTAGACGGCAGCATCTCCTAGACGGCATCTGAATGAAGAAAGCAGTGGGAAAGATATAAGGCGCGTTGGTCGACTTATTTGCGCTTGAATTCGTAGCGGAGTGTGCAGAGCGCTGGGTACCTCCCGTTGCGGAGAGATAGTTCGTGGCTCGAATCCGGGCACAGCCGCATCAATGGAACGTTTCCTGGTGATGTCATTTCCTTGACGGATATGACGCCGGTCATATATTGGTGTACCCGGGCATAAAACACTTTCGTGTTGAAAAAAAGAACGAACCAGCACAAACTATATGCAAATGCTCATTAAATACATGAACGCCCATAAACAAGTTCGCGCAAAATAGGAGGTGACACAATGATGTTAGACAAGGGATCAATGAGGTCCGCTTGCAAAGAGCACGATTAACAACGTGAGAAGAGTCACGAAAAAGAAGAAACGCACCACCACTTGCCACACAAATATTTATATCACAGCACGAATAACAAGGCGAGAAAAGTTACGAAAAAGAAGACACGCACTACCACTTGCGACACAAATATTCATATCAACCCGGTGCGCCAGCGATAAGTCTAAATAACCTAATGCCCCTCATCGGCTTCACGATAGATGACCAGGCGAAAACGTAATGAAACCCGTGTTCGTGATACCGGGCGAGATGTCGAACTTGCATGAGATTCACCAACCTCGTTTCCAAAAACACGTTACTTGCTGTGCCTTACCCAATATTGACAGGCTATGAGGCACGAAAGCCTGAGAACAACCGTGAAGGCCTTCACTGGGCTCCCTCCAGTTACGGACGTTGTGCTCGTTGGAATCCAGCGGGAAACAAAGATACTTACGATGTGCGCGGAATCATTGTATTCCGGCACACGCAGTAGAAGCGATTCATCACGATCCGAAGGAAAGGTTAGAGCTCCACAAAAACTTGACTTTTTTTACAAAAGACCAACCCGATATCTCTTGTCAACAAAAAAAAAAAAAAAAAACCAATCCGCCAGAATATAAGCCAATACTATAAGTTAGGTACCCCGCATATAAAAACCGCGTACGCTGCTGCATTCAAGTTCACTGCAACATTAGGCTTCAAGAAAAGCGCAAAAAATTAGGCGGATTGCCGGAAACCCTGCTTTGCAGGCGAAAGTATAGGCACAGGCTTCGAAAGCTGACGATTAATAGTCTGACGGGTAAATGAGTTACTGCTGCAGATTTTTACTCCCTTGGTAAGGACTGAACCGACGTGAGAATGCTGTAGCAACTCAAACAAAAACTGGCGGCAAACGCGGGAAAGCCTATGAAAAGTATATCTGCAGTAACGCGAGCTGCTCGTTAGAAATGAACAGAACTGACGGGTTGTGCGAGCGATATGTGCAAATTCGTCCGTTGGGGTCGACATTTGATGAGGAAGAATAAACGAGAAGGAGGAGCAAAGCCGTAGGATGTTACAGAGAGTCTTCACAAATACACGTAGTCAATATTCGACAAACTGATTGGCTGGAGCCATTAGTAGGTAAGAATTTACTTGTGAACATGAGTACTATGCGACTTTTTTGTGGATGATTGAAGAAGAGAATTTAGGAATGTTTCTTCCGGAGCGGTATCAACAACTGTATTTTAAATCACGCCTTGAGCTGGTGCATGAGATTTTTGAAGTCTTTTATTGTGAAAAAAAGTTACGCGGATGTGAAATCTGCTGCGGACAAGCATTAAAACTCAACTGAGCACAAAGAAACAGCAGGGAGAGCGAGCCGGAGTGAAACAGACGACAAATGCGAGAATCCCTAAGCGGACGTGACGCAGACGCGCTTCGCAGCGTCGCCCGTGTTCGGGATCAACACCAACGAACTCAAAAGAAGCCTAGGCGGTAATTACAACACCGCGGTTCTTTCCTTTTAGTGTGGGGCAGCGGATTTCTTGTTCCTTTGTAACCACTTGTTGTTGCCCAGATCGACTCACCGCCGTTGGAGTTGCGTTGCCCGCGGTTGCTCCGTAGGCACGCCGATGACTCCGAAGGAAGAACGCAGTGTACGGCATTCGCTAAAGCAAAAGCAAAATTTCCGCTATACGCACAGAACAGGGTAGATTGGCTCTACGTGTGTAACTGTTAACCGACGTCAGCTGGACACGGCTCATTGTTTTGTTTTGGCCACGTTTGCAATGTACTTCGTAGTTACTCAAGTCAAACCATTTAAGCGATAAACTTGTCGCAAAACATACTCGTTTCTCTATTTTTTGTACGTGCCCATATTTTCAAGCGAAGCCGTACGGGAGCTTTTTTTCCGCACGGGATTTCTGAACAACACGGAACCGCACGTGAAGTTATCCAGGACGATTTATTTATTTATTTTGTATTCCCACGTACGTCTGAAAACAGCTGAGCGGTAGCCGTCAGCGAATTTTAAGCGTTGCACCAAAACGAGAGCGGCTCTTGGTTGGGCTGATCAATCAAGCCTGATCAAGCGTCCTTAAAAGGGGGAGCTCTGCTCTGGACAGAGTTGCTCCGGCTCTCCCAGCCGTCAGAAAATGTCGCTAGGGTCGAGATTCGAGATACGTTGCAATTCTGGTAAGTGAGATTTTTATTAATGTCGCCGGAAGGGTTCCAACATTCGCATGACAAAAGTTTCGCTTTACGCTACTCCCAGTTTTTCTAGAGAGATAACAGAAAAACATCGGTACGAAAATGAAAAAAATAGGCGTGAACCGCACCGAGAACGAAATGTTTCTATGCTGCGGCATTCATTGCTGTGGATTCTAGGGACGAGGCGGTAGGAAGAAAGCAATGGCGGAGCTGAGCTTCACCCCAACGCAATATAAGCTGTCGAATCCCACCAATGTCACCGAATGGAGGGTAGCACCAGGAAGTGTCAAAAAAAGCCAGACAAGAAAGTCCGAGTGAAAGCCGTTCAATCACATGTTCAAGGCAGCGAAAAACAATGAACAACATGCTGCGAACCGAAGGACAAAAACAGGAGAAGGAGACCGCATCTTGCTTACTGCAGAGGCCTGGAGCACGTATTTGAAGTATAGGCGCCGCGGTTCCCACATCCGGCTCGGTAAAAGGTCGCATTTATACGCTGCCAAGTCACGTATAGGTTATTGCAGCGACGCCACAGGGGAATGCATGCTGGCTCTTCGTATTATTGAAAGTCTGGAACTGCGCGCCCCCCAAAATGTCTTGAATTTTTTTCTGTAGTGGCTGAAAAAGGTGTCGAGCAGAAAAAAAAGGAAGAAAATCTGTATGAAAGACCTGCTACCGAGACAGCCACCGAAGACTCCAGAAAAACGAAGACGAGACACGAAACCACCCTTTGTGCACGCTCGAGCCACGAAATATCCGAGCCACGTGCAATCTTAGGCACAAGAGCACGCTGCGAAGGCGAGTCGAGGTGGAAGAAAAATCTTCATGTCACAGATGCATTCACGGTAGAAAAGCTTTCCAAGCGTGACAGAGCTCCTTCTTCACTTTAGCACCGTGCGTTAAAGGGTGCCTAGGGTGACGTGGCAGAGAGTGGAAGTGTAATCATGGTGTCAAAAGTGGCTCGATTCTGTCCGCGGCGAGTTCGCCGTGAAAAGAGGTTCGGCTCCCTTGTCTAACTAAAACAGAAGGATTGTGGTGACAGCTAGCGGAGAGTAAAAGCTTTCCTCATTGAGAAAAAGAATAGATTGCTCGTCTTGACTATCCCTACACCAGTTAAGTAAACCGACATGACTGCCAAAACCACTCAGAGTGCAACTATCTAACTATCAATGCCCTGACCAAATTATTGTTCCTAGTATCACTTTCAGCTACTCAAATATAAATTCAATGTAAAGAAAGACAAAATTAACGGTTTTAAGGAATTATACTCCGTACAAAAAAGCTCTCAGATGCGCCAATTGATTGATTGTAGGGTTTAACGCGCCGACACAACGAAGGCGATGAGGCGCGCAGTAGTGGAGGGCTCCGGATTAATTTTTGCCAAACTTCACTGTGATTTAACTAAGAGTGACAAGTAAATGAATCCCGGCGTAACGGTGGGGTCGTTTTAGCATCTAATGGCATATGGTTTGTTGCGAGATTAACAGAAGCCGTTTTCTGTAACCATACTTCCTCTGTAGATAGCCATGCTTCACTCAGCAACCCACACTTTGGGAAAGGCAGCTTACAATGACCAAGCGCACGCCAATACATTGACAATCGGTTTCACCTCTAAACACAAATACATTGCTAAGAAGACATGTTTTAGAGGTCATATAAGCTGCATATCAAAATATGAATATTCCAGGACCTAAAAATTTTGTGATCTTTTTTTATACGCTCAATGTGTGGCGAAGTTTTACGGTCCCGGGAATTTGAGCAGGTGGCGCAACGTGGCGCTACGCTCGCGTGCGATATGCATCGTTCTAATGCCGGAGATTATCTGCTGGATCCTAGTGATGGACAGCTTTACTGGAAAAAAAAAAGGCGCAGGCTGACCATTGACTGCTTCGACAATTTCGCCAAGTGAAACAACGACATGCCAAATACAACAGGACTTTTTCTGCATGAAACGATGCAAAGGCGAGCCTGCTATGCACAAAGAAAAATAATTATTAGATTGCCGCGTGCACTCCCTTGAAAATAGCCAGCTGCAGAAAATGTTCGACAACTTTGTGGGAAGAGAAGCGAGTAACCCTACCTACTTACTTTCAGATAACTAGAAGACCGTACAATGGGCAGGGGTTGCTCGCCGCGAAAAAAACGTTTGGAAAATTTGCCTGAGATGAGTAATGACGCTCTAAACTAGGCGCACTTGCTATGCTTTATGAAAAAGCACGCCAGCCGCAATTCATTGCATCAGACGGCCCTCACTCTGGTTACACGGTTACACTCAATTTGTTCATCTTTGGAAGTAAGATGAAGCAAAAACCAAGTGTACTTCGGACACTTTGCCTCACCCAGTCCATACTGCGGCGATAGGCTGGCGTCTTTTCAAGGAGGCTTAAAATGTGCACGTACGTGCCGTGTTACCGCTGGGGCATTGCGACATGCAGAGGCAATTGAGTAACCGGTGTGACCGATAGGCCCTGTTATGCACATCTATTCATCTGGGCCCCAGGTTTAACGCGATCCACGCATTCGTAGACAAAGCCGTTGTCTTTTCCGAATTCTTTAAACACCGTCAGGGCCACTTTTGCGATATTTGTATGGTATTTTATTGCGTTCGAATCACACACGAGTTGCTTGGCTTAGTTTGCGAAAAACAACGCGCCCGTCGATTAATTTGTCCAATTGGCGGCGCTGGAAGCTGTTGGCAAACAGCGCGTGGCCTGAAGCTTTCAGAAAAATGCTGCCTAACGGCTGGTACACATTGCAGATTATGTCATGCCCTTCGCAGTAATTACTCCGGCGCTCGTCCTCTCGTACGACCGTGGCTGCAGCGGACACTGCGCTTGCTAAACACGGCTAACATTTCAGGTCCAAAGCAAGCAAATTTCCCTCGACGTCTCCTTTTGTTTTTTAGGGGCGAATCTTCTTAGAGGCTGGGACTGTTGGCGTCTCCTGTCGACGCCGTAATCGCCGTCTCATGTAATCGTGGTACTTAAACAACGGGAAACTCGTTTAAGCCTCGCGCTAGAACGTAACGCGCACTAAAAAAACACCCGAATAGTCGTTTACACATCGCGCTGGAGGGCTTCGTGCTTCAAAGACAGGAGGCTGTTAAAACGGTTTCATCAACGGTTTCCTCTCAGCGGGCAAAAACGCCAAGGCGTCAAGAATACACTTATACACTGCATGCTCCGTTCCTACCGAGGCTTCACGTTAGTGAAGATGGTTCGAGATTTTTTAAAATTTTGCTGCCTTTCGCCGACTTCAGACAAATTCCTACCCTCACCCCACTATCCTCCATGCCTTGTACGCAACCCTATACTACTCTACGTGTCATTTCTGTCCCCAACCCGGCACCCTGTACCACATGGTATGGGAGTGTCAGAAAACCCCATCCCTTAACCCAAATCCTCGCCCAACGTACGAGCAGTGGGCGGGCCAGCTGGCCAGCTCCGACCTCTCAGTCCAGCGTAGCCTGGTGAAGAGGGCTAGGGCAGCTAGCGCGGACCAGGGCTCCCCGGACGAGAGGAGGGCCCCCACCGGGCGGGCGTCCAACCATCAGCGCCTGAAGCTCGTCTACATAAAGTTTATCCACTCCACTTCACTCCACTTGCGTGAATATTTTTTGGGCGCTTCTTGGATCAGTTGGAGAAACCACGGCGTCCCCAAATTCGAATAGCCAAACAGCGTGACCCGAACCTGTTGGCGAAATCCTGCTTCGTGGTATATTTACTAGATGACGCCATGCACGCTCTTGGCCGCTGCCTCAAGGGCGATTCACGATATGCCGGCTAACCAGGTGGCTCAAGCTACCCTAAGGCGCGTAGTTTGGCCTGAGGCACAAAAAAGAAGCAACAGCAATGCAGGAAGTATCCAAGCTACCGTGTTGATTCACGTCGTCTGGAGGACTGCCGAAACATGGCCTCGTGCGGCAGCCAAGGGGCGATAAGCTCACCTAACAATTAATGCCGTTCCACTCAGTGTGAAATCTGTCGGAAGTGCAGAGAAGTGGTTAGCCATAATGGGCTGTAGCGCCGTTATCCGCTCGCTGTTACCACCCATCACGCTCTTTGCCGCCCTGTCTCATTCCTCTCTTGATGAACAAAACGGAGGCTTGTCCAATGCAATTCAAATTTCCCGCCTCGCAGTGCTCGCTCCCCCTGCCTGAAACTGCGTCAGCGGGAGTTCTGTTCCTTTCGTGCTTGCTTTTTCTCCCGCACTTGCCGGCGCCGCCGGCGACTTACAGCGCAGTTTGGAATGCGCCATTTTTTTCTTGCACTGCCACTTTTTTTTTTCGCTTAAAAGACCATCCCAACGAGCGTTTTCTAACTAAATGAACGTGGGCGTTGCAGGTTAATTACGTATATTTGCCTCAAATGTACATGCAGTTTTCTTTGCGCTAAGCAACGGGGTGACGTATGACAAGCGCCAGCGGTTACGAGTTTCGAACGGTTATGACTATATAAACCACTCGGCTTTCGAAGCTTCTGGGGTACGCCGCGAACGACAGCGTTACCATGGGACGCCCTGTTGCTCTACTTGGGTTCAGAGAGTGAGCTACGACGACAAGGCGAGCCCCTGAAGTGCTCTGCACTTAAAACTTTAAATACGGCCGGTTTACAGTCTTCCGTAGTTCTCCACATCCTACACTCTGAAACATTAAACTCAGCGACGAAACTCGGCGACATGGCGCGGTGAGAACTTATGCTCACGCATTTTCTCCTCACAAGGGAAAGTTAAGGTGCCCCTTGTTTTTTTTTTTTTTTTTTGCTCATGACAACTTGTGTACACACGCACGTTAAGGGACTGTGTGCCGCGACGGAAGAATCGTAAGTGCGGATTCGATTTAGGCCAGCTAGAAAGTGCGTCTTCATCATCGAGACCTGGAAGACACGATTCAAGAGAATATCGACCCGGCGGCGTTCGGCAAGAGTCAACAGCGCCTACGATTGGGTGTCTGATCCCAGCGCCTCGATAACGCTCACAGATTGATTTATTTCGTCCTCGGTCATTGTTTTATATATCGTGCCGTTCTCAATTCTAGCATCATATGGAAGGTTGTTCGCATCGATAGCCTACGTCAGACTCGCAGGGCAGTGGAGACGGCGAAGGTCTGGGCTTCTTCTAAACACATCTGATTATACCTTGAATGTTTTTCTTCCGCACGTTACTATTAATGAAATTGCAAAGAGAACCCTCAGTACGAAACTTCCACCCCGGAGCTTAATGTCATTGCCTATACATTTTCCTTCCCCAGCCGTTGTCTTCAAATCTGCTACAAATTCTCGTGCGCCTGCGAAACCCCCCGGTTACAAGATACTAATTGGGTGTCTGTAACAAACGCGCTGTTGACTGCGTGCACTATACATGGCGCGAGTTAACCCAACATGTCGCACCCTAATATAATAACAGTGGAGGTTTTGTAGCTGGCCGGAATGTGTGGAGCGTAACGTGTTAAAAATACCAAGAAAATGCCGAGCGCTCGTGAGCGCGTGCCTCGCGGCGACCGGCGAGCGTCGAAGGCTCACTCGCAGTGGTTTTAGCAAAAAAAGAAAAATAAAACTAACGAAAACCCCGAGGAGCGCCTCGCGTTGCCTAACAACCGAGAACGCCATAGCTGGCGCAACACATGATCCGCGGAACCACGGTGTGACCCCAGGAACTCCACGCATGCGTCGTGCACGTATGCGCCGCCGCTGGGTCCTAGCTGTCTTCAAGCGCTACCGCGCAGGTAATGCTGATGATGATTGACAGTGGTATCCCCTTTGTAGCAGGGAGATGACGCGTCATCTTAAAAAAAAAAAAAAAAAAAAAAACTGGTCATGAGAAACAGGACGATACCGATGCATACGACGATAATTACTACTAGCGCAGTGCAAATGGACGGCGGAACGTGTAAATAAACAATTTCAAACTTGTACAAATGCGGGGTGATGGGCCCTTCAGTCATCACGTAGAAAATAATCCGGCGACTTCGCTATGTTTCAGGCCTTGCGCGACTTAGCCCAAGTTTCGCCAGTTTTTTCTTTTTCTCCGCTTTATGTAGCGTTAGGTCAATTTTTTAATCGTTAAACTCTCTTTGTTGAAGAGGTACTTAGCGATAGTGAGTGAGTGAGTGAGTGAGTGAGTGAGTGAGTGAGTGAGTGAGTGAGTGAGTGAGTGAGTGAGTGAGTGAGTGAGTGAGTGAGTGAGTGAGTGAGGGAGGGAGGGAGGGAGGGGGAGGGAGGGAGGGAGGGAGGGAGGGAGGGAGGGAATGAAGCTAGCAGGTAATCAGGTAGGCAAGTCCCCCAGTGAGGCCGGAAGGAAGGAAGGAAGGAAGAAGGAAGGAAGGAAGGAAGGAAGGAAGGAAGAAGGAGGACCGAAGGAAGGAACGAAGGAAATGTTAACCATAATATAACCTATTTTGCTATCACCTAGGTGGGGAAAAGAGCCGACTTACACTGGGACAAGGGCTACAACTTTGACAAATCTAACCTCTGGCTCTTCTTTATCCGAAACCTCTGTTTTAATACTTTTGGTTTCAGGGAATAACTCGATAAGGGATGTTAAAAGTGGATCAATAGCTCGAACGTAACGCTCGAGGAGGCCCTCGAGCCTGTAAGGAACGATTTCTTTTTTATTCTGTCTGCCAGAACTTTCCATACCTTATCTGAACTACAGGTGTTCAGTGTTTTCTTGTCACGCATTTGTCCCGCAACGTGTAACACTAGGATTATAGAGTTCAACCGAAAAGATTGTTTGCTTGCAGCTCAGATTATTTATTAACACTGCGTACGCACCAGAAATACAAGCATCTGGGGTAGGTTCCGGCATTGTAAACAGGCCAGAGGACCATACGACTTTCGCAAGAAAATGAAATTCGGCGATTCTTCAGCTCAAATTTGATAGCATCGGAACTCATGTTCCAGCTTGATTTCTTGCTGTATGTGAAAATGTGGAACACATTTCGTGGAATAAAACGAAACGCAGAATCTAGCTTAAGCGTAACGTATGGTTGCGGGAGCACTTTGACGACCACCATGCTTACAAAGTAAAAGAACCTTGCAGACATGCCGAATTGCACCACACAAGCGTAAGTGAGGTTTCCCACAGATGTAGTATTTTCCATAGAAAAGTGGACTGGCAGTTTTTCAACTGAACATTACAACATTATATAGGTGAAGAAATTTCTGTTAACTTTGAAATACGCTTTTCTTCATAAAAAAATGGCGCCTCTTATATTGCCGACGGGTTAGATGTAATGGCGACAGCCGTGGCGGCATACCAAACTTTCTTCGGGTATCCTTGGTGCTCAATGTAAGTATTTACAAAAACCTGCCATGCCTCATTTTGAGAATGCTGTGCCACTCCCCCTCTTATTCCTCCTTCTCTTATACGTCCTCCTCTTCCTCCTTCTTCTCCTCCCCCTCCACCTGCTCCTCCTTTTCATTTTCCTCCCTCTCCTCCTCCACTCCTTCCTCCTCCTTCGCTTTCTTTTCCTTGTCTCCTTTTCCTTCTTCTGCTTTCTCTTCTTTTATGTATCATTTTTCAATCCTTCTGCTGCAAATTCTCTTCTGCGTAGTCGTCATCATCCACGAAGACGCAAGCGTACGCTAGAAATAGGGCATTTCTCTATCCTACCTTCCAGGGGCTATTCCCTACCTTACATCAGTTACGTTTACTGACTCACTGAACAAAAAACTCAATCGTTGCGTGACTTCGTCTGTCGGTGTTTGTTCTCCAGTGTCATGCACCGTTCTCGCGGAGAACTTCGGTACGAAATGCAGGGGAGATAGGAGGGGATCGATGTTTCCATTTTAAACTAATGTGCGGCTTCTCGTTGCGGCGGAACTCGAAGGAGGTTTTCTTCCTTCAGATTTCGGAAGCCCCGCCTAATAAGCGTTGCCTTGTTGTGTTTATGCGATAGGCACTTGACAAAACTGCTTAGACGTACGGGCGCTCCTGAACTGCTGCTGCTGCTGCTGCTGCTTACGTGTGTAGAATCATATGCGGCACCGACAGGCGCGGGTATTGCCGACGGCAGCAATCGATATTCTCTTAACTCAGAAGGCAAGTGCCTGCTGCCGGGGCCGACGAAATCAACGCTGAAGCAACACCATACTAGAAAAAAAAATTTTGGGAGCCACTACCAGGAGATCAGGACTTCTGATTAGAGATCAGAAAATGTTGCGTCCGCATCAACGTCTATGGCGTAATGGTTCTACTGGAGTAACGATTTTACTGGCGTAATGGTAGAACAGCTGTGTTTGGGAATCAACTGCATTTCTGACTGATCCTCAGGCGTATGGGAGAAGGTTGTACAACAAAGGGGGAACGAATTCATGCGATGGCTTTATAGACACGTCCACTGCATCGGTTTGTCATGATTTCTCTGTCGCAAGTGATGGGTCAACCTCATGCATGCGGCTTCGTTGCCTCAGCACTGCCATCGCCTGGACCGACGATTTTGCAGCGCCCTCATAGGAAAACAAAGTCTGAGGTTTTATAGATGCACCACCGGCATTTTAGAGTATTGGTTTTCTGTAAATTTCGAGTTTTTTTTGTTTGTGCTCATTCTCTACTCTATTCCTCTTTTACATATCAACCCTCTTTCTATCCTTTCTCTTCGGGGTTTCGGCCTCTCATGGAATGAAGTGCTGGATGAGCCACTTTCTTCGGATAAACGTAAACAATATGTTTCTCCATGCAGACGCTGATAGGCCAGACAGCCTGAACTAGCAGAGTTGCGCTGCAAAGGGTTAAAAGTTTTTAAGAGAATGTGGGCAAACATCGGACAGAAAAAAGGAGCATATTTTAAGAAAGAAAGAAAGAAAGAAAGAAGGAAAAAAGAAAGACAGAAAGGAAGGAAGAAGGAAACAAAAAAGCAAAAGAAAGAAAGAAAGAAGGAAAAAAGAAAATAAGGACGTTCTGAGCATTTTGTTGGCGCTTAAGAGCTAAAAACATGCGGCTGCCGACAGATCCAGTTTAAACGAAGCTGGAACCTGCAGAGCTGCCTAATAAATATGAAATACAAGCGAGGCGTGTCGCGCGATCAGCTGTTCTGGGAAGTCGGCAGCTCGGCGACAACACCGTCATCTTTTCGTCCATTCGAAGACTTGACTTTGTCTTCCTCACAGTGCTCGGATGCAGCCTCCTAAGGCAGTGGGCTCAAGAAGTGCTCCTTGTCTGAGCCCGAGTGGTGGGCGAAGTTCTCGGGGCGGGCAAATAACGGCAAGGGGATGGACCGGACCGCGCTAACATCGAAATTGGAGTGCGCGCCTCTGGAAAGAATAAACGGGGTGGCGGCGATGCCGGCGTGGGTGGTCGGTGGCGGGGGAGAGAAAGGTCGTTCTTGTCCTGAGAAGATGCTGGTCGGCCCCACAGAGGCGGGTATGGAATTGGCGCCATCGATCGCCGCCCCTGCATCTCAGCTCTCTGACCAGGCGCCGACTTGTGCGGCTCTCACGCCCCACCGGAAGAGACGCCACGCCGCAGCAGGGACACTTCCGTTCCTAAAGGCCTGCCGATTCCCGCCTGAAACTTTCCAAAGCCGTCGCAAAGGCGTTACGCTGTCTTCTAAAAAGCTGACAACGGCGTAAACGTGCTCGCAGATGTTTAATGTATTTATTTGCTGACATTAAAAAGCCGAGAATAAATGCCGCAAGGTGCACCGAATTATGTGTTTCGCAAATATTGAAGCAAACTAGTTTCGCTTATATCATCAAAATGGGTTTTGATGATATGAGGAACAGTTAATTTGATAATTCTTTCTGGTTTCTAACGGATGTGTCAGAATACATTAATCGCTCGTTAATTCGAATTCGTAGAATCCGCTGAAAATTGAGAGATTTTGCGGATGAGAGAGAGAGAGAGAGAGATAATATTTTATTCACAGGTAGAAAGTGAGGAGGAGTTGTTAGGGGCGCTGCGAGATTCCGAGGCCTCGGTCCAGGCTTCTGCTGACGGCTTCTTGAATGAAGTCAATCAGGCCGCGTTGCTACTCTTCTCGTCTAGGTGAGGTCAGCCACTCTCTAGTGTATTGTTTTCTAATATGGATGTATTGGGGGCACTGCCAAAGAATGTGGTCTTGGGTATTTGTAATTTTGCACTGTGAACATGATGGTAAGGGTGTTGTTTTGCCATATCTGATGAGATGTAGCCTCGCAGGTGTTTCGAGTGTTCCGGCTTGTGCTTGTCGGAATAGGGTTTGCTGCTGTCTTGTTAGGTTATGGTGGGGAGCTGGGAGTAGTCATTTCGCTGTTTTGTATTCTTTAAGGTGAAGTTGCAGGTGAGTTGGCTCCTGAGAGGTCGAACTTTGGCAGCCGTTGCTGGGATCCCGGATGTATGCGTCGCGGGCAAGCTGATTAGCCTTTTCGTTTCCCAGTGCCCCGGCGTGGCCAAGATTTTTCGGAGATTCTTTAGCGAACTGGCGAAACTTAGTGGCCAGGTCACTGATATGAGAGCTAGTGCTGGTAACAAAATCTCACTGTACAACGGAGCTTTTGTAATCAAGGCAAAATAATTCGCAGGAAAAAAATTTCATTACAGTCAAATTTCGATATAACGAATCACGCGGGACTGCCGAAAATCATTCGTTATTTTGAAATATTGTTGTAATGACAAAAATTCACGCATCTGCACGAAGTGAATCACGACGAGTGGGTAAAGCACTGGGGGTCGTTCTAAGCGTAAATCACCCATGAGAATGCTTACTGCTGCTAAAACGATTTTCGATACAATCCAATACTTTTCAGTTTAATCTAATCCAATCCAAATTCAATCCAATCGAATACAATTCAATCCAATCCAATGATCCTCGCGCATGCACAGATGGTTCTCCAGGAGTACTCTCTCTCTCTCTCTCTCTCTCTCTCTCTCTCTCTCTCTCTCTCTCTCTCTCTCTCTCTCTCTCTCTCTCTCTCTCTCTCTCTCTCTCTCTCTCTCTCTCTCTCTCTCTCTCTCTCTCTCTCTTTCTGTGATCCTTTGATTTGGTTCTTGTTTCTTGTTAACCTTTTTGAACCGTTTGTTCACAGATGGTTTGATTTACACGGTTACATGGTGCTGTGCCGTGAGCACGGACGCCGGACGCCGGACGGACAAGCCTCGGCCTTAAGGTGCTTCGCCCCTAAAACTTGCGGCTATATACCAGTGCTCATACCTAGGAGTGAAAATGACGTACCTTGGACGCATACGCATGTGCAACAAAGCAAACTCTCAAATAAAAATGTTGGACTCAGCTCCAAAGCAGCTTTATTTGAAGAAATCAGTTATTTTCTTCTGGGGAATGCAGCACGCACGACGGATTCCCCTCTGCGCAATACCTCATTGGGTACATCATCGCAACGAGCGATGAAAGTGTGGACTTTGTTCATGTTCAGTAAAACAACAATTTTTGACCCTATCTCATTTTCTGTGTTCTGTGATCCACAGACGTCTTCTTTCGCGTCGGGACGATGAATGCTGTTGCTTCTTCTTGGCTGTGTCGCTAGCTGCTTTCATTGTTGCATCTCGCACAAACTTCGCAGCAAGATCACTCACAACAAGGAAATACCTGCCCACACACGGGAATAGCGTGAGAAATAACCGAACCACCGACAGGCCACGGACTGACACCCAAAGCAACGAGAGAGAAAAGGGTCAAAGGCGGCTAGGCTGGCTAGGCTATTGCACAATAAACTACAGCTTTGTGGTGGCGCTAGAAATTGCCACAAAACAGCTACTCCACTCGAGGTAACACACATATAAACGGCGGTTTCTGTTTCACGCGAGAGTTGCGGCAGTGTTACTTTACCCGAATTCATACGACTGATGTTCCTCGACTGTAAAGGAGAAAATAAATTACGTGCGTTGTTCTGAAATATGCCGTATACTGTAATTCACAGTTCTGAAATATTTTTTACATTCAAAATTTATAGGCAGTCTGGCGAGAATTTTTAAAATTCTCGTAAATGTGAGAAATTCGTTAATGAGGAGTTCGTAGGAACGATATTTTACTGTATTGCGGAAAAAAGAAATGCGTGATGCTCGCCTGTTTCGCGTTCGCATCAGGTCCCAGAAACGCGTCCTCGACCTACTCAATCCACCGCATCAATCGTAGGTCGCCACCGCTAGATTCTACCTTGTTGCGAAGCAGGTGCGGGATGTTTCTTGTTTCTGCCGTGGTGGGCACCCTCGAAGCTCCTTGTCGTCAGCATGATCAGCTGCGTCGTTCACAGCTATCTCAATAATGTAGGCTTCGGACAGCATTACGGTTACGGGGCCTAGTACAGAGCATACTGTGCGTAAATTTGCCGTTCACGACCGCGTTCGGCGCGTAGTGGGAGCTAAGCGATCAAACGGAAACCTTATCAGCTGCCACTAGCGGACTTTGTCTTGTGTCCTACCTGTCAACATTTAGAGATATCCGTGGACCCAGAAAAACCATTTATTTTCGAGATAACAGGGGGAAAAGACATACCGCCTACGGGAGGTAAATGAACGGCAAGAAAAAGTTACGTAATAACCGATATTTCGAGATATCCGAGTTCCAGTTAACGAGGGATTACTGTGTCTTTTTCTTATTTAAGATTTTTGTTCAGGCTTCACTGCCACACAATAAAGCATTTTAGCGATGAAACGTTTTGAAAATTTTCGTTCTGGATTTTGCAGTGTAAAACGTTATGATTGGGTTCTTAATACGGTTGTTGCCTTCGGTAGCTGCTATGATGCATTTCAGAAAAAAAATATTGCTTGTATTAACGAGAAAATTTCCGATTCTCGGAAAGATTGCTGGAGAGTACATGTTAGAAATGAATGTGAACGACTGCGAACCTTCGGTTTACTATACCTTAGAGCTTCGTTAACGGGGGAGCTGCTGTTCAAGCTACAAGATCGCCGTTTCAGGAAAAAATACCAAGAAAATTTTAAGCGCTGGTGAGCGCGTGCCTCGTGGCGACCACCGAGTTCCCGGCTCGCGCAGTGGCTTTAGCAAAAACAAACAAACAAAAAAAAATTCCCCGCATTCCCCCGAGGGGAAGAATGTGAAAGTGCGAATGCACGAGTTGAATTTGTGCGGTTTGGTAATGTTCGCGAAAGAGAGATCACACACACACACACACAACTACAAAGAAAGAAAGATGCATTTATTCACAGACGCCTATTTGTGTTGTCGTTGTACTTGATTGCTAGAGCGGATCTCAGCTTTGAAATTTCGTGTCAGTACTCCTTTAAGCAGGTGCATTAGCCCTTCTCACGCCCGATTCTTGGCCAATCCCCCACGTGGGTATGTGCCATGTCAGCGGCCAGGCAGCGCGCGCCCATCTCCCCCCGTTGCCAAGGAAGACGAGGAGATTCCTGGCCAATCCCCCACGTGGGTATGTGCCATGTCAGCGGCCAGGCTGCGCGCACCCATCTCCACGTGCGCGGACATCGCCGGTGGACGCAGGTTCAGGGTCGCTTAAGAAGTGCATTCGCACTTAAAAAACCAGCGCTGTCGTCAAGCGCTACCACGCATGTAAAAAAAAGCTCCAGCGCTACAGACATCAAAGGCTCCTTTGTTGGTAGAGGCCACCGCGCCCGCCGCACTCTCTAGAACCCAGTATGGATAAAAGGAGACATGGCTATGAGTGTGCCAATCCTTCACGACACTACTTGTAGATCCCGCCACCGCTGCCTCGAGCCGATGACGAAGGGCTCGAGGAAGTGTTCAATGATGAGGATGACTTTGAATCCACCACTCGCCGCGAAGAAGACGACGACCTTTTCGATGCGTATGGCGACGATAACTAGCCCCGCAACTATGCAAATAAACAATAATACGAAGTCTTAGCTATGTGTCCGGTCATGCTGATCTAAAAAACCTCCGCCATTTAAGTCTTGCGCGTGAGTGCAAGCTTCCCTGAACATATTTCATAAAATATTTTTGTTAAAAACGGAGAAACTGGAAAATATCTGAAATAGCCACAAAATTATACGAACGCTGCAGGTGTCATTCCCTCTTTTTCAAACAGCGCAGATTTTGTGGTGTATAATGCAAGATTGTGTCGGCGAACCACCCTCCCTAATACTGGGCTAAAACAGCTAGCAGCAACTTTGCTCAGGCGAGCAGACACAGAATCACTGGGCACCGGCTATAAATTGAGTGTAATTGACAGCTGACACGTAGTATGTCAGAGAGAGAGAGAGAGAGAGAGAGAGAGAGGAGAGAGAGAGAGAGAGAGAGAGAGAGAGAGAGAGAGAGAGAGAGAGAGAGAGAGAGAACAGCCTTTTATTGATGTTGCAAGAGATAGGCTTGGATCGATGCTTTAAAGATACACTGAAGGGTAAAAACAAGTTGGACTGCATCGATAAATTACCATTCCATGAATCTACACACGCCATTTGCGCGACTACCACTTGTTTAATAAAGTATAAAATGCCAGATACGGGAAAAAAGGTGTCGACGCCCCGTACGCTTTTGGGTACAATGGTTTGTGACGTCACAAACGTGGTGAATGGCGAGAGCTCACCGGAGATGCATCTATAAATGTTTTCCGGGCATAAACAATTCAGGAAAACGTTTATGTCATAAAATGTTCCGGTTTATAAAATGTAAGGAAAATGTTCATAGAACATAAACGGTTCTATAAGTGTTTTCCTGACATAAACAGTTCTTAGGTAAATGAGCACATGAAAAAAAATGTTCATCAAAGCTTTACGTGAGCTCACCTTATTTAAAAATCCCAGACTACAGCTTTTATACATTGGAATGCAGGCTGCTTCCCTCCCGCTTCATAGTCGGCCACCATGTCTTGAGTTTCCTTTTGGAACAAACGTGATTCACATTGGTACGCAATTAGCGAAGTCACTATTCTACAACAGTGAAACCCGGAGCTTCTACAAACAATAACCCCGGCAGGAAGCGGCAAAGAACAATATGTTTAAGCGACCCGCCTGAGCTTCTAATCTTCTGTTCTCCGCGTGCCGATGTTGCCATCGGTAAAGCGTTTCGCGCCCGGTTCGACTCTTGTTGCCCGTGAATTAAAGGGTAATTACCTCGTGCTCTTCCGTTCGCCGCAGGCCCCTTTTCGCATGTTAACGGAGAAATAGCAAAATATATTTCATTTGTTCTTTCAAGCAGCATAGCTGCAAAGTAAAGACGTACTGTCCTGGACAGATGAAACGCGAACACGCAAATATGAACCAAAACACACAAATAGCGCGATTTCTTTCCATGCAGTTCAAACGGACGCATGGTAGGTATTGTTACAGTATCAAAGTTGCGGAATCTGGCTTTCGAAATATACCAATAGCACGCCATTATTTGACCTCCACCAATCGTAATTTTCAATTTCTGCGTGTTCAGGCTCATATTTTGGTGTTCGCATTTCAATTGTCCATTACTGTACGTGCTTTGTACAATATTGCTATAATAGTTTACGAATAAACTTAAAATTATACTGTAGCATACGGCGATAGGAATTGTGAGAGGAATTGTTTTCCTGCTGCTCTTTTCTGAAAAAAAAAAAAAACGATACCAACCCTTATGGTCGCCACCAGGGGGCTGACACGAGCAGCACAGCTCTGTTTCGGCTGCCGTTTATGTCGCTCAATCAGCGAACCTCGAGTTCATCCAGCCAAATTCTAATTAGTATCGGCTAGCGGAAGTCACGAGCTCTCTTTGGACACCAAAATTATCCAGCTACTCCCAGAATTCATCTAGAGACTACCATCAGAAGATCCGAGGCTTCACCAACCGAGCTGGGCCTACTTTGTAGAGCTGGCTACGAGCCCCGGCGGCGCGAGCTCGAGCGCAGCTCGAGCTTGCGTTCCAGACAACCAGGTCAGTGCACGTGCTTCAAGCTCACCGCCTGTTTGCGCCGACATGGACATAGATCCGCTGAGCGGGCGCACGCGCCCACCTGACAATCCCTGGATCCCTGTGCTTCGCAAGAAGTCAACTGCGTCGCAATCACCGAACAGGAAAGCTAACGCTACTGCGAAGACCACCACAGCTCGAAACCCACCGCCTCGGCTACCGAAAGATCAATACACGATCGTGTACCGCCCGAGAACTGGACTGAACGTTTCAGCGTGGACACCGAGAGCTATTTCTCACAGCATTGCCGCGGCGAGCCAAATTCCACAGCAAGACTTCTACGATAACGTAGTCGTCCAAGTACAAAGCCCCAACAACCTAATTGTTGCTTGCACCCCGGATCCTGAACAAGCCATCACGCTAAGCGCAATCCAGTCCCTCAGGCTTGGAGCAGCGGACTACGAAGTCCAACCGTACATGAAGCCACCACCGAACACAAGCAGGGGAGTCATCCACGGCCTTGATCCGGAAGTGAACACTGAGACGCTACAGGATATGCTGCAAGCCAACAAGCCTTTGCTCCTGCACGCACGCCTCATGGGTCGAACCACCTCGGCCCTACTGACTTTTCAAGGTCCACACGTCCCATTTTACGTTAAGTGGGAAGCCTTCTGTACCGATGCCGCCCATTCCGACGTTCTGTGCAAGTGTGTCGCTTGTGCGGAGAACTCGGCCACCGACAAGACGTGTGCCCAAACCCGGACCGACCAAAGTGCATTGACTGTGGACTAAACAACCCAGCCAGTGACCATCAGTGTGCGCCAACATGCAAACTGTGTAATCTGGCCCACTCCACCGCTGGGAAGGACTGCCCGAAGAGGTTAATCCCAACGATCCCAAAAGCTTCGACGGCCCGTCACACCGCTGCTCAAGGAACAACAGCGCAGAAGGTAAGCTGGTCAGCTATAGTTTCTAATGCTCCCGCTGCTCCAGAGTTTCCTCCTCTCCCAGTCATAACGCCCGACACACAACCACCACACACACAACCGGCATCCGAACTCACACAACTACTCAAGGAGATTAAACAACGAAACGCCGACTTTCAAAAGAGGATAGAGGCGTTGGAAAACTCCATACAGCGCCAACCTAGCCCACCACCCGTCCCAGAGCCAGCCCAGACATTCATGGAAGAAAAGGTGCTGCCAAAAGTTGTGAGCCTCATAACAGAGTCCACCCAGGTCCTCAACAAGCTAATCTCTGAAACTACTGAAAATATTCTCGGTCTCATCAACCAAATCGCGTCGCGGCTGTCAGCATTAGAAAACCGGTCACCTCAAGAAATATTACTCCCGTCGCTAGAATCTCGGATTACCCAGTTGGAGACCACCATTGAAAAAGCCCACAAAAAGCCACGCCAAGATGGCTCCCAGCAGTCTCGATGATTCAGTACGCTAGCGACTCACCACCGTCATCATAATTTACTCCTGATGAATGGCGGGGAAATTAAATGAAATAAAAATCTACCAATGAAACTGCCGGTCATTCCGAAGTAAAAAAGCCCAATTAGAAAACTACATCCAGGCTTTGCCTCCAGAAATTCTCGTTCTTCAGGAAACGGATACGCCACAACCTACCTTGCGTGGGTATGAAACGTACTCGAGTGATCGCAGTCACAGAACGGCGGTGTTAGTTAATAAAGATTTGACGGCCCAAGAGCATTTAATCGCCTCACCCATCGCTCATACCTTCATAGAAATCATTCCGGTGAAGCCTGGCCAGCGGAGTCTATTCATCCTTAACATATACAGCCCACCGAACCAACCCCTTACGGAGATCAACCCACTTCTGGCGGAGGCAATCAAGAAGGCAGGCCCAAACCCCTTAGTGTTCCTTGGGGATTTCAACACACCTCATCACTGCTGGGGCTACCCACAGGCAACTAAGAAGGGAACGGCGTTGCTGCAAGCAACAGAAAATTTCCAGCTTGTGCTTTGCAACGACCTTACCTATCCTACGAGACTGGGAACAAGTGTGTCAAGGGACACCATTCCAGATCTTACATTTGTACGACATGTCACCCAATTTGATTGGCAACGGCTACCGGACAATCTTGGGAGCGACCACTATATCGTCACCCTGACACTGGCTCACGGCACCCTACGCCGCGGCCTAGGACAAGCCAAGCTCACAGACTGGCCCGCGGTTCGGCAAGATTTGACTGATTTACCACCTGTAGAAGAAAATCTTGAACTTTGGACAGCAAAGATAGAGGAAGTGATACAAAGCCACACCAAAACTGTGACTTGACTACTCAAACACCGGTTATTGACACTCACCTCGACCATCTATGGGCTGCACGCAGAGGACTAATCAAACGCTGGAAAACCAGAAAAACCAACCGAAAACTAAAACTAAAAATAGCTCGAATTACCAAAGAGGCAGCAGAGTATGCCTTAACACTGCAAAAGCAAAATTGGAGAACATTTTGTAGTGAATTAAGTGGCACGTTGAGCACTGAAAGAACGTGGAAAATACTACGACATCTACTGGGCTCAAAATCATCCAAGACCACGACGCAACAGCAGATCCAACGCCTGGTGCATAACCACCCAAACCCACCGGACCAATTATTGCGAACTATACAAAACAAACTATTCGGCATAGAACAGCGGCAACAAAATCACCCTCCGTACCAAGGCGAGCCGAACGCATGCATGGACGCCCCTTTTACAATGCAAGAGCTACAGGGGGCACTTGAGCGTCTGACCCGTAACACCACGCCAGGCAAGGACAGAATTACCAATAAACTTCTACGAAACCTGAACGAAGACACGCAGGAGTCCATCCTGGCACTTTTCAACAAACATTGGCTAGCCGGCACCCTACCACCACAGTGGAGGCATGCCGACATAACGCTAATTGCGAAACCTCACAAACGAATCAGCATTGAAAACCTTCGACCAATCTCGCTTACATCATGCCTTGGAAAGCTCTTCGAACACCTGGTGAACCGTAGACTGACAGAACATCTTGACGATAATAACCTCTACCCTCACACAATGTTCGGATTCCGCGCCCATCTGTCTACCCAGGACGTATTGCTGCAGCTGAAAGAACAAATTATAGACAATCTCAGCAAAACCACCCCCAGTACCATCCTGGCTTTAGACGTTCAAGGCACCTTCGACAACGTCACCCACGAAGCGATCCTCCAAGGACTCCGAGACACCAACTGCGGAGAAGCGACGTACAACTTTGTACGAGCGTTCCTGTCAGGTCGTACCGCTAAAATTCGACTGGGTCTAATACAAACGGGCACATTCTCAACACCGTCGAAAGCCATGCCTCAAGGCTCCGTTATTTCTCCCTTACTATTTAATATTGCCCTGCTTCAACTGCCTTCCCAGCTTTCAGAGATCCCCGAACTACATCACGCCTTTTACGCCGATGATCTTACAATCTGGACGAACACGGGATCAGCTGGAGAACAGCAGGACAGGCTTCAACAGGCCATAGACTGCGTGACGGAGTACTTGGAAAGACGGGGCCTTGCGTGCGCCCCTACCAAGTCAGCTTTACTGGTTCTTCGGGCACGCACACGAGGTAGACCACCCAACCCAACGCCCGACCCAACCGTCAGCATCGCGTCCAGCCCGGTACCTCAAGTCACATCACTTCGCATTTTGGGAGTGCCATTTCATGCAGACGGCTCCGGTACCGACTTACTACCACAACTTAACACCACGGTCATGCAGTTGATGCACTTAAAGGGGCCCTGAAAGGCATTTTGAGCACACTAAATTAACTAGCGCAATCGTTAGATTGGGTCGTCAACGTCAGCTGTGCCAAGTATTACTCTTTTACACGCAGCGGAAAGCTCACAATTTTTGTTGCAAAGAAAGTCGCTTTTTTCTCACCCTTCCCTTCGTGTTTTTGGACGCCGCCATCTTCACATGTCTACATCATCGATTCCCATATGTTCGTCATGAGCTAGACATCCTGCTATTGGGCGGCTTTTTCACGCACTTCCGGCAAAGAGATGAGTCGTCTGCTCAGCGTCGGCTCGCCGGCTGACCTGCCAGCGGAGTGGAGTGCTTGGACATTTTACGACAAGCGAAAGAAGTGTAAACAAACGCTTAACCGTTCGTATTGAATGCAACACGGCCATAACACGACATGGATATTCTCTTACCTGAGTACCTTCCCTAAAGAAAGCGTTGAAGCCCCGTGGCACTTCTTTCGTGCAATCGCAGAGAACGCCCTGAGCCGAATGCCCGGGTTTGACGGATACATTTTATTCAACTTCAAAACAAACCAGAGATGCGTTTCGAACGAACACAAACGTCACAACATGCGTTGCAAGTCTGAACCGCGATTGACAGACGATCGGTTGCTTCCTCCTGCCCGTCGTAAATTCGGCACTCACCTCGCGCCTTGTTTGCGGGGACGAACAGCAAGTCACTGAACTCTGGCACGCAAGCGAGAAGGCTTTTAGCCAGGCACACTACACATACCCCATGCGAGGTTGAGTCGTTCGTCGTTCGAGAAAGATAATCCAGACCATGGGAAGCACTATCCACCCGCAGAAGTACAACGTCGCATTTCATCGCGAAACGAACGCTACACACAGGAGGCGATGCACACACACACACACAGCTTCGGTCGCTGCATTGGCTTAGCTGCAAGCTTCGTTCGGACACTCAGCGATGCTACGACGATACAGAGCTGCGTGAGGGCGACGTGCTAACCACTTCATGTATTTAAAAACACAGGGGCAAAGAACTTGGTTCATCGGAAGCAAAAGATCTTTCCTCCATTATTGTGCCTGAAATATACTGGCTAGTGTTGCTAGTGTGCCGAGGGCGGGCCCCAGGCGGGCGCCAGGAGCGATGTACGCGGCCGGCTGCCGCTTGGGGCGCTGCCGTGCGGGAGTGTGCGCGTTCGTCCGGCCCGAGCAGATCGCGCGGTTGCCTCCACGCTGCGTAGCAGACGGCAGGGCCAGAACTTTCCAATCCCGCTTGCGACGAAAGCGAGCGAAAGCGACGGAAATTCTGTCGCGCGACGAAAATTTCTCCCGACAGTTCGACAAACACGATCGTCGAGCGACAAAGCGGCGAAATTCCCATCGCTTTCGCTCGCTTTCGTCGCAAGTGCGAACGGGCCTTTATGCGCAATCTCCGTCCCACATAAAATAAGCTCTTGCTTGTCGCCTGAGCATACGGTTGATATGTGACTACGTTACACTGTGCTTGCGAGTGTATTTAAACGATGTCACTAGGTTTGAAACGTAAGCGCTCGGCGTGCAGCTTTGTAAACGCAAGCAGCCTCACGTACGCACGCTATTTTGCTGCTAATAGAGAGTTTTAGTACAGCGTTTGTGCCTTTGCATACGCTAAACGCTAAATTTTTGCGTCCCGCTACGTAAACATCGCGAGGGGAGTTTTAGTAGAACGTCTCATCAGTTTTGCGTTGCGACATGCTAATGCATACGGCGCCATCTGTTAAATGTTTTCCGAAATGACTCGGCGGCTGATCTGCTAGCGGAGTGCCGGAGGGCCTGAACATTTTACGACTATCAAAATAAGTTCAAACAACGCTTTCCCATCAGTATTGAATGCAACACACGGGTGCAGCTTGGCAGAACACGGATGCTCGCTGCTCGAGTGCGGCGTTGGTTTGCTGTGCGCCTTCCCGTTCATCGCCACTGATAAAGCAATCCGATCCGGCGCGTTTTGTGCACGGGTTCTGTGTCGGTTTAAAATGTCTTTTTTTCACATGCCGCCGGTAGTAGGAATTACAACCGCCGCAAAATGAGACCCGGCACCAGCGGGCCCACATCTGAGACCGCGCTTTTTGGATAAACAGTGCGCGGTGCACCAAAGGGAACGAGCGCACGATTCTCCCTGCGCGGCTGCGAGTTCGCCGCCGATACCAACTGCAGCTACGTACACCGCGAAAGGGCAAGGCCAGGCCGCACACATGCGGCCAGGTATTTCGTTCGCTTTTCCAGCCTTTAGAGGAGTGTCCATGGTGTCAACAAAGATGAAAAAGCCGAAAGAGCTGGCCCGTAGCAGACGGCAGTCTGTGGGAGCGCAATAGCGGAAGTACGTCACCGCTGAGGAGCGAAGCATGATGGGAGGGGAGGCCAACAGAGAAGAAACAGTTGAAAGGAGGAGGAAATACGGCGCGACGATAATGCACGGTTTTCGATTTACGATTTCTCAGCTAATACTCATCGCTTTAACAAAATTCTTGCAGGAGGAGATTGCTAATACATTGCTTTATTTGGTTACATGTACATCCATGCATCGGCGGAAGGCATTTCAGGACCCCTTTAATCCGACGGATCTGCACCCAGCAGAGCGGTCTTAAAAGAACAGGACACCTGCTGCATCGTCCAGGCACTTCTGACCAGCCCCATCGCCTACGGCACCCCATACGTCCAACTGCGCCCCAAGGAACACTCTAAAATAGATGCCATAATTCGGAAATCGTATAAGCTGGCCCTGGGACTTCCAGCCTTTACACCTACAGACAACCTACTCAAGCTTGGACTCCATAACACCTTGAGCGAAATTCTGGAAGCGCAACGAGCAAGCCAACTAAATCGACTAGCTCTAACTCCAACGGGCCGGGTGGTTCTGGACAAACTGGGCTACCCCATCCCTGCACCATCTAACGCGCCTACCCGGATCCCATTAAACATACGAACCAACATCAAAGTAGCCCCCATTCCAAGACACATGCACCCGGAATACAACAAAGGGAGAAGACAGGCGAGAATAAGATACTTAATCAATAAATTCACCGACAACCCGGATGTATATTATACAGACGTCGCAAGAAATCCCCACCGCCAGGCCCACGTTTGCAGTGGTCGTGGGTTCCGAAGGGACATCAATCTCAGCTGCAACAGTCCGAACAACCGACACCGATGTCGCAGAAGAGACAGCCATCGCCCTAGCGGCCACCTCCAGCAAAAAGCAAATTATTACAGTCATGACTGACTCTCAACAGGCGTGCCGGCATTACCTATCAGGACGAATATCTCTGCATGCGCTCACACTACTAAAACACGCCAAAACTCTCCCGACCATTCACATTGTTTGGACGCCTGGTCATGCCTCCCTCCCGGGGAATGAGGCGGCTCACGCCGCTGCCCGCGACATTTTACACCGGGCATTCCCAAGGGAGGCCGACGACACACCTCCAATCGCCTCGCCCAGCCAGTCAGTCCCAAAAACATACACGGACATCTTATATCATTATCGCCGGGAGCGCCTCCTTTACCCTCCTCCTCACCCATCACTCAATACACAAGACTCTCGAATCTGGCGTAGAATCCAAACACAGACTTACTACAACATGGCAATTTTGCATCATATTTCACCAACTGCTTTTCCCTACAACTGCACAACATGCAATACACCAAACACCACCTATCACCTCGTATGGGAGTGCGCCAAACATCCCAACCCAATTCCATCACCTACATTGGAGCAGTGGGAGCACAGGCTGACCAGCTTCCAGCTCGAGGATCAGGAGTACCTGATCTCCCGGCCGAGGGCTGCTGGTGGGCCTGAAGGCGGCTTGGACTGAGGCCACCACCCACTCTCCTTTCCCCCTCCCCTTTCCCATAGAAAATAAATGTTTTTCCTCCTCCTCCTCCTCCAACACTTATGAAAGTGCAAGGAAATGTTCCATATTTTCGTGTAAATAATGAAATGGATGCAACAAAAGCATCGAGGGTAAAGTAGAAAAATTCCATTAAAACCCCAAAAAGTGTCTATTGAACACGCCAGCATTCTTACGCCGCTTTTCTTTTTCACATAACCTACATTTTCTACATTTTTAACAGCAGAGCTGTTTAAGTTTCAGCCTGGTCCATTGGCGTTCGAAAAAAATATCAACAAAAACCCCTCCGGCGCAAGGCGCCTGACACGACATATATACGTCCAACCGCATAACGAAGCCAAGCCTTACCTAGTTATGCCGTCATCGTGCGTGCCCGCACCACTCGACCTTCGAGAACACTGTGCCCAGCGTTCGTGGCGTGATCTCTCCCGTGCTCTTCTCCTCCCCAGTGGGAAGCACAGAATAGCTCGCGCTACAGACACCGAGATAGAGTTGCTTTATTAGAAGAGAAACGAAAGTCGACTCAGCCGATAACTGCCGCTCGGGTTGAGGGCACCTCATTCAAGACTGTGTCTAGGAGGGGCATAGACAGGAAAGAGGGTGGACAGAAAAAAAAAGATAGAAAGGGAGAATTAGATAACGGTTCACAAGCCGCGCAGCATGGACAGTACTCACGGCATCAAAGCCGGTCCGAGAGTCCCGTGTCCTTATAAAGTCCAGCAGGGCTCAGAACGCTTTTTCGCAATTCGATTTAGCGAAGCTGATTGTCGCAGGTTCTAGCGCGTGCTAACGCGGTCCACTTTGGGAAAGATGTGAAAGCCTGATGACGAAAACGATCCGGACCTGCTAGTCAAGGAGAAACTTTCTGCAGCAAGTTCGGAAATCTATGTGAGGTGTAACAGCCGGGTCTCCGACGAAGACAAAGGGGCCGCCAGCTCTGCTGTTTTCCAGCCACGCACAACTAGTGCAAGCGGCGCCACTTTTTTTTTTTTTTTTAATGATTCCCTCGAGGATGGTGGAATAGACATACCTTTGTCATTTTGCTACTTTATTTCGGGCTTATTTATTCATTGTGCAAGCAATACGAGTATTAGCCTACCTGTGATGGTTTCGCGAGACATTTGTGAAGTCTGTTTCATGAAGACTTATTTGTTGAGGGTTTCGTCTTTTATGATTCATGAGTTGCTGCCGCGAAGGCCGATGCGCAGCAGGTGATGCGGGTATGCGACGGCCCGATGTTACGTCTAATGTCACATTTGAAGTGTAACGTCAACGATGGGTAACCGCTGCTCGAAGCACAAAATTGATACAGTCAAACACGTTGCTTGATTAAGCTATGGTTGATACAGGCGAGTATTCCGCAATTTGTAGTAGCTAGGTTGGACTACGAGTATCCAAACCAATATGGCGACTTTTCGTCGTTTGTAATTCGCGGCGAGATATATTGCGTGGTATTGTGTGCATTTTCCTTTTTCTTGGTTATATTTTTTTCCACATGTACACTAGCTACAACGATCAAATGTCATACCTTCGCAAATTATGCATCTATGGTTGTATACAAGGCGCAACACAGTTGTTTCCTCTTACCGAATTATTTTTGTTTCTTTTTCGGTTTATTTTCCTTGGTACCTCAATCACAGGAGAGCAGACTTTTTTTTAATTTTGTCAGTTTTTTTGTTGTTCTCAGGTTTCTGAATTTTTATTTTCCTTCAAAAGAAAAATCTACATTTACGTCATTGTAACTATACTGAATGTGGTAACTTTACCACCTACGCATTTTTGGGCAGATACAGGGTAATTTTCGCAACTAGGCTAGTCGGAAAGGACTGAGAATGCAATAAAAAAAGCCAGTTCTTAGTGAAACCTTGTTCTGCATTCTATATAGATTGTGCTCCGTGTTCCAATGATTGATTATGACGTCAGCCGACGTGACTACTGTCTTTCGCACATGTCAATGTGTACACTCTAAGTCCCCTTAGGTCGTCTTCATCACATTGCTTTATAATGACCGAATGAAGTGACCAAGTGTTCAAATTCGATGAATGACGAAGCCCATTGTCGCAAGGAGTGCATGGCGCTTTGCATTGTTCAATGTCCTCATAACCTTCTCGACTTTGGACGTGCCTACTCAAGGGGATTCATTCGGTTCGCTTACGTAAGATAATGAGTACAGAATGATGGCAATAAAAGCGACAGAGTAAAACAGGCTAAAAAATAATAGCAAACCAATCCTTAAAATAACGTTGGATTCTTTCTTCAACCCACGAGAAAAGGGTTTATCAGTTCCTTTTTACATTTTAAACCTGTCTATCCTTGTCATCCTCATTTTAACAAACGCATAACTGCAGATTTTGATCAAGTTAGGATTAAGAAGCGTAAGACACCTAATAATATCGAACAGGAAAAACGTATGCCCGTTACAATCAGCGCGAGCACCCGTCTATACTGGGATCTGGACGCACGCGTGTCTTCCCGCACAGCTGACGACTCCTGTCAGACGACTCCTGGTTAGTTTAAACCATACCCGGATTCTAAACTCACAACAAATAGGACTCTCTCGCGTAAGGCATACCACAAGGCTATTGAACTCCTAGCAATCATGTAAAGCTCTGCTTATATAGCTTCTGCCCGTACTCACCGAACTGTTTGAGAATCGCATGTATTTCGTTTCGACCACGTCCGTACAACTAAACACTTCCGATACGAACATGGCCTTGCGAAAGTGAAGATGGCCCACACGCTGAAAGCCGATCGGGGCCGCATTTCTCCCTGTGTGCATGCATGTGTGCGCGGCGTCTGTTCTGATCGCGTTGTTACGTTCAGGCTATCCTGACAGCTGTGCCGGAACCCACGGTCTCCCGCATCCAAGAATAGACAGACACACGCGTTTAGTAGAACGGGCAGGCATTGAAATATGAAAGCGGGATGTTTTGCTGGAAGGCAGGCAAGCGGCGTTCTACACGACGTCGGAAACATTTTTTTCTCTTTTTCAGGTTTGGTGTATACGTGTCTGGAGCGCAGGGAACTCGGAACGAGGTTGCGCTCTCGTAACACGTGGTCCGCCCTCTGGCCCTACGTCAGCTGCCCGAAAACCTTTCGGGCTCTTCTACATCGGCCGCCTTCCTCTGTCTTCCTATATACGTGCAAGCGGAGGGGGCGTTTATGCCGCCGTTCCATCTTTCAGCTATTTCTGTGACCGCCGGGAAAGACGTCTTCAGTAATGCGGAGGTATGAAACATCTGCCTCCCTGTTCTCTCCTTAGGCTTTGTTCCACATTGCGCGGTATATATGTATATCCTCATAGCACTTAACCCTGATAACATTTGCACTAACTGCTTTAAGTAGCAAGCCCAGCATTGCGCAAGAGGCTTCTGTCTGATTAAAGGATCCACACCTTCTCCATCTCATCGGAAGACGTACAGCGTGTAAAACCCAGCGGGCGCTGAAAACAGAGGCTCCATCGGCTGCCTCAGGAAGTGGTGAAATGTACTGCGAAAAATAAACTGCTCAAAATATGCTAACACACAGTGATGTTGGTGAATTTATTTTTTCGCGGGGTTGTTGGGCAGGCGAGACTCCTGCGCACATTATGGTTAAATGGTGTGAATAGTGTCCTGACCGCCGTTTTGTGCCCGTATACCATTTGTTTGACGCCATAGATGGCCCGTGTTTACATGAAACCCGGACCTCAAAGCGCAAATTGGAGCCTTGTGAAGCTACACGCCTACAAGGTGTGCTGCTAGACCGCCTGAAGACGTTTAATGCGCGCCGAAACGTGCGCACAAGGGTTCATTTAGTTGTTTACCCTATATCAAATAAAAATCCGCCACGGTCGGGAATCGGACTTAAGGCCTTTCACTGTGTAGCGCTAAATCCTACTTCATGCACAAAGCTACCGCGACGAGTGAAAATCCCGACATTTCTTTAATGCGTTTGCGTAATAGGGTGTGTACATTTTCTTCAATAACTCCTCAGCCTTTCTGAGTGCAATCGCGGTCTTCTTATATTTTGTCATTACGTAAGATTGCGAGGAGCATGCTGTGGAACTGTAAAGTGACAACTCCTAATATGGTATTGAACCAAAAGAAACATGCTCTATCCCTAACACACAGAGACCGGCATTTTATTCCGTCGATGATTTACACAATGGACCCTCGAACAAGCACGCGTCAAGATCAAAACAGCGTCCTGAGCAATCTAAAATGACAGTTTCACGCAAGCAGTCTTCACTTTGCTTGTAGTGACTGGCTGATCGTCGGTTTCGGAGCTTCTTTGGAAGACCAATCTGTAGAGCAATTACTCTGTCTTAAAATACTTACGTCAAGTTACCTTACGCTCGCATTCACCCACTCACAAACGCGCCTCGCTGCACCTCCTGGGGCAGCCTGATGTAATAATTGCATCCAAAAAAGTCAGGTATATCAAGAAATTTGCGTTGAAAAATTATTCCAACCGCCATTGGTATGAAGAAGCAGTTTTACGCACTGCTAGGGAATTTTCGTACGAATGAAGTTTTATGTTGGCATGTGTATTGAAAACCAATTATGCACGCCCGCAAATCTTAAAGGGACAGACAACCGATTTTTGTCGCGTATATGTTCTCTAGCTCATATGAAAGCCAGCGTGTTATATAGCCCGGTAACCACAAGCAATTTCTAAACAGATCGGCGGAAATAATTTTAATTTGGCGGCAAACTTTCTGAAATCGGAAGGGTGGCGGTTCGTAGTGTCGAAACTTGGCACTACAATATGTGTCCCTGTCACGTGACCTGCAAACCTAGCAGCTACTGTAACTGCTGAAACGTTTATTTACGTATTGAAAACTTTTTAACACAAGTAGTTATGCAAGGTTAAATTGTATATGTATTTCTAAACATTATTTTGAAAATTCTAAAGACACGCCGCCCGCCGCCGCTGGGTTGCTCTCAGTGTGGCGAACTGAGCCACCATGCCCAGAATCCACGGTAGCGTTCAGTAAACAGACCCAGTGAAGGAGCTTTGACGATTCTGCCCGAGGCATAGGCGTTTGTTCTGCCAAAATATTTGATTTAAGTTTCCAAATACGCCAACGGCAGCATAAAAAAAAAAGAAACGTCGCGCCCGGGGAGAATCGAACTTCCCGCCTCCACAACGTGCGGCCAGATTCTACCTATCGTCTATCCCAACAGATGGCGCGTTCGTGCCCAATAGACCATTGCATTAAAAAACACGTAAAGGAACAGGAAAGCCTGCGATTCAAACTTTTTTTAGCTGGGGACAAGTTTTTGAATATCGTTTTTTATTTCGCATACAGACAAAAGTATGTTGCCGGCTGCTCTATGTCATGGTTGCCAGCATCATTTTTGGGAGGGACACATACGCATCGCAGATCTAAAAATTTCGATTTAATAAGTTCTAGGGCGTTATCGGCAAAACCGTTTCTCGTCAAGGTGCTTTAAGTGATGCCCTTTCATTTGGGATACAGAATATATACTCGACAAAAATCGGTTGTCTGTCCCTTTAAGCACGGGCCTGCTTGTCTCCAACTTTCTCCATTGAATAATATTCCACTAAAGTGTCCGTGTCGATCGATCGTTGCGCTTTGGCCATACGCGTCGCTGATCCCATTAGAGCCTTTTAGGTTGGTTTTAATTGGAGAGAAGTAGAGCTGGCTTCACCCGATAACCAGTTTATCCCACGCAAGTCTAACCTTAACCGAAGACCGCGTGGGATTAATTGGCAACCGCGTACATTTGCTTCATCCGCTTTCCGATTTAACTGAGCTGTGAGCAGGTCGTGGATTTCAACATAAGCGCGAAATGCTTATGTTGAACTACAACTCCGCACGAAACTCCGCACTACAACTCCGCACGAAACGATCACAGGTTCAAGGTAGGGGTTATTAAGTGTCGCGCAAACCCCTACTTTCACTCGTTCATTCCCAAGACCTGCGACGACTGGAACCACCTCCCCGCCTCCATCACCAGCATTCCGGAGCCTACACCATTCAAAACGGCTGTAACTAATATTGTATGAAATGTATGAAATGTAACGCCTTCGGGCTTTGAGAGTATTTTAATAAATAAATAAATAAATAAATAAATAAATAAATAAATAAATAAATAAATAAATAAATGTACCTCCGTCTTTCGTCGTGGTCATTCGTATCGAATTCGTTTAACCACTAAATGGAACTTTTCTTACACATGTTGATTGATTGATTTATTGCAGGGTTTAACGCGCCGACGCAACGTAGGCGATGAGGCGCGCCGTAGTGGAGGGCTCTGGATTAATTTTGACCACCAGGGGATCTTTATCGTGCGCCGAAATCTCGAACACACGGGCGTTTCTGCTTTTCGCCTCCATCAGAAAAGCGGCCGCCGCGGCCGGGAATCGAACCCGCGACCTCGTGCTCAGCAGCGCAACGCCTTAGCCACTGAGCCACCGCGGTGGGTTTATCTTACACATGTCCCGCCCTACTAAGCGACGTACCCGATGCCGCATCGGGCGGACATTGCACGTCCTGTTCACGCCATTTTGCAACTTTCCGAGTACCTTCGCGATCCCCGTGCTTTATAGGCGGTGGCACACCATTTCTGCAGACAAGGATGCTACAGCACAGATGGTTGCTAAGATTCTCCTGAGTGGTGTTCAGCCTTGCTGCTCATCGCACCATGCTACCCAAGCTTCTCATACGTGGTGCCAGCCACGCTCATCGCACCCATAAGCTGGCCTCATCCTGGCTCGTCGCGCCCCGAATTTTTAAACAAAGGTGATTCCTACAGGCCAAGCCCAGAAAAAACCTCGCTCCTGGTAGCGTCAATTTGACCTTCAAACTCAGCCAAGGTCAGAGCCAGCGCCTCGTGCGGTCGTGAAGTGAAAGCGCCTAATGAATCGTGTGTTCTAGGGGTAGGGGTAGGGAAAGGGGGATAGGGGGAAAGAGTAAGGGTGTGTGCCATCAGGAAATGAAGCAAGGAGGCGACGGGTTCATCCAAGTTCAACGCGCGTTCAAGTCTCGACCGGTGACTGCGCCGAGCAGCGTCTGCGTTCTTTCTTAACGTGCAATACTGTGCTTGTTCACTGCGCGATCTCGGCATGAAAACCGAGCTCTCGCTCGACAAACTAGGTTTACCACATTTAACCATGGCAAATTTAAATTTTGTGCCACGTATATCTCCTGTTCTTAAAGGCTTCGCTGGTAATCGAGCTTCACAGAGTGCAATGACTCAAGATTTTTGCTTTCCCGGAAACATGGAACACAGCAGGGGGCGCTGGGCGTTGCCCCTTGCGCACAGCCGCGCACAGCATGTTTCGCTCAACCCACCCATGAATCGGCCTTCTTTACCCCAATGCGCGCCGCGATCCTGTTTTTCTAACAGCATGCGCAGAAGGGGTGGCGCAGGTTGCATCATGTTTATATCACTCTCAGAACTCTAGCACATACACAAGTCATCCTCTGAAAGCGCGAATACAGTTGCTTATTTTTCCAGCAAAAGAACGCGACGTTTGATAATTATCCAGCATTAGTTGCCTAATTTGGTCACTTTGAACTACCACACTCTGAAACGAATTATTTCACGGGAGTCTTCGCAATAGCATTAGGACGTAGATTTTATCCTCTTTTAAGGGGCCCCATTTCTTTATACTCTTTTTTTATTTTACTTTTATATGCTCAGTCGCAAGAGGGAACACCGAAAGGCGATTTCTTACTACTATGTGTGTTTTATTCGCGCAAGGGCGTCTGAGGCCAAAGAGCGCCAAGACAATGTTTGTTTTGTCACGTTTCTTGCTAAAATACCATGGCGATGATTGCGATGCACTTGATAAGAATAGTGTATATATGGGTGTAAAGGGCACTTACTCTAAAAAGCGAAGATGACTAAGATGAGATGTAACAATGATGATGCTTAAGTGTGACAGTGCTGGGGGCATCATAACATGACCCTAGCTCAAGCGATGGCAGTGACGTCCCTAGAACCTGTTCTGGAAGCGCTCCGAACCACCCTCACTGCCATCGGGTGGCCCTGATGTCACACATGGAATGAGACGAGCGCTAAAAATCCAATGTCAGCGGGGTAGGCTAAAAGGCGTTCACTTCTGATCTGGGGTTGGTTGGATAAAAACAAAGATGGGTGTAAAGGTATCGTGTAGGAGTATAGTTCGGTGGGAAAGATGATTTCTTATCTCTTTAATCAAATTAACGGAATTTACGAACAGCAGAAGCGGCTCTTTCTCATAATCTTTCCCACCAGCCAAAAAAACTAAAACTAAGCTAATTCTTGCAGTGCGACCCCGACCTACTTTCAGACGTCGGATGAAGACCATCCTTACCAATTCTTTCAAGTTCATTGCTAAGGAAACGATTCCGACTGGCGAGTTAATTTGAATTATATTTTTATTTTTACCTTTCAGCTGTAACAGCCCTTTACGGTCCAACGCAGCTGCGGGTGACAGCCAGATCAAGCTATATTAAGAAGTATCGAGTAATTTTTGTTTAAGATTAAGCACTGATTTTCTCAAGGCCTTCGTTCAAAAGCATTGAAGCGTTCACATTAAGGGGCAAAGCACTTTGCGTGTAATCCTCTTAGGTTGTAATCGGCTGAATGAATCGGGGGGGGAGGAGGGGGGGACGTCATGACGATGGTGGGGCCGCCTCCATTCCACGTATAATTATTTTGTCAGCTAAAGCACTTCTCACGTTTCACAATGCCTGGAAAGTTGTTGAAGATGGTGTGGAAGGTTATTCGGTTTTCCACACCGAACAAACATTGGGGTATTACCTCATCACGTTCTCTTCTTGATTGAAAAAAATTAACGCGCTTTCTAATCAATTTTCCGCCATCTGTATCAAGGCAGGTTTGGACTTATGGTATAAATGTTTGATGCTGAATTGCTACGTTCCGCTCATAATAGGTCAGAAAAAGGTCCAATGCTGTGTGTTTTAATGGGGCTATCAATGGCTTATCCTGCATTTTCAAAGGCGAGAAAAACTCCGGCTAGCGTAGGAGGCTGGTAATAAAGGTCCAACAACAATCAACGCCCCGCCCCTACTTAAAAATAAAAAAGAATCGAAAATTAATTAACTTCTTTGAGTTTTTGCTGATGGTGAAGAGACAGTGACATTATTAAATGCAGAGCATTTCAGTAACTCACGATGTCACCCGCGTTGACGTCCGTCGTAGTCCGCACCGTCGTTGTCCGCATCCCCTACACTATATAAAAAAAACACTCCGGCGCCTGGTTTCGATCCCTCGACCCTGCGGGCGGAACGCAATGTACATGGTGCTCTACCCACTGCGCCGCAAAGCCGACACAGAATGGGAGGCTACGAACGCGCCTTATATCCTTGATGCATTCAAACTACGTCAAGAAGATGCTGATACAACGCATTCACTACCACCAACTCCTCAAACACTAAACGTTAACGCAATACACCCACCCCCTATGCGATGCATTTACTCGAGTCCCCCTCGCAGGGAGATGGGACCGCCAAAAACAACGCGTTGTGGACTGCGCAGTAAGGTGCCGGCACGTGCGAGAACCGCTCGCGCTGTTCGTTCCAGGCAGGGGGCACGCGAGCACTGCGAAGGCGGGAAATTTGAACTGCTTTGGACAAACCTCCGTTCAATTCATCAAGAGAGAAGTGAGACAGGGAGGCGAAGAGCGTGATGGGTAGTAGCAGTAAGCGGATAACAGTGCCACAGGCCGTTATGGCGAATCACTGCTCTGCATTTACGACAGCTTTCACGTTGAATGGAACGGCTTTAATTTTTTTTTTTCCGCACCTCAAACTAACCAATTAATAGGAAATTTGAAATAAATGGTACTGAAGTAGACGATTGAGGTAAGTTTTGTTGTACAGCCATCCTAACCGCCAAAGCTTTGTTCGCGAAGAGCGAAATTCGCACCACGAGATGTTCCCGTAGTACAAAACCCTAAAAAAAATAGCGACAAACTCAACGAGAGAAGTTTGGTGAAAATAGAATAGCAAGGCGACCGTCTCGCTATTCTATTCTAATTCTATAGATATGCTATTCTAATGTATGCAAGGCTTCCCAGCTTTGTTTTTCCCGAAGCGAACTGATCCCGATACGGATGAATACTTAGTGACAAATGAGTCACAGGCCAAACACGAATCGCACTGGTTTCATGTCGCTCAAAAGGAAGGTGACGCAATGTTCGCGAAACTATACCAACCGGTGTTGCGATTCGTGCGCCGCCGTCGGCGACTTTTATCAATTGCTCCGATTGGCGACGGCTGCAAATCAGTCCTCCAACTAAGCTGACCTCGCCATTAAAACATGACACTGGACAACAGGTGACCCATTCACGCAGCCCCGATACAAGAAAAATTCCCCGCATTTCCCCGAGGGGAAGAATGTGAAAGTGCGAATGCACGAGTTGAATTTGCGCGGTTCGGTAATGTTCGCGAAAGAGAGATCACACACACACACACAACTACAAAGAAAGAAAGATGCATTTATTCACAGACACCTATTTGTGTTGTCGTTGTACTTGATTGCTAGAGCGGATCTCAGCTTTGAAATTTCGTGTCAGTACTCCTTTAAGCGGGTGCATTAGCCCTTCTCACGCCCGATTCTTGGCCAATCCCCCACGTGGGTATGTGCCATGTCAGCAGCCAGGCAGCGCGCGCCCATCTCCTCCCCGTTGCCAAGGAAGACGAGGAGATTCCTTGCCAATCCCCCACGTGGGTATGTGCCATGTCAGCGGCCAGGCAGCGCGCGCCCATCTCCCCCCGTTGCCAAGGAAGACGAGGAGCGCGCAGCACCCGCAGCTGTTGCTATGCGGACGGCGGCGGACGCTTCAGGCCTCGCTTAAGAAGTGCATTCGCACTTAAAAACATTTTTACTCACTGTCAAGCATTACTTGAGAGAGCAACTACGAAAACACCGAGCTCACTAATATTTTTACCGAAGTGGCGGATCCAGGTGGTCCACAATGGTATTTGTCAGTACGCTTGTGTGGATACCTAGGAGCCGTGACGTTACAGGGGTACGAATACCACGCAATGTATGTTTGACAGTGCTTCTTTCAGGGCGTTTGCGACCCCTTTTTCTGAATGAGAAGTATCAGCCAACTAATTATGTACGATCACGTTAGTTCACAAGAAAATCTAACAAGAATATACGTATTGGTAATAGCACTAGTATTAAAGGGACTGCAGTGTTGCGAAGGCTAGGATCTAAAAAATCTTTATAGGCTGGGAAGTCACGTTTCCTTATACCGGGTAGTGGTTGGCCTACCTATAGACTGGCCACAGTGGTTAAGGGCGTATTCAGGATAGACAGACCAGGATAGAGGAGGTGCCGCTGTCGGTCCTATTCCCACCGTGAATCAAAAGCTGTTCAACAGCGGCATTCTGTAGGCGACAACTAGGGCGCGATAAAGACGCAGGCTGCTAAGTGAGATGTGCAAGGAGTGAGGCTTACTGGCGACGCCAGGACGAAGGCGGTGTGGGAACGAATACAACGGCTACTCAACAGCCAAGGTTTGGCCGGTGGGTTAAGGAAAACAGAGGGCGAGAATGTATCGAAAAGGGAGCAGTAACTCCCAGTGCCTCCCAAATAAGCTTGAGTCAACAATTGTTCATGCAGAAGATGCAGGAATCGGGGTGTTAGGGTTCCCAGGAAGAAGGGGGACGGGACAAGCTTGAAATCGATGGTTTCAGGCGTGAGTTTGAATGTTTCTATTCTAGGTAAAGACCAACAACAAACGAAAACCTAAAACACTGGAGCGACCTCCTGAAGGTCACAGCACTCCTCACCGTGTGAAGGACACAGAAACGAGGATACGCTTTACGGTTTCTGCCACAGCGCATTTAGTGGAAAGGGGATCGAGCTGCCATACGCGCGCAACTGGTACGAATACGCAAAAACCAAAGATGACGACTTCATGTGCATTTTGTGCAGGTAGTGCAATGGAGAATTTCCGCTAGCCACGCAAGATTCCGAATGGCGCCATCGCACAAGAGGAAAGAAAACACTTTTGACAGTAACGTATTTCTGTGTATGTTGTGTGTGATCAATATTTCTGTTTTAACAAGATGCCACTTTCTGCGGAACTTGGGATATAAGTATCCTTCACATGAGATGCCTACTAGGGCGGGAGCGACAAACCCCAAGGGCGAGTCGCAGTATGTGACGTATCCGTGCTGCATTCAGATCGCTGTCAAATGTATCGAAGATGGCTTACAGCGTAGGAGTATACGTCAGAGAAAATGCAGAACAATGAGTTTATTTTGAAGAAGTAGGTAATACCCATGGCGAGGACGAGGCACATACAGAAGCACACGACAAAGGCAGCGCCTGTTTTCCGCATGCCTCCTTTCTCGTACCCTTCCTCTTAGCACTATCATTCGTTTCGCCAAAATAAATGGCCAAACTTGAATAAACGTTATGCTTTTTCGTACAGAAAGTTTTTCGAAGCTGGATGCTCCGCTGCTGAGAAAAGTTCTGTTTTCAAACAAAAGAAACTGTATGCCCCCAGAAAATTTGAGAAATGATTACACTAACCCCGCTTTTGTATTTGGAAAACGTCTAGGTGAGTTGGAAGGGGTCCTTATCGCAATTTTTCATATTTTTATCACGCACCCCTGGGATATATGTCCACAGCATCAAAGCGCAAAACTCTGCGGCACGGACATTTGGAAGGTAGGGTGGTGTCGTGTAGGGTGCACGGATACCTGAGACGGAGTCGGAGAGAGAAACACAATTGTTCACGGCCACTAATACGACAGTTCGGTTGTTAAAGGTGAAGTGAACATACAATGAAAAAATGTTCCCCTCGTATTTCCTTGAACAGGTGGAAAAAAAATTGGTCACGTATCTGCTCTTTTCGTTGCAAGTGTCGACAAAAGATGATAGTCTTTGTCGACATTTGCCAAGTAAATGCTTCCCTTTGCTTTCCCGCTCACGTCTTATGTTGTTCCTCTGGCGTCGCGCTCCTCCCAAGGTAAACACGTTAAAGGTTAGCTAAAGTCAATTTAAATTTACTGCGTACCACTGCTCCAGGACTGGTGCCTAGATGCCAGCGCAGACGTACGGCGCAGGCGCGCGTGAATCGAAACGCCCTATTTCAACGTCTATAGGTCCGCGTTGCCCTAGTCCACGTGCGTTCCAAGCAGAACGTGGAACCTATCTAGTGGAACCTGTCGTAATTGCTGCCGCTTGATTTCTTAAAATGCCGCCACAAGCTATAGTGGCGCGGGCGACGGCCGGCAACATGTGAATTTTTTTTCTGCAGTGGATGTAATATTTCATTTCGCAAAAATCAAGCATATATAATTTTTTTACAAAGCGACACTGTAAATATTCCTTGTTTATTAATTTTCTCTCTTATATTTGTGTAATGTATTGTTCTTGTTCAACAATGTTGACAAGTATGAACATATAAACCAGACTTAGACGTTTATATTTGGCTGTGAGTATATAATACTACTGCGCATACTTCATTTGAGATTGCCCGGGTGGCTGAATCGAGTCACAGACAGACAGACAGACAGACAGACAGACAGACAGACAGACAGACAGACAGACAGACAGACAGACAGACAGACAGACAGACAGACAGACAGACAGACAGACAGACAGACAGACAGACAGACAGACAGACAGACAGACAGAGCAATATTTCTGGCTTTAAGTAGCCCAAGAAAGACTATACCGTCTTTAAAAAGCGCAACAAAAGTATTTCTCTCGGATTTCACATCTCAAACGTCCGTCAGTTAGCCCAAATAACTGAAAATCGTGAAAGGGGTGTTAGAGGTAGGCGGAGTATGACTAGCTATCAGCCCGAAATAGATGCGCTCCGCTTTCCGGGAAGTAGTTCATTCCTTCTTCCTTGCGGCGTTTATGATTGAGGCGCTTACAGCTGGCATCAGGCGGTGTCCTGGTCCTATTGGTCGTATAGGGCGAATTTTACCCTCTCTTCCCTATGTCCCTTCTTCAATTCGTCCTTATTTCCAACTGAGTCCCCTGATCCGGAGCAGCTATGTTGGGACCGCCGAAAAGCTTCCCTCCTCTTGCCTCACGCCATCGCTGGCTTCTGTACTTGTCGCTGCTCCCATTTTCAGGGTAACCCTTTCTTTGTATTTTTTACTTGTCGGCTCCACCCTCCGCACCTGTACTGTCCTCTTCCCCAGAGCTGTGGGAGAGCAGGCTGACCAGCTTTCGCCTTGAGGGCCAGGAATTTCTGCTCAATCGGGTCTGAGCAGCCGCCGTACCCCCGCGGCTGTCGGGAATGAGAAAATGGCACCTACTATTCTTTTTTTTTTTACTGTCGGTTCTAATTAACTTTTTTATCTCCTCTTCCTGCGCCTCTACCGCTCCTTATCATAGGGACGACTGTCAAGTCCATCACCGTTCCGCCTTCCAACTCCCGGGAAGCGTGTCCTTTTGTTACGTCCCCAATCCCCTTTTCTTACGCGTATGCCCGACCAACAACCCTTGCGCTTTCAGGATATATCACTAGCCGACGAAGCTGAGACGCGTCCAGCCAACACCACCATGATATAGATAAGGCCAGCTTGAAATCACCACGCAGAGGCTACCCTTCTGATATGAGTGCACAATTCTTGTTTTGAAAATATTTCAGAGAACACTCCATCAATGGAGGCCGAAATAAGGCGAATCCGGCCAACGCATTGCGTAGACCAAATGGTGAATTCGATGTAAGCGGCATTCACGTCAGGGTGGCGTTGGTCTAGCTGTCTGATGCCCAGGTCCGTTCTTCCTGGTCCCCTTTTGAAAGCCTGCTTTGCGAGCAACTCCGCGGCTGCCGTTCCCGACGACGGCGACTCGGACGGACAGTCCCGTCGGCTTCTCAGCGCGGGCGTCTCCCCACGGCGGGCTCACGTTACGGGCTTCCCTCTTGGTCACGCTGGTTCACTCTCCGCGCCAGAATAATGGACCAGCCCGAGACAATGTTGCTGCGGCAGGCAGAACGGCGTCCAGGGAGATTTAGGTCCGTCCCGGAGCATAATCTCTCTCCCAGAAAACCCATTTGGTTGTTTGTGTTGAGGGCCGAATAAAGTGGTCGTTCGGCCCAGACTTTTCCACTCCGGCTGTTCCGTTGTTCCGCACCCACTTTCCTCGTTTATTTTTTCGGCGTTGCTGCGCAAGTGTTCTGTTTGCAACGTTAGAAGCAATCAAGCAATGCGGAAAGAAGCAGCTGCATAAACTCTTTTTAACAAGCTGCAGCCAGCCCAATTTGAATAACACCGAAGTGGGCTCCATTTGTTTAGCGCGCAAAAAGGCAGCTTCCTTTCTTGGAAACTTTTCCCAGAAGTGCGTGGTCATCCTGTTTTTCGTTTTTGTTTTCGCTGCTGGACTATTCGTCAAAAACCCAGTTTTTCTCCCGCTCGATCATCAAAAAACATTTATGGGCCCATCTTTTGTTAAGAACAACATGCAACGACGAAAACTGATCGTCTCCATTGGGGCAATCCCCTTACAGTGCAGCGATGAAGAACTCCTCTTTGCCCTATTGTGCATGTGTCGGGTAATAGTTCAACATAAGCGCAATTTATATACGTAGTGCAAACAAAATTCACAAACCATCACCACCGAGTGATAAACCTAACTTTGCCGCTGTTGATGTATTGCTATGTGATTGCAATTATGGTCCTAGGACAATTTTTTTGTGCGGTACGTGCTAAGGTTTGAGCTTTAAAGCGAGAATAAAGACCTCGGAGCGGGTATGTACATTGTGCCCTCATGTGGGTTGGTCCGTAAGAGATGGCACTCAAGATGAGCTAATTTAAACGGGTGATCTCTCTTTCAATTCTTTGTATCGACAAAAAAAAAAACAGAAAACCGGTTTTCATACACATGTATAGCGACGGCTGTAACTAGTTTATCTTAGGGTGCAATGTTTCTTGGTGTGCGTCCGTCGCCGATATCACGGCTATTTTGTTTTGCAGATCTGTGTACTGCCGAACAAAGATCCAAAAAACTAAATTCCTTTGCCACTTTACAGAATGAGGTATTCGAGTTCAGGCACCACTTTTGTGAGATGAACAATGCATAACAACGCGGCAACAAGTCATTTTGATTTCGTTAATACATGGCATACACGCAAGACCCCATATTATGGATAGCTAACGGAGTATGTTTAATCGTAGCTGTTACTATGGCTTAAGCGTACGCTCGGAATAGTTACTTAATTGTCAAGCACTCTTTAGAAAATAAAACTTGGCATTTCTCAGCGAATTGGTCATTTGTGATGCCCTGTACTCTAATTACTAGAATGAACGTTTTCGAAAGATTTTTCCCGCGCAAAATTAGTACACACAGGGTGTCTGCATAAGATATTGACAAGCTCTATTAAAAACAACACAGGTAGCTGCGTGTAGAAAGTGGTCAGGAATGCAATCTAAATTTTGAGTAATAAGCGTTTATCTCTTGCGATATTTTTCAGCAATGTGAGAAAAATCACAACAAAAGACGTCAAGCGCGAGATTTAATCACACCACCGCACGCCGACCTCTATCGATTTCTTATGAAACAATGAGCATAGATGTCGTTTGGCCCACATTCAACTTTTGTAAAAACAGGCGCATCCACAATGGGGTGAGAATTCATATGCTGAGCTCTTTTTAGAGGGCCAGTTTTTTTGTTTCCCCACCATTTAAACCGGCAGTTTTATCCAGGAAATGCAATTTGAAACTAACTCCGGCTAATGGGAAAATCGTCGGTTGAAGACAGGAAGTAAAACACGCAGTATGGCGGGGGCAACAACTAACGTATCACCCAGAAGACCAGCTGCCTCGTCAGACGGAGCAGCGAACTCCATGGACAGCAGGTCCATCCATCGTGTTCGCGTGGCTTGAACCCCTTGTAAATCATTCATCGAGGCTCAGTAAAATAAAGTAAAGGTGGCGAAAACATCGTGGCGTTGTAGTGTTTCCCGCAGAGAACTTTAATGATCGCCCTTCTGAGACTTCTAAATATAGGTTTGCGGGGGACGCCGCGAACCCATCTCGGTACTTGACGCTCGCGTTGCCGCAATCGTGCTTCGCGTTCTAGCACCGGAAACGAGCGAGCACTGTGGATGTGCCGGGGCCGTCGAGTGAGGGGGCACTTTGTACGAGATTAAAGAGCGTTGTTACACCCACATTCGATCACGCGGATAAGCTACAGCCGTGACCTGTAACCAATATCGACCTCTATCTTAGCATCATTAAAGTAGCATACAGAAGATTCGCGATAATTCAAACTTTCAGTGAATTTAAACAAATTTAAAATTTTTGTTTTTCCCGCTGTGTTTTTGTGTGTTTTAACGCCGCCTAATTCGAACTATTTCATGGCGTAAATAGGGTTAATACGTGGGTTCTGCTTGTCCTTGCCGAAAAATATCTGCCGTATCTGCCGCTTCTAGCTGCACATTTGCATCCTTATGCCACCAACAGTCACAAATAAAGCCGATTACCTGCACACACGTGTCAACGTGAAACCGCGCTCGTCAACAACCACGTGCGGATTGAGCAAAAAAAAAAAAGCAAAAAAAAAACAGCAGGCGGGGCAGACTTGTGATCCATTTGTGATTCTTTGGTAAAATTGGGAATAGCACTCCAGTATTGCGTAGGAATGTTCTATAAACAAACATAAGTGTATGTTTTATCGCAACACGCTGTATGTTTTGCCAAGGTATATTTATCAGCACTTCGGATAATTCAAACAAAATTCTGGGGTCCCTTTTAGGTTGAATTATCGCGAGATTACCTTAGTTACATGGTGCAGTGAAGAAATAGCGAAATTTTTTTTCGTCTGACAAATAACTATGAACGGTTTTTAGCGCTTCGTCAGTTCTGATCATGTTAGCAGATGAATGTGGTCATATTACGTTACGGCATAGTACAGCACATAACACCGTCGCCTAAACACAGCAAGGACATGCACCCTTTATTTTCATATGCGACTGTTAAGATAGGGAAAATTGAAATGGCTGACATGTTACACTGGTTTAAAAAATTATAGCGCCAAACGCTAAACCCTTTGTGCAAGACAGAATACTTTCCAAGCAAAAAAAAAAATTGTCACCGTGGTACTTTTATGCGAACGGGATCAGGGAAAACGGCAACGAGTTTTATATAGTGACCGCTATATGTGGGCGTACGAAGAAGGTTTTATGGCCCCATAATGTCCACCACAGGTCATCCGAGAATTACGCTAGGGCCATAAAATTACTTTTATTGCTCACCTCTCGTTCATATAACGCAGCGCTCAGAAGAAAAAGAGCGTTGATGAATGGGGAGCAATGTCCTCCAAGCCAGGAAACCAATTGCCACGTCTAGATAGTGAATTGTATCGCGTGCAAATAATCTTTCTTATCCTTTTTTTTTTTTGCGGCCGAATGGTTAGTAGTGGCACAGAGTTCATGCAGCTACTTCGAACGGTGAAAACGGACGCTAAATGTTTCAGGTTTAGTTCTACCCCGACCTGTTTGGCTAAGTGAACGTTTCTGATCATTTTTTTTGTTTTGTTCGCTCGAGTCTGATACCCAAGGTGTTTATGTTCGCTCCAAGACCATTCGTTTTGTGACTATGCATTTAGGCGCTCTTTTCTCCACATGACCGAACGTTGCTCGCAAAATACTGAATACCCTTCTTTGTATCACAAAGCGCCGAAACTATTTCCTGCAATCGCATTTCCTGCAACGCGTCTTTCCTTTGTAACCCCTAGTAGGCAGTCTTTTAATAAAATGGGCTTCTAATTCTTGGAATATTTCTCAGGCACCCGACTCTGCCTGTACTTATCCGGCCTGCCTTTCAGGCAAGCGGTTCGGGGAGATATAAACTGCCTTCTCAATAAGGGAGCAGCACTCACCGATTCCGGCGTCTTTCAAAAATGAGAAAAACACACGAAGTGGCACGCTTACCTGGAAAGGAAAAGAGCAGTAGGTTAGACACACGAAACGCAAGTTTGGACTTTCGGAAAGCTTATACATAAACCCTGAGCACGAGCTCTTCATTTTTTTTTTTCTTGCCGCGAACAATTATTAGTTTTGTCTTTGCTCCTTACTCAAGTATATTCGTAACATTTTCTGCACTTCACCATTCATCTTCGTACACTTTGTGACGAAAAAATTGTTCACAAAACCCAACAGAGAATGTTCCATGAATTATGTTCAAGATCATAAAATAGACTAATGACTTTAATAGAGATTACTCGCGAGGGGATCGATAAGAACTTCATTCGAATGGATCTTAAAACACACTCACAAAACACTCAATCGGCTGAAAGTTTAAGCAGAAAGAGAAAGCTCTGACAGGCTGTAAGAAAAAGAATAATCAACTTTCCTCACTTTCACCGCCTCTATTCCTATTCCACATGTGTGTATACCGTATGTCCTTGTATAAAATGCAACACTTCATAAGTCACAAGTGCTGAGTCATAAATGCTGGTTGTGTCCACAGGAACTAGTATAGTTTAGTTCGTAGTAAAATATGGTAGAAGTGCTAGAGGTACATTAGGTCTTCTTGCAAACGAATTCTTACATCCATCCTGGTGTGGTTAGGAGCGATAGGTAGTTATTCAAGGAGAGATAGGAGCGATAGGTAGTTATTCAGGTTGCGAACGAAGCAAGTTGCTTGAAAAGTGATAAAAAATCAAGGAACCCCGCCTGTAGCAGTGGAACGTGGTAAATTGAAATCGCCTTGCGCAAACCTTTAGTGTGTTTACCTTGGGATGAGCGCGACGGTACAGGAACAGCATGAGAGGTGAGGGGAAAGCAAAGGGGGGGCATTTCCTTGGCAAATGTCTACAAAGACTATCGTCTTTTGACGACATTTGCAACGAAAGGAGCAGATACGCGGCCAATTTTTTATTAGGCGACCAATAAACCTATTTAAATTTTTTTTTGCTCAAGAAAGCGTAGTGCTTAGCAAAAGGAATCTGTCCTCCGTACTTCGTAGGAATTTTGTAGCAGGCTATCAATGCATAAAGCGGGGCGCTGATACGCAGGTCTTCCCTTGACGCGCCTTCGCAAATAATAGCTCCACCTTTTAGGTAAAATCGTTATTGATAATTAACGGTTGACTAGTTGCAGGCAGAATGGTGGTATGGGTTTCATTAATTAAACATCGGCCACAGTTTACCTACGAGGAACTGAATACGATTAATACCTCACTCCGGCAAGACTTATGGCTATCTGCAACTTACACTGGGAGCACAACAAAAAAAAAACGAGAGGAATGAAAAGAGCCTTTTTTAGCTCCCTAGCGCCCTTAATACTTTAATAACCATCTCAACGGGGCTTACATGCCATTCTACATTAAAGAAAGATCACTGGCTTTGTGGAGGGATTAGAAATTTTGCAAATAAAAAAGACACGGAGTTGAAAACAAAAGTTGAAAACGAAGTACCATGTGCGTTCGCAATTATTTTTTTTCCAGAGATTTTATATTCGTCAAAATGGGTTTAATCTGGCTAGTAAGAGACTATATAACGTAATATAATGCTTGTAAGCACTTAATACTTGTAAGGAACAAGAGGTGTTGGGAACACCTATCACAGCAGATAATCAACTGAGTGTTGTGATTACAAGCCCGGAAAAAATGCCGACTACGGCTCAGGCAGTTTTATTTAGGTTGAATAATAAGCGTCGATATCCAAAATTTATGCCAAGCCAACTGTAAACGAATCGTGTTTTTGGGACTCTTGAAATCATGTTTAAGGACATAATCGGCGCAACCTATTTTAATGCTGGACGATAGGGCAACAAAAACGAAGCAGAGACAAATATAAATGAGATATCACGGGACAAATAAGCTGCTATTCCGTGGCCATAAACCGATCGATGAACGCAAATGTACATAAATTATGCATAAGAGATGATGTAGGCGGTGAAAGTCAGAAACCCAGACTAAGTTTTTAAGGAACCATGGGTTCACTGAACAAAGCTCGCCGTTTCGTAACGCCGCGATTTCAAAATCATTTTCTTTGTGTGTGTATGCGTCGGTGGAAAGAGTTGGGACGAGGCGCAAAGACGCAATTCATCTCAGCGTGTGAACAAAACATGTGGTGCAGGGGTGCGTGGGAGGCAGCTTTTGCAGGCACCGTCCGGTCGGTGAAATCCAACACGTGTAGACGAACAATGTTATCACCAGAAAGAGAAAAACAGCTTTTCTCTAGCGACTCACAATTCCGAGAAACGTCTGCGTTGTGCCAGAGAGGCTTCTGTCGTTGGTAGGACAGACGCTGTTTGACACTGTGGACTCCTACTTGGCCATAAAAAGCTCACAAAGAAAAAAAAAGCGCTGAAGTAATGCGTGCTACTTGTTTTCCTTGTACGCCGTTTAGGGCCAGATCAAGCATGAAAGCGATAGGACAGAATGCCTTTGGGCACCAAAAGGGTACACATTACACCTATGTAGCGAAGCTGCCTTTGAACGGACGATTGAACGTGCAGAGGATGGCGGCTATGTTGGAAGATGTTAAGATAAGCCCTGCCATTTACATCTCTTACTACTTCGGAAGGTTAGTTGAACTGAAAGAAATAGAGATAAAGATGCGAAGACAAGCAAAGCCGCCTGAAGGCAAACGCAGACACCACCTTGCCTCCACAGTTCCAGCGTGACAGCGAGGTGGTCTCGTTGCCCGGGTCCCGCCACCACGAATATTTCAGGACAATAATTTGCTTTTGAATCATTACGATGCTTTTGCATGTTTTGGCAAACACTATAATATGTTGCTGAATGAACTAATATTGGGTAAAAGAATAGGCTAGGCGTTGCTGCTGATATTTCATCCACTTACTTGGGCCACAGGCTCAAGACTGCGCGCATGTATTCTCGATCCGCCTTTCGACTGTGTCCGTATCTCTGCAGCGTAAACCAAACTAAGATCGTCGTATGTGTGCGCGCGCATTGCGTTCTATTCCCCTACTCCCTCCGAGGCCTTCTTTTTCCACGAATTTTGAATGTTTTATCGCATTCGTACTAGAGTATGGGTAGAGTTGTAGAAATGCCTGGTCCTAAGTTTTCTTCCCATGCAAACCCCTTGATAAATGGAGAGATGTACCGCGCAGAGCACAGCAAATGTATTTTTAGTTTCCTCGGGCGAAGAAGACAGACAGGCGCAAAGTGGCGCTATTCCATCTATCCAGCAGACCCATTTGTCATGTTGCCTCAGCCCCTGTACGCGTCAAGAGGACAGCCAAGGTTGGGGATAATGCGAACGCAACCCGACGCGAATGCTGATTCTGCACATGAATAGCAGCAAAAAGAAAAGTTTGGACGGGGAACGGGGGGCGAGATAATGGCACAAAAGCGCCGAAATGTTTTTTTTTTTTACGGCCAACTTGAAATTTTCACGAGAGTAGTACGAAAGGCGTAGTCGTCTTCTAAAGAAACAGCCACCCACTACGTAAAATAAAAAAGGCATGAAATAATGCAATCTTTCAAGATGGATGAAAAAAACCGCGACATTCATAACATTGCCAACTAGACCTCAATTCCTCCAAAGCCCTCTACGTTTGCCTGTTTTTGGAACGTGTGCAAGCAGCTTGTTACGACACACATATATACAACCAGCTACGCTTAAGTCATTTATATTTTAAAGCAGCATTGATTCTTCCTTTTTTGTCTCACCGAAGACGTGATGTTCACAAGTGTATTATCCCCAGTAAAACGTCGTCAGAAAATGCGGGTCGAAAACCGCCAACGATGTTTGAATTTTTGCTTTATGGAGGTAAGACGTAGATGTCGTCAGCACATACAGAAAACTTTACACCCTGGTGTAGTGCCTTGGTGATGTGAATCAGTGAGATATTGAACAGAGTAGAGCTCAAGATGCCGCCTTAAGGAACGCCTTGTGTAATCTCGTACCGCTTCGTGTCGCAATCATTGGCGCACATGTATACATAACGGTTGTGTAAGTAGTAACAGGGCGCTAAATGCTGAAGCTACGTAATAAAGTCCTCAGTGAAGAACAATTGAAGGTTAGCCTAAAGCTGGCCTACTCTCGCACAAGACAAGCAGATGATAATTAGAGTTTTGATGGTAATGTTAGGGATGACAACTGTAATCATGGGGTGGCAATGTTTATGATAATGAGTTTATCGTCAATTATGTGATTGCAATCATGCCCATAATGACCAAAATTTGCATGTCTCAATGCAAATACTTCTTTGCAATGCATGTCGGTCTCTGGCCCCACAACTTTATTTCTTTCACATATTGAACGCCCACTCTTTGCAAAACAGAAATCATCACGGCGCCTCGATACCTTTGCGGATTGAACACGTCGTTTACATAGAGGACTCAGTCAAATTGAAGTGCAACGGAATGTTTTAGCTTACCATACCGGGTGCGCCGTGCACAAATTCGCATGGACGACGCAGTATGGCAGAAAAAATGGAAATGCGTAAGCGATAGCATGACACACTCTTAGTTTTCCTTAATAGTAAAAAAAAATTAATTGAAGGTTTCTCAGCCCGATTTGTGGAAAACCTATTCCAGGAATGATAGGTAGATTTTTCTGTGTTTGTGTTACATTAACTGCACGGAAATCCATAAAATGCGTACTGCGTTCGGACGTCTCTCACACTATTACCGCGCATGCAATATTAACCTCATAGGTGGTAACATTGTAGTTGACAAAGTTTCCCAAGAGTGAGTTCATACAATGTATTGTACCGAATTTCAGTCCTATAAAATTTCGTGTTGAAAAGCTGGGGTTTTCCCTACTCATCGAGCTGGAATTCAATTAATGTGAAGCCACTCTATTAGTCGAGTTTCCTCGCCTGTGTGTGCGAAATTCTCCGATTGCTTCACGAACTCTAACAACTATGCTGCTTCTTGTAGTCTTTATTTGGGTTCATGGCGTCTGCTCTATTTATGCTGACTACTGCAGGGCAGCCTATACAATAGCTTCTTGTTTAACATCCGACTACTAGTTGTTGAAAATCGTAGAGGAAGAAGATGTGGCTCCTGGCGCGAGGGCACGAGTATCATCATCATTGTACATAACTGAATCATCGCCATTAAAAGGGTCGTTCGATCAGGGGTCCCACGGCTTCGTTTCCTGGCAGCGCACCCGCAACGAGGTGTCCGATCCGCAACATTTGGTGCCGAAACCCGGGAAAACGAGCGGCTCCCACCGACGTGGGCAACGAGCGACGGCGACGACGAGTTTCTTCTAGAAACGGTCGCCCAAGCAACGTCGTCCTTATCGGAACCGCACCCAGGGGGACAACGCGCGGACCGGGCTACCTACCAAGCGAGTAAGCCGGACTTTTTCGCTTAACAATGGACCGGCTGAAGGCGAAACGCTCTGCAAGGCGAGCCCAAGCGACAAAAATTTTGACCGAGGTGACAGCGCTCATCGAGAGTGGCTGCTCGGACCGGCTCGCGCTCCGAAAGGTGCTGGACAAGCTCATGGCTAGCCGCGAGGAGCTGAGCAAGATCGACGCTCAGGTCGAGGACGCGGTTCCTGTCGAGGAGCTGGAAAGGGAGTACGAATCGGCGGCCCATTACAACGACAAGACGCTCGAGGCTCTGACTCGGCTTACGTACCGGCTCGAGGAGCTCAGCGTCAGCAGCACGGCGCAACCTGCCCCCTCGGCTGCGATTAACACGCCCCATGCCGCAACGACGGTTCCATCCCAGATCACTGGACCTCGTCTCCCAACGCTTACCATCAAGCCTTTTTATGGGGAAATGTGTCAGTGGACGTCGTTTTGGGAGCAATTCAACGGCGCAGTCCACACCAACCAGGCTTTAACCACCACCGAGAAGTTTCACTACCCCCGAAACTACCTGGAAGGTGACGAAGCAGCTGCCATCGCCGGACTGCCGACAACGGAGGCGTGCTATGAGAGTGCCATCCAGCAGCTCCAGGACAGGTTCGGGGACAAGCGCCGGATCGTACAGCGGCATTTTAGAAACCTCCGCGAACTGCAGCACGTGACGTCTCTCTCGGAGGAGAGGGAGCTGCGCAGACTTTACGACTGCGTCCAGCTGAACGTCCGCTGCCTCAACCTTCTGGACGTTCCAACGAGCAGCTTCGCCACGATGCTGTACGACATTTTGCTCGAGGTACTGCCTGAAGAGATCGTCGTGGCTTTTCACAGGCACGTCCGCCTCAAAAAGATATCAACGGGCATGACATCATCTTCCTCAGGGGACGGAAACGAAACGGCTTGCCGGCAACTGGAGCAACTCTTGCGGTACACGCAAATCGAACTCGAGGCAAGGGAGCAATGTGCTCCAGTGGCGACTCCTACCGAATCGAGTGACCCCTTCCAACGTAACGGGCAATCAACGTCAACGTCCGTTCTACACGCCTACCAAGATGTGATGCTCAAACGAAACGGGTTTTTTTTATTATTATTTATCGGGAAATCAGCATACATGTTGAAAACAAAGAAAACAAAGATGTACCGAATTATAAACCTCGCTGCATTTCTAGGCAACTATTGCGCTTGTTTCAGTTCGGTGAATTTCTGTTTCTTGGTCACGTGAGGTCTTACGAAATGGAGCTCGATTGGTGTCGTAACGAGTGTAAACTGTGGAGCTGGCGGGTCATATAGAAATGTTGCAGTCTTCTTTGTTGGCAATTTTTATTCACGCCTAATATTCTCAGGCCAGTAACCTGGAGTCATGTGTGGTTCCCATCAAACCATCATCCGCGCCCTTCGTACTTCGGTGGTTTTTCCCCGTGGTAAGAACCACCAGTGCTTCCATATTAACGAGGAGCAAGACAAAATATATATATTGTCAAAACTTTTCAAAGCTACAACCATGGAATAAACTACACTATAAACTACTATTGCTTCATACATGCCAACAATGCTTGGATTATATTCAGCCATATGGAGAATTAAGGCAAAAACAAACACGTAAACCAACTTCTAGCGTTCTTTCAATAAAAATGAACGTAATATGGGTTTTTACGACAATAAAAAAGAAACAGCTTACAAAGTGCCGTAAAATTGTAGTTACATAAACATAGAAAAGAAACTAAAGGTAAGAAAAGGCTATGCCCCGCACTGTCGCGAACGGTGCCAAGTACAAAAAAAACATAAAAATACGCTGTTTGGCTTAAAAACGGCGTCGAAAAGATGTAATATTAACGAGTACAAAAACATAATACAAAAAATATTTTGCCTCGCGTTGTGTCGAGGGGCGTATATACAAAAAAAAAACAAGAAAACAGCGCCATTGATTGCACTCGATGGTCCAAAGAGCCCAGATCTATTGAACTTCGCCCGACCGCCTGAAAAGAAAACGCGACAGACGATTCAACTATGTATCGACGACAATCCCAATAAGTTTCAGCCCAAAAAATATTTCCTTTATGTCGTTGCCATGGTCATAATTAAAACTTCATTCTGTTTGAGCGGGTATATTACACCGCATGGAGTGACCTAGATTGCAGACGACAGAAAAGCGCCGCCATCATTCGCACCAAGACACTAGTGTTGTCCTGGTCTGCGCCCTGTTTCGTTGACGATGATCGCTAGGGCAGCCCATCAGCGTATATCTAGTTCAGAGTATGCCATATGAAAATGTTTGTCGACTTTGTACGCTAAAGTGCAAAGCCGAGTCAGAATCACGCAAGTGTCAAGCTTTTCGGAAGAAGCGCGCCAAACTGGAATCTTGTTCTGGCTGACAGCTCTTTATTAACTTAAGACTCAGGCACCCAGCTGGCGCACATTTTCTCTCCTGATAGCCCAGGAAAAGCAAACATAACTATGTCTGCGAAACATGGTCAGAACACAGAACTTCTTTCGAAGGGCAGTCAGAAGAAATGGCACAAAATCGAAAGCGTCGCTACTTCGCTCGCCAGAGTCATCAGAGGCTGCCACCGAAAATCTTGCAAGCAAACGACGCAGCAGTGGGCCGCATCTCGCCTTCTCGCACGCGACAGACGCGGCTACAACGCTTATTAACGAAGGTAAGACGAAAGCATGGGTACAGCTATGAGAAAAAAGTTTCTTTCACTTTCTGTTTGGGATTACTGTACGCTTCCCGACATTGTTGTCACAAGAAAAGGACTGCCGCTGCGACAGCTTGAGCTGGAATTGCTCGTAACCTCGCCTACCAAAGCCCGCTCTGAAATATTTCTTAATATATAATAACGCAAAACTCAATGTGAAGCTTCTTTAAAACCGGCGCCAACAAAGCGTAGAGCGTTGCGGGCAAGCCTTCTTTCTGATTTCCTGAAGTGAAAGTGTTCGTGCCGGCATGCTTAAAATCTTTGGTTGATCCGGTACAGACAGTTCACTATTTGCAAATGAGCCATAAAATAAGCCATCCGATAAAATCACGAGCAACACCCTTGCTGAATCGAAGATGCTTCTCTTAACTCGATATTCAAAGAAATTAGGAGAAATCCCCCGATGGTTGTACAGGGGGAGGGGGGGGGGGGCGACCACCGGGTTTCGTGAGTCACGTATAGTGACGCATACTGCCAGTCATCGGCCGACTCGATTGACGAAGAATTTTGTGTAGTTTGGCTAGTATTATGTTATCTTCATGAGATTCGTGTTACGTCAAGGCGCACTTGGACCAAGCTAATGAGGAAATAGGAGCAAGTACACTATGTTCAAATAGAGAAACGACTCTAGCCACGCAAATCGTCGAAGACTGCCGCGCACAATAGTTCCAGTGCATGGGCCACGTAGGGAGGGCGACGTGAGCACGTCACCCAGCGCTGCTCATAAAGTAGTGGCAATGAGCGATAGTTTTGAAAAGGAAGCCTTAAGTGCCCTTGAGCGAAAAAAACTGTGTTGCTGCCTTTGTTGTGGTCATCCGATATAAAAAAAACTGGCCGCCGCTGTGAAGAATAAATAAAATACGGGTATTACGACACTCCCTAATGCAAAATTTAAGTGCAGCGCGAACTGCATTCTTCTCGGCGACGGCGCATAGCTGTTCGTCTCAGGAAGTTATCCCGTCATCAGCGAACGCATGACAGCGCACTTCTTTCGTAGCGCATCTCCGCAGGGCAGCATGTCTCGCGCCACTTTTCGCCATGGTTTCGTCCTCCGCTTTCCGGCTCGCTCTATTTTGCTGGCCTCTTCGTTCTCCGTTATTATCTCGTAGCGCGTGGACGCCAGGAAGAATGTTAACAACGTGTGGGTTCGAGCTAGTTGGTAATCCATTATAAGATTTTCGATCGAGCTAGTTGGTAATCCATTATAAGATTTTCGAGAGCAAATATTCAGTCAGGGGACAAACGGGACGGAGACAAGCGATATCTGTCCCTGTCGCGTTAGGCCCGTGTTTGAATATTCGCGCTTGAAAACCTTATAAGGGAAGCATGTATCGCAATACCTCGGCATACCGCCCTACCACTCACACTTCCGCCACGCTTTCCTTGGCCGCTTTTTCCTCAGTCTATCTCTTCTATCTTCGGGCCATCTCCGTTCGCTCGGTTACAATGAGGTCGACGCCGAGGGACGACGCGAAACTATTGGAGCAGGAACTCCAGGGCTGCCTGCTAACGCTCATTTGAGTTCGTAGGAAAAATTAGGCTGGATCTCCAAATACGATTGATTGATTGATTGTTGGGTTTAATGCGCCGACGCAACGCAGGCGATAAGGCGCGCCGTAGTGGAGGGCTCCGGATTAATTTTGACCACCTGGGGATCTTTAACGTTTGTCGAAATCTCGTACACACGGGCGTTTTTGCTTTTCGCCTCCATCAGAAAAGCGGCCGCCGCGGCCGGGGATCGAACCTGCGTCCTCGTGCTCAGCAGCACAACGCCTTAGCCACTGAGCCACCGCGGCAGGTCTCTCCAAATACGAACCGTATGCGTTACCACCACGCTACCTACATGTTAACCGCGGCTGTTACGAATAGATTGTGTGCGGAGTGTGGACGCTGTGCGCGGGATTCGACAGCGCACAGCACGACAGCGCGCCGAATTTTCCCACATAGCATGATGCTGAAAAGAGAGGACCACTTGCCTCGATCGCGTGACTTCGAAAGTACGGCGTGGTCAGAACCCTTTCGTTTTGCCGTTGTATGCTGTGGCGGCTAACTCATCTCTGCCTGCTCTGCAAGAGTGCTTTTGTTTGTGTGCGCTTGACCCTAGCGTCTGCTCGACCCCTCCATTTCCTCCCTCTCCAGACACAGCTTGCGGCGACTTCTATCATGGGACCTATGGAAAATGTTTTTTTGTATCTGTACTTCTTTCGTTTCAAAGCGCTGAAGGCTGGGAACAGTTGGCACCTTCCCGTATATATTTTAGCCCTCCGGTGAGCCGGGTTAGTTCGCCCCGGGCTCCTGTCCAGAGCGTTGCTCGGCCAAAGTCGTGCTGTAAGCATGCTCGCGGGCTGCTGTTCGTGGATCATCGCTACCTCGCATCACCATACGTTAAACAGTAAAGTTTTGGTCTCGGCTCTTCGCCGTTCGGTAGAGTCAGCTCTACTGCACGCCGCTCGTCCACTGCGCTGGCACTACATGACGGAGGCGACAGAGCTCTGTTTCGGGACACCTTCTCTCTATAACACGGTGGAACAAGGGCTAGTCTGGTGCGTGCACGCGCGAATAGACTTCACGCGCTTTGTGCCATTCAAGGGCGTGTGCACGCTCGCTGGATAACACGCACAGAGTACGGCCTGCCACGTGTCGGCAGATCGCACGAGTCTGCTAATTACACAATTAGTATTATGCGAATAGCAAAGTATGTCTTCGCTGAAGATCACTTTCACTTGAAAATGCGAACCCTCGTGTGTGCTGAGTCACAGCATCAGTAAAAAAAGACAGTAAAGGCAAGAGATGATGATTATAGCAATCAGTTCCCATGGTCGCGTTCTGCTATTGAACACTCATTCTTTCGCAATCACTACATCACCAGGAGTGCTGATGCATCTTCGTAATTTTCAGGGGTGAAGCCCTTAGGCGCTCAGGCCGTCGGTGTCTCATATCGTCGTCGTGTCATGTCGTTGAAGTATCATGTTCTCACGGTACTAAGCACTGGGGCAGTCGCTTTTCAACGCCTCGCGCTAGAACGTAACATGTACTAAAAGAACACACCGGGACACTCGTTTCCCAAAGCATCGCGCTAGAACTCTTCGTGCTTCAAAGACACGAGACTTACAGCAAAGCTGTATACCCCTATCACTAAACGGTTTCATCTCCGTGGGCAAAAACACCTAAACGCCAAGAACACACTTATACACTGCAGGCTTCGCCCCTCCCTAGGTTTCCCGTTAGTTTCATCTCCGTGGGTAAAAACGGTAAGGCGCCAAGAATGCACTTACACACTGCATGCTTCTCCCCTCCCCAGGTTTCGCGTTAGTGGAGATGGCCCGGGATTTCTTTTTTTTTTTTTCAAACTACTTTGTTCTACTGATTATTTAATGCATTTCAGAAAGGCATTTTTGCTGTTCCCCTAATTAAGCGCATTTTCTGAATGTATCAGGTGAGAATGTCCTAGGGCGCACCAAAACACAGGTAGTAGTTCGGAAACAAGCTTTCTTCACGCACCATCGCGAGCCTTGCCTTTCTACTGAAGATGGCGGTGCTGCCACCTGCCTACCAGTTGTTGTAGGATGAGGAGCTTCGACAAGAAGTCACTTGCGAATTCGAGCCGAGAACCACAAAGACATGAGAGAGAGAGAGAGAGAGAGGCGGGGGCGAATGGGCGAGCGTGAAATGGTAATGGGAGTCGGCAGGCGAAGCGGTTCGCAGCGCGGCCGGCTGTGTGCGTGACGTGCCGGTGTGTGGAGGAACGACAAGGGCGAGGCGTGCTGATTGCGTTAAGCGCGCATTCCCGTTGTCGTTTTTCCATTTCAGACGGGTGGATGCACAGTAGAGATGAAAAAAGGAAAATTGCGAGGCAACCCTGACAACAGGTTCGCACTCGGCGGGAGTCTTGTTTACTTTACTTTCTGCCGCCAGTACTTCGTACTCGGCGTTCCGGCTTTCTGATGAAGAGAGCCGAAGGCTTTAGTTGCTGGTTGAGCGAATTGCTCTCTGCAAGAGTGACCAGAACCGAAACCTTGTGAAATATATATCCCTCCATCTCTTCCAAAGTATTTTTTGCGTAGGCTGGAGTGCGGTGCTTCTTCACGTCTATTCAATATAGCGTTCGACTTATTCCTGCTTAACCTAACCACTGCGACTAAGGTTTCTGAGTACTCTTTACTAAGGCGTTTCTTGCAGGTCTCCTCCCGAATCGCTTATGTCTGGCTAACAATCTACGAGATGAAGGATGATGGGAGTAATGCTTCGGGACAGGAAACGAACGTCGTCGATTAGGAAGTAAGACATCCTAGCTGAAAAGTGTAGTTGGGCTGCGCAGGCAATGCAAAGAGTGGGCAACCAGAATTACACTAGGATAACAAAATGGCTAGGAAGAGATGGCACTTCGAGTAGAAGAAGACGAATAACTAAACCAAGGAACTAGATGGGGATATCTTGTAGTAAAGACGGGGTCAAAGAATCAAAGCCTCTTTCTTGGTCAAAACTCGAAGATTTCTGCCATGCAATATGACTCCAAGTCAAAGTCCGCAATCAAAACTTCTTTGGCCATGTCGGAATGGTGCACTCAGATAAACGTCGGCTTCATATCACAGGGACCCAGGTTTCATTCAGACTACTGGTAGCATTTTGTTTCTTGAGCGCTTCATGGGCCTCAATCATCGTGCCGCAATCATGGGCCTTAATCATAATCATCGTTTTGTGAAACCCGCTGAGTAAAGTTGGGTGTTCCGTAGTGCGTTCTGGCATGACATCGAACGCCATCCGGGAGGCATAGTACCTTCGCTTTGGAAGAGTAGAGGGCCAGCCCCGGGGGAGGGGGGAGGAGGGTGCTGCTTTCAGCAGTGGATATAAATAAAGTGATGATGATGATGACACATCGTACATACGTAGGAATACATACATTTTACGTGGTAAAACCTGTTATCAGTACATTGCAGCCATCCTTCAAATACTTAACTATTACTTTGTAAGCGGACACTTTCAGCACAGGTTTGTAGCATGAAACGTATTAGTCAGCCTTAGGGATAACGGACACATGCCACAGCCTTTGCATCGAGAATCGCAACCACTGCGGCTACGATTTTTGCTGTCCGAAAGGTAGGTGTACTACGAGGTGACGAAAATGCCTTTCGAGAATTTCGATTCTCCTTACAGAACTTTATGCAATTATTCATAACAGATTGATGCAAATGACTACCGTAAAGTTCCGAAATAACGCCCACTCAAACTACAGAGATATGAAGTGAAAAATACGGGACGGGTGAACTTTCGGGGCAGGAGCGAAAAACTACAAAAAAGTGAGCGCACCGCCAACCACAACAGCGGAGTTATCAAGTAAAATATACGAGATGGGTGAACTTCTGCGTCAAGTGTTGAACGGACCAATAAGCTACCGCATCGACACATGAATAGATGATTCGCCTTTATCTTGTTCACTCATCGTCGCTAAAGCTACCGAACCGCGCGTGGCTGTCAAAGTCGAACACGAGCTGCAGCGCTTCGTCCACAATGCTCTGAGGAGCTTCGGATCCCCTCATGTGCGCCGGCTGCATGCTCGCCGAGCCAAGGCGCTGATTGAACTCGCTGGCTTCATAAACGTCAAGGTTTGACGAAGTGCCGCACGCAAAATCGGCATCTTCCCGCTCTTCTACTCTGCCCTTTGACTACCCCTTCCTCCTACTCTTGCCAGTCAAGCCGAACAGGTTGTGTCACTTTAGTTCAAAATCGAGACTTTAGCGGTGTTCCCGGCTGCGGGACGTTTTCGCGGAGAGAGCTCCCTGGGCTTTTGAAGGTGTCGAAGCTAGCGCGAGTTTAGGGGTAGGGCGATGTTTGGAATCTTTAAGTAAATTGAATGTTTCGCCCCTAAGGGGGTGGGTGATGTTTTGGGAGCGGGCGCTCTCTCGAAACTTTGTGGTAGTTCCACGGAAAAATTTAGCCTTCCCGTTCGTACATAATTCACGACTTCACTCCCTACACCTTTCATCATCAGCAACAACCGTTCATTTATTCTCACTTCAAAACGAAGCTTCTTTCACAGACTTTCTGCCGCTGCAATTCCGGGTCTTCTAAATCTCTTTTTCCTAAACCAAATTTAGTTATTTCTCGCTTGTCACCATTATATCATTCGGGTGGTGCAAGTGTAGTTTGTGTAATCCCAGCTCCATTTTTCGCTTACTTGAAGCCTATTTGGTTGCCATAAGCGACACCTTAGATTTAATCAGCCGAGAAAACAGGCAGCACTTGGGCATCCTCCGCAACGTATTCCTATAATGCCATAAAAGATGCAATTGAGAAATCTGCAAAAAAAAACACACCTCAGTCCTGGACCTTAATAGATTACAAAAATTGATTCAAAGCAATTTCTTCAAAAGAAAAAAAAAGAAAAGGCTGCGGTTTAGCGCAGATTTCTCTGGATATGCAAGACGAAAGCTTGGCTTAGCCTGGTTAAGTCTTAGTGTCACGTGGTTAACCTTTGCTTTAGTTGTAATTATTATGCAACTAGTCCATGTCTACAGTTGTTATCCCACTTCTGGCGGTTTCCGAACCGAACGGTTTGTTGGACGATATGCGCAGGGTGATGTATAAGCGTCGCCAATGAAATTCCGTTTTGGCGATGTCAGAGCCCAAGCTGCTCAGTTCTGCAAGCAAGGCAACCTGCAAAATGGCTGCCTGAAACTCGATGCGACGCTTGCTTTTTTGTTCCTTCACTGAAAATCCGCAAAAAGGCCCTATTCGCTTTTCCGGCAGGGCATACACCCACAAGGATGCTCTTTGGTTGCACGCCGCGAAGTGCCTCTCGCGAAACTTCATTTCGCCATGATGGGCTCGCGGTTAAGAGCCGCCTGCCGCTATTTTTGTCCTTTCGAGCCACATGAATCGCTTCGATAAACCTAAAAGGATGGGGAAAAAATTCCCTCGCACTTCCCCGAGGGGGAGAGTGTGTAAGTGCGAATGCACGGTTGTTGATTGCGCGACTACGGTGGATATCGTGATCTTGGAGTGGAGAGGAGGCGCCCAACACCCGCAGTCACTGAGCGGAGAGAGGAGGAGGAGAGTAGCGCGCGCCCATCTCCCCCCGTTGCTAGGGAAGACGAGGAGGAAGACGAGGAGCGCGCGCACCCGCAGCTGTTGCTATGCGGACGACGGCGGCGGACGATTCAGGCTCGCTTAAGAAGTGCATTCGCACTTAAAAGTGGCATCCTGGCACAAGGGAGTTCAGTAATCGAATGAAATGGCCAGGTAGACCAACCAAAAATGGCGCAACGCAGTTGCTGGGCTGCTGCGATGTAGCGGCAATCCCGGTGTGCGTAAACGCATTCAAAGGACAGGCATAAAATTAACGGTGAAAAAAAAAGCAATACAGATAAAGAATTTTTTGGGTCAGAAAGAAAGTGGTGAAAAAATGGCCGTGGGTCCGAACCCACGACCTCCAGAATACCGGTCTGGTGCTATAACCACTACGCTACCGGCGGGGCTGTTTCCCCACCACTTTCTCGGGATTTATGTTAAGGTATTTTTTGTTTCCTGCCCTATATATAAATATATATATAAACATATATATAATATATGATCGCCTAAGGGAGCACGCGTACTTCCTAAAACAGGGCACGGGCAGCAACCTTGCAGCGCACTGTTCAAAGTGTAGTAACGGGTGCACGCCGGCCTTTGAAAACGTCGCCACTTTAGGGCGATAGAGATATTCGAAGCAGTAGTCATACACCAAAGGGGAAAAGATTGCATCAGCAGTCCTTCGTTGCAATTAATGGACAAGGAGATTAGGTATCTCACTTTATAATCACTAGTACTGTTATTATCTATATTTTTTGTATATGCTCTATTTGAAAAAACGCGTTAAAACCCCTTTCTTTTCAGTAAAACTTTAATTGGAAGTCAGGGCTGTGTGTGGTCAGTTTCCCCTCACCTGCATCAGCATCTCTGCAATCTACAAAACAGTGATAAATTTTCTCTGGTCGAGAACAGAACCGACAGTCTGTCGACCAAGCTATAAACAGATCCCGGCCTTTTATCCATGTTTTAACAGGAAGCGTGCCAGTGTGTAATTTAAAAAAAAAAATGTTCTAACGCCTGGTGGGACACACATTTTACACAGTTTATTGAGGGAATCCGGTACGGACACTGGACGCACACACACGCAAACACACATGCAAACACACAGGAACACCCACACATAAGCACGGGCGGACGCTCGCACGCGCACGCGCTCCGACATACGCACGCGCACGCACACGCACACACACATACACACTCACGCACACATGCGCACACGGCACAACTCCTCCGCCCCCCCCCCCCCCCCCCCCCCAATAAAAAAGCAGAAACGCTGAACGCCTGGAAGGGAAGTACAATAACGTCAGCTTTCATATTCTCGCACCAAGTGCTTGTGCACCTTTTCTTTACAACCTTTTCAGACTGCTCAGTTCGCGAGAAGTTTCTCTACAGGACAGAAGGATAGCCACACGCTCTTTGAACGTTATGAAAGGAGGAACGTCTTGATAAGAGGGCTAGGAAGACCGAGTCGCATTTGATAGTGGCACTGAAAGGCAAACGAAAGATAATGACAGGAAGAACCACTAACAGATGGACACGCATAGCCCTGCGCTTTTGCAATGCGTCGACGGTTTCGTTTGTCGCATGTTTCCATTAACCTGGTTCTGAAGGCTTCCACAGACAAAAAAATAAAATAAATAGGGCTGCGACTGGTAGTCTTCTCACCAGTAGTTGAATACGCCTTTAGCGCTTTCATTTTATCCCCGGAAGTTTGTGAATCTCTCTAGAATAGCCTATAGTAAATATCTGCAAAACTTCATCTTCACGGAAGACCAAAATGTACTAGAACCGGTATCATGTGATGCCGGTGCGAAGTACTGTTTCATTTTGCTTCAAGACAAGGAAATGAGTTTTAGGGTTCTGGAAAGCCGCTTTTTCACATGTGATAAAGCCCCGTTCCAGCTAAAGCCTAACTGCAGTTAGGCCTGAGCAGGGACTGTTTCTCTACCACCGTTCTATTCCGATGTGGCTTCGGGACATCTTTTTGAGGCTTCACAGAACACCACCCAAGAAGTGTCTATGTTGAGTTTTCACACATCTTGATTTACTTAAAAACACTTGCAGTATGCCTGTATCTGCGGAACTAAGTTTTCAAGCCCATTTGGATAAGTACAAGTCTCATATTTCTGAATTTCGTGCCGTTCATTAGAGCGCGGCACAGCGGTTTCCGGCACACCCCCTTTGGGTTATCTACGTTTATAGCAATGCAAATGTCACGGAGCTTTTGCAAAAGTTATCAAGCACAACCTAAATACTTGATTTGGCACAACACTGCGTGGTACGTTTCTCACCAACAAAACCCGCTTTGCACCCGATTCTACTCTTTCGAAATGGTGCAAAACTTACCCCGAATTCAGGAAGTTACAGAACCGAAAAACGAGAAAGACGTACATTATTTCTGGATCTTTTTATCGACGTATGCGACTTTGGCACAGCTGGTAAAACAACAGGCACCAAACTTGTAAAGCCACTCCTGAGAGAGAGAGAGAGAGAGAGAGAGAGAGAGAGAGAGAGAGAGAGAGAGAGAGAGAGAGAGAGAGAGAGAGAGAGAGAGAGAGAGAGAGAGAGAGAGAGAGAGAGAGAGAGAGAGAGCTTTTTATTAGATGAAAGCAGAGAGGCTTGACGGCATGTTCCCGCCTACATGCTAGATCGGGAGAAGGGAGTAAAGGCCCTAAAAGAAGTAAGGCAGAAGAAAGAGGGAAAAAGAAGAGGTTAAAAAAAAGTGAACACGAAGCTTTGCGTGGTGAGGTAAAAGTCCACACGATCTCACACGTAAAGTTCTAAATTGTCTCTGCGACGCCGATTCCGTTTAAATAGTCCAAAAAGGCAACCAACACTTTTCTCAGGGTGCGATGAAGAGGGTTAGGGTCCAAGCAGACCTTTCAAAAATATAGATTCGTTGTTGAGACACTCAACCTTTTCTGCGAGGTGATTTCTTTCTTGGATGCATGTCGGACACTCTAGAAGGACGTGCTCTACTGTTTCGGGCAATCCACAATTATCGCAATAGGGATTTGCAGTTAGACCGAGGCGATGGCAGTAAGAGTTCGTGAGGGCTGCGTTTCAAACCAACAGTTCAAAGCGCTTTTAAATTCAGCCTGGAGCATTCGCATGCCCTATGGACCGTTTCTTATCAGCTTGTTCTTTTACAGATAACAAACCGCATGCAGTGATAACTCTGCCCGAAGAAAACTGTCGTGCTTATTGCTATATGTGTTCTCCACAGCTCGCCAACTGCTAAATAATTGCAGGTGTTGACCAGGGAGGAACTATTTCTACGTTCCCCCTCCCCCGCCCACCGCACTTTGTTGCTCTATCAAAACTGTACTGCTTTTTTTCTTTCCCAAAATAATGCGCACTTCTGGTTTTCTTCATACTTCTCCTCTGTATTCCTGACATCATCTCCAGTGCCAAAGTAACCACCTACACGTCATTATTTCTATCTCCCTGTTTCGTGGTTGTTTTGCAGATTGAGATTACACCTAGTTGACTTCATCTTCCGGATATTTGTTTCCGGAAATCGCGTTCGCAATATCGACAATGCCTTCGAGTTACCCCGCATTGGTCTCACGGAAGGAACTTATTCTGTTTGTTTGCATACCTAAGCTTAGAATCGGGCGAGATGTGTGGTGCTATACCTGAAGCCTTATTTTTCTTTAATAAAGAACGGAAGGCGCGCGGTCGGCGCGATCGTTCCAAGCTGTGTGGTGCTCTTTCCCGTGTGCGATGGGAACATAGCGAAAAGGGACACGGTTTATAAAAGATGGAAGCCATATAATTGGTAACGCGCTCATTCCGAGTATGGTCTCTCTTTCATCTCTGAATTCAATTGCGGGGAAGTTAATACGGAACAGCGCTGCGAGCAAAAAGCCGACGAGGGTTTTCAGCATTCCTTTGTAAATGTTAACGTTACGATTAGTGCTTTGTGCAAGCTTCAGTCGTATAGTTTGTTATTTGTTATTTTATGCCATTTCTTACGACCTTCGGTCCCACATGTCCTTATACGCTCAATAACTGAAACCAATCTAGTGGGGTATGCTGAAGGCGATTTTATATGGCTTTCAAAGAAGTCATTGCTTTTGTTGCATATAAGCTTGAATAAACCCCTTCAAAAGTTCGTTCGAGGGGTCGTGAACTCAACCATTATCATCATGCTCACCATAGTATTCCTTTTATATTATTATTATTAGTAGTAGCAGTAATATCAGTATATCTGGGGACAACACTTCCAATTGCATTCATCATTTTATATAGCTCGACCTCCTGTCATAAAACACGCTAGATGTGAGCTTTGTGTTTCATAAGTAAAAGATGTTAATGCTTATCCTTTGTTAAGGATAAGCTTAAGATGTTAATGTTAAGATGTTAATGCTTAACCTTTGAGGACTTCAATGTTTCCAGTGCAGGCTGGGATGTCGGCACTGCCCGCCGCGATTTACGGCCAGAATTTGTTCTTTTGAAGGGCCTATAGAGAACAGTAAACTACGTGCGAAAGCATCTGATGCAAAAAACTTTAGTCCTTTGCTTTTCTAACCTGGGGGTCCTTATTTCTTCATTATGAAATATATTGATAGTCTGTCTTGCAACTTCCACCCCGAACCACCAGTGCATTCATATAAGGCCATGAACGTGGTATAAATGAGAGCCGCCTTAGTCACCGTTGCCGGAGAGGAAGCTTTCTAGGAAAGCCCACATATAAGCCCGTAGCTTTGCTCAAACGCATAGCAAAGCTCACTATCCTCTTAAGGGAGTAGACGCTAGTCACTGCCAAATGGTTTCTCGTCAGCATCATTAAACAAGTAGCTATCCGTTTCGAAAGCTGCCTTCTTTCGACGTTCCCAGCAGTTGTGTCGCGAAGAAAAAATAATATTTTGAGCGGAATCACAATGCGTAGCTCCAAGACCGAATTTAATTAGACAGAAAGGCATAGAACTGCACAATACCGCTTGCCAAACACGCTAGCCTCCTGTAGCCAACCTTACAACGACGCCTTGGTATGGACCGACAGCTTACGCGTACTGCATTGTCGGAAACGCCAACTGCTACGTTCTCTGGCCTGACGTGAAACAGCTGCACCGAAGGTACTACGCAATCGCAACTACGCAAATTAATTCTCGAGTTTTGGGTCAACGCGCCTATTTAATAAACAACGACACACAATTCCCGAATGATATTCCTTGCTCTAATTGCGGCCAGAACTTTTCTGCGACGTGTTATCGGCAAACGAAGTGAGGGGGGCCTCTCCGACTGCTGCACGACGCGTGGTTCGTAATTAAAGCAGCTTTATTTCCAGAATAAAAAATAAGCAAGCGCTTAAAATCGGTAGTATTAGCGTTGTTCCGCTTCAGCTCGAGCTTGAAGCTTTCTTTGCTCGTCGTGCCTTTCTACCGCGTTTGCCAGCTGAATCCCTGCGCACGGTGCTCCTATAGAAAGCAATTCGTGCCTGGGGAAGCTTCTGCCGCTCGTATAGACGGCTGTGCATGCGTATGCAGGCGGCTGACGGCCTGGGCACCTTGCCAAAATCGATGGTTTACCACCCGAGCCCTAACGATGCAGTTTCGCCTATATAGGTATGCCTACCAGCGCATCCATTCCTTCCGGAGAGCATTGACCTTAAAGATGCCACGTTGCAATCAACGGCTATTTCTTCGCCGTCAGCTGGAAGTGAAGGCCCCGTTGAGTTTGCGGTATATGGAAGGAAGGAATAGTACAGGAAAGGCAGGGAGGTTAACCAGAATACTGTCCGGTTGGCTACCCTACTCAGGGGGGAGGGGATACGGGAAATGAAAGGGAAAGAAAGGACAGCGGTACATATTAAAGGAGAAAATGAGAGAAAGAAAAGTAGAAAAAACACAAGGCGTGACCAGGCAACTATAAAGGCGGTACAAACAACGCATACAACCAGAAAATGCACAAAACTAATACGGTCCACTGATAAAATGGGCGAACTAAGGGCACTGCACTATAGTAATGTCCCTACAATCGTTCAGACAGGCCCGTGTCCTTCAAAAAGAGCAGTAGGGCTTTTATAGCCTTTTCGGCCTATGTCGGACAGCGCCTATGGCACAAAATTGTCTGCGCCGTAAAGGGGAGGTCGTCGAGTCGGCGAAGTGTGGTGGAGAGCTGTTGCCTCGGCGTTATGAAGCGGTCACAATGGCACAGAAGGTGTTCAATCGTCTCGTCGGTGGCGCACGCATCACAAGCAGGGCTGTTGGCCATTCCAATGGTGTAGGAGTAAGCACCGGTGAAGGCAACACCTAGCCACAGGCGACAAAGTAAGGTGACGTCCGAGCGTGGCACGTTATTAGGTAGGTGGCGCTGCAAATCTGGGTCGAGCGAGTAAAGACGAGCGTTAGAGAACTCGGGTGTATTCCACTTAGCGAGAGTGATTTCCCGGGCAATGGACCGCAGCGACCTTGCAGCATCAGTGCGTGATAGAGGGACGCGGGTCAATCTTGCACTTGTGTGGGCGCCATGAGCCGCTCTATCCGCCTGTTCGTTCCCAGTAATGCCGCAGTGGCTTGGGAGCCACTGGAAAACGATATCATGTCTATGCCTGACTAATGTGTCATATAAGCACCGGATTTCAGCCACAAGTTGTTCGTATGGGCCGCGGCGGAGGGCAGATTGGATGCACTGAAGAGCGGACCTCGAGTCGCATAGCACAACCCATTTTTCTGGCGATTCCTGCTGGATGAATAGAAGGGCCTCCCGAATATCTGCCAATTCAGAAGCGGTTGATGTCGTCGAGTTTGAAAGCTTGAAATAAATTTCGGTGGACTTCTGTGGTATCAAAACAGCGCCGGCAGAACTGGACGTGGTGACCGACCCATCCGTGTAGACATGGACCCGGTCTCTGTATGCCTCATGTAGAAAGAGTAGGGATAGCTGTTGAAGACCGCTAGGTGGAAGGTCCGCTTTCTTTTTTATTCCCGGGATGTTTAAGTGCAGTTGTGGCTGTGACAGGCACCAAAGTGGCGACGAGGGCCGAGACGGAGGTGTATAGCTCGATGGCAAGCTCCCACTGTGAGCGGCAACCACCTTACAAAAAGATGCCTGCGGTCGTATTGAAGGCAGGGATGCAAGGTGGTGATGGGGCAACCGGGTGAGTTGCCTAATGTGTGCCCTCAGTGTCTCCACTGTCATGTGGGTTGTGATCGGGTGATCCCTTGCGACGCAAATTGTGGCCATAGTTGAGGCGCAACGCGGGAGACCGAGACATGTACGAAGACCCTGGGCCTGTATGGCCTGAATTGCCTGTAGGTTGGTTTTACATGTGTTGGTTAATACAGGCAGGCTATTCAAGTTTCTGGCCGGAAAGACGTGGGGTGTCTCCGTGCGGTATATGGGGTAGTTGATGCGCCATGGGGAAGTGTGCAAAAGAAATCCATCCACCGCGGCATGTACCAACACAGCAGCATATGCCTGCGAACGATGGCTGGGCAAGGCCTGTAAAGGCCTAACAAAATAAACAAACAAAAAAAACTGGCTAAGGTGTCGCTAAGTCGCTCAAGGCTTGAACCGTAGCGAAGCTGCAGGATATCTTTCTACGTGAGCACTGAAGGACCCATCAAGCCGCATTTGGACGAGATTTAAATTGTTTATTTACATGTTACGTCGTCGCTTTGCACTGTGCTAGTAGTAGTCATCGTCATGTGCATCGATACCGCCGTCTTCCTTACGCCAAGCACTAAGCAGGGACATATATGAAAACGTCTTTGGCACACTTCCAGCGCACGCGAGCTGCCGGAGAAGCGGTGCTCTCACAGGGATCTGCAGTGACAGTTTCTGTTCAAATATTTTTGGGTGTGTATGCAATCAGCGCCATCGCCGAGACTAGTATGTTGCGAAGAATTCTCAAAGCCAGGGTAAAAGAAGTATTCGAGATGTATAGCTGGGCTATCGGCGTCGGCAGGCGCGCACGCCTGTTCTCGTCCTTTCGTTTTCCGCCGCTGCAGCTACACGGCGCTGCTGTGCGGTTCGACCACAGCCCCCGCGCTCCAATTACTTCGGACGGCACCTGTACGTGGATCAGGATTCAGTTGCCACACACGCACAAAGAACACACGTATAACCATACCACAGTCCTTCAAAAGCATTGAAGGAATCTGCCCATTCCCACACCTCGTCTGTCTTTGACACCTTCACCCGTCATTGTGTGCCATTCGGCGAAAATATACGTAAGGAGGTCGGAAAGAAAAATAAAAAACAAAAATAAAAAAAAGGAATGATAGAATCGGCAGAAGCGAGCACTGTAAATGTAAACCAGTCGATGGTATGCCGAGTGCCGCAATAAAAACAAAACTTTCGTACCCTTAATTCTGCAAACGTGGTTGACGAAAGCCCGGCGGTTATAAAAGACTTCTGCACTTCTACGTCGTGTTAGCGTGTCTTTTCTTGAATTCGTCTCTTCATATTTTAGTGTTAGGTGCTTCTACAGGCAAACCGGTTGCACATGAATGGGACGGCTTCTCTATAATCAGAGCTCTCCGCGGCTCGTGTGCACTTGTCCTACTCACGTTCCGTCACGTTCAACTGTCCAGCTGCAGGTAAATTCTGGTACCCATCTGACAGGATTGCCGGTTAAAGCAGTAGTGGTGCACCCAGGCTGCTGCCCCGGCTAACCGGGTCCAAATCCCAAAAGAGCCCAAACGTGTTTTTATTCATTTCTTTTATCATTACAAATGCGGCCGTTTTTGTACCATTTGTGTCGATGCCGACAAAGGTCGCTTTTCGCGTTTTATAAGTTATCGAAGGCTTTCGCCTCAATAATAATTCTATAGTTAGTTATAAACCAATCTCCCGTAGAACCGTTAGGGCTTGTCGCTAAAACTTCGTCGCAGAGCCTCGATGGCAGTTCCAAACCCACATCAGTTCGCCCTCGCGTCATGTGAAGAAAAGCCCCGGGATTCAGCGTGATGGGATCGCGGCATTCTCTTTTCGTTCTGAATATTTCCTTCCTTTTTTTTCCTTCCGTACTTTCTTTTTGTGTAAATACAGAAATGTCACAGTTCACATAACTGCTTGCTTACGCATGCGTGTGTCTGTGCACGCGCCTGTGTGCGCACGCCTTTGTGCATGCACGTCCAAGAGGTTTACAGAGGCCAACGATGCGGTGTTTTATGGGCCGAAACGCGCGCGAAGCGGCGGCGAACAAAAGGGATGCTTCATCGCAGTCGGCGTCGGAGCGAAAGCGCCTAGGGAATTCCTTCGCTTGCACACGATGCCTTTCGGGAGACGACTCTGGAGGGTTGGAGTTCTGAGTTCTGACACACGTACGCAGTCGTAACTCTCTCACCCTCCCTCTCTCGTTTTCTATACGAAGAAAATCCGTGGTGGTGCTTATTGTTTGGACTGCGTCTCCGTCGTCAATGCGTCGTGTTTACTGCTTGCAGTTTTGCAGACAGTGCCAGCCAGAGTCCGCTCCTGTAGCCGTCTCCTTATTTTTAACAGCGGAGCTATTGTGAAAGCCGAAATTTCGGTATTGCAGAAGAAAATACTAAGAAAATGCCGAGCACTCGCGAGCACATGCCTCGCTGTGACCGCTGAGTCCCCTGCTCGCGCAGCGGCTTTTGCAAAAAAAAATAAATAAATAAAATAAATAAATAAAAAATAAAAACTCCGGTGCTGCTTCAAGGGCTACTGCGCATGTAATGCTTGCAATGAGGGACATGATGATGCCGATGCATATGATGATGACTACTACTAGCTCAGGGCAAAGCAACGACGGAAGATGTAAATAAACCAGGGTGTCGAACCGGAACCGAACCAAACCGAACCGGCATTTCGGCCGCAACTAAACTCGAACCCGAACCGTTATTTTTAGCACGCTGAACCCGAACCGGAACTGAACAGAAAAAAATAAATAACGGCTACCGGTGAGACGGTTCAACCTTATCCACTGTTGATAATGCGCGGTCAACGCCATTCGGAACTTTTGTCTTTCAAGCACCATCAACTTCGCAACTCCTCACACACTTTCCACTTCAGATCAGCCACAACGCTATAAACGCTCACTTCGTCGTCACTACATGAATAAACCTAGGTATGCGCAAAGGCATGCGCAAAGGTATGATGCTGTTGCTAGCATGAGCGGAGTGCAAGGTTGAGCAAACGATGTTACACTCTCGGCAGCCTGCAGGCGACATGAAGCATCGACTTTGCCATTCACTCGCTGCTACTGCGTAATTAAAATCAGGCCGCAAGACTGTTGCACTGCGCAACGGTGAAGGCCAACACCCGAAATGCGCATAGTTGTTGAAATTCATACTTTTCTTCAAAAAGGTCGCACACTTGGGCAGTGTAAATACTTAAGAAGTGACACCCTCGAAAGCTGCCCGGTGTGTGAGCCGTTGGCTGCTGGCCACAGGGATGCGGGTGCGATCAGCGCACCCGGCTACCGTTTTTCTGATGTAAATGAAAAACGAACACCTCGATGTGTAGAAATTTTGACGCACGTAAAGGTACCCAGGTAGTCAAAATTGCTCATCCGGCCTTCAATATAGGTGCTTCTAATAACACAGGTGTAGCTTCAGAAAATAAAACGCGCCAATATTGTTTAAGAAGGGGGCTTTCATAAGCCCATCATCTCGTGGCTTTAAATTATTCCGCGCCGTGTTCCCATACGAATAATTTATGCTCTTTTTTGCTGCGTTCAGGCATTGAATATGCGAAATACGGAACGGTAGATATTGCGTTAGACATCCCTTACTTTGTCCAACCTTTAACATATCCAAAAGTGTCATCACGGCCAATTCAGCGAACGTCGTGGTGCCTGGTATAATATAGATAGATTACAGGACGCGTAGAGCGGACAACGTCGCGTTTTTTAACAGATCCAGATATGGATAATAGATATATCAGAGAAAGCTGTTAGCGTATTGATCTTAAACAACAGCGCAAAAGACAAGGACTAGGAATAAAGCACAGACACAAACAACTGAGCGTAATTTATTGCGGCTCGCTTATTGCGGCTCGCCTTATGTTAGCGTATGGCAGGCCCTTTCTACTTTTGCAAGAAACTTATCCCCCGAATTTGCAGGTGCTACGTATTTTGTCTTGGGTAAAAACCGCCCTAATGGTGTAGACGACGCATGCGGAAAGGCAGGCCGGTTCGCCTTATTCCATTTGCCGAGCGCTAATACTTTGCGCTTATTCTGCTGTTTTGTCTTTTCAGGGATGCTTTATTTCCGGATATGCGCTTCACTGACTAGTCTAACTGACTGATCTGTTTCTACTGCTACTGGTTCCGGGGAGGCGGATACTGCTGTCAACAAATTATACAGGACCTCGACAAAAGAGGTCCATTTGGGCTTTACAGGTTCCTCCCCCTATACTCCTCCGCTTCATCTAGCCTCTACTCCTCAATTCCTGCCCCAGGTTGTATACTGGTGAGCTTCCTGCTGAGCTCTATAATATTTCCTTTGCACTTCCATTCCTTTTCCTCTCCCTCAAACCACAACAACGACAGTCTAATTTCTGTCACTTTTCTGTTCGCAATCGCATATTCTAAGGTTCTGCAGTTTAGTGGACATAACGGAGGCGGTGGTCAGGTGTTCCGCAGACATTCATAGTGACGCACACAACAGTAATAGCTATCTCAAAATGCATCCCAGTGACCAGACCGATAATGAATAACTTGGCGTTTACTAAAGCTCACTTTTAACAAAATTTTGACTCGCACCATCGAGTGGGTGACTGCTAGCAAATTACCCTAGGTGGAGAAGCAATCAAGTTTATAGGTAGCATTCACCTGGCTGGTGTAGGGTTATTTTCTTACGCTAGAACTCATTAAAAAAAATTCACCACGGGATTTAGACGCGTCCCCTGCTAATGTACGGAGGAAACTCGACGGTACCAAGGCCTAACTCTATTAACGGTCAGGGGGATGGATGATTCCAGACAGGAGATTGGGATTTCAACAGCAACAAAAAAAAAATGAAGTAGAAGAAAGTGTATCCAACAGGCTGTTGTGCCCTTTGTTGGTTTTTAAATAGTTCAGAGGAAAACATAATGGCTGCCTGGAAAGTATCTTCAATATTTCATGTATTTTTATAATATCTGGTCTAATTGCTCACTGTTGATACCAAAATTGCGGAACTTTTACAGGAAAAAAAAGCAGTATTTTGAATGCACCACAATTGTATCTAGTTGTCATGGTCGCTTCAAACTCGAAAAAAAATTTTCACACTTCGATAATATTCTAACCCACCAAACGGGTTCGCGAACCGGTTCGCGAATTGGTTTGGGCTCTGATTTAGTCGATCCGCAACTGAACCGAAAAGAAAATGATTTCTTCCGACACCGAACCGTAACCGCACCGGTATATTTTCCGGTTCGACACACTGAAATTAAAAAAAAATCAGACTTGTACAAATGCGTGGTAGTGCGTCCGTCTGTCCTCATGTATAAAGAAATCGCGCCGCTTCGCTATGGTTGAAGCCTCGCGCGACTTAGTGCAAACTTCGCCAGTTGAGCGGGTGGCAGTTTACAATGCTGAGGGGTACTTTGCATCAACCACTCATTGTGAAGAAGAGATGACTTTTTCGATGGATATGACGTTGATTGCGAGCACAGTAACTATGCAAACTTAATACTGAAACTTAACCATGCGTCCGGCTATGCTCACCTGCAACAGGTTCGCCATTGAAGTCCTGCGCGTAAGTGCAAGGTTGCCCGATTTTTTTTGCTGCCAAATCCCCACAAAAATTGGGAGGAAGCTTAAGCTTCGCCTTCGGGCGTGGGACGTGACAGTGTTATCAGGACAGTTCGTACCGCATGAAATCTTTCTGAGCGCTGGGAACGTTTCGCTCCTGCTGGCACGCGATTTGCTGGGTGCTGAGTAAGTACATATTCTTACTACGTGGTGTTGCTGGTGCTGGTTGGTGCAACCCCTTACGATCCGGGGTGTTTCAGTTGGAGCCGCAAATAAGCACTGAGAAATTTGCTGCTTACGTCGAATTTTCGATCAAGGTTAACGCCGCCGGTGACACCGTTTTTTTTTTTTGTTTTGCGACACGGGGCCGCTTAGGCTTTTTTTGCGACACGGGACCGTTTACACGACACCCACAATCGAAAAAAAAAAATCCGGAAAGAAGTATGAAAATCACTGAGGAAAACGATTCGCGAAGTTTTCTCCGCCCAGTAATGCCTTGGCGGGTTCGTACAAGCCTTTTTGTACTTCATGTTGTTGTTTCAAATATCGTTGTAAACAAGCCGTTACAAATGAAAACACTGATAGACTGGGTCCGGAGCAAGACTAACTGTAACGCTTTAGCCGACAGAGTGCCCAACACACAATGATAATTATTATGCGCACGGATGATGAAGGAACACTGCCGTATGAGCCAGTGCTTGTGATTACGCCGAGATGAAGACAAAGGGAGAGTACTGTCCTAAGTAACCATACCGGGAGGGTGGTAAAAAGCGCTCAAAATAAATATGTTTCAATGCGTAAGCGTTCTTTCCCTACTTCTTTCGAAATCTGTCCGGCCGTCTGTACGTCCGAGTGTTCACGACGCATACCATCATGCGTTCCCTAGAAATACGTGGGCTAGTGAGTCCCACGAATGAATGGCCGTTGACGCGTCGCACTGTCCCTGCACACCGGGTCATGCGACGGCAAGGCTGTTATGGGATGGTGTGCTGCAGAGTATGCGTGCTGCGTAACAGCCCGTTCGTGTGATTCTTCCTAGAAGAAAGAAGCGCACGGGTGGGTAGCGACACCGTAGGTACAAGCGTCGCTCCTGTTGTGGATTGCACATGTAGAGATGGGCCGCCGAAAAGAAGGCTTGTGCTGGCAGCTTTTCTCTGTGGAGTTTCTCCAACACTTTTTTCCCTGTGAAGCAGTGTTGAAAACACCTTCGTTTCATCTCGCAGCAAACCACAAGTGAAAGATCATTGAGTAATGCCTGGGCCTCGACCATTGGGTCAATTTCAGCAAGAAATTGACCCAATATATGGTTCAAATTCTACTGGTTCCAATGGTTCGAATTGACCCAACTGACGAGAAATGGCTGCCTTGTGCTGGATTCTAAGCTAGCACGAGGCAGCCCTCCAGTGCTCACCGACTGTACAGTCTTTCCACATCAATGAACTCAACTAACAGGATAATGGAAGAATGGAGTGTATCTGTTGCCGAATGTATCTCAGCAGTATCTCAGAGTAGAGCAGAGGTGATCTCAGCAGTTGCCGAAAGCAGTCGAGGAAAAAGCCTGATTACTAGACAACATCTGCTAGGAACCACTTCACAACGGTAATCCAGGGAGCTGACCAAATGTAAACTCTTGTTTTGAAAAATAAATGACCAGTTTCAGTGCAAGGCAACCCTTTACGGCCGGGCGGTAACGTTCTTAACAAGGATTTCTATCCCTGGCGGATGCCTAAATTACCTATCCTTTGTAGCGCATCAAAATGAGAGCGCCTCAATATGTTACTGCCACCAGCCTGTAGAAGAAGAAAGTAATGCATTCTGTACACCTGACTTGAGAAATCACGAAGGAACTTCAATCCACGCCTGAAACAAGCGTTGTCAAGCGAACGAAAATTTACTCGTATTATGATACCCTTATCTTGTGTCCAGTCTCAGTATGGGGTCGCTCATCCTGCAAGAACATGAAATATACAGGAACAGCACCTGTGTTTCAGTAGCGATTATTCGTACCTGACAAGGAGAGTAACAATGAAGTGAATTAATAGTTTGAAGGAGAGCCTGTAAGGAGAAGTATAGTATGAGTTTTGGAATTTTCTCGTTTGTATGTCACAAGTTTCTCCTACCAGGACTGATCACCAGTATAAAACGAGTGTGTGCGCATAGCCGTGATCAGCGCATGGTCTGGCGCAAGAAAGAATGAAGACGTAGTTAAAAAAAATGGCGTCTTGGAATTTTACTTGACCAAAAAATGGTAATCAAAAGAAGGGCGAGGCCCGTCCTCCACATGATGCAGTGAACGCGAAAGAATTATTGCCCAATTGCCGAATGCATCCTCTTATTATCATCGTCATAATTTTCCCCTTACGGTATTTGATATCTCTGTTACTATACCCACATGGCTAAAAGCATTGGCCTATCGGCCTTGTTAGGCCGACATATAGGCCTAGCATTACATAGTCAGAACGCGGCCCATACGATGTTAGAAGCCAAAGTTGAACTTGTCGTACGATAAGCTTCGGATAGTCGTTGACGGCGTAGGGCTTAAAGCGGATTTTAGGACTAACGACAGGCTGGCACATACCCTAGTTCAGTACATGTTTGCGAGTCATCTCTTCGGGCAGGGCTGTATAAAATGGCAGGTTTTTATGGACGCCACATGACGACGCCATTAACGTCATGCCGGTGCATACGCGCGTTCTCACGTCAATCAAATAAACCAGTAGTTAGGTAACAAATTTAGCTTACAAACGTGCTGGTGTTAATGGTGCTAAAAGGACCGCGCCAGTGACACTTAATGCAAAGCATAACGCAGCTCTGCAGAAGCATTACTACCTAAATGCACGTCCAAGTGTCGAAATATTGCAATGTAGCCATGGCGATGTTTGGTTTTCAGCGTCACAAAGCCTTAGATCTAAACTGAAGTGTAGCATGTTTCAATACACCGAAAATTAACATCTAACACGCTCTGTTCCCAATGTTTCGAGTACCATGTGTAAAATAGCGCCCAATGTTTAAAAAGTGTAATAGTGATTTTTACAATGGGTTAAAATGTTCCTGTCACAAATCCGCATGCAATGCGTACAAGCCTCAAGGAAAATGCTCACCGTTATATATTACAAACATTTTAACCTTTTACAGCGATCAACCCAACGGCTAAAGGTCTGTTTGCGAGCATGGAGTGCGTGCGCGCAAAATAAACCGAGCGCGGGGTGCGCCAAGCGCCAAGGCACAAACGGAAAGGGAACGTAGGCATCTGTTGCGGAACGCCAAATGACCATGGCAACGTGTTTATTACTTATTTTGAGAGCGACAAAAGGAAAGAGAACACCCTCGCAGCGGTTCGAGCGTCGGTGCGAGGAACGACGCCGCGGGCAGCGGCTGGAATGCTCCCGTCGCCGCCGAATTGGAAGCGCGGGGGTGAGGGGAACGAGAGCGTGCATGGGCCCCTCAATGTAACCACCGCCTTCTACTCGACCCGATGGCCTGATACTAACAGTGGGCCCGCGACGCCGTGTGCAGCAGACAGCGCCGAGACGGCGGCAACGCGGCGGCCAGAAAGAAATCATCTAAAATGTGGCGTAAACGTACGCGTACTGTTGAACTGTCAGCTGGCTCCCACGATTCCAAGAACTCTCTGCGCCGAGAAGTGAAAACGGACGGCCACGGGGCACTTAGCCACTCAACACCACCGGAGCTGCCGCCCGAAAAAGCGCAGTACGACCGCAATTTACGGCAACGACCGCGCCGTGCGAATCCGAGCTCCTCCAGAGCACCAACGCGCCCCTGACTCGGGTGTGTTATGCCCGAGGACAGGAGGCTACGCCAGACGCAACGCGTGTGTTTATATTCGTTCCCTCACTCTCACGTGTACGTTCCTTCGCCTAGTAAGAGTCGCCCCACGCCTGTGTCCCGCGTCAGACGTTTTCTCCCCGTGCTCCTCTGTCCTGATCCACTGTAACCTCAGTTTTTCTCAATAATTAAACCTTTAAATTTTCAAACCCTAGTTTCTCCCATTCGATCTTCATTCGAGTCACGACCCAGCTCACAGTACCGTCGTGTTTCAAAGGTCAACCACATTCACAGAGTGGAATGGCGGAGAACGTTTTATTGATATTCTATTTTTAGAATATAAAAAGCCATCTCTGCATCCTTTTTCTACTAACGTCATCCGTTCTATTTCATTTACATTCTAAAAAAATTATTGGGCCATCTTGCACATCAATTTCTAACGTCAAATAATGAGCCGGACTATTTTTTTTATTCCTCTTGATAACAAATGATATAACCGGTGTTCAGACAAATGTGCCGAATTTTGAGCTACACCGCCCCGTAGCAGTGTCAATGTAGGTGAAATAAAATTAATAACTTGGGAAAGAAGATCAAGGAAATAACATAAACAGTAAAGAAGGGAGTTTGGACTTCTCCACATTTTTCCGTCAAAGTTTTTCAGTTGAAGCCACGAAGAGCCCACCTTCGGAGCGGAAGAAATATTTCACAAACATCACTGTCCTAAGCGCTTCCTCGCTATTCGTGCACTGCATGAGGTTCGCGACGGTGAAGTTCCCAATCCTCCCGGGGGCAAAAATCGATCGCCTGTGCTGTTATTGATGTGTCTGCCTCTCCATTAAGGCTTTGCTGTGTTGTTCTTATTTTTTTTAAACGACATTAAGGGAATTTCCGCAATCGAGTCGTTTTGTTGGAGATAAAATAAAGAGAAGTGAAGGTAATGGCTGCCAAGTTGAGGTGCGGCCGACTATTACCAGCTCTGCTACGTTTAGAAAAAGACGCTCTTTCTGAAGTCCTGCTTTATCCGCCTATTTTCTCTAGTATCTGATGAACTCTAGTCTGAAACAGTTACAAAGGGCAGTCTCAATTATGACCAGGTGCTCGTAAATTATTCATGTGTACGTTGCTTAATCCGTGCTGACTGTATCGCTTATCTTTTTGTCTTTCCCTGCCTAATAAACCCTGAAAATATAAACGACGGAGTTATTTTGGAGAATTTTACGTTTACTTCTACATGTATTGCCAAGCAGAGCGGCTTTGGCGAATGAATATTGTACGATCCTTTAGGAAGAAATCCATTTTCTGAACGATTCTTATCATTTCGGTTCCAATCTTCCGTGGTAATATTTCTTTTCCAATAACCTCGTTACATTTAAAGAACGAAATTCATAATCCCTTGGATAGACTTACTCTTTTATAGAGAATGCCACGTGTGGTGGGGGCGGGTTGTTTTATGGCATATTTTCCTCTTTTTCCTTTTTTGCATCCGCAAAATTGAGAGCGCATAAAGATTTGACTGTGTTCTTTGCAAGGGCAGTTCGTTACGTGCTCCCGCCAATGTTGGAGGGAAGAATTAGGTACCCATTCTAATGCGTACCATTCTCTTCCTAGCAACCCCATGGAAGGGACCTTGCAGCGCAAGCCATTTCCACAAAAAATGCGAATAGCGCGGAAGTTCTACCTGTAATCGTTATAATAGATTAAGTGGAAATAATTGGTGGAACAAAATTTTGAAAAACTCCAAAACAAGAATAGTGTAGAAAATATAATGGGAAATGGCGAACCATATAACGCACTGTATTCGCACGATAATGCATATTTCATGGAAGTTCCACGTGTAATCGTTATAATAGTGTAAATGGAGCTAATTGGTCGATTAAAATTTTGAAAAACTAAAAAAAGAATAGTATAAAAAATATTATGGAAAATTTAGAACCGTATAACGCCCCTGCATTTCCACGACCATGGAGATTTCGCGAAAGTTCCACTTGCAATCGTTATATTTCAGTAAATGGATGTATTTGGTCGAGCGGAATTTTGAAAATAAAAAATAGGAAAATATAAGAAATGTAAACAAAATACGGAAAATGGCGAACCGTGTAACACCCTGCATTTCCACAATAATGCAGATTCTGCGAAAGTTCCACCTGCTGATTGTTATAATAGCGTAAATGGGGGTAATTGGTCGAAGGAAATTTGGAAAAACTAAAAAATAGAAAATATAGAAATTACGGATAATGGCGGGCCGTGTAACGCCATGCATTTTCCACAATTATGCCGATTTCACAAATGTTGCACCTGCATTCCTTGTAATAGCGTAAATGGGGGCAATTGGTCGAACGAATTTTGAAAAACTTAAAAAATAAGCAAAAGATGCGGATAATGGCAAACCATGTAACGCCCTGCATTTCCACAATCATTCCTGATTTCGCGGAAGTTCTACCTGTAAATCGTCATAATAGCGGAAATTGAGGTAACTGCTTCCACAAAATTTTGAAAAACTAAAAATACTAAAAATGAGGATTACGGATAATGGCGGACAGTATAACGCCCTGCATTTGCACAGTGACGGCTATTTCGCAAGAGTTCCACCTGTATTCGTTATAATAGCGCACATGTAGGTACTTGGGCGAACAAAATTTTGAGAAACTAAAAACATACGATGATGGTGATGGTTGGATTTTTTTGGCGCAAGGCCAGCTGGGGTAAAGAGCGCCAAACAAAAGTAGGCAACACAAAAAAGTAGGTATTAAAATGTGTAAGTCAGACAAATAGTAAAATCAATTCAAAGCAATTTTGATTGCAGGTGTATAGGGCCAGTTTTGATTATGTATGATAGGAAAGAAGGTTAAAAAACTTAACATCCGACAAATATTTAAAAACGAATTTTACAGGGACCATGGCATCGTCACCCAAAAACGACGGGTGGAGTGGAATGTGTTGCCTGTATAGTTGGGGAAAGAGTTTGTGTCGTGTTGTGTCAAGTGCCTTGCATGTGATTAGGATGTGGACTACGGATAGGCCCTCCCCACACTTGTTACACAGGGGTCTTGAATTTCCAGTCAGCAGGTATGAGTGTGTCACATGTGTGTGGCCTATCCGCTATCTAGACAAGCGACTTCTGTGTATTTGTTGCGCGTGTCAGGGATGTATGGTTCCAAGTGTGGTTAATTACGTTTAGTTGGTTGTCTGTCTGTGGGCTCCAGTCTGATTGCCAATTTTGCGAAGGTGTCTGATGTGTGGCTTGATGTCAGCGTACGGTACTGTTGTTATGTCAACTGTGTCTTGCAGTGCAGCACCGGCAGCCATTTCATCCTCAACCTCATTACCGACAATTCCAGGGTGCCCTGGAATCCAGCATATAGATATTTCCAGGTTTGAGGTATATGCAGCTATAATTGCTTTATAATCAAAATTAATTACACAGTTTTTAGATTGCTTCCCAGAGGCCAAAGCACGCACAACACTAAGGGAGTCCGTGTACACAATAGACTTTGGTATTTTGTGTTGTATAATATGATTTAAAATCATTAATATGCCGTATGCTTCTGCCGTGACAATACTGTTATAAACATTCATCGTTTTACAGACCCGAAAGTTCTCTCCATGTGCAGCACAAGAAAACGCGGTGGAAGTCTTTGACGTATCACTGTAAAATTCTGCACATCTCTGCTTGTCCTGTAGAAATAAGAAGTGTTGCATAATCGCAATCCTTGGTGTCCTGTTTTTATCGAATGTGGCGTAAACAACAGATCGCACGACAGAACGTAAACGACAGAACGGAGATTCCAAGGTGGCATAAAATTAATGGCGGATGTCTTGTGTATGTTTAAAGGGGCACTGACACAAAAAATTTTGCATCTTGTTTTTTTTTGTTGTTGTTGTTGTTGTTGTTGCGATAAGTAGCTATTGACCTACTTATCACCTGTAGAAACCTCATTTGCTTCAGCGTGCGACGGTTGTTTAATTAGCGGCATTTTCAATGCGGCAGTCGCAGTTTCGGTTTCAGCGGGTGCCGCGAAACGATGGATTTTGTGTGAACAAAGCTGACCACGTGACCGTCGGAGGGCTATCACAGAGCAGAGCTGCCGTAGCACTGTCGAATCCACATGGCCGGCAGTTTCTGCGAATGCCCCCACGTACTGATCTCGTGAGTCGCTTAAATAAAAACCGCCGGTGGACGTGACGCAGGCGCTGCGAGTGCAAATGCTACCGCGGCTAAAGAACGACGCACGACGCTTGGGACAGTGGGTGGCAAGACGCGCGCTGGGAGCAGCCGGCCGGTCTGCCTACAGGTCCTCCTACAGATGTGTTCGGCTTAGCGCTGCGGCGGATATTCGATTGCCGCTCTCGTAAGCGGTGCAGATGACAATTCATTAACTCCTTTCTCATATAAGCTGCCATGGTTGGGACTTGGGTACAATTTCGTGCAGTGGTAACAAGCTATCACTCGAGCTACCTGCGCCGAGCTGCGCGGACCTGCGCCACTTCCCGGCCGTGGCCGCCGCCTACACAGCGATCCGTGCGGCTCGCTCAGTGGGCTTTTCGTGTCTAATGTAAATAAAAAGTAATAAAAACAGAGTGCCTGGAATCGCTGTAAAAGCTTTGGTCACGGCCAGCTTCCCGAATGAGCGGACGAAATAACGGCGCCTCCGCCGCCAACGATCAGGTCGTTCGTTCTCGAAGGCAGAAGCTCCGCCCACAGATTGGAGCGGCGAGCCGGCGAGCCGGCCAGAAACGCCGGCAGTGCGGAAGCCGGCTCCGGTCTTTTCGGTACAGGACGTTTCGGTACAGGGCGTTTCGGTACGGTCTTTTCGGTGCACGGGCGTTTCGGTACACGGGCGTTTCGGGACACGGGCGTTTCGGTACAGGACATTTCGGTACAGGGCAGTTCGGTACAGGTCATTTCGTTTCGGCGAGCGCTTTAGGCTGCGGGCGTTGTTTACGGGGTGGTTACAAGCACGGAATTTGTACCTATTTATTACAGATGTTCTTGTTCGAAATTCTGCGTTATTTTAGGCCAGCAGTTGGTTATGCGGCCTTTCCCAAAAAAAACCTCTGTTGATTTGTTAAATATTAGCTCGGATATTGTAGCATTCAGACAACCTATAAGTGTTCATTATTTTGTTTCTTAGCGACCTATTATCACCAGAATGTTATACAGGGTGTCCCAGATATCATGCACCAAGATTAAAAAAAGAGAAATCGCGTAACTCGAAGAAAACCTAGTGCACAATGTTTCAGTACTGTGACGAAGCGGAGAGTAATTTTTTCGTTAATGAGACTTAATTAACTTATTGTAATTAATTATCTAACTCGAGAGATACTGTCCTAATCACTAAAGTGTCAATGAGGCACTTGTAGGTAACCACGAGGGGCATCTAACTGCGCTATTTTCAGCGACGAACTAATTGCGTACTCATTTATTCTGACTGATAAAGGAAACCCGCGAAATATGAAAAATACACACGTGACGACGCTTACGCGCGCATTGTAAAGCAGCGTCCCCAACAAAGCTGATTGAAAGCACTGCTTCGCGTGTTACCCGCCCGAAGAGACAGCGCATCACCTCGATAATAGCATGCATGAAGGAGCAGCAGCAGCAAGATTCGGGGGAACGCGTGTGCAGATAAGGAACAAACTCGGTCGCGATTCTTTCTTTCTTTCTTTTGTCTATTTCATTCTGGCTAACTCAGACGCAGCCTGTTTGAGGGCGTTGCTTTACGGTGCGCGCGGAGGCGCCGACACGTGGTATCTTTCATATTTCGCGGGTTTTCTTTATCAGTCAGAATAAATGTGTACGCAATTAGTTCATCGCTGAAAATACCGCAGTTAGATGCCCCTCGTGGTTACCTACAAGTGCCTCATTGACACTTTAGTGATTAGGGACAGTATTTCTCGAGTTAGATAATAATTACAATAAGTTAATTAAGTCTCATAACGAAAAAATTACTCTCCGCTTCGTCACAGTACTGCAAACATTATGCACTAGGTTTTCTTCGAGTTACGCCTTTACTCTTTTTTTAAATCTTGGTGCATGATAGCTGGGACACCCTGTATAATAAATCAGTGACAGTATCATCGTGTTTTTTCACTCGTTTTTTTTTTTTGACGACTTATCACCTGTTTATTTTTTCGAAAATCAGTGACGTAAATATTTCCTTTTTGCACTTTGCGGAGACCCTTCGACAACGGCTGCGGGAATGAGTCCCACCGCACGGGGAAGGAACCTGTCCCTTTATAACGTAATGACGAAGAAGTTGCAATTACTTGTGTTTCTGCATTTGTGTGCGTTGCTTTCTTCTGATAACGCAAATACTTGAGGTGTTATTAGCAATGCATTACGGAAGGACCTATTGTACCTTGCCGCACACGCTTCCGTCCCGACTTATTCATAGTTAGCAGGGACAGCGGCCGGGTTTATTGCGTTTGTGAATCAAATTTGGAAATGCTGTGTAATGACGTGAAAGGCACTCTGTAATGTTTTATGCAGCATACATACAGTTATTCATCTTCGCAAGGACTGCTCATCTGTAATTCTTGGCGTTTTGCTAATATGGTCGTGACCTGAGACCAATGTCACCTGCTGCTCCCCATAATCAGTACTTTTTTGAGCCGCACACCGTTAAAATGATGTTCGCAGAAGCAGGTGTCGGCACGACATTATACATGGCATATATATAAAAAAACAAGTGCCGGACTGCAACTGGCATGCAGCAAGTTAAAATGAGCCGCTGCAACTCAAATCGCGTGGGATGATGTAAGTGAAAAACCCCAGTGTAACACTTTAGCGCTACTATTCCGACGGATAATGTTTCTGACTGCACTGTTAAACCCATTTCATACTTATTTATAAGATAGGTGTTACTTAGCTTAACAGCCCGGAAGAGCGCTTAGTGCGTAAGAAATATTCTCGCAGCAAACATGCACGTCAAAGCAGCGTCCCCGAATAGGAGCCACGTTGGATCGTGGCTCATTGGTACCTCTGAAGTTTACATACGGTACTTTGTGACAAATAACTTCACTACTCAGAACAAAATTAAAAGAATTCTATGTAAATGAATAATCGATTCAAAGAACATTATGCGAAAAGTAAACAAATGAGACAGGATCGAGGAACTATCCTCAACAAATATTTACAGGATAAATCGTTTGAAAAGTATGCGGATTGGTAAGTAGGCGTTAAATAATCACAATATGAGCTCAGAAGCCGTCTTAAAAAAATAGATCCTAGAGATCCTGTGCAAAATCAATTCAAAACAAAAACAAAATAAAGAACTGATATGTTCATGCCGCGAAAACTCCTTAAACCCGTAAATTTTTTCAGTCACCTGTCTTCCCAGAATTTCTCTGGACGCACGGGGAGTGGTGGAGGAGCGTGCATGGCTTGCGGCGGAGCTTGCCTAAAACGCTCGCCCTAAGATCGGGCTCCCGCTGACTTTCGTGCCGCTAACCATTCGGGGTACCAAGGCACGTTTTTTTTTTAATTATTATTATTGCAGAATGCGCCGAAGCGCAAGCGATCACGTGGGCGAGGACGGGATGGGAAACACGAGGGCGCAAATAAAAAATTCAGCCCCGCCAGAGGACGAACATTTAGTTTTTTTTTTTTATTGCAGTGTTTAACTCGCCGACGCAACGCAGGCGATGAGGCGCGCCGTAGTCCATGGAGGGCTCTGGATTAATTTTGACCACCTGGGGATCTTTAACGTGCGCCGAAATCTCGTACACAGGGGCGTTTTTGCTTATCGCTTCCATCAGAAAAGCGGCCGCCGTGGCCGCGAATCGAACCCGGGACCTCATGCTCAGCAGCGCAACGCCCCTTACCCACTGAGCCACCGCGGCGGGTAGAAAATACATGATGATATCGTCGCTAAAGAAACAAAAATGAACAAGCTATACATTTTCTGGCTACGGTTACGCAAATAGGCATTTTTTTGGCAAGGACGCATAAATTTCTACTGGCCTAAAATAACGCAGAAATACAAGCAACAACAGTTGTAATAAACAGGTTCAATTTGCGTGTTTGCAACTCCCATGTTAACAACGCACGCGAATTTGGCCGCCTCAAACGCTCGCTCGAATTCGTTTTCGTACCGAAACGACCTGTAACCGAACCGTCCTGTACCGAAATGTCCTGTACCGAAAACGCCCGTGTCCCGAAACACCCGTGTCCCGAAACGCCCGTGTCCCGAAACGCCCGTGTCCCGAAACGTCCGTGTACCGAAAAGACCGTACCGAAACGCCCTGTACCGAACCGCCCTGTACCGAAAAGACCTAGACCCTGCGGAAGCGGCAAACACAAACTCTTGACGTGTTTGGATGTTGTTTATTTACAAAATATCCACGGGATGTCGATTACGCGTGGTCCTCTGCTGGCTGCTCGGCTGCGTTTCGCACACTTTAAATTTAATTTTAAATATGTTCTAGGCTGTATTCCCCGCTAATATTTTGCAGATGATGTATGTGTGTTCACACCAATCTATCTCCGAAGTTATCTCGCCTTCAAAACTTTGTGTCAGTACACCTTTCAAAAGGGGACTTTGAGCTCAGGAGCTTGCTGTTTCACCCCAAGTGGGAAAGGCAAAGAAATGGATGGACGATTTAAAAGTGCTGTCGTGTGGATGTATCCTTGAGAGTGGAACTCAAAGGATGGCTAGTCACAGCCATGATTTTAAGTGCGAATGCACTTTATAAGCGACCCCGAACCTTCCGCCGTCCGCATAGCAACAGCTGCGGGTGCGCGCGCTTTTCGTCTTCCTTAGCAACGGGGGGAGATGGGCGCGCGCTGCCTGGCCGCTGACATGGCACATACCCACGTGGGAGATTGGCCAGGAATAAGTGCGAATGCACTTCTTAAGCGAGCCTGAATCGTCGCGCTCGCATAGCGCCTCCTCTCCCCCCTCGTCTACTCTCCTAAAGCCCCTTTACTACTCTCCAGCTCGCAACACCCTCTCTCGGCGCGCCAGCCAGGCCACTACACTAAATAAAAAAAAACAGCATCCGGCGCCAGGTTTCGATCTGCGGACTTTGCGGCCGCAGCGCGACGCTCTACCGACTAAGCCACGGACGCGACTTTTTTTTTTTTTTTTTGAAACAATAACTTTATTTACACATAAATATACACGTTATGCCGAGTGTTACACATGGTTCAGGAGCAGCTCTGACAGCGGATGTGTCCGTTACATGTTTGAGTGGTAAGATGACAGCAAACGTAAATCCAGGAGAAGAAAAAAGACACAAAGGCAAAGAGAAACCAAACAAAAAAGAAGGACAAAGAGAACAGCAACACAGACTATACAAAAAACAAGGGCTGAAGGAATTGTGAGTGTCCTATTAGCTGGCGCTAATCTCTCTTGTACCTCAAAAGAGGGGCTGGTCAACGTAGATGCGCTGGCTCGTTAAACGGTCCAATCACATTTTTTATTTTATTAATGGCTTAGACGTGTCCCTTCCTGCGTCTTTCCTCATTGGTTTTGTAGCGCTTCAGCGCATGGCTGCCTCGGGCGAGCTTCCTTCGCAGTTCCAGGTCACAGTCAGATGTGCCCAATGCACTAACCGTCCATTGGACCTCCCGCAGAAAGTGTCGCCATGCAGGGTTGTGGTGGAGGGCGCACTCCACTGCGTCTACCCTCGCTTTCCAGAGGGAGTGGAGTCCAATGGCTAGGACACAATCACGGAAAGCGGGGTGCTCTGTGTCCACGCACAGGAACTTGAGGCCCGTCCAAGTGACGTTCCACGATGTTCTGAAGCACGATTGTATTTCGTGCCAGAAATACATCGCTGTGTTGCAGTCAAGGAAAGCGTGTTCTGCGGTTTCAGGTTTGCCACACAGGAGGCATCCGGCGCCCCAGGGAAGGAAGAAGCCCCGCTCCTGCTGACGCGCCATGACTGGCAACACTGCCGCGTGGAAACGGAAAAAAAAATCTTTTGTGCCGACTGGGATGGGCGATTGCCTGACTCGCTTGAGCACATCGCCTCCACCCTGAGGGACCGGAGGCTGACGGTACAGAGGTGGTGGCAAAGTCTGCGCTACTAAGTCCCAGTATAACTTTCTTGGGTTCACAGTGAGCAGGTATTCCCAAGAAAAATACGTCTGCAGTGATGCCACCGCGTTCGCTATCTCCCCGTAGAACCCGGTGATGCGAGAGCCGTGATCGACAGACGCTGACGTGGCAAGCCACGGCCGCAAGTGAAAGGAGCCTAGGCATTGGATGGCCGCTTGAAGGAACGGGTCAACCTGGTCGCGGAAGAAAATGAAGCGCTGGACGACGAGCTTGAGTTCTACGTTTATCAGTCCTATGCCTCCCCCCTCCGCGCTCCAGAAGAGATTCGTTCGGCGCATGGGCTCGTATTGTGACCGCCAAACAAACACCGCCCATGACCGGTGTAGCCTCTGTATCGAGCCGGCATCGATGGTGGTGATGCGCGCTGCGTACAGAATCGCGGGGTATGCTACCATGTTGCACAAGAGGGACCTTGCGTAAATGGATATGTTACGGTTCCTCCAGGGGTGAAGCTTCCATTCGGCCGCGTCAACTTTTGCTTTCCACCGAGGCGCCACCGCCTTGCCCACTCCGATCTTTACCCCTAGATATGTCTCAACGCGGTCCGACCACCGCATGTTGAAGCACTTGCGCGGCTTTCTTTCCCAGCACCCCAACCAGGCTCCCTCGGATTTTTCAAGGTTCAGCTCTGCACCGGAGAAACCGCAGAATTGATGTGCCAGTCGGAGTACTTCTCCGGCTTGGGCAGCTGTTGTGCAGATAAGGGCAACGTCGTCGGCATATGCCAACACTCGGAGTTCCCGTCCGCCCATAACGAGTCCTTCGATTTTGGTGGACGCAGCAACCATGCGACACAGCGGCTCCAGGTAAAGAGCAAAAAGTAGTGGAGACATTGGACAGCCTTGGCGGACAGAGTTTTGTACCATGATGGGGTTTCCTACTTGCCCATTAACGATTATGCTCGTCGTGATTTGGGTGTAGCATATCTGGATCCACTCCATCATGGCATCTCCAACTCCGCAGTGCCTGAGGAGTGTGAACAGGAAAGGCCGTTGTACCCTGTCGAATGCCCTCCTGAGGTCGAGCTGTAGCACAGCCAGTGGTGCCAACCCTAGCTCTCCCGCCTCACAAGCGGTCCTTCATCCAGTGAAGGTTGGAATTTATTGTTCGCCCTTTAAAACCGCAAGTCTGGTGTGGGCCCACCACCGGACTAAGGGCCATTTCGAGTCGATGAGCCAGTATCCGAGCCAGGATTTTGTAGTCCGACGACAAAAGGGAAATCGGGCGGAAATCGGATGTGCTTGGAATTGGATCGGATTGTGGTGTTTTCGGCAGGAGGACCAGGTGGCTATTTCGCATGGAAGGAGGAAGTAGCTTTCTTGTGCATTGTGTCCTCGAAAACTGAAGCGAGTACCGGACTTAAATTTTTTTGAAAAGCCTGATAAAATTCTGAGACAATCCCGTCTGGACCTGGGGACTTGTTTTTTGGGTAGCTGTTTAATTACGGATTCTACCTCCGCTGCAGTTATTGGAGAGTTAATTAATTCTCTCAAATCATCCGATACCTTTGGGAGCTCGCAAAGAACGTCCTCGGGGACTGGGTCCAATCCGATCTGCAAATTAAACAGGCTGGAGTAAAAGTCCTCAAAGGCGCTTGCCACTTCACGCGATCCCCGTGCGAGCTGCCCTTGGTGTTGAACCTCGGTGATGTTTTTCCGGGTAGCGTTCTCTCTCTCGAGCGTGCGGAAGATTTTCGAGGGCTGTGCCTCCTGCTCAACTCTCTGCTCCCTGCTGCGGACCAAGGCACCCCAGTAGCGATGTTCCAGTTCATTGAAAAGCTCTTTTTAAGTTACGCGGATATCCTCGCGAAATTCCCCAGGCCTCTCTTCATCGCCTCGATGAGGTCTCGGAGCGTTGACATGAGGCGGTTTTGGGTAGCTCTACAACGCGCGGCCTCTCGCCTGCCTATGGTGGTTGCAACTTCTTTGATTTTAGTTTTGAAAGATTCCCACTCGCTAGACCCTATCGTGCGGGATCCCAAGCATTTTATTTCTTCCCGCACGCTTTCTACGAATTCTGGGTTTTGCATGATCGATGCGTTCATTATCCATCGGGGATTTAGTTTGCCATGCTTTTGGTTTACATCGTACCTAATTTCACATGTCACTAAGCCGTGGTCAGGCAGTGGGACGGGTGTCACAGCGTAGTCTTGCATTCGTGATAGTAAGTCTCCTGAGACATAAAACCGGTCCAGCCGGGCCTGAGACGCACCACTCCATCTGGTGTATCGTGGGGTGGCCCACCTCCGTCCCGAGGCCGCGTCGGTCAGGTCACAGTCGCGAACTACTGACTTTAAAATTCGCGACGAGGCATCGGTGCTGCTGCACCCACCCGCTCTGTCACTTTTTTCCAGTCACACAATTAAAGTCACCGCCGAATATTACGGTGCATGGGACATTCAAAAGAGGGCGAGTGGCGGTGAAAAGCTCACTTCGTGATGGTGGGTCATTGGGAGCGTACATGCACAGGAAACGGGTGAGTTCCCTTCCCACAAATGCGTCCACTAGGCTGAATCGGCCATCTTTGCCCAATTCGCAGTCGACGATTTTGACCGAATCATTTTTCCTAGCGAGAATGGCTGCGCCGCCTGCTCGGGTCTCGGTCAGGGTGTGAAAGCACCAGAACTGATTGCCTAACAGGCGTACAAAATTTTTTGCATCGTCTGGGTTTCCGATTTTTGTTTCCTGAAGAAAGGCTACATCAATTTTTTCCTGCTTCAGAAGCTCTAATAGCCAAAGTCTCCGTTTTGCGGAGACAAGGCTGACTACGTTAAGCGTGGCTAGTTTTAAAAAGGTTTGGGGGAGGCTCATTGTGGGAAAGGCGCTCACCTCGACTGCTTTTATCTCGGTCCCTCGGGGTTCCTTGACCCGCTTTCTCCCTGGCCGGTGTTGTTTCCAGCCCTGCCGCGTGCCTTTCGGCGCGTCACAATTGGGCTTTCAGGTTCTTTGCTGTCTTCCTGGGAGTCCACGGCGCCGGGACCCTCCGGTGGAGGCAACGTTACTAGATTATTCTAGTAACGTTGGGTGGAGGGGGCGTTGGTTTGATTGTGTCCACGCACGCCGAGGGGTCCTCGGCGGTTGGCTGCTCCTCCTTTCCCTCTCGCTCCTCTCCCGTGGCCCTCCTTGACCTCCTCGGGGTTGCTGCATTCCTCTGCTGCGGGGACTTCGGAGGCCGGCGGGGGAGATGTAGAGGGGGGCGCGGTGGGCCTATCGGTTGGCGTTGCATTGGAATCTGCTGCTTCTTGATCTGCGCTACTCATCATGGCCGCCATGTCGTCCCGAGTCCCATATATTCCTCCAGCTGAGGCCGTGCGGACGCTCGCTGCTTGACTCTTGCGGCGTATGAGACCGTGCAGTTTGCGTGTGTCGGTGGCCGAAGGAGCGACACGAACGGCACCACGGCGTCTTGCAGCTCCTACGATCAGTGTCCGGTGTCGGTAGCATCGAAGGCACAGTGCTGGCCTACCCGCTATCCTCTATCAGTATGGGGCACCCCTGCACGGTCGCCTGGTGCGGTATGTCCTCCAGCGACGTGGGGCTGGACGGGGATGATGTGATACACCCTACTCGTGCCGGTCATGTGCGCGAGCCGGGTTTTCTCCAGCCATCACGTTCAACTCGTTGCACACGGCCGAAACGCTCCAGCTGCCGCACGATCAGTTCGTCAGGCACCCTTGGTGGAAGCCAATGCACCTTAACGGCGACTTCACGTTGGTTCGGGTTGATGACCAGGCATCGCCTTCCCTTCACCACAATCTCGGTCCGTGCTGCCAAGGCTTCCATCTCGTTCTTCTGCTCTGAAGGTAACCATCCATACGTGGTTGTACTGGAAGGGGCCGAGACACTCGATCGCCCTCAAGTCCGTGATGTTCTCGAGGGCAGATGCGAAGTCTTCGACCCCGTAGGGCCGCGCCGACGGATCTCCGTGTAAGAACAACGCGTTCTCGCTGAGCTTTCCGGTGGGGAGCGTGGGCAGAAGGGTGCGGTAGGCGGACGGGCCGGCGGACGGTGACGGCGGGTCACGGGAAAACCGGTCCGGCGCGGCCTGCGCCGGCCGCCTGTGGGGAGGCTATCGCTGGACATGACATTCCCCGACGAGGCTGGGAGGGAGACTCGAAGCCACGGACGCGACGTCTGATATCAGTGTTAGTAACGCGCCTTATATCTTTTAACGCATTCAAACTACGTCGTCAGCGGCGTGCGTTGGCGACCTCAGCGGCGTTTATAGCGGCTTGATAACTGCGTGGTGTACACGTGATACTACAAACCCGCTAGTTCTGCATTCTCTCACGTGACTGCGCCTCCTCTCCCTTCACTCCGGCCGGCGCTTCGCAGCTGCGGTGCGCTGCGGTGCGGTGCGCTCCTCCTCTCGAACATACACGTTAATTCACCAAGATTTCCGCAGAGGGACAAACGAGGCGTGTTAAGCCGAACGTGATCACGAGGGGGTGTTAATGTAACTAACGGGCAAAATGCCACCAAACTTCAACAAACTCCCCCTCATAGCATCACCCCGTGCTTCGCACTTCCTCATACTCCCCTTCGGGGAAATGCGGGGGATTTTTTTGAGGCATACAGCAAGTCCAGGTATTTCCTCTGGTGATGCAGGAACCACTATTGCACACGACGTTGAGGCTCTGGACTCTATTTGTCTTATTTTTTGTCTTGTTTTTTCAAGATTCGGTTCGACCAACTATCTCCATTTGCGCTATTCAACGATTGCAGGTGGAAGTTTCGCGAACTCTGCGTTTGTGTGGAAATACTGGGTGTTACACGGTTCGTCACTTCTCGCTATTTTTTTCTATTTTCAATTTTTTTACTTTTTCAAGATTCTGCCTTACCAATTATATACATTTACGCTATTATAACAATTGCAGGTGGAACTTTCGGAAATCCTGCATTTATGTCGATGAGCAGAGCGTTACACGGTTGGCTACTCTCACTATTTTTTCTATTTTTCTTAATCCTTGGTTTTTCAAAATTCTGTTCGCCAAATTATTTCCATTTACGCTATTATAACGGTTAAAGGCCGAAGCTCCGCCAAATCTGCATTTTTGTGGAAATGCAGTGCGTTACACGGTTTGTAACTTTTCGGTATTTCTTTTGGTTGTTATTGTTTCTTGGTTTTTCAGAATTTTGTTTTATCTATTATTACCATTTACGCTGCAATAATGATTAGTGGTGGAACTTCCGCAAAGTCTGCATTTTTTTATAAATACAGGGCGTTACACGGGTCACGCTTCTCGCTATGTTTCTCTATTCTTATTTTTTGGTTTTTCAAACGTATATTCTACTAATTCTCTCCATTTACGCCATTACAAGGATTACAGGTGCAACAGCCGCAAAATATGCATTTTTGTAGGAATGCAGGACGTTACACGGTCCTGGTGCGGAGGGGGGGGGGGGGGCGGCGGTACTCGGCAAAGAATGCTACACATAAATAGGTTTTTTGATCGTCTGCGGCCCCATTTGACTCATTCCTACCGTAAACCGCCACCTCCCGTTTCATTCCGAATACCTCAGGTGGCGCCGTCGTTCCAAGATCCAATCTTTTTTAACCCCGCCGCTCCCCCTCATACATTTTCTAAAATAATGTTTTTCTACTACTACACAATAAAGTTCATTGTCTGTCTGTCTGTCTACTACTACTACAGCTTGCACGTCCAAATTGACGGCCATTTTTCCATAGGTAAAATCATCTTCATTTATCTTCTAGATTAACAGGTAAGTGTAAGAGATCGTCGTTGTTCGCAGTGTCAAATAAAATAAACCACAAAATGTGACCTTCGTGTGAAGTTTGAGCGTGAACAGAGCAGCGGTTCGCCCTGGAAAAAAATTTAAAGACGTTCATTTATTGATGTAACACCGTGTATAAACTTGCGTGCGTAATATCAGATATAACGTTTTGTAATGGTTGTACCGTGGCTTACATTGAGAACATTTTATAGCGCACCCAACGTAATTTATTGCCGTATACAAGCTATGCGATAATTCAGTTTATACGAAAATCATTCGTGCAATTGGTGCTTTCTTATCGACTTTTCATCGTGACGTTTTATAAGTCCATGGGTATACAACCCAAGCGTTCATACGAAGAACGTGTTTAGGTTTCATGATGTCCGAAATCAAACAACCTGGAATGACGAACATTAGAACATTAGAACTACTTGAACATTTGCATCGATGAATAGTTTGAGATACCTCGCTATGCAGTAAACATGCCGAAACGCTCCCGTACGGAGCGCTCGAGTGTGTGGCACGCAACCTGTATATTTCACGTTCTTACAGGATGAGCGACCAGATACTGAGACTGCACACAAGATAATGGTATCATAATACGAGCAAATTTTCGTCGCTTGACAACGCTTGTTTCAGGCGTGGATTGAAGTTCCTTTGCGATTTCTCAAGTCAGGTGTACAGAATGCATTACTTTCTTCTTCTACAGGCTGGTGGCGGTAACATGTTGAGGCGCTCTCATTTTGATGCGTTACAAAGGATAGGTAATTTAGACATCCGCCAGGGATAGAAATCCTTGTTAAGAACGTTACCGCCCGGCGGTAAAGGGTTGCCTTGCACTGAAACTGGTTATTTAGTTTTCAAAACAAGACTTTGCATTCGGTCAGCTCCCTGGATTACCATTGTGAAGTGGTTCCTAGCAGATTTTGCCTCTAGTAATCAGGCCTTTTCCTCGACTGCTTTCGGCAACTGCTGAGATAAACTCTGCTCTACTCTGAGATACTGCTGAGGTGCATTCGGCAACAGATACACTCCACTCTTCCATTATCCGGTTAGTTGAGTTCTTTGATGTGGAAGGACTGTGCAGTCGGTGAGAACTGGAAGGGTGCCTTGTGATAGCTTAGAAGCCAGCACAAGGCAGCCATTTCTCGTCAGTTGGGTCAATTTGAACCATTGGAACCAGTGGAATTTGAACCATATATTGGGTCGATTTGTTGCTGAAATCGACCCAATGGTCGAGACCCAGGCATTATTCAATGATCTTTCTCTCGTGGTTTGCTGCGAGGCGAAACGAATGTATTTTCAGCACTGCTTCACAGGGAAAAAAAGTGTAGGAGAAACTCCACAGAGAAAGGAAGGAAAACCAGTGTTTTGAATGGCCAAGAAATGATAGTTTTGTTGTCACTGCCGTTAGAAAAAAGCAAGAAACGCAAATGCTTGCGGAGTTGTTAACTAACTAACTAGCTAACTAACTGACTGACTGACTGACTGACTGACTTTATTAAAACGGGCTCAAGAACTGAAACCCTTCCCGTTCCACCGAGGTATAATGGGTAAATTAAAAATTGAAAATGGATCTATGGATTTAAAATAAAAAAACGTAAAAAGGTAATTAAACAAGATAATTTAACAGAAAAGACTTACTGAAGAACAATGGTAAATACGAAATATCTAAAGGCTATTATCACGTTATTTGCCACTGACTTTGTTTCTGCGTGTGAGTGAAATTGTGACAAAATATTTGAGGGGTTAGTATTGTTAAATATTAGCGTTAACTAGTATTGTCATTTCTTCTAAAATTTTTAATGTTTTTGTATGTTTTATTATGTCCGGTTTCCTTCTTACGGGATAATTTCTATGAATATCAAGAAGTTGTTCTCTGTGTTTGTTTGTTATTGGGCAGTCCTGTAAATAGTGATAAAGCTGTCTGCTGGTAGGTTACATTTCCATATGTTATTATTTGCAATGGCGAACCTATGAAAATAAAACGGAAATCTACCGTGTCCAGTGACAAACTGTGACGTGTAATAATTGGTGGGAAAGTGGTCCGGAATTTTGTAAATATTCTTTATCCATTGGAATGTGTACCTTTCATTTTCTTCTTGTTGCCACTCAACATTCCAATGTTTTCTTAGGTTAATATTGAGCTGTTTTTTGATAAATTGTAGTGAAATAGGCCAGTCAATTTTTTCGCCATATTTTGCGGCTTTTTTAGCCATTTCGTCCGCTATTTCGTTACCGACATTGCCACTGTGACCTTTAATGTAAGTTAACGTTATTTTCACCTGTTTTGCTATTTTGCTTAGCATTTCTTTAATTCTAAATATATTTGGGTTCCGATTATTTGGATTGCTAATTGCTTTTAGGGTTGATAGGCTATCAGTATACAACTGTACGTTACCTTTGAAGCTAGTTTGGAGGTATTCAAGTGCCTTTAAAATCGCGATTCCTTCTGCCTCAAAGTTATTGCTGTACTCCGGAAGTTTGTATTGTTTGGTTTCTACTATTTTGCCGGATTTGTCTAGAATTATAAAAGCTGCTCCTATGTCGGTTTTATCTTGCGAGTCGTCTGTAAATACTGAAAAATCTGTCTGCGAAATTGGTTGAGTAAGATAGGTAAAAGATATCTTATCTGCTGGATGCAGCTGCCATGTATCTACTTTGTTACTTATTTGGTCTCCCGTAAAAGCGCGGTTTTTCCAGATGAACATTTTTCCGGCGAAAAGTATGTTAAATGTTTCGATTTCTTTTTCGATCGTCAGATGAATTGGTGGGACATTAGCTATGATGTTTAAGGCCGGATTGGATACTGTTTTAAATGCTTTGGTAACTTTAAGGAGGCTTGTTCTTTGAATACTTCTTAGTTTTTTTCTTATTAGTACATGTTTTTTATACCAAACTGGAGCGGCATAAACTATAATTCTTTCTATAGCTCTGATATAAATTTGTTGTAGGTGTTGGCTGGTAAGCCCCCAGTTGTATGCTGTAAATTTTCCTAGGCTGTTTATTATTTGGTTTACTTTTTCCTTTACATAGTTAATATGAGGGATTACACTGAGCTTGTTGTCTATATAGACGCCTAATATTTTAATTTATTTACAGTATTTAAGATTTTTGTTTCCTAGTTTGATAATAGGAGGTCTTTTAATGTACTTGTCCCCTATTACAGTGAATTTTGATTTTGTTTTGTTAAATGTAAGTTCTTTGTCTATTCCCCAGTTTTCTACTATTTTGAGCGCTTCGGTTGCCTTTTGTTCGATATTATTTCTTGAATTGCCTATTATTACTAAGGTTATGTCGTCGGCAAAAGCCTGAATATATACATCGCTAGGAAATTTGCTGTTTAGGAGATCTAAAATTGTTTTGTTCCAGAGTAATGGACTTAAACGTGACACCTGGGGAGAGCCTGACTTAAGATAGAGTTGAATTCTTGATTTCTCCATGTTATAGATAATTTTTCTATTTTTAAAAAAGTTATGAGTCGAAATGATCAGATTTTTCGGGCACCCTGATTTTTTTTAGAAAGTTTACAATGACAGATGATTTGATACAGCTAAATGCGTTCTTTATGTCTAAAGAAATGACAACACATACCGCTTTATATAATCTTGCTTCATCAATTTTCTTTTTTAACTCGTTTAAGGCGATGGTTGCAGACGTGTATGGGTAAATCCGAACTGTTTTGTACTATGGAGTTTTTTCTTGGTTAAGAAGTAATATATTCTGTCTTTAATTATTTTTTCAAGTATTTTTCCTAGTATAGAGTTGACCGCTATGGGTCTATATTTGATGGCTCCTTGGTTATCTCCTGATTTTGGTATTAGGATTACATTTGATTCCTTCCACCGTGATGGAATGTATCCTGTTTTGATACATGCATTGGAAAGTTCAAGAAAGAATAATTTTTGGTAATTATATAGACTGACTGACTGACTGACTGCAACGGCTTACTTGCACGAATGCTTTGCTCTGTGGGACAGCCAATGCACTCGCCATTTGTACAAGTGCGGCACGCACACACACAGCTGGCTGGCGCCGCATCTTTTCAAAGTGCTACGAGTTGTGCCGCGCCTCCGCCAGATGGCGCTACGGGTCCCGCGACCGAGAGAAGACGCAGTGAAACATCCCCCTCGGAAGGAGCAAATGCAGAGCATTTCCGGGGGCGCACGACGTAGTTTGCGTTACGTTAATGTTGTTGCACTTGTGGCAACTGCTGACGAGAGAGCGCTCGTCAGCAGTAATTTGAATGAGTCAACGATGTAAGGCGCGTTCGAAGCGTCCCTTTCTGTGTCGGCTTTGTGGCGCAGTGGGTAGAACACCATGTACATAGCGTTCCGCCCGCAAGGTCGAGGGATCGAAACCGGGCGCCGGATAATATTTTTTTTTATATAGGGAGGACAACGACGGTGCGGACTACGGACGTCAACGCGGGTGACATCGTGAGTTACTGAAATGCTCTGCATTTAAAAAGCATGCCATAGTACAGCAAGTCCCGTTATTAAACGAAATTTAGTATACGCGCAGATGTCTCAAAATGATATAAAACCACCAGTGCACGCGACGGAGGACTATAGCTTCGTAGAGATGCGTCATTAAATAAAGTTCCCGGCTTCACCATTTGTGGCTGTCCAGGTTTTATGCGCAAAGTTCTCACTGTCATAGCTGGCTGCCACAATACCGGCATATTACTTCGGCGACACGTCATTCCCACCGCAATGTATCGGACATTAATGCTTGGACATTCCAAACACACAGCCATTGCTTAGGTGCCCTTGGGGTTTTGTTAAACAGGACCAAGGTTCAGCCTGCGCACTGAAAGGAAGTAAAGGCAGTGTCGATATCGACTAGCGCTCGCAGTATTCAAAGCAACCGCCTTGAAAACGTACAGCCGTGGCTGTACAACCGTGGCGTAAAAGAAAATTGTTAACTAGCGTAAGTTATCTTTATTTATAGCAAGTCCCCCCCCCCCCCTTCCCCAGCCTGGTTTCCTGTGCGCGTGCGTGTGTGTTTGTGTGCAGGCATGTTCGTGGGCCAAAGTACAATATATGTACACACATGGACGCGCACGCAGGCATACATGCACTCACGCGCGCACACACACGGGAAGAACTTGGGGAGCTTCCCGCCGTCAGTTCCTTTCACCAGCCGCCATGTTACCTAGGTGGAAACGTCCATTAATATTGTCCGGCAATCGCTCAATGCCAAGGGAAACGTGGAGAACAAAAACGATCAAAACTGGGACAATTCCGGTTAGACGGTGACGGATGCCAAGCTCGTCTTTTCTTTCTTGCCCGTCTGATGATTCTCAGCCCACCGAAAATCCTCGACGAAGCACAGCGACGAGACGTCGATGGCCGGTCTTAAGGAAGTAGCAGCACTACACCAGCGCATTAACAAAAGTGTGCACGCAGTCAAAAATGTTCCCTTGACCAGAACCGAGGCAAAGTCGACGGTTGATTGATTGCGGGCACTTGTGGTAGCTTCCTGTATTGGTTGCAGGCCCCAGACACCTGCCGTAGCGGGGGCAGGTGCCTTAAAGGGGTCATGTAGACAAAACACGTTTGGCTAATTCCAAAGATTGTTTCATCAGATTGATGAATTGCACCATTTAATGTAAACTGGGCTCAAATAAACTGTATAATTAGGAAAAAAGGGAATCGTCATGCGACTGACCAGCTCTTTTCCCGCACTAGAACCTATGACGTAATATGCATAAGTGTGCTTGCTATTGGTTGGGGCCTGCAAAAGCAAATGCAAGTTAGGCAGGGACTTATACGCTTTTTTCGCTTAAATGTAGTTCCCATAAATTTTATAGCAGCATAAATGTTGGGGTTAACAATGGCAGTTACGAAAGCACACGTAAATATAAAATCTCCAGTGCGTACCGCTGTTGAGACTGCGCGCACTATGCTTGTTATACCTGCACAGCACTCTGGTGCTTTGGGGTTGTCTCACACGGCGCTGGTCGATTGGCGAAAGCGACATAGTCTTGCGGGACCCTGTTTGTCGAGCGTACCCAATATTTCACGAAACGATCACTTCCGACCTCAACAAAAACAATCCAGTTGCAAATACAGTCACAAACAAAGCAAGGGGGAACAGCGGTCTTGCACAGTCATGGTGGGGGCATCTCGGAGGACTGACGGTAAACAAGACGTTCCGGAGCCCGCTGCAGAGTAAACAGCGTACTAACGATCGCTTGAAGATCTGTCCTTTGTTGCGTTGTCGCAGACGTCCCGAAACATACGATTTGGCGGGAGAACCAAAATTTTACCTTAAATTGAATAATGCCTCAGTGACTAAAGCAGTTCTTGCTGCCCGACAAGCGGTGCGGGCATTATACAACACCAAATATTTCGAATAAAACAAACTTGTATTTTGTCAGCATGTCCCCTTTAAGGGAAAAACACCGTCAACAAAAGAAAGCCTCTGTGTTGGGTCATTTCTCGTAAGCGAGTGTACTGACCTCTTCGGTGGCCAAGTGTAAATGGGCACACCAAGGGCGAGATGAAGATGTAGTGAGAATTGGGTGATCAATGGCAGCTGTGCAACTTTCAGTACGAAAAACCCAGGAGGGTAGACTCCGAAAAATCTAAATCAGTCAATCAATCAATCAATCAATCAATCAATCAATCAATCAATCAATCAATCAATCAATCACTCAATCAATCAATCAATCAATCAATCAATCAATCAATCAATCAATCAATCTTAGCATCGCTGCGGTTTTTATTTTAGGTTTAGATTGATGCCTTTGTTTTTTATTTGTTTCTTTTTTCTGTTTTTGTCTCCTTACATTTCTTCTCCTTTCACGTTCTCCCTCCGACTTCAAAGACCCCATTGAGGAAAAAATCCAGTGTATGCCACTGATTGATTGATTGATTGATTGATTGATGATTGATTGATTGATTGATTGATGATTCATTGATTGATTGATTGATTGATTGATTGATTGATTGATCGATCGATCGATTGATTGATTGATTGTTGGATTGATTGATTGATTGATTGATTGATTGATGTTTGATTGCCGTGGTAGGCTATATTCACCTCTATGTCCTCTGTTCTCTGTTCTCCGTCCTCACCTTAGCGGTGGTGTCCTGTCTTCGCAGATTACCAGCGTCGTTTCTTATTCTCTTCCCTACCAAATGGACTAAAAATATTATCCCAAGTGTTAAGAAAAAATACACACACGGCTGCCAAGCGTGTGGGGCATGAGGTTGAATTCCCGAGCTTTGCTGTATTATCGACGCACTCAAAGTGCTAAAAAATTGGTCCCATTTGTTAGAATTCTACGTCAAGCTCATTCAATAGCAGCCAGCTTTGCCTTTACACAAAAATGCGATAACAACAATTATGTGAGTGATGAAAAGACAGAACTAAAAGTAGTAATACCGAGGTACCGGAAGGAGAAACGCGAATAAGAGCGGCGTGGGATGAAGGGCGCAGGACACTTACGGATATATCCGGGAGGTGCGGCAGAAAAACGCGGTTGGTCTGTTTGTGTCAGCGAAGCGTCATTCATAAACTCTTTCTCGTGAGCAGTGTTGATCGAACGCGTTGGTCAGACGAGACGCAGCTGGTCGATCCGGTCAACGCGCGTAGCGCACTGACCGACGGCATCCTCGTCACGCGACTCTAGCTCGCACACTTGGGGTGCTAGGAAGATCCGCGTCCTGACGTTCCGTCTCTGCAGCCGTACTACTTCAGGGAAGCGTTGGTTGCCATGGACACCTCGTCCCTTTTTCTTCTACACCAGCGATCTCAACTGAATTTTGGTTTTTCACTGCGCCGCCTCGACCATTTCTTCTTTGTACATCTTTCTCATTGCATATCGCCTAGGTCCGTTCATGTATGCATCCACGTGGGATTCTTTAGACGCTCCTCGGTGCTACGCTACGAGGAAGCCGCCCACCCACCTCCGCATGTTACAGCAAAGCTGTAAATGGCTAGCATCCAGCAGATCGTCTCCGGTCCCAGAGCGATGTAGACAGGAATCGCTAGCGAGCGTAGCGCCACGTTGCGAAGCCCACTCAAATCCCCGGAATCGTAAAACTGCGCGCCACACCCCCGGGGCATGGAAAAAATCACACAATATAAAAAGGTCCTAGGGCCTTCATAGAGCATGCGCCGTGATTACCATACCCGCGCCATAATAAATTTCTACCCACGATTACAGTGTGCTTTGTAGCGTAGCTACACTGGCCGAGGTTGAGCAGATCGCGTGTGAGTGAAGGGCCGTTCTGCGCAAGCGCGAGGGGCATTGGATTGGATTGGATTGGATTGGATTGGATTGGATTGGATTCGATTCGATTCGATTCGATTTGATTGGCTTGGCTTGGTTTGGCTTGGATTAGATTTGGATTGGATTGGATTAAAGTGGATTGTGGCTGGATTGTGTTGCGTCATAGACGCGGCAGACGCACTGGCGCCGGCGCGTGCCCAGATGTGCGCCTTTCAATTGGCAGTCAGTAGCCAAGTCTGACGCTGCGTCGGAGCCGCTTGATAGCCGTTTTCACGCGGCTCGTGAAGAGCCGCGCTGAGCTATGCGCGAGGAGCAGTGACTGGACAGGACTGGACTTTCAGTCAATAACCAGGACCAATGCTCAATCGCAAATTACCAACAACACGTATGTTTTGCTTTCGTGCACCCCTCGACAGTCATCAGACCAAACGTACTGGGACGCCAGACGTAGGAGATGGTTTCAGTGGGGACGCAATGGTGGCAAAATCTGGACCAAAGCGGCGGGCAATACGAAGCCAACCCGAGAAAACTACGGAGTCTTTTTGTGGTGGGGACGAGGAAGGAAGCTGACAACGGCAGTCAAACCTCACGTTGAGGCTCGGCACCGCAGCTTTGCTGGCCATCCCTCTTCACGGGGTGGAAGGGCTCTGAATTTTTTTTTTTGTTTATGCGTCAGAATGTTTCTTTCTGGCCATGGAGTGGAGTGCATGTGACACGAAGGTGAAAAATTGGATTTGCCCTCCATTAGGCGTTTCTTTTCTGCCGAACAATTTCGGCGTGTGCTCTCTATACCCACATTTTTTTTTGTTCTACAGGTACACATATGTACGTCTGTGGTTGCGTTCGGAAAAGGTTTTTTTTCCCTTCCTGACGCCCGGAGCAAATGACATTATGGTCAAATAAAACATCCCGTTTGCTCTCTGCTGTGAACAATTCCCGCGCGACAGCACTTCTTCCGCTATGTTACAATTGGGGCTCAATCCGAAACGGATGATGCTATATACTTAAATGTGAGCGGAAATATGCGCGGATTTGGCTTCTTCTGACCTACCTACTCCAGGATTTCAATTGAACAATTACAGGTTATTGGGTGCTTTGGAAAGAGTAACGAAAAGCAATAAAAGGACAGGATGCTAAAGGCTTGTTTTTTATGTCGGATTTTTATGTTTGGATAATTCTGTTAGTTTGGAAGTTTGGCGCTCCGTGGCCTATTGATTGATTGTAGGGTTTAACGCACCGACGCAACGCAGGCGATGACGCGCCGTAGTGGAGGGCTCCGGATTAATTTTGACCGCCTGGGAATCTTTAACGTGCACCGAAATCTCGTACACACGGGCATTTTTGCTTTTCGCCTCCATCAGAAAAATGGCCGCCGCGGCCGGGAATATAACCCGGATCCTCGTGCTCAGCAGCACAACTCCTTAGCCACTTCAGGCCACCGCGGCGGGTAGCTCCGTGGTCGAAAGTGCGCGCTATACACGACAATGACCACAGGAAAATTCCTTTTGCGAATTCAGATTTCGCACGATTTCTGTAAACCCTACCGAAGTTACAGAAACAAATACATTCCTAATGAAAATGATGGTGATTTTAAAATACAACAGCGTCTATAAGGCAAACAAACCTCCGAGATTTTGTTCATTCTCGTCTAAGGCACCCAGTCTGTGAACAGCCATCCTATCTGCACATACTCCGACAGAACAAACCAAAATGTGATAATAAAACCTCTAAGCGTTCATGACGGCTCGGTGCATCCGATATATTTCTGCACTGGTTGAAAAATTGGGTAATTAGATTTATAAAATAGTTATGTTTGTAGTATTTAGTTCTTCCAATGGCGATGAGAGAAATGATACACATGCGTACGACATTTTAGTTCTCACTGAAGATTCTTACGTGGCTTAAATTATTACGCCGCTGTTAATTAGGGCACGCTATTTTGCCCAGGCGTAGCTTCAGCGCACGAAACCCGTTTTGGTTTAAGGCAGATATCGATGCTTCAAGGTGGCATTGTGAATACAGAAAAGCGTAAAAAAAAACAGGGGATGCTTACAACTTTTTAAAAATGCGAAAGTGAAAGCGTATGCGGACTTTCTGTTGATCTGTTTTTGGTACTTATTGTTGAACTTACTGTTTAACTTTCTGTTGAACTTTCTGTTGAACTTAGCGGCAGTTTCATCCAAAGCCGCTTCTTCCTGACGGCAGTAAACAAGAGCGGCATTTTGAGCAGCTCTGGGCTCTTCCCCCGTGGCGTACTTTTCCTCCCCCGCCCGCGACTGTGGGCCTGGTGCATCGTCATGCACGGCGATGTGGAATGAAGTTCTAAGCCCACGCGAAAACGCTCTAGACCGGACAATCAGCGTTCTAGGCAAGCACTTAGCGTTACTGATGCGTTAACAAACAGACAGGTTAATGCAACGATCGGCAACCAGTCTGGGGCGGAGGGCCATGTTGCATGAATCCGAAAACGTGGGAGCCAGACGGCATATGGGGGTGGTTTGCGGGTTTTGCTAGGCAAAGAGATAAAAATGTGAGAATGGACAATTACGTAAAACACTGGAATAGAATGCATGTTTGTTTTCAGCACAGATCTTAATTTTCACACAGGTTACAGCTGCTAACTGGAAGCTAACTGGCGGAGGTCAAAACTGCCATGTCGGCCGTCAGATAGCAAGTGACAACGAGAGGGGGGAATTCTGGCGTCCTGTCGGGGCCGCATAAAATTGCCCCGCGAGCCGCAGGTTGCCGGCCCCTGGTCTTATGTATTGAACGATGCCTCGATATCAAGGGCGCCTGTGCGGCACGGTAACAAGCGTTTTCCTGAGGAACATATGCACAGAATCCTGTCTAGAATGGCACAATAATCAACAAAATCTCTCCTTGCACAACATTTTTGCGGAAAGATAAAAAAACAAACAACAAACAAACCTCAGGATCACGGCCTGTTACGCCACCAAAAATGTCGAGTATTCTTATCTACCTTTAAGAGCTTTCTTCCAACTTATAAAATGTTCACAGCCCACTCATTTACTTTTGCTTTTGTCTCTCAGAATTGGTCAACACCTCCGTATATCTCTCTCCCTTTTGTACTCTGTCTCATGACAAGCCTAAAAGAAGCTGTCCGCTGATATATTTTGTTGTTTGTCCCTTGAAGCGAAATCTCTTCCTGCTGAACAAAAGTGAACCGTTAAGAAACTTCATTTCGGAATAAAATCCAATCACTGTGTGTGCGTCGCATTTTCTCAAACGAGGGAAGAACAAACATTACGGAGGGAACTGCCGATATTGACTGCATTACCTGCAACGGCACCAGCCCCTCCAAGTAGCATTCGGTTCATTTCCGGCTTCTTGTTTTCAGCATCATTCGCTGTGGAACAGAAAACCAAAACTGAACTTTTCAGCTATAAATGCACTTAATGGCAGCAGGGAAATCGTTCTTTAGGAAAGTCGTTCTCCGCTAGAAGCACCTAAATACTAGGCCTAAGACACGCATAAAACCGCTCGAAGTATTTTAAAGACGATAGTCTTTCTTGGGCTACTCAAATGCAGACATGTTGGTCTGTATGTATGTCTGCCTGTCTTGAAAGGATAAATTTATTATCAAAAAATCCTGGTATCAATGATACAATGTAACAACCAGAAACAATTAAACAAGTGCAGCGCCGGTTGCTACAAAACTAATAGAGCGCGAAGGCTGCAAATAACAGACACTTACAGAAACATATTAACAGCTTCAAGTTTATTGTAGACAAAAGATTAACATACAAACAATTCAGAGTTGCTTACAACCAAAAGATTAACATGCGAGGTAAACAATGATACAAAAACATTCCCTTCAAGAATGCAGCAATATAAAGAACAGGTTTGGTTTTATGTCACAACGGGTACTGTACTGCACTAACACACAATTCTAACACCAAAATCACTTGTTACAACGACAATCCCTAAGGACACAGGTTTGGAAAACTGGCATGAATAATAACCCTTTTGTTCAAAACCTCAGTAAAACTTGAAAGGATAAATTTATTATAAAAAAATCCTGGTGTCAATGATACAACGTAACAACCAGAAACAATTAAACAAGTGCAGCGCCGGTTGCTACAAAACTAATAGACTGTCTGTGACTCAATTCAGCCACTCGGCCAAAGGGAAACAGAAACTGCGCAATAGTCGTATATACCCACAGCCAAATCTCAATGTCTATGTCCGGTGTTAATGTTCATGCTTGTCAACATTCTTGAGCAAGAACAAGACATTACGCAAATATATGGCACAAAATAAATACATGAGTAATATTTGCAGTGTAAGTGATGGATGCTTGGTTTTTGCAATATAAAATGAAATATTACATCAACTGCAGAAAACCGTCGCCTGCTGTTGCCCGCCCTACTATAGTTCATGGAGGCATTTAAAAATCAAACGGCAACAGCATCGAAAGGTTTCCCTAGATAGGTTTCACTTTCCGCTTCGAACGCTATTGGAGTGGGGTAACGCGGTTCTATAAACATTGTAGTAGGGTGCCTCGACTCACGCCCGTCTCCGCCGTACGGGAGCGCTGGCATCGAGGCCCCCCGACTTGGAGCAGTGGAACGCGGTAAATTTAAATTCACTTGAGCAAACCTCTAGCGTGTTATCTTGGGAGGACGAGACAGGAGAGGAACAGGTGAGATGTCAGCGGGAAAGAGAAGGAAGGCATTTACTTGCCAGGGGCGCCAGTCGACTGTCGTCTTTCGGCGACATTTGCAACGAAAGGAGCAGATACGCGGACAATTTTTCTACAATGTCTGGGTGTAAAGTATGAGGAAATTTTATTCTTATTCTTAAGAAATATTCTTAAAAAATTCTTAAGGTTATTCTTAAAAAATATAAATACACACGCACACACTTTGACTCTACTAATCCCGAAAATGAAGTCTGTTAATACTCAATCATCTTAAAACGCATACTCAAGTGATCTGACTATGGAATGTCTTGATCTTGAATATGTTGCCTGTTATTAACAAACGTACTCAATCCAAGCGATGAAACGTATAAGCTTGAGTTCCAAATCATTCTTTGAACGGCGTGCAACATTGGTGAAGACCGCGACTAACACCAGGTAATAGTACACAGCTACGCGAAGTTAGTTTTATAACGCCTCGCATTTCATGGACACGTCTAGCCTACCGAGTTTTCGTTCGCGCACATCAAAACTATACGAAAGTATATACAGGATTCCCTTTAAAGAGTCTTTTGCGTTTAGTAACCACGTCTATATCTCTAACCTACATTTTTCAAGGTAGGCTGGTGTCGCGAAATTCATGTCCCTCCTTGACGGGTTTTCTTGTGCTCGCCCATTTTCGGGCCGAGAGGAGCCGTACCGCGTAGCGGAGAATGTTCTCCGCCGCCTATTGTCGCACCCGGGTCGGCCTGGCCAGTGTTTCGGGGAGAGAGTTGGGCGAGAGTGCCGCGGCCTGCCAAAAGGCTGCTGCGCCCCGGGAATCTTGGAAGACGCGCGACCCGGTGGACTGGGGTGCGCGGTGCAGTGCGGGGTTTCCGGGGAGAATGGGCTGAGAACTGGTGGTGGCCGGACGTACGGCCGGGACGCGGCGTCGGCCTTGAGGGCTGTGCTGGGGAGGCCGAGCGACGACGGCGGTGAACTTCGGGCCCCCGAAGATTCCTCAAGGAGGCGACAGTGCGCGGCCGGAGAGTTCACCCAAATTGCGTCGCTGATCAGCGGCGCCCCACCACAGACGACCGACAGCCTCCGTCACCCGGCGAGACAATCAGCCCGGACCGCAGCTAAGATGTTCTCCCCTTCTCCACCTTTCCTCGGACTCTTCCTATTCATCCTCTGTGTCGTATTTCTCTAAGCGGACTGCACGGGCTTATCCGCCTCCTTCAGTGCACCACGCGGTATGTTGTTTCTAGCGGGCCTATTGTTAGTAGTAGTTGGGGGAAGCCTCCAACCCCGCCTATTGTCTACTATACTGTCCCCTTCATTTACTGTCGTCTTCTCCTCGGGCTCGTAACGGCGTGTACCTTTTCTTTCATTGTGATAATGTACTTCGTGGGTGTCGGTTGTCTTGGCAGCTCTGACCCCACGGGGTGTCAACTGCAGTGTGTATTAAACTCGTCAACCCTCCTGTCTGTCTGTTTCGAATTCCTTGTGAATGTGAAGTAAATGCCCGTTGTTTTGAAACTGTTTTCCCGTGCCCCGTCTCGTGGACTCACGCCAGCGGCCCAATCAGGCGTGGACCTATCGCCGGTTAGCAGGTCCGGAACCACATTCTACGAATTCGCACGTGAAGGGGGAGTTGTTTGTCGCTCCTTCCCGTCCGAGCCATCGGCCCACTACAATTAGTAACCATCGGCCTCAATTCTGTGACAGCTCTGGCTACCCCACCATGCCACGAATTGCAAAGAATACTCAGGGTTTCCTGCGACTATGTCCCATTTTGAACAACGTGGCAAAACAGTTTCACACCTATGGTGTGAACGCAGTACCATAATTGCGTAGTTCAACCCTTCTCCACGTCGGCCCTGGGAAAGGTTTTCCAGAAAAAAGAATAACAAGGGTGCGGTTCTTCTAGAGATCTCAAAGATAGGCCCCACGAGAGCATTTGCAGTGGCCCTGACCTTTCATGTTCACGGCCAATCAATCACAGCTGGCTTAATCCACGGCCAAGCCACCACGGGCGTGCGCCCACAAGCGCAGTCTCTCCTACGCACACCATATGAGTCTATTGAATATTTTACGTCCTATTACGCGCAGCAAAGCTTGGCTACCCTTCAATCCGAGACTTCCGGCTCATTCAGGCTGCCGTGAGCCTACTTCCGTGACTTCAAGCATGAGTGAACTTGCCGAGAAAACATCGCGGCACAATGATAGCACACAAGGCTTGACTGATGAAGCGATCCATGTAATACGCTGCCCGTAAATATGCAGTTGACACGCTCAGTCTACTATCTCTTCCGCCGCGGCGAAGTTATTAAATATTGACGCTTGGTGGGGATTGTGGTGTTAAGGGGCATTTATCAACCGGTCGGGGCCACCATGTTGTGCACGTTCCCGTTTGGTGTCCATCGGTCTCACCACGCAAAAACCTGCTTATTATTTTTGTAAGCACATCTTACATCAAGGCGAGACGTCAGTTTTTATTGCAGGGTGTTATGTATACCATGCTGAGGAGAACAATCTTTTCATTCGTATGTCTGTAGGTGCTTAGATAACGTGAAACAAAGCACAAAATCTTTGAAAGTTTAGCAAATCGTCGCGCCTCCGCCGTTACTCTGATGTGCCCCTCTCTTTGTTCACGTGCTGACCAGGTTTTTTTTTTTTTTTTGTTGCCCACGTCACCTTCAAGAATTCTCATTAGCATCCTCTTTCAGATTTCCACCTTACTAAACAAATCCCACAGGAATAAACCTTGCCAGCTCCCGCAACACTTCCCCCATGTCCATGTAAGTGAGGCTCATCCAAAAGTCAAAGGTCAAGGCGATTCGGTTTCCTTCTACTCAGATTGAATAATGTTTCCATTGAGCACCCTTTCTAGAGTATAAGTTCCGCAAATTCACCCCTGTTAAATAGAACGCCGTGCTCTATCAGAAAGGCTGCTTCAAGGCTGATTGACGCCAAGAACACACGAAAAAACCAAAGGTAGACCTTGACGAATTCATAGCGCAAAAAGAACGAGGACTGAGAGAGAACACACAACACAGCGCTAACTTCCAACTAATTTTATTTCACACAAACGTACATATATGTATCCCCAGCCTACCCTTCTTTTTGCGCTATGAATTCGTCAAGATCGCCACACCAACTTGCCCAAGAATCCGTACTAGCACAGGTAGACGACTGCAGGAGTCTAATGCGAATATTCAGCGTTGGCTCGACTAACAGCTTCCGTTTTCCTCCTGGAAAAATTATCGTAAATTATCGTTTCATTATCAGCTGACGCAACTGATGCAACGCAGTTTCAATGATCTTGCTGCGAAGCCCCCAATAAAGCCAAACCACCTGACCTATGATCATGATAGTGGCGCGGACGTGAGGCACAGGGATGATCAAAAGCCAGCGTTTTCCTCACAACGTACACTCGGAAAACATTTTCGCCGACCACAATGTTGCATACAGATAACGAGGCTCGTCAACTGCGAGGCTTCAGACTTTGGTGTGGACACCAATTTTACGACACTTGCTGTGATATACAGACCTTACCTGCGCGTTAACCCAAGCAGTGGAGAGGTGCTTATGGCTGATTAAAAACTGGTTGATTGTAAGGTTTAACACGCCGACGCACCGCAGGCGATGAGGCGCGCCGTAGTGGAGGGCTCCGGATTCATTTCGACCACCTGGGGATCTTTAACGTGCGCCGAAATCTCGTACACACGGGCGTTTCTGCTTCTCTAGCTTCCATCAGAAAAGCGGCCGCCGCGGCCGGGTATTCGAACCCGCGACCTCGTGCTCAGCAGCGCAACGCCTTAGGCACTGAACTACCACCGCAGGTCGAATTTAAAAAAAGCCCTTTGTTTTTCCGATTTGACCTTTAACTGAGTTGTTTTCTGAAATTCGAAATTTACCTTTGAATTTTGATTATGTTAATATCTACTTGTCTATTCCACACACGCGCCAACATAAATATACAATTTGAGCTTCACTCAGCACGCTTTAAATTTCAGCACATATAGTTCCGAAAGGCTTGAAAACCAGGTGCACCCTAAAGAAGTCTTCCGAACCAATAAGAACGTATGCTGCCTATCCGCAACTATGTTGTAACAGAAATAGGTCCCCCACGTGTTGAACCAGAACCCGCGATTTCGTAGTCGGCACAAGAGCGCTTGCAGTGCTGACATCATAACACCAAAGGTCAGTAGTACACATCCACTTGAACCGTTTTTTTCGGTTAAAGGGTATAGCCACGCTGATATCCCAAAGGCTGTTTTTATTTTGCTGCCATCATATTTTTACCCAACAGTAAAAACAACAGACATCTACACAAAAAGAGAAGAGGAAATGGTAGGATAGCTGCTGACATAAAATGAATTTCGTGGTCGCGCATGACCAAAAAATATAACGAAATGCCCACTCGCGTACCCTGGAGAGATCCGCTGAATAAGCTAGAAAAAATACCTTGTACTCTAACAAACAGTAGCAGAAGTAAAGCGAAACGCATGTCGGCTTCGTTACAATAAAAAAATGAGCAAAAGCGCGGACATCCCCAGAGCGCGCCTAATGCTTTCATGTAGTCCGCATGTACCCAGAAATCTGATTTCTACCTGCGAGAGAGCAACGGAAGCTACACTCGTTCCCCCTATAGCTTTTTTTTTTTATATCAAAGGTGTACACGCCTCGGTTATCTCTATCCTGGAGCTGAAGTTTGTCCGTCGTCCCTCTGTGTTGCTCAGCCGTCCCCAGCAAAAGTGACAGACACGTGTCAGCTTCGATACCAGGTTTTTCTTGGCATAAGCGGTGGTTTCTTGCTTAATTTATTGTTTCTTTTTGCTCATATTTCGGATCTATGTTTTTCTGGGCTGCTGTTTTTACGCTCACAGAAGCTGGAACGCATTAGATATTCGTGTATATACCACCGTTCGGCATAAAAATTTGAATCGTAAGTTCGGCGCTAGGCCGGTTGTTGTTGTCTTTTTCTTTTTCGTCTCATTTGTATTTTGGCGTTATTCCATTTAAGGGGAAATAGCCTCGACCTGCACCACTGTCACAGTTCTAACAAGCTCAGAAAAAGCTTTCAGCTCAAGATCCTCCCCTTGCAAAACACATACAGAAAAAAAAAAATTAGCGGTGGCTTAGCTCGGCTATGCCAGGATATACGTAGCGTGAGCTAAGGTTCAGCAATCCGATCCAATCCAATCAATTAAATCTAATCTAGTCTAATCCAGTCCAGTTCAGTCCAGTCCCTCCTCCTCATGCGCAGCACGGCTCTCCAGGAGCCATGCGAAACGGCTATCAAGCGGCTCCGGCGCAGCGTCAGACTTGGCTACTGCGCAATGCAGGCGCACAGCTGGGCACGCGCCGGCGCCAGTGCGTCTGCCGCAGCTATGACGTCACTACTCTGGAATGCGCAGACCGGCGAATGTGCAGACCCAATTCTCTACACACCCGTACTCCAATTGGAATGTATTTCCAATCCTATCCAATACAATACAATTTAATCCAATTCAATCCAGATGCAATCCAATCCAATCCAATCCAATCCAATGCTCCTCGCGCTTGCGAAGGACGGCCCTTCAGGGTCCACAAGAAACTACTCAACCTCGGCCAGTGTAGCTTACACTACAAAACTTTCGTCTTCCATAACCATAACCGATTTAAATGACTGTCGATGGACTAAAAGAAAACGTTTGAATCACGAACTAATGTTTACCGCAAGGTTTTCTGAACCCATTCCTTTTAGTGAAATTAAGGTATCAGTGAATATAAAACTGTGACATTTTAAAAATATTTTACGAAGGTTGCATTTCGCGAGCAAAAAGTGAGATTGCTTACAATTCAGGTAAAGAGCGATCAGCCGGGCAAACTTGATATCGTAACTTACGTTCCAGTTACGTTTGTAATGGCGAGATTTTCGACAGCTTTATAGGCCAGTATTTCGGGCCTTTACACTGCAAGGCAATGTAATTAAACTCTGAAATTTGCCCATTTTTGCAAAAATTGCGTTCGCTGATCGGGTAATGTAGTTGAGAGATAACGTGGAAGTTCATTTCTTGCTCATATCTGCGTATCACAACGCACCCTCGAAATTATCACTATTCGACCATAAGTATAGGATTCTAGAACAACCAAATACCTCAATCTTTTTTGTTAGAACCCCACCCGTTTTTTTTTTTTTCGAATCGGATTGGAGTGTTATAGGTAATAGTTCTTTTGCATTTTATCTTCCTACTGGACTCTACACTAAGTGACTTGTTACGCTTAAAGCTATTGTGTAGGTATCTTTCTTGCATTCTGTATTTCTCTATATTGCGATGTTATACACAGTGCCTTATGTGCCCCCCCCCCCCCCCCCTTTTTTTCACGCTTTCAACGCTCCTTGTTCATCTCCACTTAATGCAGCAAGCCCTGTAGTAAGTTGGGCTGACCTCTTTATTTATTAAAGCTCTCTCTCTCTCTCTCCCTCTCTCCCTCCCTTTCTACTTCCCTTTCTCCCTCCCCCCCTCTCCCCCCCTCTCTCTCTCTCTATCTCTGTCGGTCTTTCGTTCTCTTTGCTCTCTCTCTCTACTTTAGTAGGGCTTAACGTCCTTCTTTCTTAATGCAGCAGTCTGGTTAATGACACAGGATTCTGAAATAGTCTGCTCAAAACACGCCCAGACGAAGACGGATCTGAACATTCGTCACAATTAGCACGGGACGGCTTCATGTTATTTCTAATAAAACTTCGACTGACCATTATTCATTATACAGGGCGATATAAACCTTCTTTCAGTTGGGTAATAGCAGAGTCTTTCAATGTTTTACTGGTCACGAAACTTCGGCGCTCGTTTCATATAGGGACCGCGCGCGCCGCTACAGGCGCCACCGCCGCACGAAGGTCATCCAGCCGCCGCGCGTGCGGCGTATTGGCCAGCTCTTGGCGTGCAAACGCTTGCTGCTTTTGGTGTCTGCGCGCTGATTAAGTTTTTTTTTTTTTTCGTAGTAGTTAGCGATGAATAGTCCAGTCATTGTGTATATCACTGCCTTCATGGGTTTTAGTTTTCAGAAGCAAAATACCGTATACTTCGGCCCGCGAACGGACAACGGCTTCTGCGTGCTCTGGCACAAGCGCTGCGCCGTCGTGTTTCGGATTTTTAAATCTATATTGCTTCTTTTCGTAAAGCAAAGCTGTAATTACCACATATACAGTAGCTGTGGTAGTCACGGAATGCTGCGGGGCCCTATCGAATACAATAAAAAACTGAAAGAAACCAAGTACGCGTCGTTCAGACTACGCTTAATGAATCCGTTGATTGCTCTGGAATGCACAGAACGCTAAAAGAGATAGGCCCCAAGTAGTATTGTCGTTTCGATGAGTTGTTACATACTTGAGAACATCTAAAAACGCTGCAGAAACGCGAAGGATCAAAACACGAAGAGATATATGTAGCACATGTGTGCTTCTGCGTCCACGCTTTGCAATACTTGAAAAAAAAACAGGAAGAGAAAAAGAACAATAAAACTGATTTTATCACACGCAACAAAAAATTTCAATGTTACGAAGGGAGACAAAAGAGCGTGGTCCAGCGTAGAAAAATTTATTTTTTCGCGCTGCGATGTGCAGCACACGGAGAAAACAGAATATTTCCACGTAGCCACGAACGAAGTAAAGCTTTTCTGAACGCAGCGAGCTAGCGATCTCGTGCACTACCGCAATGTCCTTTCTGCGACGAACTGGAAAATTTAGAACATTTTCTATTAATTGCCGCAGCTTCTCCCCAATGCGACGCACGCATCTGGAGTCAACCTTTAGACGCCTTCTTAACCTTCCGCTATCTAGTTACGAGGTCCTGTCACTAGGCGCTTCCGCCCTAGGAGTCTGCCACAGGGATGTTGTGTCTGCCCTCCATTCTTATGTTGTGGCGACAGGCAGGTTTTCCTGCTAGCCAGCTAAACATTCACACATCCCTCATTTTTCTTCCTGAATCTACTTTCATATTATACATATTTAAAAAATTCTGTTGGGTATTTTCTTTTAATAAATTTGGGATCTAAAATAATATAGGTCACATCCTCATTAGGCACAAAACTTCTTGGCCAATCCCCCGCGTGGGTATGTGCCATGGTGGGAGGCAACCAACCAACCAACCAAAAGACTGGAATGAAACACAAACGTCGAAGAAGCAGTCCGCAGTGTGAGCCCTCATTCCCAAAGCCGTTTCTCACCCCGTCACGTCACCGTCCCGTCACCGTCTTCCGTCATGGGTGCCGTTTTTCGACCGATTTCTGGCCGATAACGGTGCGATGGTGACGGGAGGCCGAGCTCTACGTTTCCGTCACGTCAACATGACGGGACCATGCCCCGCGCTAAACCAGCTAATCAGAAAACAAATTTTGAAGGCTAAATTTCGCGAAAAGTGAGCCCAAGCCATGTTCCTTACTTTTTAGATTAAAAACGCTCAAGTCTAGGCTAAACTGATCACTAGGCAGACGACCCTGTAATCTGACGGAAAGCTCCCGTGTAGATCCAGTCTGAACACTTCTCCGTTCCGTCAACGTCGCTCTTTGTTGACGTAACGGTGCCGTGACGGAGAAGGTGACGGCTGTGTGAATGAGGGCTGACGTGCACAGATGAACGTCGATAAAGTGAGTTGCGCGGCGTTTGCTATATATGCATGCATTACTCTCGGAACGTTATTAATTTCAGATACATGGAAATGGGATCGAGAACATTGTCGAAGAAACAAAAAATCAAGTTAACGACAAGGTTGGCACCCTTTCCATATCAAACAATATTGCCTGACGGGACGTACGACAAACAGAGCCAATGGGCACTCCGGTTGAAACGCCAGATAAGAAACCGGAATCGGCCACGCGCGGTTACAAAACAAAACGAATCCTCAGGGATAATTCGCGGAAATGTGAAAAGTAAAAGCACAAGGACGTCCCAAAGCTTTTTTACACGCGAGCCTGAGCGCAAGGTAATACAAGTTTGCAAACAGGTAATGGAGCACCGCTACAACCTGACTGATATGACAAAAATCCGGCTTTAAGTTAGCCGTATACAATTCTAGGTCCACGATGCTCTCAAAATAGTACATTGCTTTTTCCATTCTCACAAACAGTGCATTTCTACACACTGTCGCACATTTATAATCGAAGCTGAAATCTCCCTTTGCTTGCCTCGGAATGGCGCACCTCCAATTCTCACGCAGCTGCCCGTCGCTCGGTCAACAGAACAAGGAAACATTTTCTGTGGTATCGTTGTACAAGGAACGACATCCCGGGACGCAACACATGTTCGGCATCGTCGTTGGACTACTTAAGTCGCATCACAAGAGTGCGATATCCCCGTTACAATTTTTTCCCGCACAAAACAAACACAACTCGCCGCGGCTCCGCCGTTCGAGCCAGCGCAACGCCGCCTCAGTGAGAGGGTGGCGCCACCGCGCGGCGGCCAAACGCAGCATATGAAGCTCTCCCATTGAGTTACGGAGCAGTTTCGTGACCAGTAAAGCATTGAATGACTCTGGTAATAGTTTGCCCAGTCGGTAGCCGTATAATTTGTTCCGGGATGGTCCCTACAAAAAACCAGCTACAGCCGTTTTCAGTAACCCCACTCCTCTCGTAGACAGAAAACGAATTCCGAACGGTTTGCAGCTCTACAGTAAACTAACTAATCGCGAGACGTAAATCAAGCTCATAGTAATATAAGTTAGCCTAGCAGCCACTTATAGAAAATTATTTAAAAAAAAATACCTACATCGAACTAGGAGTCACAGAGCATTCACAAGAATGTTGGCTTCGCCGCAAACCACTTTTGTCGGCGGCTACCGGACACGATTGAGACACTGGAAGAATAGAATATCTCGGTCCAATCGGTTGTTCTTCTGCAAGTATCAGCCCGCGTGGAAGAACAGATCCACTTTGATACCTTTTGCCCCAAGTAACGGTCAACAAATGTCCGAGATCTAAATAGGCAGAATCTGAGCTAGTTGTATCATAATTGATTAAATACTGGTCAGTCTAAATTTACCTCAAGACACAGACAAAGACGAAAAACGAGGCACAAGCACTGACACTACCAACTAAATTTTTATTACGCCTCGCCTTGTACATTTATACACTCCTCTAGCCACGTGGTCCAGGTGCAACAGTGAGCAGAAATAGCAGAAATAGCCACCTGGACAACGTGGCTAGAGGAGTGTATAAATGTACAAGCCGAGGTGTAATAAAAGTTCACTTGGTAGTGTCAGCGCGTGTGCTTCGTCTTTCGTCTTTGTCTGTGTCCTCAGTTAAATTTAGGCTGACCAGTATTTATTCAATTACGAAATCTGAAGTTCGCCCCAGCAACATTTTTCGAAGCGTGGTGACCCAACCAAAGAGTCCAACGGACCGCAAAGTATAAAGGGCAAGCGGCAAAAGATTGCACCACGCTCTTACAGTCAGTAACACAAGCTATGCCACAGCAAAAACCCGCGGCAGCGTTTTGTAAGGCCCCCGAGGTCTCGGCGTGGCATGGAAGGCGCGGATTTTCTCCGGAAAAAATGGGGGCTGCCCTTCCCCACCAACTCTACGACCTCTGTGTCCTCGGCGAATGTTCCCTCGGGCTGTTGTAGCCGGTACGGACGGCACAATTGGATTGAAAGCATCGATCCAAGCTAAACTCGTAAACGGTTTTGTGCGTCTGGTTGCGGTTTGCCCTTCGGTCAGATAAAAAAACAAATATTTAAAATATATAGCGGCAGGTAAGGACTACTGGTTTGAAAACAATTTTTTACCGACTGTTTAACTTGTTGATTGGATCCCAGTCTGAAGTTGTAAACAAATGTGCTTGCAATGTTCAAGGGCTGAAGTCCTTGCCTTTAAAAAAGAACATGAGCTTGGTAGAAGTTTCCCCACACATCTATTTTACTAATACATGTCCCTGCGTCACGGTTTATTTAAAAAAAAAAAGAAAAACATTTGGAGAAGCTTTATCAATCGCGTTTCAACCTTCGAATTTCGGCATCTGAAATGACAGTCTTTGAGATTCTCGAGGACTTCAAGAATTACAGACCCATCACCCTACTCTCAAATGTTTACAATCTGTCTGCCAAAGCTATAGCTAGCCGCATAGGTGACAGCCTAGATTCTCAACAGCCCAGATGGCAAGCTGGTTTAGGATAGCGTACTCAAACATCCATTTCATCACATCCATTTCGTCATCCAAGTGATAGAAAAATCCGCACAGTACACTGAACCCTTTACATAGGATTTGTAGATGACAAGAAATCGTTTGATTCTGTAGTCACCGCAGCCGTTTAAAAGCACTAAAAGAGCACGGAATAGAGTGAAGCTACGTAAGACTTCTAGAAGACATATATAAGGAATGCACAGGCAGGATAACCCTCCACAAGGAAAGCGATAAATTTCCGATTCAAAAGGGAGCAAGACAGGGAGATACCATCTGGCCAAAACTATTCACAGCATGTCTAGATGGGGTATTTTAAGAAAGCTTAACTGGAAAACACAGAATTAAGGATAAACGGGGAATACTTGAGCCATTTAAGGTTTGTGGACGAAATAGTTTTGTTTAGTGAGACAGCAGCATACATGCAAACAATGCTTGAGGAACCACGATAAAAAAAACACGGCCGTGGGGCTAAAAATAACCATGAATAAATCCAAATTAATGAGGAATAAGCATGCCAAGGACGTCTTCTGCTGCTTAGGAAACAAAATGCTAGACGACCTAAAAGAATATAGCTACCTCGGAGAGATGGTTAGTGCTGACCCCTACAACGAGAAAGAAATCCGGCGCAGAATAGGCATGGGCTTGGGGAGCACTAGGCAAGCACTGCCAAATAATGAAAAGTAAGTTACATCTATCACTGAAAAGAAAAAGTTGCAGTGTCAGGAGAAAAGATATATGAGGGTAGCAATATTAAAATAAAACTTGGACGGGGGATAGTTTCATTCTAGCGAGCAAACATGAAGCTGTTAAAAATTGCGAGTTGAGCTAGTTTGGGAATTTGCATGTCGAAACCTTCAAAAACTGAAGCTTTCTAAAACTGAACTGAAACTGAAAAAAATAGCTTCGAACTCCTCAAAAACACGAAGCTCAGGCGGAACGTCTACACCGAGCAGCGTGCCGCAGCCTCCCGTTTCACTTACGCGCCGCGGCGCGCAGCCTCGGCGGAGAGGAAGCAGACGACGCAGACGACGCGCCTTCGTTGCTATAGCAACGCGGCGCATGCGCAGCGAGCAGTGGGGTGAGATCAATGCGAAACCAAGAAGTTATATAAACATCCCCCTCGCGAGGGGCACGGTCAAATGCAGAGAGAGCATTTTCGGGGGGCGCACATACCCGATTTTATCTGGTTCGAAAGAAATTGACAGCGAGAGCGAACGCCGAGAACCGCCCCATCACGGCACGACCGCGCCACGACCACGTCACGACTACGTCACGATCACGCCACAACTGTTGTTGCTCCCGCGCCAAACTACGACGCATGCGCGCCCCACCTGTTGCTGAACGCGATCCGAGCACGCAGAGAACACGCGAGGAGCAGCAGAGAGCAGGCGAGGAGGAGTGGGGGAGAGGGCGCACGTGGAACGGCTGTTGCGGACGCCGAGGAACGCCAACGCCGGGTGACATCGTGAGTTAAAGAAATGCTCTGCATTTAAAATCTACAGCCAGTGCGTCCTGCCGGTGATGACATACGGCGCGGAAATTCGCACCTTACTAAACAACTAGAAAGCGAAATTAAGTCGGTTCGACGTGCCATGCAATGAATAATGTTAGGAATAATACAAAAGATCAAGATACGAACTACCTGGATCAGAGAACAAACTAGATTTGACAATATCATAATTCAAATAAAGAAAAGCAATGGATTTTCCTGGCCACATAGTTAGACGAACCGAAAATGGGTGGACAATTAGTGTATCAAAGTGGATACCAAGAGAAACTGTGCACTCGAGTGGCGCAAGGCAGGAGCAGTTGGAGGTCAGCCTCCCAGTCACCTCCAAAAGGGGTAACTGGCGTTGCTGGCGCTGATGCTGAAATAACAGTACGGGAGGGTCTTGTTTTCACCATTTTTGGCGTTGTTTGCGTTACTGAACAACTGCTGCCCCAAGTGTTATGTCTGTAATCCCGTCACTGGAATCTACGAATAGAGTTCGAATTTTTCTACACTTTTGTGCGCCTTTGTATGACTGATTGTCTGACTGCCGCGTTGGTCGTTCTTTCTCACTTTCTTTATCTTCACTTTGCACGAGAAAATCTTAAGCACTCATTTATTCTTTTGTGGAACAGTTACATGAATGCTATAAAGGAAGGGTGAAAGGGAGGGGAGGCTACCGTTTTCAGTATAACCGCTTCAAGCTAGACCGAAAAAGGAACTTGCATACTCTTTGCACGCAGATAATGGCCCACAAATGTATGAGCGGAGGGATACTGAAAGGAAACCAAAAATGACCAGCTTTGTTGTTGAAGACGGCAGAAATGCGAGAACGGTTAGCGTTATCGGACTCGGCGATTAAGAAGGCTTTGTAGTGTGCCCGAAACGGATATACGGCAGGACGTCCATAACACGTGTACCAAGAGCTAGCGCGTGACACGTGGCAATAAACCCCAGCATTGTCGATATTGTACCCCTCAGAAGCACCCGCGAGCCGTGAAAATTTTCCGATCCTGCTCGCACGTAATCTGTTGGAGCAGTGCCCTACGATCCCGCCGGCATCAGTGGGCGCCGAGAGGCGACGCTATGGGATTTCTCGCTCGCACTGATTTTCCGCTTGCGGACAACGCCGCCCACCACGCCAGCATTTCTGCGACACGGCACCTTAACGCTCCTACTTAAACTGCCTCCCAGAACTTAGACCGACACTCCCTCAATCACAGCGGAGCAAAAAAGTGCGGCGACAATGCAACCTCGGGAGACACCCACTTTGATGAGAACACTTCAACATTGTATGCACCTATCACAACTTATTTGCCGCGACTTTCCAGATTACTCACACCCCCTAAGCGTTTTAGCTTACTATCTCTGTGAAATAATACTAAAAATAATTAGGCAAGTAAGTAAGTAAGTAAGTAAGTAATTCACTAGGACGCACGGGACACCCAGTTCCACGCCGCACAACTGGCGCCGCTAACGAAGTTCGGCGGTGACGACAAGGCGTCGCCCTGCCCGGGCAGCTAGTTTCCTAGCAACCCAGTTTCACGATGACTACCCTAATGGTATGCGAAGTCACGGCCGCGGAGGGAAGTCCGCGAAACCATTAACGCAGGCCGGCTCTGTCCGAACGCTTAAACATTCACGCGCGCTATGCCTGCCGACTGAATTTGGCAGCATCGTAAATGAGACAGGTCCTCTTAGGCAATAAGCCCCTTAACCCCGCTATCCGCTAGTCCACTTTGAGACGAGCGGAGATTCGGGCGTATACAGGGATGGCATTACTACCTTGAATCCGAAATACACCCGGAAGGGCAAGAAGGGGTAACCAGTGAATATACAGAAATAGGGAGGGTTGCAAAATGATCCGTTATAATACTTCCTGGAAGCTAATCACCAGTCAAAGCAAACGAAGTTTCGTCAGAATATTAACCCCTTTTCACCACCTTGCGACTAACACTTCCGACTGAGTAGCGGCACTGTAACTTCTATATGCGAAATCATCTGGCAAGTAATGTCTGCGGTAAAACGTATACATTACGATGAAGAAATGGCACAGGATACGAAATTCATGGCCCAAGGTTGTATGTGCCAGTCGCGCGAAAAAGAACTTGCTTCCCCACCCGGCGCTGACAAACTTACGGAGGCGATTAAAAGTCCGAAACGAAACTATACGCGTAAATGTGGTAGCTGATGAATGTGGTAATGAAAAGCTGCAGAAATATTAAGAGCCCTCGGGGTTCTTTGACATGTGCTCGAGTTTTGTACACGCGGCGTTTTCGTTTCCTTCCACACACACACACAAAAAAAATAGCAATGGCTTAGCTCGGCTATACCAGGATATACGTAGCGTGAGCTAAGGTTTAGCTGGTTATTCTTAGCTATCCTGGTTGTCTGGGATTGGCTTGATTATCATGATTACTGCTGCTTCAATGACACACACACGGTATACGCATTATGTGACATATGCATATTTATCAAATGGCACCGGCGCAGCGTCACCAATCGCCCCAGGGCTAACTTGGTTCCACAGGCGCACGCTGGTGTTGCTGCGACGCACGAGCCATCGGTTGCACACCCGGCCACCTCTCGCATGGTCATCAAGTGGACCGGGCCGCGACGTGCCGCGCTTGCGCTGCACACCTCTCCAGGAGCCGCACGAAACTGCCCAACCTCGGCCAGTGTAGCTCACGCTACAAAAATGCTCACCGCGACCTGCGGTGACAACGCTGACATCGAGCTCAGTTGCAAGAAGCACAATGCCTTAACCCCAGCCAAAACAATAGTTTTGAACGGTACCGGTTTGTTTGTTGGTTGTGCTAAAACAGCAGCCCGTGAAGATCATGATGAATAACTAATCTGTTGGCTTTTCGTTCTCGCTGTACCTGCTTTTAAAACCATCTTCGGAAGAGTTCAGTGTGTTCCGCTGTCATCCAGCCATTGTTGCTTTTATACCCTATTCCTTTCCATCTCTTTGTTATGCGGCCGCACCACGGGCTCCGTTGTGATTGATAAACGGCGCTAAGTAGCGGCGCATTAGAAGCGCACACAGGGGAGAAGAGGGATGGAGGTCTTTTGTGTCGTCCGCGTTCAGCAAGAATGCACTCTCCGCAGACCGTGACAGCCTCGATGGACGGGGTCGCATGGGTTGCGGAGGTGATCAGAGTCAGGTGCAGCAAGAAACCAATGTGCTCCGCCGAGGAGCGAACAGGTACGTGCGTAAGACGCTGAGACCCCCGACTCAATCAGAATCACTGCAAGCTACAGTAGCATGGTAGCTTCGCCCACAGAGTGAAGTGTAATTTTCTATCGGTAGTTGATATATGGACGAGTCATTACTTCTGACCTTTTTGTGGCAGCGTGTGTTAACTTGTGTAAGGAATATAAAGTTACATATTTATTCCATGTAAGAGATAGCCTGCCATTAGGCCATGTTGTTGTAGTGAGTGCTTCAGTAACCTAACCCCCTCGAGTTCTTTAAAGCACTTTCAGGATTTTCACACCACTGTTTTCCCATTTCTTTCTCTAAAAAAACATCGTAGGCTAATTTCTGACAGGGGAGTTTATCTGAGTTGCTTTCGATCAATGTCATTGAAACGTAATAGCAAACCACGTGCAGGTTCATCGCTTGTAACTGAAAATACATACCTTTCAGTTTATAACTAAATATTAGGACCGTCTTTGAGAAAGGCACCAAATTACCCCCAGTAACTGATCTTGCTAAGCGGGCAGCCATACCCGAATGTTACATAACAGAATGTTTATACGTTGGGCTGTAAGGACATTTCGTTGGAATGGCTCTAGCAGCTGAAATTGCAATTTCTTTTCAAAACTTTGAAAACAACAAACGTCAAAAAAAGTTAAAATGCGCTTGGATAAGTACCGGATATTTTTCTCGTGAGTATATTTTGATTAAAACATAAATAAGTAGTCGCTCATTAATAAGATGCCAGCAAAATGGATACCAGTTAAAAAATCTATGGCGGAAAATTCCCATTGATGCAGTGAGATATGCGCTATCAGTGCGATTTCTACTGGGACATGTTTGTGTTTGCGAACTGAACTAAACAAAGAATACAACTTTTCCCCGTCTTGCAGCCTTGGCAACTTTGGGGGAAATTGTGGCCTAATGTAGAGCCATCGTATAACAAAAGAAAAGGGAATCACTTGCGCCTTATGAACAGCCTGTTCCAAAATAACCTTGCAAATTACTGTTGTAAGCCCATCATGTAGTTTATTGACTTCGTTCGTGGTCGAAGCAGATGCCCGATCATTAAAACTGACCCACTGAGAAAAGCATGCGTAAGGACACAGACTGCTAAATTTGTACGTGCGAGTTCATATTTAGCTCATTTGACCTGAAACCCACTGGCCTTCTCACCTAAGATTACTTTTGAAAATTTCATTTTACATCCTTAAAATTCGCACTGACACCTCACCCTTCCGTTTACTTGCATTAAGCTTAGCAATAACTAATATACAAACAAACGTTTTGCAGTATACTGCTGTCTATCGCCATTATCCCAAAACTAGATGCTGATAGTCAAAGCCGCAACATATTCTAGCCCGAGAACTGTCACTCGAGGGTTTCCTTCAATGTGTTTGAACTATTTTAAAACCATTAAATGCTCTTAGGATGTTGTCAACAGGCGCGTCCAGAGCCTAGGTTTACCCAAGCGAAATATAACTGCACTGCTCCTCCCAGATTTCTTAACAAAAATTCTATCAAAATACTCTCTTTATGGGCGGGGGCATTGAGTGTGGACTAGAGTGGCGTCCTTCATTAGATACTGTGGCTATTGCATGGTTTCCCCTAAGTTGCACCAATAAACGCATTCGATACCCATTGTAAAGCAGATATCAACAAATGTCAACAGAAATTATAAGAGGTATCTGCTGCTGACGGGTAAATGACGCAGTGTGTCTCCGTGCTGGCAATAACCACGTGATTCGGAGTGCTTCCAGACACGAAAGAATGAGTGCGAGCATTCATCGGATGGCGTGGCATTGGACCTCTAAAGCACCGGGCAAACGAACGGCAATCCAGTTGCACGCAAGGACGCTTTTGCAGTTGGAGGTGGCCGCGCCATCGCCGCTACTTTTCCCCTTCCGCAATCGATGGAATCGATGCACCCACTGTTTTGAGGATGCACGCGATCGTCGGAGCCTAGGCGGTCATTGACCGGTGCTTCGTTGTGTCTGGTGACCTGTCGTGAAAGCTTCCCACGTGGTTGGGATAGCGTTCCCCGAGCTTGCATGCCGTGAGAGCAACGGGATTTTAATGGAGGCCTGCGCGCGAAACTGGCCCTGACCGTTAAACGATTGCGATTTCATGAGTACGCGGCAGCGGGACAGGAAGATCGATTTCTGTAGTTCAACATCTGTGTAAGTACAAAACAGAAACCAAATTGAAGGGCGGGGGGGTGTAATTATTGTTCGAGTTTAAGGCTAGAGAATTAAATTATACCCATAGACGTAATACAAAGTTTCAAAAGGAAAACTGAAACGATAATCATAAAAAAATTGGCAGTGTATTAGCTCGCTTTCCCGCAAATGTCGTCGAACGACGATAGCTTTCCGCAGCTCCGGCCAAGTAACTGCCTTTCCTCGCTCTCCCGCCAACATTTCCCGCTGTTCCCGTCTTGTCTGGGTCCTCTCACGATAAAGGCAGTAGAAATTTGCCCAACTTAATTCAATCATCACGCATTCGCACTGCTCGCGCGCTATCTGGTGATGCATTTTGTTACTGCTGCGCTTGTCGCTCCGGCCAAGAGCCCAACGCTCGAGTGCGAGCCTTTTTTTTTTGTATTTTGTTTTTAAAATACTGTTTTGAACGCGTGTATTTTCTTTTTCATTTTCGCCGCCCAAATTACCATCAAGAATTAATTAAAGAACACTGTCGTACTAGTTATGTGTCGTTGGTTTGCCTCAAATATTCCTAATGTTTTCTTTTTGCTGAACTATGTTAAAGGTTTGAAATGTGTTTGGAAATGTTTTTTTTTCTATATAATCGTCTCGTTCAAGAATTGTTTTAGCTTTAGACCGGGCGGCTGTATCGATGGACGGACGGACGGACGGACGGACGGACAGGACAGACGGACGACAGACAGACAGACAGACAGACAGACAGACAGACAGACAGACAGACAGACAGGACAGACAGACAGACAGACAGACAGACAGACAGACAGACAGACAGACAGACAGACAGACAGACAGACAGACGCACCAGAATTTCCACGTTGAAGCAGGCCAAGGAAGACTATGAACATTAAAATAAAAATTCAAGAGTAAGTAATGCGACCTACGTTGACCCGGCGCAAATATGAGAGGGAAATTGATTACTGGTGTCAGGTGACGAAGGGTGGTGGCGGCGGAGAGAAAGTGCGAGGGATAGAGACGCTCAGCTGCGCACCGCCTGTGACGTAATCATTTTCCCACAAGCAGGAATGTTTTGAAAAAATTCCAGTGGTTTTGCCGAACTAGCTTAAAGATAATTATCAAACACACGTCTAATTGTTGGAAATAGATATTCGCCAAAAAAGTAGAAAGCCACTTACTCGCCGTGGCTTTTCAATTGAAAGTAATGTGATTTACAGTGACGATATTTTTCGTAGTGGGCTAAATGACGCTCAAAAAGCGACGTTCAATAGTGGAATAAGCTCAAATTATCGACTTTGATAGCTGATCTCTAGGTTCGAAAGGAGGCAGCGGGGTATGTTATTTCCGTTATTCTGTCCTTCTCGTACTTGTCTCTCTCGTTTCTATTGAAAGAGTAGCTGGATTCGCCCCCGAAGAACACTCACACTGGGAAATTCGGAAGCTGCTAGCTGTAGTCCCGCTTTTGTCCGATTTAAGTGGGCACCGGAACGGCTAGGGTCCGCCCAGTTTCCTTTCGACTCTTTGCGTCTAAGGCTATCACCCCGGAGAACGTCATGAATAAAGTATAATGAGTTCATTCTTACGAAACGAAACAGCTTTTGTGTGCTAAGGGAAGTAGGCTAAATATTTTTAAAAATGAATTGGTTTTGCGAGTTTTGTTGAGTTTTTTTTTTCTCTTTGATATGTATGATCGGAGCGAATGTAAACTTTGTAGGCCTTATTCCACAAATTTGAAGCACGGTTGTAGGTGTACAAGACGCAGAATTTTTCGACACAGCACTGTAAAAAAAGGGGAAATAAAAGGAATAAAGATATGTCAGAAGAAGATAGCAAAAAGCTTGTGGAGAAGCTTTTATCGCGAAAGCATGCTTTTTTTGTGATTTTGTGTTTGTGACTTTTCAGTAGATGGCACAGTGTATGGCCAGTGTTGAGAGGGTGAGGGTATTTTTGGTCATTCAAGCCCTGTACAAACGTTTACGTTACGCTTTGTTAGCTATCTTTACCGATACCTTGCTGAGGCTTTCAGCAATCGCCGACGATTCGCCTCTTTCGCGTTGTACAAAAGGACATGTTCGGTTAGCGCGCGGCGTCTGCTGGCGCCTTCGTAGCTGCTCCGTGCCGCCATTTTCAAACTACAATTTTTGGCAACCACACCAATGAAACATTTTGGGCTGTCTGGGAGACTGGTCACGCCGTTGCGATAATGTGAAATTGCGCTACATTTGCGCATCATCAGGCCATCATGGATGCTGATGATGAAGATGATGCGTGAATATTGATTATGCTAAACATGATGTTAAAAATTGATGCAGCTGTTAATCAGGAAATGTGCAAGCGCTCAAGAAATGACGCATTTATGTGCTCCATCTGGGAAGGAAGATCGATATTTTTTTACGGCCACCAGTCCACTTTCTTTTTACATTCTTTTCAAGCAAACTGTTATTTAAAACCGGCAGGGAGCAGTTTCTATCGACTTAATTAAGTTAACAAGAAAATCTCTGCGGAACTGTCCGGCATTATGACCACCAAAATGTACGCCCTCATTTCGGCGAAGCTTTAATAGAATCCTGAATTTTAATCCTTCTTGTTGAGTTTTTAATAATAAATTGGCACCAATACGCGCAAAGCCATTTCCGAAGTGCTTACTTTGCATTAAGAAGTATCGGCTCTTGTCACTGCCACCTTTCCTTAATAAATCAATTTTTTAGTTTGGGGCCTGAAAGGGCAGTGCTGCTGCTGCCGCGTTTCCGAATACGAGCCAACCGGGGTGTTTGGTGCGCCTATTCATGGGTTCTGTTTATGTTAGCCACTTAAGTTGTCATGGTTATTATTGATATTGATATTATTACTATTATTATTAGTGGTAGTGGTAATGGCACAAGTAACAATAAAAAAGGATGACACGAATACCACTGGTTTTTAACGTGCGGTTAGTGACCAGTCTTATTTCAATTTTTAGCTCTTTTTGGAAAAAAAAAACTTCCGTACACAAAGCTACCTCCTCCACAGTAGATAACCTGAACGCGATCCCATAGCACAGAACTGTACGTGTGCTCTAGGCGCACAGTCGGAGCACACGACTTCCGTCTGGAGAAGACCCAGTCACTAATCGAGTAAATTCCCGTTTTCTCTTTAGCTGCCACGAAGATCCAGAGAAAACACATAAACGTAAAAGCGCAACGCTGATTGGTTTGCCCCTCCTACGTAGTGGTTTAGCACGGAAAAGGTGCCAATGTAATCGTTACGCGAGACAGCATTCCACTCTTTCCATTGCTAGGGACAGAAGTAACGTCGCGGATGTACGTTCAAAGTGCCCAATCACCAGGCGAGACGAAATGGTGGAAAGGCGGATGCGGATGCCTTCCTCTTTTCGTGGCGCCTTGGGGTAGCGGGTGCCTAATTTGAGCCTGGGCTCCGCCGGGCCCTCTTACGCGGGCGCGCCTGCTAATGGAATCTTCCACCTGGGACAGTCACCGACGAGGCTAAGATCAACATGCTGGGAGCGTCTCGGAGCTCCGAAATGCTGGAAGCGTCTCGAAGCGTCTTAGAGATGCCCATTGGAGCAAAGATGTGGGACAACCAGAGGATAACACGGGAGCAATTTGCACCACGCTCATTGCAGCGCGCTTAATGCGTCGACCTCCGTAGCAGGCTGCATAGCGGGCGGGCGTACCAAAGGGCCACACTCCGTGAAAACAAAAACGGCTATTCGCGCACACAGCCTGGCCTACGATTTTGTACCACCCTGTAGAACGTTTATGTTGTGATTATTAGCACCCGGGTATTCCAAGGTCGGCATTGACGCGGGCGAGTACGTACTTGAAATTGCGAGACAGGATATCCTGGCGGGATATCCAGGATATCATTGCGCCGGTTAACCATGTCTGGTAGTCATCCAAAATGCTGTTAACGTAAAATTACTCAAAGATGACGCACGGCCTTGTTTAATTTACTCTATTCATTATGCATCGCGTTCACCACTCAGTTGCTTTCCCCTTGGCAAGTTGCTAGACGTGAATACCCTGCAATGCTTTTCGAATCTCACACGCTTTCAAAACGTGGCAAGGTATGACAGTAATTTTATCCAAATCACAAGACACGGAGGAGAGGGGGTTGTATAGAGCCACTACAATAATTTTTTGTAGATTCTAGGGAAAGAATAGCAAAAGAGGTGTAAGACGCAGGACGGGTTTGGTTGAGTTAACAATTTTGGTCAAGAGTAACCCTAATGGGGTTGGTAGCTACATAAATGCAACTGGGGTTTATTGTCCTGAGCTACACCTAGGATCGGAGGCTCACCCCGGCGAAGGACATTCTATAAAAATACGGGCTGGTGCCCTTCGTATGTAACCCCTAAAATACGTGTAAAACTAGAACAGAAGAGCAGGAGTCATAAAAGCGCGGTGAGATGTTGAAGGATTTCGTAAGGATCATATATGTTAACGTTTGCGTTAAATGCACAGTAATGGAGGGGAAAAGGCGATTAGGTTTTTCCTCGGCTCTTTTTCTAGCCATGGCATTAAAAATGGAAGCGGCTCTAACAGGTTGGTCAAATCTACGGGAGGCCACTTCTGTTGATGCGGTTGCGTCATCGCTAGCAATGTTTTTTATTTATTTATTTCAGATACCCTCAAGTGCCAAGGCATTGTAGAGGGGAGTGGGCAAAACAATAGATAGTTAGTTAAAATGTCACAGCAAAGTAAAACAGCATTTTTTGGCTGTGAAATACAAAACAAAGCAAACCATCAAAATAACAACGTACTCTACGCATTTATACACAGAACTCTGACAAAATACACAGTAACCATAAAGGAACTCACCAACAAACAACGAATTACACATGTTAAAAAAAGAACATTCTATCCGCGTTTCACGTAATCACACTAGATTATCACATTGCATAAATGCAGACGACGTCTAGCGAAAAAAAGAATGATTCGAAATGGATACGATCTCTGATGGAAGGTGATTCCATTCTGTAGAAGTATTGGGTATGAATGAATTATAAAATGCATTCGTCCGACAAAATGTATATCCAACTTTGTTATGACGGTCCACGCGCAAAGAACGCTCATTTAATCATAGGTACGGGACTGGTTATTGTTGAACTTATTTCAATTCGGTTCGTTCCTTTCCTCTTCCCCATCACTTCTCTCTCCTTCCTTTTTCAAACCACAGCTCCACCCCTTTACCTTTTCGCCACTCTATCCTCATGGGTCATTTCAGCCGCATCTTTAAACGGCTATCAGTAAAGATGCCGGGTTTATTGCACAATTTGTCCACTAGTGCGAGCGCAGTAAAAGTAACAATAATGAGAAAGACCGTCATGTGAGATTTTGCCATGAATGGCCGAGCACTCATTGCGGCCATGCGCTAATTAGAGGAGACATATTTCGGTCTGCGAACTACGTATGTAGTTAGCAGACCGGAATATGCGACCAGCTTGTCTAATTCACTTTGCACCAGCCTGTGTGCAAAGTGGATATGCTGATAATGAGCGGAAGTGGCGTTTTATAAAGTGATGGTCACATATTCCCCATCATGTGATGAGGCCCCGCGTTCCCTTACGTCATTGTCTTACCCAAAATCCACCAAATTGGTGCAATACAGTAGCCGACCGATTTTTCGGACCTGGAAAGGAACGAAAAGTAGCCCGAAAAATCTGCGAGCCATTACCCCTATGAGACAAATGGCGGTTCCTCAGGAAAGTCCGGAATATCCAGCAAGTCCGAATTTTTGGAGTTTGGAAAAAACGGTCGGCTACTGTTATTCCCAGCCAAATGAAGTTCATGAATTCAAACTGCCCATCCATTTAACTTTAAGCACAAATCCAGCCCTCGCGTTCATCTTTCCCTGCTCGTAGTTCATTTTAAATAGTTTCTTCACTATCTGCTTCGTTAAAAATGCAACGTGTACGCCTAATAAAATTACAAGGTACTGCTTCCTAGGCACTCGAGCTTTGCTACATGCCAGAAGTTTTCTTTTCTCAGCAAAGTCAGTCTTTATGAGCCATCCCGTCAGTTTTAGTACCCTTAAAATGGTCTTGCATGCATGTGTTCACTTTGTTATGCCAGAAAAACTTTTGCAACAGGCGCTGACAGCGGCTTTAAAGGGGAAATGAATACAAAATAAGTTTAGTTGGTTAAAAGATTGCTTGGTCCCGGTAACAATGCTACCAATTTTATCGGAAACTTCGAACAAATAATTAAGACAATAAAGGAAACCTATCAAGCAGTTGTGACTCCCCCCCGCCACTTTCCGGCGATTTTTATGACGTCACAGAGCCTTGTTTATGCGATTGGCGGCCGCCCACTGAAGCCACCGCCAAGAAATATGACTGGGTGATTGTAGTGGGCCTTTTGTTGCATTTGATAGTGTCACTTGAATGCAAACATGCAGTCAAAATTCGTGATCGAACGTACGATTATACCCCCTCCTTCCCAAATTACGTGACTGTGGCACGAAATTTAGAAGTTCTTCAATATTTCTTGTGTTTTCTCTGTTAAAAACTCCCACCTCCCCTCGCGGGAACCCCTGTGTAGATGCGACGCATAGGCGGAGCGGCGAAGGGACTGCGTTTTATAGCGCGCATAACGTTGAGGGGACTGCGTAAGCCGGTCCCAGTCGATGACGACGTTGGCGTACTTGTAAAGCGGCGTGGACTCTAGGTGTTTGAGCCAAGCGTGGATGTTGCTTCGCCGGAGAACGGCACACCGGTTATATGCGCAGCGCGCCCGAAGGAGAGGACACCGCGGAAGAGCGAGTACTGCACATGCGCCGGCCCCAGCGCGTCTGCGACGGCTATGACGCAACGTGCCGTGGCTATGACGCAACACAATTTAACACAATCCACTTTGATCCAGTCCAATCCAATCCAAGCCAAGGCAAGCCAAGCCAAGCCAAGCCAAGCCAAGCCAATTCACTCCAATCCAATCCAAGCCAATCCAAGCCAATCCAATCGTATCCAATCCAATGCCCCTCGCGAGAGAGTGTTCGCTATCGGAGAGGAGAGGGGGTGAGCGGTGGAGAGCGCAGCTGGCGCGGCGAGGAGAATGGGGGAGGGGCGGACAACGCCGCCGACGACGACGACGACGCCGGAGGGCCATTAATTATCAGGATCAACATCAACAACATCGACAAGGCGAGTGAATCAGATGCTCTGCATCTAAAAAGCATCTTTCGTGGCTGGAATGGAGCAGGGTGAGTCACAAAAGGCTCATTCTTTCAAACTGAATAAATCTGCCATCTTCGCGACGCAGACGCAGAAATGGCGACGCAGAACGGGCGGCGCCAAAACGGCAAATCCAAAAAATCAGCACGCAGTTCATATAAACTTCAGTCGAGGCAAAGTTCAGGCGCATAATGTTCAGCCAGTCCCATATAAAGTTCTAGCAGAAGTAATGAAGCAATCCCCGATTACAGCTGATGTGATTTTATGAGCATTCCTTCGATTGTGGGTATAATGCGCTGTCGAGCTGCCCTCCTCCAACACTCCTCCGTCCTTATTCTCACCCCCCTCTTTCCGTAATACATTTACCCTCCTCGGAGTAAAAATCAGATCGACATCATACCGCTGAAATGCGACTAGAAAGAATAAAAGACGGTGAGAGGAAAGCTGGCAGAACAAAAGAAAAATATTTCATTAAGATGAGGCAAATAATTTGATAATTTTGTAAGCAATAGGCCTTACAAGAAACACAAAAAACAAGCCGAGAGAAGGCGCCTCTGTGCCACTAATGAGCCAATTTAGCAGGACACTCAATATCAGGCGAAAACTATGTAGGAACACGAGCCGAAACGTGTTCCATGCCGTCCTTTCGGTGTCGACTTATTCCCTAGCGATGGGGGCTCAAGTGCAACACCGGCCAGTCTTTTGGGAGCGCCCGTTCAGGAAATTGCTACCTTCAGGAGCCTTTTGCAGCCTTATTTTGTAACTCCACCTTTCTTCTTTCTTATCATTTTTTGTCGTGGAGGGATCATACAAATGACGAAACGATTGCCCAAGGGTCTCGGGGGATGTGCAGCCTCTGGATCTGATCGGCTCTGTGCGGCTGATCTTGCAGCGAGCTCCATCGCTGCTTATTGGCTAGGGTATAGACAGCTCGTGATCAAAGCTGGGCTATTTTCTTGTTTGGGTCAAGCCCCCAAAACGCCCAAAACTGCGTTGGGAAAAAATTTGTAAATGCTGCTCTTGGGAATATGTTGCGCGGGAGAGAAGTCCCGCGAGATCGTATCCTTTGCTTGTATCTTTCATACCGCCCAAAAAAGTCTATTTTCCGTTAGGTTACAGGCAGATGCGCGCGGATGTGTGAGCGCTGTAAGGCGTGTAAACAGGGAATATCGGGTGCATATGCGCTTGGAATTAATCATTCGTGAGACGGTTAATTGTCTGCTTTCCACGTGAGAGCATTGGACCCACACGGCTAGAGTGACAGAGAGAGCACACTTCTACTTCGAGCGAGCGCAGCTATGATTTCATTTTTTTTTCGATTGAAATACTTTATGTTCATTCTCTTCGTGCTGTCGCCAAATTGCCTGCCGGCTTCCGGTTACGACGCCGAGATCGCGCACGGTTTTTGACCCTCCGCGTCAAGTAATGCCTTTGCTTTGAAACTAAGATAACTAATAATAGCCAAGCGAAACTTTCACAGCGCTAGCGCGACCACTCTTATTCACAAACGCGAAGCGACTACAATTTTTTTCGAGTGTTCATGCCTCAAAGTTTATTGATTGATTGATTGTAGTGTTAACGCGCCAACGCAACGCAGGCGATGAGGCGCGCCGTAGTGGAGGGCTCCGGATTAATTTGGACCACCTGGGGATCTTTAACGTGCGCCGAAATCTCGTACACATGGGCGTTTTTGCTTTTCACCTCCATCAGAAAAGCGGCCGCCGCAGCCGGGGATCGAACCCGCGTCCTCGTGCTCAGCAGCACAACGCCTTAGCCACTGAGCCACCTCGGCGGGTCTTCCTGCCTCAAGGTAGAAACTTGTGAGAAAGGAAATAAGCATCTAGCTGGAGCCCCATTTGGGTGAACCACACAATTGCAGTCACTGGGCCCGGAGTACAATATGAGCCCAGCGTACGCAATTTAAGAGAAATAGTTCCTTGGAACCCGAACCCTCACAATAAACAGACCATTTCCGGAGACACTCTGTTTGCCGAAAGTCGAAGTAGAAGGCGCCTGTTTGTTTGGATGAATCTTTCGCGATTTGCGTGGCCGACACGAAAAGATCAAACTCAGGGACGAAACCAACGCGGTTCACTTCTTTACCGCCCTTCCTTAGTGTATACTTTTAATCGGTGAGCTCTATTTTTGGCAGTGAACGAGACGCGTTCTTCGAATATATGCAATCCGAGACTCCAATACCAGAGATTCCTTGCGAGCAAGAACAGATCCTCTCCAGCAATTCATGCTATTACTCTAATTGCCGGGGATACTTTTTCTTGTACATATTATTCAAAAGGCAATATGGACAGGCAAGTGACCGTACTAAAATTCCCTCTTAATGCAAAAAAAAAAGAACAGAAGAAGAAACAATTACACAGGATAAAACAAGAACCTCACCAAGCTATTTGTGCCACAAAGTCGAAGAATTTACCGGGGAAAACTGAACTGCTAGCAGTTTCAGCGCGGAAGATCTGCATGGTCTATTTCGTGGCTTCGTATTTATTGAACACCCCTTTGACGTGGGCATCTTCGTAATGCTATCACATTCTCGAGCTTGCCTATCTAATCAAGCCCAGCCGCTTTGCGATATCGCTATGGAGAAGGCACCAATATTCTGTATCAAGACAGAATATTTCGGCCGGTGGTCTCTGGAGCGTGCAGTTACCTCTATACTTAGGCAAATGCAACCAAGTTCCCTCGTCTAACCCAGACTCTATATTCAGGAGCCCTACGAAAAGGTGGCTACTTACTCCGCGCTCATCCACAGAATTGCCTGCTCGTACGCTACGTCCCACATGCTGTACGCGAACACTACGGGGCTACAGCTAGCATCGTATCAAGGCAACGGCAGCGGCAGCAGAACCAACACCAGCGGCGTAAAAGGGGAGCAGTAGAGGGTACAGTGAAGAGCCCCGAACGTCCGCTGGAGCGACGGAGTGTCCACGTAAATACTGGAGTGAAAATGTTTATCCGGGCACGTAGACATAGGTGGTTGTCCAGAAAACAAACGTACACTGCTTGCGAGCACGATGGCTACGTCAACAGTATTGACGAAATATTTAAAAAGACGATTGTAAGCAACATACCGGGAGTTGTGCATTCGAGAGTATGCTGCATTCGCATGATATTTTCAACTCGGGAAGCTAAACCTTATATTGTCGCGTTTTTTTTTTTCGTTTGCGCAAGCGAAACCACTCCCAGACCTGCAGATAATTTGTACTCCAGGTCAGGAATCTCTCGGGGGTAACGAGTCGATACACGCCGCTGCCGGCGCTCATTCACACCGGGCCGCTTCCCACGAGGGCCACGAACCCCACTCTGAAGCAACAGTTACGCCCACCCCACTGCAAACATACGCCGACATACTCGCCCACTATACGAACGAGCGTCGCAAATACCCATTCCCCCACCCGAACATCGCTCGTGATGAAGCTAATACGTTCCGGCGACTACAGACTAACACCCACCCACATAACAAACACCATTCGACATGCCATGTATCCCACCCTATACCCTGCCACATGCAAATCCTGCCCACCAACCAGGCACCCTGTACCACATGGTATGGGAGTGCCAGCAGTCCCCAACCCTCACCCCTAACCCCAACCTTACCTATGAGCAGAGGGTGGAGCTGCTGACCAGCCCCGACCTCTCACACCAGCAACGATTGGTGGAGAGGGCACGGATTGCCAACATAGTCCTAGGCATTCCGGACTAAGGAAGCCTCCTCCCGGGCGGGTGCCCTAACGTCAGCACCTCGACTCCAATAAAGTTTATTCATCATCACCATCGTTCGCGCAGTTACCTCGCCTCCTCTTTGCTTTTCATTGATTCCATAAAAATTCCCTAGACGTTCACTTTAATTAAGCAGCGCAATGAATGCTACGCTCGCTTTCGTGCTCGGGCTTTGCCTCACATGCGCCCAAGATTTTCTCTGCTGTAAATATTGTTGACATGTATTAACCGTGCCACCAGCAGTCGCCACTCGAAAATTCCATTGCCTATAGTATATATACCTCATTATTCTAAAAACTGTTCTAGCAGGATATCTTTTTGCAGCTGAACGGTATTTCTGAGTTCAAGTCGGCTTCGGAAAAGGACACCTAGAAAGGAACGTCAAAAGTTGAAACAGTACACCCCCCTCCCCATCCTCCCCAAAAAGGCGACGTCAAACGTGCCATCGGTGTTTGTCAAGATGTGCTTCACCCATAAAATAAACAGTTTGATTTTGCACTTCGCGCAATACCTATTACTAAGAATAAAGTAAAGGCAAGGGCAAGTTACTGGCTTGTTCTTAATTACCCGGCACCTAGCCCTGACATTTCTTTTTTGTTTTTGTTTTCACGTGCACAAGCACTTGGAATTCATCAGAAGTCTTAAGCAGTTGACTCACAGCAGTCCCCACTGCGAAGTGTTGCTGCAATGCAGATGTACTGTCAGAAAAGTGCAGTGAGCACCCGTGCTTGACTAAGGTTAAGATATTAAGGTTGAAGTAAAGCGGACTCGCTAAGTTGCTGGAGAAACACGACATCTTACGTGTATTTCCGGAGTGTTGTGCCGGTTCTTCACTTGAAAAGCAATATCCCCAGATCTCCCTGTGATTCTGCTTATCCCGCCGCCTTCGAAACACGCTCAGTATTTTCGTAAATATATCCATTTCCAGTTTCACGTATAAACTGTTGCATGTGGGACCCTTTAAAAGAAGCTCGCTCTGCCTGATCAAATTATTTCCCCTTTCCTACGCACACTTGCCAATTCTCCTGGCGTTGAATGTGCGATTTTTAGTTGGATTCAATCACAGGCGGAGCATCCAATGCAAATTCTGTAAACCGTTATTAGGGGGCAACGCAAAAAACAGCAAGGAAGAACCTGTGTAACTTTTCACCTGCAAGAAGTGAACCGGAGAGCAGTTTCCGCGGGTGAGCTTGTACAGATTTCACTCTTCTTATCAGCGCAGAGGGAAAGAGATATCGTCTTGAGGTGTTTTTTTTTTCATCCGATATCTTCACTCCTTTTAGACAACGCCAACAGAAAACTTTTTTTTTTTTTGGTGTCGTGTCCATAAAAAAGGAAGAGCTCATAGGTGCGCTCGGAATTGTCAATATTACTAATACCCGCTTTTCCAATAACTCCATATAGTTTCGCGTAATGAACTCAGACTGACGCATTTCAAAGAGCGCCGCCAGTATGTGGCTTTCCAGAGTGAAGTCTAAAGTCAAGGAGCGGTGAAGACAGATCTTAAAGCACCGTCGCTTCGTTAAAATGTAAAGCTTTCCGCCAGTGGACAAGGTTTTATGCTGTATATTTTTTAAGTTATGGGCGTCTGTAGATTTTATTAGGATTGAAGACGAACAAATTTAGGGTGGCCTGTGATGTGAATGAACCGAGTAAAACCAACTCGCATTTTTAATTAAAGAAATGAAAGTAAACATACATGTGTACTTGACGTATTTCTGAACAAAATAAAAAATACGGAATTCTTTTTTTTTACTTTACCGAATCCTACCGGTGGAGAGAGACGAAAGAGGCACAATAACAGTCCCCTAATTAGCAATAATTAAGGACATATACCTTCATGACACGAATTGTGAGCTTTGTACGAGCAGCCATTCCGCTGTGGTATGGCGAAGGTACGTGGAAAACACAAGGAAGGATAGTTTATTTTTTCTGGAGAATATTGCCTTACTGAGCCACATTGTCTGCATAGGGCACAACTTTTATGACACTCATATCACCAAGATATTGGTTAGTTAACACCTAATATTTTATCGATACGGCGATGAATACGCCAGAAAGCTTGTCAGTGACTTGTAATTTTATTTCTGCAGTTTTTTCTTATTATACAAAACTCTACAATCCTTATGTTTTCCTTCAGCTATGAGCCCTCATGAATAAGGCGCGCAAGTTATCCCGGAACCACACCACTGTCGACTATCACTAATCCAACATTGTCTAATTCGGCTTTTAGCTTACTTAACCCTCACTGAACAGTAGCGGCAGGCAATCATATTTTGCTAATGAAGAAACATCCGTTTTTTGAACGCGGGAACACAGGTGTAACCAGCATGTCGAGCGCATTCCCCTGTCTACGCTCCGCATTGAAAACCTACATCTTGAGACCGGAGTGATTTTAAAAGTGCCCACCAAGGCTTAGGTCCTCATAGGTTTTATGTGCTGTTGGCGGACGCTGTTCGCACCCACTCCAGCGGTATGAGTCACGTGTAAATGCCGAAAAAAAAATATCTGAAGAAATTCAGAGAATTGTGTACCAGAGAATTGTGGACCAGCATTCGTGTGCCGTTCATATTGAGTGAGTTTTTTACAGCCATTTTTTTTTTGTTTTTCTAAATCCTGTCTGACCAATTATCTCCATTTCCGCTCTTACAACGATTACAGGGGAACTTCCCCGAAATCAACATTATTGTGGAAATGCAAGGCGTTGTATGGTCCATCATGCTCCGTTATTTTTCTATATTTATCTCTTTTTTTAATTTTCAGAATTGCGTTAGGCCAATTATTTCCATTTACGCTATTATAACGATCACACGTGGAACTTGCCTTTATGAACGAAAAGGAATCTCTCACAACTGACTAGGGCGTCCCCAACGGGGAGTTTACTATTGGTTGACTTCGCAGGGTGACGAAATTTGTAAAATAACACTAAAAAACTAGAGGGGCATCTTCATATTTTCTGAAGTGGCTAACAGCCTTGTAAGCTTATATCGAAAGGGAATATCAGAACTGAACTTGCGGAAAATGAAGGCACATCACCGGAAATATATATGAGATTAACACCAATCAAATATCTGAAACATTCCAACTGTTATCAGTACTTTTACGGTATAACGTTTTTTTACATTCTAAATATTAATTGTTGTCTTGTATGTTATACGCTTATATACCCGTAGTTAAAAGGTATTGTATTAACGTATTTACGTACTTTACGTTCATACGAACAGCTGCGAACACGAGTGCATGCTGCATGAATGTTTTTGCCAACCTATCTCGGGCACTGACGTCGCAAAATATGACAACCGCCACATGACAACCGCAAACATAGGTGCGCCGGGACGAAATGGCGCTGAGCCACGGGTTATATTGCGAAGGGTTGCCGTCGCGTGACGTATATTGCAACGAAACCTTGCACTGTTCGCTGCCGACTCGTCTGGAAGAACTTGTGTACCGTAAACTAAAGCCAGCAGAAATCGTACGGGCCAACGCAAACGCACCCTATGTGCTTCTCTTGAACTGTGAACTGTGAACTTCACTTGTAACCAAAGTTAGGGCAACCGTTTGGCGCCACAAGAGGCAGCGAAACAAGATCACTATACAGTAGAGAGGAAGTTCGAATAGCCAGGGTAAAAATTGCCGAATATTTGTGCGCGGAAACCAGAAGAATGTTCCCAGCATTCGTTGTCATGGCAACCCATAATTTTTACCCTCATTACTTCGGGATATACAAAACACACGTGCCTGCTGCCCGTAGACGTACACTGAGTGTAAAGAAAACAGGGTATGCCTCATAAATAACAAATTTTTTTCAGTTGCTACTCACTTTGCGAATGTTCGCAGGTGAACGCGGGAATTCTCGGGCAATACCTCGGGATTCGTACCCGCCATCTACAGGTTTGTCTTCGGACCCTCAGCGCGTTGAAAAACAGTGGCACTGAGAAAACAAACCCTGTCTCGAGAGCCTACATAGGCCGGCAATGCGGAATGAGCTCAGGAAAAATATTAACTTTAACGCTGGGCTTGCAATTGCTTTCGCGGAAGCAGCGAATCCTAGTGTTTGTGTAGCCGGTTTGATCGAAAGACAGCCCCTGGATACGCGGAACGAATTATAATTCTGGCTTAGCGGTCCTCGTTTCTCCACCACCTTCTCATTTGTTACCCTACAACGGATTCACTTGTTTGTTTGCTGATGCCATGGTTTGGCGGTGAAAGGATGTGTGTTAGACTCCCGATTCGTAGGACCCGAGATTGAATCTGTACTTCCGTTCTGCTTGCTCTGTCAGCATTTTTCAGACCATACTTAGATCCTGCCGACACCAGACGTCGGATTTTTTCCTAAAGGGGCATTTGTTGCTGTCAAATTAATACGAAATAAAATGAATCAACTTCGTTATGGCACGAGTGTCGGTGCACGACGAGTGTTTCTGCGTTTACTTAGGTGAGATTAAGTTTCTGGCGTTCAGCGGAAGGGCGGAAAACATGGCTTGAAGTACCAGCTACTCATGAACTTTTCAGGGCTGAAAAGAAACAAGGAATGCCAGCAACCACGCACTCAAGTTTAGCCTTTGTGTTTTGTCTTTCCATACGCTCTCCTGTACAAATAGCGGTGAATAGGCTGAAGTTTAGCCTGCACCAACTATCCCAACTTTAATTTTTAAACATATGAAACAAACGTGGCTCAGGAACTACCCTGCCCAACACGTCATTTTCTGCCCATCCAAACTCCTGTCCACTCGTCCGTGGTGCTTTCATCTCTCATGAAAATGGTTGTCGGAGTAAGCGGAGATGCTGTATTTCGTCGTGACGGGCGTGTTATTCCTCTTTAAAGTAGCCCACACGACTGCGACATTCTTTCTTTTCACTTGGCAAATGAATGTAAATAATCTCAGAAAAATGTCTTCCGGCAAGTTCTAATGAAGTTATAAGATGCTCAGAATGATTCCTCGAAGGACAAAATTTTGATTCCAACTTGCACAGTTTGACTCGAGCCAGAGAGACGAGTGACACCCTAGTCAAGTGTGAAAATTCTATCAGCACTAAGCCAATGGGCAATGACATCTTCAGTGGCAGCAAAATAGTTCATGTCAAAAATAAATGGTAAAACTTAGCGCGGAAGCAATTGAAGGGATTGTGGTAGCTGTAAGTGGCAACCGAAGTATTCGATGGGTATTCGGTTGATGTTCCCAAAAATTTAGTGTGGACGAAAGTATCAAAACAGCTACCTGAAACTGTCAGGAAAAACGTTCCTTCATAAGTGCCAGTAAAAAAGAAGCAATCAAACAAACATACATACTAATCTAGTTTTGACCATTTACTAACACAGCGGTTGTCCTCTTGTTTTTTCTCATACTGAAAGACCTTTGAAAGCAGCATCGCGACCAGGCCATTAGTAACAAAGATTACTGACCTCTTGCTGCGTTCTGCAATGCCAAGGTTAGCTCGGTGATAAAGCCTTTTAATAAAATTTTCGTGCAAACAATACATACCCAGATACTAACTTTGCTCATCCCGTTAATAGTTATTCGACTCGGCCGGAGAAAGCAGCGTTGTCTCTATTGCTTCGTTTCCATGTTCGGTTAAAGAACGCGGAGAGCCTGCTGCCACTAAGGGATGAGCGGGGCGCTCAAACGAAGACGGGTAACGGCGAAGCCCATCAGTCAACGCCCGTCCAGCACGCTTCACGAGCACACGCCTGCACTGGACAGAATCTGTGCGGCCTCCTATTCATGCCGAGGGAAAATATCATCAGTTTGTGATTGTTCCTTTACGGCTCTGGCAAGATCATGTATAGTTTCCATAAGCTAGGCGGTAGTCGATAGTTAGCATTCTAAAGCCATGTCCTTCGGATTAGGCAGGCTAGTTGCTTCAAATATTCTCATAGGCTAATGTCGGCTCGTCCGCACCGTCCAGACGACAGTGGAATGATACTACTTGCGTGCGTCTAATAAATTCAGTGTCCGTGGACTGCGCCTGTTGAATGCGTAAAACCAAAATTATTGTGTCGATGCGTGTTTGCGCTTCCAAATTCCTCGTTTACTTGGCTCAGTTTGGTATTTGTTTTATGAAGTTTTTCAAGAAAACGGAAGCCACCTAGGGCAAAACTCTCACAAAACGCGTCCATAAGCCTGTTTCTGTCTCTCTAACTCCTTTTAATATTTTTTTTTCAGTGTCCGAGTTGAACCGGATAAACAGTATTCAAGGTTCATCAATAGCTCGAGCGTGGCTTTTCATGCTAAAAAGGCCACATCCAATGAATATTTTTTTGTTTCTCTCTGCTTCTTATTATATGAACAACTAGTTGCTAAAACCAGTGTAGTCGTCAGTTATAAATGCATTTATGTGATTCGTTAGATAACAACCTTTTTGTCGTGCGTTGCGTGTTTTAACCAAAATCATTCCTTGAAATTTCGTTTCCTTTTTGTAATAAACAACAGCATCCACACCTGCGTTAAATGTTATGCTGAAGGAATGAGCTTTTCAATTAGAGGGTCATACATAGACGTTCTTTTACTTTTTACAGATTCTCGTTTTGTATAGCTTCTACAAGTGATCAAAAGTTTTCGAAAGGTTACCCAAAACACTTCTACATTCGTGAAAATGATGAACAACAAAATACTGCTGATATACGGACGAAGGGCTCAAAGTACAAGAATAACATATTTGAAAATTGTTGGCATCACCAAGGGAAATGCCACCCTCTCGTGAAGCCACTATTAAATCCAAAGGTTGGTCAGGGTTGCGTCCAATCACCCCGTCATCTCCTATTGTGTCCAGCGTGAACTTTGTCATTAAAATCGCGAGAATTCGGCATTTTGGGAAAAGGATTGGGATGCGGAGCTCTACGTCCGAACCTGAGTGGAAGCGTAGTTTTCGGAGTGAGGAAATGAGTCTAAGCAGTTTGACCGGGCGACGTGAGAAAAGGAGCGCACCAGAGAGCCTGAAAAGAGGGTTGTTAAGGGAAGCTGGAGGGAAAAAGGAAGGCTGTTCTTGACCGCAGAAGATGCAGGAGCGTAGGTTGGTAAGGGCGAGTGTGGAAGAGGCCCCATCGATCGGTTCTCCCCTGCATCCAACTCTCTGGGGATGTCTTGGGTTGGCCCCGCACTCTTGAGGTGCGGAAGCAGAGACGCTTATTCCCGGCACCCCTGAAGGGTTGAGAACACTTATGCAAAGCAGATGCAACTGTTAATTTTATTCATTTTAGTGCGGGCTGCTCAGCTCCCAAGTCGAGGCTTACTAACGCCTGGTGTGCGGGCTAGAGCACCGGGTTCGTTCCCCCCGGGATTTCTGAACCAAGAGAAGGCCTCTAACTTTTACTTTATTTCATTTGCTTGATTTTTTATGTTTTATCGGCTCCAGTAGATGTTGCTACTCCTACAACAGCAATCTCAGAACCTTCCACCGTGCATGCTTCATATTCGAACAAGATGTCATGCTAGAGCAATGAACGAACCCCTCAAGCAGCGAAGTTCGAAAAACCGAACTTTTATGAACAGCGACGCTGGTGGTGCTTTTGTTCGTCAAATTAACAAGAATAAGGCGCGTAACTCAATTTATGTTCGAGCAGCTGAAAAAAAATTCGCTTAAAATCAAAGTCCTGTGCCCTTCAGAAAGCTGTACTTTAAGCTAAAACCGAAAAAAAGTTGAGCTCGCACCATTATTTTCGCTTTGATAAACAACGTCGGTTAATCTTCCTTTCTCATAAATAACGTTGCTCCACGAATATTTTGTAATGTCACAGCCGGTACGATGGATAATTCAGCCATGGTGGTTGTTTTTATTTTAAGGGTGAGTAAAAATAACGCTGCACGGTGTTTCACGTACGTTAAATATTACAAGGTTGTCTTTAATGAGGCCGAAGCTTTATGCTGCTGCGCGGCCAATGGTGAGTTCGGAGCAAAAGAGAGACCCCAATATGATATGAAATGCAAATTAAGTTGTCTTTTGCTTCACGAAGGGTAAATTTTCATAAGCCTGAAATCGTTTTTCTTCGAGTGCACAAAATTCCGGAGGGAAAGGTGAAAGTTGGAGCGAGTTGGCAAGTCAGCGACAAAGAGTAGCCCTTTTTTCAGACAGGAAGCTTGCTTTTAAAGCTTGCAGTAATAAAAAGATCCGAAATTATATCTTCCTTATACTTGATGACGGTCTAATGCGTTCTTTTTCTCATTCAAACGAGCGTATAAGCACACCGTGTATTCATATTGCAACAAAAATTAACAAAGGTTGCACGAGAAAATTTAGGACAGCACTAAAGGAGCACGCGTCAAACTCGCGAATCTTAGCAGTGACGTAAAGAAAACCCTGTTCCCTCTACTGCGTTTAGCTTCTCTCGCAATCAATGAGACCAATATAATAAATACTATTTGGAGAACTTCTACGAAGAAGTTGTAGCGAAAGCAGCGAAGTGATTGTGAAAATATTCGGCCGTTTCAGACTACCTCCAGCCCCAGTTAAGTCTAGGCGAGCGCGCAGAAGGGGCGTATTTTGTGTTGTTTGATTGTTGTAGAACCTTGTTTTGATTATTTTCTCTTTGAAGGGTTATGTTGTGGACGGTGAGTTATGTCACGGGATCGGTTCAACCTTTCCTCGTTAATCTGTGCAGTTGCATTTGCTCTCTCCGCAGCATAGCAGGGCCTGCTGTGTAGCATCGTTTAAGGCAAACTTAGGCTGTACATCGTCCCTTAAGTTTCTAAAACAGCCTTCCTTGTAAAACAATTTTCATCAGTCATTTTAAGTCAAAACCGAACATTCCTAGATTCTTGGATATCTGTGAATAGTGGCTGTAAAATGTTTTTTTTTTTTAAGAGTATATAATGAACTCATGGGGAATCTCTTCCTTCCGGAAACATTCGTCCTATTTTCTTTTTAGCGCCCATCAATATCAGGTTCCTCACGAGACAGCGTACCGTTTAACCATTGGGCCAATTTTATCTTCCCTTCTTCGTGCTTTTTCTTTCTTTCTTTCTTTTTTTACTGAGTCCTCATTTCAGCCCACAGCGCTGGTGTAAGGCAGCTTGATGTCGCCCATCTGTGGCCCGGCAAGGCTAGTGCATCATTTGCTACTCTTTCCGCTCCATTTTCGTACATTCGCTTTTCTTCCTTTCCAGGCATTCCTCTTGCATTCCAAACTCCTTCATCACTGCAGCGGAAATCTCATCTCTCGTTGGCCGTCCGTTCCCTGCGCACCGATACTCATCTCCAATAGTTTACTTCGGAAGCACCGTTTCATCCAGCAAATTTGCCGTTCACGTAGGAACACCGCCTCATACCTCTCTTGGACGCAGCTCAACTGGGCTTGCAGTTGATTTCGCCAATACCACAGCTCTTTCGGCAATTGCTGGGGCTCTCTTGTCCAGCCTCACCGACTGCCGTCCTCAAGGACGGTTACTCGGTCCAAGAGCCCAGTCGGCTACTCAGCTTCTCTGCATTTCCGTGTTGTGCTCCCGTCAGCAAATTCTTCCTGAGTTCGGAAGATTGATTTCCTTGGCGAAATAAATCGCCAGAGGGAAATAATGTCTCTGAGGGGAGGCGAAATGGATTGCAGTGGATGATTCCCTTCCGGGGGGTGCTGTATTTTCTCCCGAGGTACTGGGTTTCCCACGTTCAAGGGGAATGTGTCCTTGTTTGATCTTGGCTCAAGGTCATTTCACTCATATATCTATATCAAACAATGAATGTAACCAGTCATGCGAACAGCCCAAGGGGTTCAAACTTAATCAGAAAGATACATAAAATGGAACACGTGGTTTTCCATCGTTGTCACGATCGAAGAAGTAATGTGTCTGGCACTATATCTTCGACAGCAAGGGAAAGTGAAGTTGCTTTACAAAGTTTCCTATGTGGCTATCGTTCAGCGACACCTCCCATGCAATCTGGGGTTATAGCATTGCCATGTATTATTGTGCGGGTTTTCCAATGCTGCTAATTTAATGCCGAAATAGTCCCTGCAACTAATTATCATCGCATACTGACATCACTATGCTAACGTAATATCATTATATTAGGGTGAAGTACCCATTACCGCTATAACGCCATTCGAGTCATGGCTATAAACTACAAAATATTAAAGGGATTCTGCAGCTCTTCCGATAAACGCTTTCACTCTTTGCTTCGCTTCTGGAAGCAAAGTTATCGCTTGGGCGGAGCGGCAGTGCATGAATTGCTCGTCGCAGCAGGTACGCCTACCGTTCCGGCCATGCTTTTGTGGCTTTCATTTTAAAAGTGGCTATCGAATGCGTTCATTGCTGCAACTGAAAGAAAGCCGGTCTATAGCAGCTACACCTGTGTAATGACGTAATTCCAGCGATCAAAGAATGTCAAGACCGGGAAAGAGAGAAAACTCTTCAGAGCAAGTTTCTAATTTATTTATGAGCATAGAGCAGTAATTTTTGACTGAGGAACTTTGCGACATCCTAATCTAAGCACTGGGTGGGTTGGTTGACTACGTTCTTCAAGCATTTAGGATTTCTAAAAAAATTGAAAAAAGTGTTGCAGCGTCCCTTGAACGTAATCTCGCAAAAAACAATGGATCGATAGTGCAGTTCTAAAACGACAGCTTGACGTGGAGGATACAGTAGGCACGGTAGCACAGCATTGTCAGCACTCATTCGTAGCTATTATAGCTCCTCTATGCAATGGGCACAAGTTTTCTGTACGAGTTGGCAGCACAGAAACCGTTTTTGCGACAAGTGTGTGACTACGTATGTGTGCGCGCTTACTTCCCTCCAACTTTTGATCGGGCGACCCCAGCAATCAGCAGAGGTTCTATCTTATGCGGGATTACAATTTCCAGCGCCTCCCTATATGTCCTTTTCTCTTTTCTTTACTCTTCAAAGTCCATTGCATTTTTTACTATTGTTGTTAACGTCTTACGGTGGAGTTGCCACTGATGCAATTTATGGGGCATGCTAGAACTGATTGATGCAAATATTTAAAAGTGGCCAATTAGGACTGCGCTGAAAAGTTTAAAAATCGACACCACAATCCTGATTAAAAGCCGAGCCCAATTCTTAACTCTTGTTTTATTTTGTTTCCTAGTCCTTCCCCACTTTGTCTTTGCAGCGCGTGATCCTGACCGCGTTCTTTGTCGCTCACTGGCCATTCGGTCCTGCGGACACAAAGCGAGGATAGAACTTCCCTTTGTGCCGACGGTAATGCGGACGTCAATACATAAGCCGCACAGTACCTCAACCGCTGTCAGGGTTTAGCGTGACGTCACTCACCAGGTAATGCCCGCTTGTGAAAGTCGGATAAAAGAGGAGGCAGGCTTACCTGCAAGAGAAGAAAGCGTCATGTTAGACACACAGGCATGTGAATCAGGTAGTACGGAGTTTTTGCCATAGTAAACGACAGGAGATAGGCGTTCGTTTAAAAACTGCTGCCGTTTTTTTTCTACATGTATACATTCTTTCACACTTCAAATAATTTTTCCTCACAATTTGCCAGCCTTTCGGCTCAAAAAGTCAATGCTACCTTGACCTAGGCTTCTCCACCCTGATGCGAAGTTTTTTATTTAATATTTTACTGCACGTAACAAAGCAATAAACGGAAAGAGTGGATGACAGGCCTCTGAGATGGTTAATTTCTGGCGAAAATCGCTACTTCGTGGCTGGCTTCGATCCGATTATAACAGCAAAGATGAAAGAGTAGGCTACCTTTTTTCAAATGTATCTACGTTTCTTTATTTCATATTTTTCTCTTCGCGCTTGACTCGAGTTCAATATTTCTAGTACCACCTTGCTCCGCTTCAAGCCTGAAGTTTTTGGGAGAAAGCAAAAGGAGCGAGTCCTACTTACAGATTTAGATGCTTACTCTTGTACCTGGATCGCTTACCTTTGCAAACTACTTTTGCGCAATTTAGAGTCTGTACGTGCGGGAATTTGTGCATTTAAATTCATGCCTGCATTCGCTAGGGAAACTATACGATAATAATTAGTCAGGCACTCAGTTCCATTCCATTCTATTTCATTCTATCACCACGTTCCCTTGGTAATAAAATGGAGTAATGTTCTAGGAAAAGTCGAATATGCTTATGAATAAGATGCTCAAGAATTTTACGACACGCACAAGTTAAAGCTATAGGACGACTGTGCGAAATAAGCTGCTTATCCCCATTTCTAAAAAGCGGTGATATCTTAGAACTTTTCAAGTCATCAGGTAAGGTTTCCGTAGAAAAGGATATACCGTAAATAATTAACAAACATTTTGGTCACCAATCAACGTATCGTTTAAGTAATGCACCAGATATTTTACTGGTCCATTTGACTTTTTCTTATCTGAATTGATCAAGAGGTTAAATCTTCATTTTGAAACAATGTCGTGAACATACCAAAGTAAGGGTATGCTATCAATATGTTCTGAAAAAAAAAAAAAGCAGAATCAAAGTGCGCGTTGAAGGCATCACAAATCTTAGCCGCATCAATGAAAAATTAATTGATTGTGGGGTTTAACGTGCCGACGCTTCACAGGTGATGAGGCGCGCCGTAAGGGGGGGGGGGGGGGGGGGGGGGGGGGGGGGGGCTCCGGATTAATTGTGGCTACCTGGGGATCTTTAACGCGCGCCGACATCTCGAACACACGGGCGTTTTTTGCTTTTCGCCTCCATCAGAAAAGCGGCCACCTCGGCCGGGAATCGAACCCGCGTTTCCGTGCTCAGCAGCACAACGCCTTAGCCACAGAGCCACCGCGGCGGTTGCAGAGAGGTACCTCTCCTCGTACCGCTGGTTTGTCGCCACTCCGCACCACTTCTGCGAGGAAGTCGACTTCCGGGTCCTCGGTGCATTTCGTCATTTCCTTGCGGAAGTCGACAAAGCTAGTGACTGCAGAAACCCACGAATTATTATTATTGCGTACGTTAAACATATTAGAACTTGAGGTCTTCGGTGTGACGGTCCTCCTGGTGCATCCTTTACCATTCTGCCTAAGCAGACGTTATAGAAGTTGAAACGTTCTTGCTTAATCTTTTTTTAAGTTGACAAGAGAGCATTGCCACATCAGCAATACGTTTTTGAGTACGGTTTCTTTTTTCATTTGCTTTCTAAGGTGGTTTAGATTTTTTGATGTAAACGCTAACACGTGTTTTTCAAGGATTCGAAGAGCTGGTTTGTTGATACTTGACGTGATGTGTAACAAATAGCTGAATGCAGGCCTGAACTGTATTCTGAAATTTCAGCCACAGTGAATTAACGTTATGCACTTCCGTGGCCATACTACTGCAAAGTTCGTCGTAGCCTATTTGCAATCTGTCTAATATAGATATATCATCAACAGCAAAAGAAATCAGGGAAATGAGATAAGTTAATCCCGGGTTTCTTCAGTAATGAAGGAAATTCCATTGAAACGCCTTTGTGGTCCGAAATTCCCTCAACTATTTCAGATTTAAGTTCACCAGGAATATTTGAACAAACAAAGACAAGGTCAAGCACAGATTTACTGGTTCTGTAAACCCGTGTGTAGTATTTAACTAACTCAGTTAGCCGAAATTAAAATGCAATATCAATTAATATTACATTATTACTTGCGTCGCTTTTGTCAGCCTAAAGAGTGTTCCAGTTAATGCCAGGGAGATAAAAATTACCACACAGAATAAATTTGGTGTTATCAGTTGTATTGCAATCGATGTAATTTCTAAGGTGCTCTAGTATTTCCAAATAACTCCCGGGCAGTCTGTACATAACATCAACGATGACATATTAGCCCTCGCAAAACAGATTATAAAAATAAAAGAAGCCTACACTAACGAGTAAGACTTGAAGGCAGCGGAGCTGTAGCAACCTTCACGGTCTTCACGACGGTTTAAGTCCACGATTCCAGAAGATTTGCTTCTTCGCTGCCGCAATGACCTTTACTTCATCATTGTTGCCATAAGTGTGACCTTCCTTCATTTTTTTGGCAGTGATAATCACTGGCCATCTCCTTGAAGGGGCGGATGCTATGATGTGTCTTTCTCGTGCCGAGCAAGTGTTGCCACAATTACGGTGAACTGTCGAATCTTTCTCGTTCCGAGAAAGTATTTCCACGATTACGGCGAATGCTCGAGTTTTTTTTTTTTTTTTTTTGTATGTGCCAATCTTGGCCGACCTCCCTAAGTGGTATGCTTGGCTTGAAAAATGTGCGCTGGGGACGGTGGGAGGTCGCCGCGAGGCATGCACAGGTGAGTTCTCGGCATTTTCCTTGTTTTTTTAACTGCGGACACCAAAAATTAGGATTTGCTAAACAGCTTCTATGTTTAAGAAGTGCGAAACCCCGGTGGCATTGAAAATTCTAGCCATGTTCAATTTTTTTTAAATGGGCAACTTCACCATCGCGAATGTTGAGATCACAGGAATAGATGTTCTTTCTTTTTTCTTTTTTTTGAGGGGGGGGGGGGGGGTAACGTGTTATCATAAACACCACTGTAAAGCCAGGTTTCAGTAAGCGTGATAACATCGGTCTCGTGAATCGCCAACAACTGTTCAAGACCAAGTCATTTGCGGACGATTATGGGGATTTTGCACTAGAATTTGTTAATTATCTTTTTTATTTATTTTAGTCAGGTGTTTGGTTGTAATGGGGAAATTTTAGTCGATCATAAGTCCATTTAGTGTCGATTATTAGATTTCAGAAATTCTAATTTTGCTTTGTTTGGGTGACCAAATACAAATTCTTATGTTTCCTTTAGGATAAAATTTTGGCTTACACGCGCACGCGAAACGACCAGTCACGCGAGTCATTCCCCGTCGAGGGGAGATACCGTTATCGCTTAGCTAAAAGCCTTTCGGCTGCTGACGCTTCGGTTGTGCTGAACGGGACGTCGGGAGCATAGCGGAGCGTCAAAAACGGTCGGCTAAAACTCTCTATTTATGCGCGTAGGCCCGACTGTTCCTACCCGTAGGCGGAGCGGCTTCGCTTTTCCTTTGCTCTTGGCCATGCCGTATAATCACGTGATCTACTAGGCGGGTGAAGGACGACGAACAACAAACCCGCAGGAACAGACAAAGAAAGCTTGGCTTTAAAACTGTCTATCTAGAAGGCGTAGCATGGCAGACCCACTCTCCGCTGCGTTCGACCTGTCTGCCACCAGTTTTCTCTGATCCTCGCCGCCGGGTAAAAATCTTTCGCTCTGCACTGCCGCTGACCATCCAATGCAAGGGTCTCGAAGAGCTACCAACTTGATGGGTTTTTTTTCTTCCGCTTTTCCTACGGAAGTCCGCGGTGCGGAAGCGCTGTCGATCTGTCTGTTCTAGTCCGCACCGTGCAAAGAAGCTGCTCGGCAAGGATTCACTTCCGTATTCTGGTCACGGAGAGACAGTCGGAGGAATTGGGGGGGAGACGGGAGAAGAATGAGGCTCGCAGGGAGATGGCGCGTCACGTGGATTGTGCTGAGTGCGGGACGGGGCGATCCTCTGGGGAGCTTCAGAGATAAGGCGTAGGCCGCGATGGTTTTGCGTAGGCCGCGAAGGTTGTTTTTGCCTTGCATCTCAACCTTCAACAAGAAGGCTCCCTTGCTCGCAGATGTTCGAAAATACTTTCTATCTGTTTGCGCGTATTTTTCCGCCTCCTATCCCCTGTTTATGTCACTCACAATAGAGCTCAATCAAAAGTGGGAAATTTTCACAGATATAAATCCCAATCGTTTTTTATGTGCATTGTCATCTTTATTTTCGAGAAAAAGGAATGAGGATCTGGCTTACAGTCAAAGGCGATGTCTCCCTGCCAAAGAAATCCTCGCGAACACTAAACAGTCAATATGCCAAGCAACAAAACTATTACTGTAACAGCACCTCCATCTTTCGGCAGCACATTCGTGAATACGGACCGTTGAAAGGCTGAAAGTATTCCCGAACGGTAAACTTTTGGTTCAAGATGTGATGCTACAGATATAAAAAAGAGGAAAAGGAACGCAACCATAGTAATAATAGATAAACGTAATGAAGTAGGAAGCATTGACAACAGAATCGTTCAAAGCTAAAGCAACTTCATCACAAAATAAAATGAATGGCGCAGTGTGCATTCATTTTCTAGCTTCTTGTTTCGACGGCTCGTCAGGCAAGGAAAGCTGCGTGAAAGAACGTAAGCTTCATTGAAATGTCGCTGTTTGAATTCTACCAACAGCGTGCGCACGCAAGACAGAGAGAGGCGTTTGTAAATAAAGGGAACGATACAAGAAAGAAAAGAACACGAGGTAGGGAAGAGGCAATGGGTGCGCTTTCGTTTGATCGCGATCAGAATTCCTTGGAATCGCAGAAAAGCGAAATGACGCGCAAATTTATGCAAATCTCTTTGAACGTGCGCCGTCCCTGCTCTTTTGTTAGCTCGACCACCGTGTGCCCTTCGAGGCATTTTTCCGGGGATTTCGCTGAGCAAATGCCTAGTCGTGTCGAAATGAAATCAGCGATGGCCTGGGGTCCTTTTCCCCTGTGGAGCAACGTTGCGATTGCGTTTTGTGCGGGAAAATTACCCTTTGACTGCACGAAATTTATTTTATGAAATGTAGGGTTAGTTTACTTAAGCACATTTAGAGCGTCCCGCAGGGTGGCTTGGATATTCCTGCTTTTCTTTTAATCTTTTTTACACTTTTGAGGCATTAGATGTGCGCCGACGGGCCGGAATGCAAACATTTTCAGAAAAAAAACGAGTTTATTCGCAGAATTTTTAACTACCCCTATTGTGAAATGTCTTGTGGCAGGTCTGGTCTCGTTAGGGAAAGGGGAAGATAAACGTAAAGTGAGTGTGCATAGAGGAGTAATAAGCTCTCGATCACAATCTCTTCCTCTTCAAACACTGGAGTGGCTGAGGCGCAATGTGTTAAACCCGCGCAGTAGGTCCACGGAGCGGAACTACAACCTCATCCACATTCGGACGCAGTCCTCTGGTATGAAAATTACTCACAACCTGTTTCAAAAATGCTGGCTTCCGCCATAGTGACGTTAATGATAGCGTTGTAAACGAAACTACACAATTATAAAAATCGTTATGATTGATTGATAGGCGTCATGACTGATTGGTCAATCAATCATGACATCTAGAACACCGGCAGCATCCATAAATAAAGTTCTTACTCAAAATTTACTATGATCAGTTATGAGCCGTACAGGTATGAAGACGGTTAATTCACATTTACGTCCCGTCTCGCCCGTATACATTGACAAAGCAAAGATCAAGACAATGCCGTATGCTGTGCTTGGATAGGGCATACTGAAGCATTCCGTCGCAACTTGAAATTCTACATTTATACGTACATACCTGCCACCCCAGAAAACTGTGTCTACACGTCACAGCCTCTCGGTTAAGCGCGTGGTGGGGCGAAGAAAGCTAAGAGTAAAAAGGAACGAGGCCAGCAGAGACACGGCCCGTAATCGAATGAATCGCCCAGGTAGGGGAAACTCGGCCGCAAAAATGGTCGTAACGAGGTTACGAGACCACTTTCAGGTAGTGTTCATCCGCTGTTCTCCCACTCAGCGGATGCCCTGCTTCCGAACCCGGTAAAACAACCAAACAGAAAGGAAACGAGGTGCAAAAAGGGTGTGTGTGTGTGTGGGGGGGGGGGGGATTCCATAAATAGGCTGCCAGTGCTAAAGCACGAATCGAGGCCACGAAGATGGAAAGGCGCGTGGGCTACTCCACCCTCGTGGACTTCTTTCAAGCCACTTGGTTTGCTATGCGGGATGAACAAAAAGTGACGCTCTTCTATTTACACCACTTTAAAAAGCCGGTTTTGTCCTCCTGACTTATCGTGGCGCCATAGAAATGAGGCAGAAATCAAAGCCTCTCTTTTTTGCAGCAAACCGGCAGGAAAAAATGAAGGAAGCTCACACTAACCCGGAAGACTTGATGGTTGCGAAGCTGTTAGGCAACCTTCATGACAGGTAAAGTACACGATTGCAGCCGATTAGCTTGTTCGCTGCCGCAGCGACCATTACTCCATTTTTGTTGCTATAATGGCGAAGAAGAAAATCGAAGAAGCAGAACGAACGAAACAGAACGTGCACACTTAAACTAGGCCCCCGCCGGTGCAAGGCGTACCTATCACGTGTTCTGTGTCGAGCAGGATGGGGTGATTCCTCTCCCACAGTCACAGCCGAGTGAGCAAGCCGTTTGACTCTGAGATAGTAGTCCACGGTCGTAGCCGAGTGGTAAGACGATTGACTCTAACTCTGTTGATCTACCAGACGCAGGTTCGAATCCTGCCGGTGCCGGTGGTTTCTTTATGCTGTTATACTGAGCTTTTTGAAACGCCGGAATCAACAAATTGCTAAGCAGATTCACTGTTACAAACGTAATGCACCCCTCCGTCTAACGACGACGAAGTTTGAACACGAAGGCTTATAGTGACGATTTCTTTGGTTGTCGTTCTGAGTTTTCCAAACCACTTCGACCATGTTAAAATATTTCGCAATCGCATAGACGCCGGCTACGTAAAGCAAGGGACCCAGGTTTGATTCCCGGCCATCGCCGGGCTTTTTTATTTCACTTCAGCCACGATCATTCATCATCATTGATTTGATATGATTTTTTTCCTTGCGCGAAAAAACAACAATCACGTTCGCGCAAAGGCAGCCGGGAACAAAGCCGTAAAACAGCTTGACTAGCCCCAGCCCCCTGGTGCGACAGGCGGCAAGAGAAAGTTGGCTTTCCTGCAGGGCGTATTGGCGTACAAAGGCAGCAGTGGCGACACTAAAGCTTCGCTTTAAAAGTAAACTTTTTGAATTTTGAGGCGCCTTTATACGCAGATATCATACGTACAAGGTGTCTGGGCAGACAGGCCCCACTGTCCCGTTATGTCGCCTCCTCCGTACACTGCTCCTTAGGCTGAAACTTTGTACTGCCGTGACGTTAGTGTTTCATTTGTGATTTTGTGCTGTTCAATCGCCTGCTCTGGGTTGGTGATTACACAGCACTTTTCCTAGCGAGATGAGCTCGACGCCCTCTGATCACCACATGCGTTAACGGGGCTGATCTCTTCGTCCAAAATCTAAGGTGACTTTTGTTATTACAGCAATTATACTTTATGAAACTGTTCCTCCCCTGTTAGTGATTTTAGCCGTTTGACGATGTTTTGGAGGCTATTAATTGGGTAAAGCCTGTCACGGCAAACTAGTGTCACCAGCATTGAGGATACCATTTCAGCTCCTAAGTGCCTCAAACATTTTTACGAAATTTACCGAACTTTCGGTCCCTCCTTCATGGGTTGAGATGGCGGAGTCAAGGGAACAAATTCAAGACCAGAGGGTCCTCTATAGAATAAAAGGAGCGTAGGCGGGAAAACAAAAGCTATAAAAGCAGAAATAGCAGTGATTTCTTAGGAAATAAATCCATTGCAAACCGGGGTCTCATTGCTCTGCAAGTCTGCAAGATATATAGGGTGACCTCTGAGAAGGAGTGACGAAGGTGCATGCTGCGCTGCCGTTGAGAATAATGGTTCGTATTTTCGACCAGCGTAACACAGGCAGCATTGTGTGGAATCCCATCTAGAAATCCTTAGGCGCACGGGAAAACACAAATTGATAGCAAAGGTATCAAGTGTAGGCCTAGCTGAAAAGGGTGCGTTAAGGTGAAGGTAATGGTTGACAACGAAGAGGCAAGTGTTTCAACTTGGGTCTCTTCTCCAAGCTGGAGTGAACGGCACGGCATTTTCAGCTACAGAAAGGCCTAAATTAAAGAATTTCTATGAGCCCAAATTTTTTTTTACGTTCAAATGTTTTGCACTTATACGGCATTCACACTTGAATGTGTCTTTTTTTTTTACGTAAGTGGGAGTCTAACTGCGGCAGATGTGCGTCAATGGAAAACAGAGATGGTAGAATTCACTATAAATTAACCAATAATGATTCCCTACCAAGCTAGCACCTAAGAATTAGCGCATGATTAGTCATTTTATAGCGTGCTGAAGAGTTAGATTAGGCTTGATTAATTTACAATGATACAAATTGAAGACAACCGAAAATAAGTACAGGGCTAGTTTCCGCTACATCAGTACTTTTTCTTTAATTTACAAGCAAGCATCGTCGTGCTGATGTGTCTGTTAAAGTGCTAGATAAACTGCATTGGCTTTACTAGGTCTAAGGCAAATCACTGCTCATTCGCGGCGCCTGCACTCGGCGCCGGATACAAGGCTGCAAGGCTTTCGTAACTAGCCCTTCTTGGATGTTATTTTTTGTGTGTGGAGAGGAAGGGGCGACTTTTCTCTCAAATACTGAAATAAGGACAGCAACGTGCGACTACGTTCCCATTTATGACGATCTTCACGGCGTTGTTTTCCGGGTTAGAAAAAAGAAGCACAGAGGCGTACTTTCTAAGCTATGCGAGGCAAACCAATTGTCTTTTTTTTTCAGGGACGCAGGCATTTACAGCCATTACTTCAAACCATTAACCATCACCACCCACGCAATTTCTATTTTTAAATCCCCTCCAACAGCATCCTTTTAAAATTTCCTTGCGGAAGCTACTTTAATCACTCATCCTCATTCGTCTTCTTGTTTTTCGTATTTGTCTGCGAATATTTCACTCAGCCTCACACATCGCGCGCAATCACCGCGCAATTTTTATTACTCGAGCCTAAACGTGTTTGGGCACTTCTCTTCCCGCTCCGCCCTGCGCTGGCGCCAGCGATGATCATCGACACAATTTCAAACTGCCGCCCCTCTCTTCATTAACACCCCATCTGCATAAGATAATTAGGGAGGCCGGCACCGCCGTCGACGGCAAAATACGAGAAAGTTACGAGCGCGCCAATTTTGACGAGCTCTGTCTCTTCACAGCCGCCGATGATGGCGCTTTGCGGCCACCGCCTGTGCTGTATAGAAAGAAGGCCTCACTAGGGACTATGTTGGTGCTAATTAACAAACGTTTCGTAGCACGGAAGGTCATATAACATTAGCATACGCGGCAGACAAAAAAAATTAACGCCGTTCCACTCAATGGGAAAGCTGTGGGAAGTGCAGAGCAGTGATTCGCTATAATGGGCTGTGGCGCCGTCATCCGCTCACTCTTGCCACCCATCACGCTCTGCGCCGCCCTGTCTCTTTCCTCCCTCGATGAACTCAACGGAGGTTTGTCCAACGCATTTTAAATTTCCCGCCTTCGCAGTGCTCGCGCACCCCCTGCCTCAAACTGCGCCAGCGGGAGTTCGGTTCTTTTTGTGCTTGCTTTTCCTCCCTCACGTACCTTCGTTGCACTGCCACTTTTTTTTTTTCATTTACTATCGTAAAAACCAACCCAACCAGCGTTCCTAACTAAATGAACGCGGGCGCTGCCGGTTAATTAGGTATATTTTGCCTCAAATGTGCCTGCAGTTTTCTTTGCGCTAAACAACGGGGAGATGTATGACAAGCGCCAGCGGTTCACGAGTTTCGAACTCTTATGAATATGTAAACCGCTTTGCTTTCGAAGCCTCTGTGGGACGCCACGACGACAGATCACCGTGTGGCTCTACTTGGGTCCAGCGAGCGAGCTACGACGACAAGGCGAGCCCTTAAAGGGCTCTGCACTTAAAAGCACCGTTATATCATAGCTGGTTCAGCCAGCTGCTCAGCGAAAATTAAAGGGTGGGCATTTGTTACACGGCCTTCCTTTCACAGGATCGGCATTGGTGCACTCCTATTTTTTTCTGCACCCTAAGAGTTCCGCGGTTTTCAGATATGGTTGCCCAGCGTGTAGGTCGTATTGCTTCTTTTCACTGTGACGGCGGCTGAGCGTTTAGTTTGCAAGCACCTCGTTTTAGGTCTTGCATAATTCGCTTTGCTCCAGCGCCAGGAGTTTCAACAGTTAAACCGCAGAAGCGGCCTGCTATTATATCGGTGCTGCTCGGCGTTTGGACATCCTTTAAAATGCTCGCGAAGTGTTGCGTCTTTGTAACGACCTGTAATGCTTTGTTTAATACTCTGCGAATGGCACCGCATGCGAGTTCGAAATTATTACAGAATTCCGAAGTTGTACAGAGTTTCATTAGTTCTTTCTGAAGTTGTTCTTTTACTTTTACTTAACTCACAATGCTTTCCTTGTCTGCAAACTTGTGCTTTGAGTTAAAGTTTTTCTTTAGGACGAGAGTTCATTATGCATTGCGCAGTCTTACAGTAAGGTTTTTATAGAATTTTTAATAATAGGGCGGGAGCAGTACTGGTGCTTGAAGCCTTCATGGATATTTTTTTAGCTTTGTGCCACAAGAAAAGAAAGATTAATGAAACTGTACACGGAATTCCATCAGCCTGTTGCGGCAACGCGAGCATAGCGACAGGATTGTACCACCCTTTGCAACCTTCTGGAATTTTCTTGATATTTCAAGAAAACCCATTGAATTGCCCGTTCCGTTAAGACGTACAGCACGTGGTAACCGTTAGTGTATCTTATCTTGTCTCACAGCAAGAATTACTGCGAAGAACGTTTGTTTCCCATGCAGTGTTTAGTCGCCAATACATCGGAGCCGAAAGCCTTGATGCTCAATAGAACGCTGCTGAGTGCTCCATCGAATTTTTCGTGGCGAGTAGTTTCAATTCTGCGGCGGGCTATGTTTTTGAGTTTGGCGCTTACATTGGTGCAGGTAATTATCAAGAGTTCCTTTAATAACGGCTTTTTCATGAAGCTTTCCTTTGTAGCCGTATGGCTGCATTCAGGTGGATGTCAAACTTTCCTTCGCAGAAACTTACACCACCTTGAAGATTTCCCCTAAATCTGGTCGATTAACGTCTAAAAAATGTTGGTTGCCGGCCGCAATTACTCGGACGATACTGCCGCCATTTATAGTGCCGCGCAAAGCTGCCTGGATCGCTGGTGACTAGCGCCGCTAGGTGAGGTCAGCACTGTCCTTACTTGATGAGGTGTCGCTTCCGCCGGAAGCCCAAAGTGGTCGTAGCGCTGCCGCACTCCCCGCTTTTCACGAGCACTTCGCTTGCCCAGACGTTGCAGAGAAGTGCGGTCATGCGCTGCCTCTAGTGTCTTGTCACACCGCACTATTTGGCCGTATGCCCTCCTTATGAAATCAATTTATTGATACATTCATTACTGCGAATCACGCTCTATAAAGTGCTTCGCAGTCACGTGGCTTTAGAAGCCGCTTCGCTGCCCCCGACGCCGCAAACACCGACTTTTTCTGTCAATACGCCATTTAATGCGTTAGGGATAATATTGACCGTTACCAATTCCAAATACCCGTTACAAAACCCCAGAACCCAGGTACGGCGGCAACTCGGGTAGGCTCTTTAGGAGGAACGCTGGTTGCGGGGGAACTTGTGGAATCATTAACCATTCCTATTTACGGCAGTCGCCATAAAAATGAAGCTTATTAAATACACTGAGGTGTATTGCTCTTATAGTATAAATGAAGCAATAATTTGTTTAGTTGAACAGAAGCAAAATGTTTTGTTTAGTTGAACAGTTATTTGAACAAGGCATCAGATACCCGAATGTTACAAGAGAATCCTAGTCCCCTTACACCTGACACAGCTACCATCAGACGCGTGTACCTTTCTGAGTGTATCAGAAGGCTTTCCAGTGATTCTACGCAAATATGCCTTGAATACCTTATGCATTAAGTTTCTCGCTGGTTGAAGTTTTTTGTTAGTTTGGGGACAATAGGCGGGTAAATAGGCGGTACATATAGGCGGTACAAAACTAGAAAAGCAGAGAAATGGAAGGTTCCAAGATCGCGCACAAACTATGGAATGCAAATGCTTGCAAATAACCTGCCACGTTTGCTGAATCAGTTTGATAGCCAGGGAATGAGAGCTGACATTGCTAAGCCACAGTTTATTTAACTGATTTATATACTGCCTAACACGAAGGTGCTTTTATTACTTTCTGTCATTGCATTTTTATAAAACTGTCTTGTCTTTTATTATTTTCGCGGAAACTCCCATTAGTTTTTGCAATCGTTCCTAAATGCTTGTATTTCTTTCTCTATTCCACCCTTCTATAACCTGAACAGGAATGTGCCTGTATTTTTGCAAACTCCTGGAAAGTATATTATGATTTGTTTGATTTATGTCCAAGCTTTGAGACTAAAGCATGTAAACGTGTTTAGTGCTTGTATTTGTAAACTTTTTTTCGTATTATTGTACTTGCAGTTGGAGTTGTAGCTGTGTAAGTGTTGTTTTGATAATTGTTCTCGCGTAATATCTGAATATTTCGTGAAATTGTTCATGCCGGTTGTGTGTGTTTGCTTGTGATCGGCGCCAGTCGTTTGCCGCGGTGGGCCAAGGAACCCTCAGCCGTCGCAGAACGGCTTTTACCCTGGTCACCTCCCACTTTGTGAAGATCAATTAATAAGAAGAAAGAAAGAAAGAAAAAAAAAATTATGGATAGATGCACAGTTTGAGACACGTTTGATGATAATGCCTATCATTAAATTTTTCCAAGCCACCCTCCACCCTTCCTCTCCATTGGAAAGAAATAGATGGCTCGAGTAAAGGTATGACCAGAACATTAAATTAGATATTTTTATATGCTTCACTTTACGAAGCACAGCGCGCACTAGAAAAAAGAATCGGGAAGACGGTGCTCTTGACTGCAAGGTAAGTATGTGTTTCCTGGACTTGCTCCAATTTACTGTCAGTGTTTCATCTTGTTTTACCCGCTCTCTGCTTACGTTGCTACCTAGGAAACCAGAAATAAACGAAGCGTAACGAAACGTGACGCAGTTTCACACCGACTGGATAAAACGATTATTATAATGCGGTCCCAGCAAACCCGAAATTTCCGGGCTCGCATATCGGAGTGGTTCACTCCCTAGCGGCAGTCAGTTTCTCCTGGAAAACAGGGCCTGCCACGTGAGCCATTAGAGCTGCCTTAATTAAGTGATGGAGCTCAGCACAGCACTCAGCAGAGCAGAGTACAGTAAAAGCTTCATTTACTCAATTACGCGCGGCTAGGTGCCAGACAAAAAATAATCAGGGCTGCGAGAAGGCTTGCACCATTCCTCGTTTAAGCAGTGTTTCTGCAGGCAGCGTTCCTTGCCTGAGTCTTGGAGAGTTTTCATCGAATACCTGATTTGCCCCGTGTAAGGTCACGTTTAGTTACGAGAACTCCTCGTCAACCAAAGTTTCGAGCGCCGCATACTCGATCAAACTGAAGGGAACTCCCTGATTTCCTTTTCCTTTTTTTCCCCACTCCATACGCATCGAGCGCGAAAGGAAAATTGTGTTTCTACGCTTGCAGGAAAAACATCGACTTGTTTACTCAACTGATGAGACTTACGTCAACGGAGTTCCACTTTGCAGCTATGATTTTCTTTTTTTTTTTTCTTGTTCTCTCAGATAAGGGAAATATGAGTCGCTTTTTATCCCGCTTATGTGAAGACCAAAAGCGCAGAAAAATGGAAGATTATGATCATCTTTGTGACCATTCTCCAGGAGTCCGTGGTAGCTGCAATCACAGACCCCGCATTAATCTGTCCACGCTGATACGAAACAAGGCAGTCACTCTCCAAGCAAGAGAGGCTAAGAGGAATATAGCCTAGTTTCAGGTTTCATCGATCACTGCGCTGCGCAAGAAAAGATTCAGTTAACTGCTAATTGCCTAAAAGGACAACCGCCCTAGATAACGTTTAAGTGCACCAATAACACAAAATACGCTCACCCAAACTTTTACTAATAACTTGTTATTGAATAAGCCCCACCGCAATGATGGGCGCCCAACTTTTGTTCGCTTGGATCCAAACTATAGTACAGCCTTGTCTGTCGTTTCTCTATTGACTGTCGCCCGCTATACTTACGCAAAGGGGTCCGAGGAGTCTATTTCATTCGTTGTAAAAGCCCAAAGCTTTAACTTCTCGAGGTTTTTTTTTTTAAAGCCCACAAGTTAAATTGGGTACCGTTATTGGGCCGGTAGGGTGGGTAGCCAACCGGGTTACACTAGTTATCTTCCCTGCCTTTACTATTTTTCCGTCATGAGAACGCAGAATGGAAAAGTGAAGTTAAATTAGAATGAATATTTTAACGCCTTGTACAGCATTGGACGCCGCGTTACAGTCTGAATGATTTAGCGATATGCTTGCGGTGCACATGTTTGGAGGTCCCGACCAATATATCGTGTTTCTATTCTAAGAAACATAAATGAGAGTTACATCCTATGGCAGTTTGGAGGGACACACGTGGTTAAATTGAACCTGAGTACTTTTGTCACTGTGAAGCTGATGTTTGTTATTATGCGTGTGTCGTGCGTGCAGGCTGGGATACTTTGAAGGGAGGTTTGGCCAAAAAACAGATCAGTCGGAAGGTTTCAAAGGAAACAGAGGTTAGGTAGATACAATTTTGATTATAAAATTATGATATTTCTCTCTTTTTTTAACTCGTATCATGAAAATCCATCACGGCAGCCCTTCCGAGGCATTATTACCTCAGCAGTCTTTCTGTTCGACCTACGCGACCTGATTATAGGGCCGCCCTTACGGAGGGGAGAATGGAACACCCCGTTAATCGCTTTTCAATTATCGCGCTGTCGTCGCCATCTGGTCACCTGCTGTGAGTAACTGCCTCGCTGTCTGGTTGACTTTATTTTTGCCACCGTTATTTTTGTCACCGCCCCCCTTACAGGCTACTGCTTACCGCTAGTGTTCTGCTTCGCTGTCGCCACAGTCGTTTTGCACAATTATTACTAAAAGTATGTGCTTAAGTTCGTAACGTCAGACGGATTACTTACGGAAATTTACGCATTTGTAATGCTGCGGTCACCAATGAGTCCGACATTTTTTTTTCGTTTACGCATTCACGTTTAATGTCTTTGCGCGCATTTATCGCACTATTCGTCGGGATAAAAGCCAGCTCCTTGCCACGAATTCGCCATTTAAGCTTGCTAGGAAGTCGTGGGTATATCAGCGGAAATTTTATTATACTCTAATCGCATTCCACCCTCGCGGACTGATTATTTCTGGACATTCCATAAAATACCCGTATTCTGGAGGCACTTCCTTATTTCCTGCACCTTGTACTCAGGGCGGCCCTCAGCAAATGAGCGTCGTTTTAACCGTAAAATCAAACGAGCGTAATAAATAAATAAATAAATACATAAATAAATAAATAAATAAATAATAAATAAATAAATAAATAAATAAATAAATAAATAAATAAATAAATAAATAAATAAATAAATAAATAAATAAATAAATGTATTTATTGCGGAAGCATTACATGGGATCGCAATTATTTGTGAACTGAAAACGATTTCACCAATGATTAATTATTTAACCAAGGCAAATAAAAGGGCACAGGACCATACAACCGATGCGTTCTAGGGACGCTTTTAACAGCAGAGCTGTGTGGACCGAGCATTATCCGTCCGTCGTACCAAAAAACCTCGAAGCCTCAAGAAAAAAATGCGCTGACGAAGGTCCTGAGAATTTCACCCGGGAGCTCTACGTCGTGAAACCGGCAACCTAACCACTGGGCCACCCCAGAGGCCCGAGGGGTACGGGGTTAGCAGCGGCGGAAAACAACAACATGTGCAGCCAATCGTAACAAAAAATGCTGTTTTGGCATGCAGTGCGCCACACCTACAAGGAAAAAAGGCCAGGTAGGAATTTTCAAAAGTATTCCAGCCAAATACGCTAAGTTTCAGTTGTGAAGAAACAAATAAGCCTAATGACTAATTTAGGCGCCCAAAGCATAGCCCGGTCTCGGACGAAGAAAGAGGGGCCAGCCCATCTCTGCTGTTTCTCCAGCTTTACACCATTAGTGCAAGCTGCGCCAGTATTTGTTGCGTTGCCGACCAGTTACTTCTCCCGTATGCGCGCGGGCAAACTGAAACTGACCCTTGTGCTTGATGTTCTTTAGACCTTGCTGGCTTGTTTTGCAGCATCCAGTGTGGAGGCTGTCATAACTACATTTATCCCCGTTGGAAAGAGCATTACGCGGAAGGGTTCATTTAAGAACTGCTTGGTTGCTGGATGTACCTGCCAGACGGCAAAAAAAGCGGAACAAGAAGCGAGGTTTCGGCAGACGGGACAGGATTTCTCTGAAAACCCCTTCAATTAAGCAAGTTCTGAGAATTCGTCCATTTAAAACATTTATGTCTTGTTTTGTTACAAACGGCTCAACACGAAATGAAGTGTGACACGTACGGCATCAGAGGGAATCCTTGATTACATAATATTGGAAAGATAAGAGTAGTAACACAGCCTGTGGCTGAGTTCCTAGGAGGCCATGCCGTGTTGTACCCGGCGAACTTATGCTGAGCATGACGTAGAGTGTTCGATATGCGACTGCGGAGGCCGTTCACCTGATGAAAAAGAAGAAAGTGCCTGTGTGTCCAGATCGATGTAATTTAAAAACCTCTGTGTAAACAAGTTTATATTATTCTGTAGCAATTAACTACGGAATAAATCCGTAGTGCAGGTGCAGCTTCGGTACGTTAAAACTCAACCGACTGAATGATTCTGGTGTTTAACGCGCTGTTGCATTCGGGCAGGTACCAGAACCGGGCTCCATCACCTTCGTCATGCGTGTGGTAGCGTGGTGAAACGAGCGGCCAGTAAATGTTGCTGCCTTGATGACGACGACAAGAAGCCGAAGGCAAACTTAGCTGGTTTACTGCATGGCGAGAGATGAGCCGAAGCAAGACAAGAACAATGCCTTTCCCGGCGAGGTTGCAGTACAGAACCCGAGCAGCATTGATTCGCTGCTCCAACAGGAACGCACTTCGGCGCTTGGGGCTCTTTTTATACGGTATACCCAAGGCGCTAACGGTCAAACAAGCCTTCCCCCTGCTTTCTGCATACGGGGCGACATGGTAAAGACACACACAACGCTCTTTCCAGAGTTCGGGATGAATCGGTGGTAGCGGTGCACGCTGAGTCCGAGACAGGGGAGAGAGGAGGTCTCCGATGCGGCATCTGCCTCGCCGGTCAAGTCTCAACTTGCTACGTCTGCCACCGCCGAAATTTCAATCCCGGCGACAGCGAGGTACCTTGCGCCGGCCGTTGCCAGGCCCGTTGCGGCACGTGGGGTTCTGTTATCTGTCGCTTCAAACCTGAGTCACTGACAGAGAGGCGCCACGCGAAAGGGGCACGTTGTGGTGGCTCTGCCACATAGCGCAAAAGCGGTGCACGAAGCCTGCAGCACAGCGGCGCGCTGGTGGAGGCCTCTGGATTAATTTTGACCAGCTGGGGATCTTTAATGAGCGCCGAAATCTTAGCACACGGGTGTTTTCACTTTTCGCCTCCATCACACTTTTCACCTCCACCACAGCCACGATCGGACCCGCGGCCTTGTATGACCCAACTTTGAGCTGAAATTTGACGCCGGGCATTTAAATCTGACTAACGCTATATGTCGAGAATTTACGATGGTGGCAAGTGCTTGAAACGCAAGTGACGCTGAAATCATGCCCACACAAATTTTCCGTTATCTATATGACCTCATGCAAGGATAAAAAATAGAGCACGGGCTTTCCTTAGGGCGCGATCTTCCTACCCGACAACACCTCAAACTGATTGACCAGAAGAGTCCTGTGTGATTACATATATCTCCCTTGTTTGTTGACGGTACAGTTAGCTTTCTTTATACCTCTTTCGAACAACGCTAATGCTTACAGGAGCTCGGAATTAGCGCGCTTCCTTTTTCCTACTTTGTACTTAATGTTTCTCTTCGTGGAAACGTCGTTCGCGGCTGTTTCCGGTCGATAGTGTGGAATACCAGGGTGGTGTTCCAGCCCCTTGAGAGACCCCACAAGAGCAGTAGGCTACATCCTTATCTGCCTCTTTACCAGCCGTTCACTCAAAAGCATTGCACCCAGCTCACTTTTATTGCAGTCAACTCCTTCAGAAGCAATATATTCATTAGACACCGAAACATATTTAACAGGCAGGTCGCAACAAAAGCGCACTGATCCTTGATGACCGTGAAGAACGGTCCAAGAACGGTCAAGGACGGTCCAGGGGACCTCCTGCAACAATATATCAAACACTGTTGCACGAAAAATCAGAGACAAGTATATATTAACTAAACAAAACAACGTGATTAATACCAAGGAAAACGAAAAAAAAAAATGTGCATGTTTATTTTTTGTTGTCTTTATAAAAGCGCAGAGAACAATATACGGCTCTAGGCCTTGGTGTAAACGCAAAGATACTGGCATTTTTAGGCCTTCCTTATACCTGATAAACAATCTGAGAGTACGGATAGGAGAAATGGAGGCTTATTCTGTCAACGTCACTTGGAGGCAGCATTTTTTCTGCAAAAGCCCTGAGTTTTAGTTATGTTAACGGGCGACAAAACGCTGTTTGCCGCGTGGTTTTCTTTTGTAAGGTCGGGAAGAGACCACCAAATATAATATTGCCGTGATATGTAACAATCATAAAGTGCCCTTGTGACTTAGTTTATCCTTTGTGTCCATAGCTTTTTACTAGAAACCGTAACAAACCAAACAGACCAAATAATCTTGGCACGCATCAATAGCGACCTGATGTGTATATACGGCCATGTCAAAGAACGAGATGGTATGCAGTACAAATAAAGGGCAGTACAAAGGCACAGCTGTCAAAGCCAAGCAAGCGGCTATAACTTTGCTTACAGGGGGCTCCCGGGAGTGGGACTGTGGAAGGAGATTGTCATGGAAACCGACGTGTTCCCGAAATAGGACAGCCGAGCCACCGCAGGGGTTCGACCTCGCAGTTCGGGCCTTCGGCACTGGCTCGCCAGCAAAACCGTTGGCACAGAGCTATTTCCCGACGGTGCCATCGACGCGCTGACCAAAGGATTGGGGCCAAGCCTGTATAAAATGAGCCCTAGATATATTCCAAGGACGGATACCATGTTAGGAATTAGGAGTAGCCGAGAACAAGTATTCTAGTGTCCGCGTGTCTTCCGTAAGGCTCTCTGGGTAAATTGAAACATTGTTTACGCTTTTGCTTCCAGGATGCTTAATTGCTGTTCTTTAAATTTCTGTTTTATGTGGGGTTACAAAACGTGATCACATAAAACATATTCATGCACATATTGAGACGAACAGAGGTATATCAGCGCACGCTGTCTAGACTCCAAAGTAATTGGTTTGTGGTATTTTTTGAAAGATTTGTCTTCTAGAAGCAGCTGAGTGCGTTACATCGGACTCAGAGAACTTACCGGGAGTATTTCTTTTAGCGATAAACAGTGATGCACTTGCACAAGCGATCCAGTCATCACGCAATATCCCTCGCGAAAGGTCGAAATAAATGTGTCACCTTGTGCATGCATCTTCTCGGTAAACCACTGCATAACAAAGATGCCTAAATAAAGCTTAACCATGTAGCATGAGCGCGGTTCGGAGATAAAAAAAAAACAGGCAGAAATTATTGCGTGCGTTCATGACGTGATAATTTTATAGGGGTAAGGGTAGCACGATAAACTTGTCACTTAAAAGTCGCTCGAGATGGAGATGCACGTACACGGGACACCTTTTAAAACACCTCTTTAGCTACTGTTTCCGGAAGTTCCAACCGGAAGAAAAGAACAATGAAGGTAACAATGACAAATATACTGCAAATAATGACCAGACCTTAAACGAATATTTCCTAATGTGTCGTTCGATAATACACTCATAATACAGAAAGGCAAGAAATACGCAACATTAATAACTGCTGCCCTTAGCTGCCGTGCTTAAAAGCGATTACCATCATTTTACTCACTGTCATTTATCACAAACGACTGGAAAAGTGCGCCCAGCAATTTCGTCTGAATCGGAAGGTTCGCACATCAATAAAAGTGCGAATAATCGATGTTCCCCGGACCCAGCGAGCGTCGGGAACGTGAATTTGGCGCCATGCACAAATTGCTACCTAGACGATTATGACCGTGGAATGAAGCAGAGAATTTAACCCTGCTACAAAGGCGCTCCTTCTCCCTTAAATCTGCAGCTGTCTGTCTCTTTCTAAACCTTCATTTTTTGCCTTTCACTCGCACGCAGACAAAGTCATTTCATGGAAGCTGTTCGGAAGACAAGTTTAGAAGTTCTCAGCTTTTGTTTTCTCACGTGGAGTGCAGAGGAGGCGGATATCTCAGTCGCTTCAAGTATTTCGCGAAGAACATTTCGGCCGAATTTTCCAAATTAGTTCCTAAGAAATGGAATTTCGATCTGAACCGCAAGATCAACTTAAAAATATCTTGTGGCGTAATAGCGTCAGAAAGCGTTGGGTTCAAGAAAATTGCCATTACGTATACGAAAATTAGGCAAAAAGGGACAAGCAGTCTCACGGAAAAGTTCGGAAATATAGTTATTGAGCTAAAAAGAATTGGGCACATAACGACGGAATAAAGCGGTACTGAGAAAAAATATATTGTCGCGGCGAAGGTTCTAAGAAGGCTGATTATGCCAAGAAGGTTCGTGCAGAGGAAAACAAAGAGAAAAATTCAGGAATGAATATTCGGGGAAGGACTATCAAAAGAAATATTCCGAATAAAGGTATTTTAGAGGACAACGGTTTCGCGAAGAGGGGATACAATAGAGTGGAACCAGCTATCACCCTCACACACTGGAAACCTTGATGCCATCCAACAAATTGTTTGCTTATATGTATTTTTACGTACACCTGTTTGGGCTCTCAATGGGCCTGTAGTTATAATTATAATCATTAATTACTAAACAAATAAATCAATCAAATAATTAAATTAATTAGTTATTAATTATTTAATACCTGACCATTAATAAATGAATAATGAAATATCGGTGCATGTGATACAAACTCAGACAAAAAACGCAAAAAGTTTAAATGGCACGGGCTGTAATTTGGGAACAGAGACTTATCTCTGGCCTCTGACGGCCAAAAGAAAGGAAATCAGGGGCCCACCACTGGGAACATGTGGCGGGAGCGAGACGTGGGAAACTGCAACTCTCGAGAACTCTGCCACACTAACCCTGGTATTCTGAATCCCTCTTCTACACGACCCTCCTGTCCAAAAGATCCTTGAAATCAATTTTTCAGTTAAAAGCATGCTGCTATGCTCCACTCAGCCCAGTCGAGAAAACTTATGGAGTGGAGCCCAGATTGAGAATGCGGCAATAAGTCTCGTGCGCGAACCGAACAATTCCCTCGGTCCTTTGAAGCGGCCTGCGGTAGTAGCGACCTTTTGTGCTGTTCCTCTGCCCGAGCTGCTCTGTTCGTAGAACGCATGGCTCGCCTTTATAAGTTGCCGCAGACGTGCACAAAGGCGCGTACGAGTAAACAGACTTGCACGCCGGAAGGTTCGTGCAGACATGCCAAGCTGTGGAACGAACGGTTATGCGAAGATGCTGGTCTGCTTGTTTGCTGAATCAGGACGAGAGCACGCAAGTTCTACAGGACAAATTAGAAGAGCACGAAGAAAGGAAACGGAGCCAGGCGCGATTCCTCACGCATCACCTGCAGCTGTATTTTGTTTTACAAGTCCCCTCCTTGACAAGGAGTCCCTCTGTTGGCGTTCAGAAAAATGCCGAGCTTCCCAGCTTGTTTCAACGTCACGAAGGGAAGCTAGAACGGGCTTTTAAATTAGCAGCCAAACATTTGACCGTACGTTTTTCGCTACTTATTCTGGTGTAGCCTCAGCGGCTAAACGAAGTGACGGGGTGCCAAACCGCATGACCATCATTTATCGCCGCCCTGGTCGTATAATTGCCCCGCTTATCATTCCTCTTTGTGAGTGTTTTCTACGTATTTCTTTCTTCGGTATTATTTGTACTCTTTTCGATTCTTTCATTTAGTTCCTCAAAGCGGTACGAGGAACTGTTGTCACCAGGTGTCGGGCACCACTGAGCTGCATTGCGTTATTAACGCTTGATAAGACATGTACCAGCCGATAAGTGGTGACGGTATTGACATAGCTCTATCACGGAGTGATCGTGAATCTGTGCAGCCTCGCATGCACTTTGAAGTTGTCTCAATTTGTTTACTGTGAATTTAAAACATTATCTGAAAAACCTATTACAGCATTAGAACTCTGCCTGGTACGGCATCATTATCGTGTGATAAGGGCGCACACTCACCATATACTTGCTGCTGTGCCCGGCGCACCAGTTCATCCGTAACCGGTACACAGATTGGGAAGAACCGGCGTAGAGGAATACTAGTAATGGCCTATAACTAGGTGTTATCAAGTATTACTGCGTGATCGTCACGAAAGGTGACGCCAACCGGCCTCGTAAGCTTCTCGCTGTACTACGCGCTTCGAAACAACCCAACAAGGAATTTAAACATGAGAGTCGAGCGAGCACAACTCGACTAACCCTACTTTTATCTTAGATTTATGGACGTGGTGAAGCGCAAACTCCTTGACTTGCAAAGATACAATCAACCTTTGTTCCCAGCATATCTTATGTTTAGTTCATCAGTCCCTACGCCAGCAAAACTACCACGCTCCAACTTCGAAAAACTGAGTATAAAACACTGCACAGGCGATGTTCTGTCCTTAACAGTGCCTGTGCTGTAGACTTCTCCTTGTGTCCTGCTCCAGTTCTGCTCTTCCAATAATGCACGTGCCGCAACTTTCTCAACTTTCATTATTTGTCACATTACGCTTAATCAAGTGTTCTCCAGCTTAATTTGGGCGCATTTTATGCGTTTAATGGGTGATCGATGTTTTGGAGCGCCCGTTGCTGCCACAACAAATAAGCCCTCGATGAAGCTGATATGGGTTTTGGAACCATGATATGATGTCTCGTGTATGTCTGCCGAATAAAACAGCTTTTTTATTTCTTTTCTTACTGCGTCAAGTCCTCATACACAACCTCCAATTGCCATTATACATCTCCCAGTTATCGTAGCCTAAATACGACGATTTCCTATGCGATCACCCAATAACGCAGAGGATTTCTTTGTTCAAATGCCGCAGCTTCTTAGTGCCAGTTCCGGCACTTCAGTGGCGCTCTGCCTTTATAGCCCGATCTTTCCTTGGTTCCTGGCTTACTCTCAGTCGGCAGTCCTTCTCCATTCCTTAATGCCTTTTTCGAAAACAAATGCTCGCGTCAAAGGCTGCTCTTTTTCACAATTTCATTTACACAACACAAAAACAACAACAAAAAAAATCGACGTGCTCCACCTCCTTACAGTCCTCATTTATCTTCCCTTCCACGGGTAAAATTCTAAACTCGACTCTCTTTATTCTGCTAATGATGGGTTTCACCAAACATGACTAAAAAAAGTCACTTCAATGTCACCCATGTGCGCAGGTTCCCTAAATGAGGCGAGTTTCCTAGCGCAGCACAATTTTTTTCTCTTGCACGTATTATTCTTGAAGAACTCAATGAAGGAAGCTCAGTTGGGAGCCATACAGCGCTGTAGCTAAGAAGGAAATTGGCTATGCATGCACGAAATAACAAAATTGAAAAGGGGTTACTTGATAATCAACTGATGCATATAACTGCTGTGTTCATGATCCCATTACAAGCTATGGTCTTCAGTTTTAGATATCTGAGTATGACGGCTTTGTTTAGTAGCGCCTAAGATTTAATTAGCAACGCATACGGCACCCGTTACAAAACCTTTAAAAGCCCTTTTATCTAACGAAAAAGGAGGTTGAAACGCGACGCTTTCTTCCATGCAACCTGAGTCAAAGTCAAACAACAAATCAAAACTGCTTCGACCGTCTTGGAACGGCGCAGTCGGGTAAACTACGGCTTCATAACGCGGGTACCCAGGTTCGATTCCGAGCACGGGAAGCGTAATTTTCTTGGGGCGCTTTATGTGCCCTCGCTTATCATCATAAGCGTTTTGGTTAACACACTGTGTAAAGTTGGCTTTCCTACAGTGAGTTTTGGAGCGCCATCGAGCGCCATCAGTGAGGCATAGAAAATTTCGCTTGAAGAAAATGTACACAGAGAATGCTACAATGCATCGGTATGTGTTTCTCTTGACGGCACACATTCCTCTTACGACTTAATGATAAAGCCACACATCGCTATACATCGAGAGAGATTATACTTTTTTTGATACCCCCTTTTGCACAGAACTGATTTCGAAGTACAAGTAGACAATTAATTTATGGTCCAGTTCGCGCAATGACACTTAGGCCTAGATGTGCACTCGTAAAAGTAACGCTGACAACGAAAACCTTTACTTAGATGGAAAGGTTACCATTAGGGAATAACAAATGTGGTAATTAGGTTGGATAACTAAGAGAAAACACGAGATAGCGATTGGCTCCATAATCAATGCCGGCACTCACTGCACAATCTCCCCGGGCTGCGTCACCTGTACCCCTACATGATTCAGCGCGGACGTTTTAATCAAACACAACTTATACGAGAAAATGAACTCATTTCTGTGTAGCTCTTGGCAAAGCGGCGGGAAAGTGCCGCTCGCCGTGCCCAGACAAAACCGAGCGAAATATCTGGAGCATTGGTTGCCCATTTTCTCACTAGCCCATTGAGAGTTCATTTGAGTTCCTCCGATTCTCCTAAGATATAAATGTGAACTTGATGCTGAGCTTCTCAATAGAGCATGGCACCGGCGGCCACGCCGTTACAGAGGTGAAAAACCCTACTAAATTTTGGTATACGCGGGTTCAAGTTAAGAACGGCAATAGCTCATGTAGTGTATCACTCGGCCAACGCGACAGGCCTGGATGCCAATGCGAGCGCGCGCTTTGAAAGGAGACTACGCTTAAGACGTGACGTAGTCTGCTTTTTATCACGTAGTTTTTCGTCAATGGAATACTTTATAAGCAGATTAATTCCGAAAAATCACGGAAATGACTCGCGTCACGTTCAATATACTCAAAGTAAGGCTTTATGCGCGGCGCGGAGGAACAGTCGGTTCCCGTGATGTGCAAAGGAATCTTCAGTTGTCGTTCTTCGTTGTTCCTGAGTAAAGGTTGTGTTCCCCGGCAAACGTTTAGTTCAAAGTCTTCCTTGACATGTATCCAGCATACTGATTGTCCATTCTCGCGTGCCACCTTTTGCGCAGAAAAAGGGAACTTCGCACGTTAGAACCTATCAAAGATAGGAAGCAAAGTGGAAACTGATTGATTGATTGTGGGGTTTAACGCGCCGACGCAACGCAGGCGATGAGGCGCGCCGTAGTGGAGGGCTCCGGATTAATTTTGACCACCTGGGGATCTTTATCGTGCGCCGAAATCTCGTACACACGGGCGTTTTTGCTTTTCGCCTCCATCAGAAAAGCGGCCGCCGCGGCCGGGAATCGAACCCGCGACCTTGTGCTCAGCAGCGCAACGCCTTAGCCACTGAGCCACCACGGCGGGTCAAAGTGGAAACTGGAAACCTGTCGCTGAACATCTATTTTGCAATGAACGCAGCGTTTTAACAGCTGGGCTGTTCAAGCTTTCATTTTCGCCTTGGAGCGTTAGCAGAAAACTATCAAGATCGGAGAAGTGGAGAGGGGGGGAATGTTAGGCCAAGAAGTGGGAGGAAGAGTGGGAGTTCGCGCCTCAATACAACAAAATGTGGTTAGGAAAGCCCCGAAGACCTTTACGCCGTAGACCGACAACATAACCACTGGGCCACCCCAAATATGGTGTTAGCAGCGCCGGGGAACCAAAACATCTGCAGCCAATTAGAAAGAAAACAAATGGAAAGAAAACACCACCAAGGGAAAAAAAGGCCAGGTAGGAATTTTCACAAGTATTTGAGCCAAATTAATTTCGAAGGGGGAAAAGAAATAAACTTAACAACAACTTTAGGTGCCCATAGCGTGCGAAACCCATGCCGTCTCGCTTTCCAGGCCGCCTCATTACGAGACTGGGAGGCAAATGCGCACATAGGGTAGGTAGGTTGGAAATAAATAAAACAAGAACAAAAGAAGCGGTAACTCAACCTTCCAAATTAAACACCACCGAAAGCAATAAGAATACCACCGCCGTATAAAATAAAAAAGACAAACCAGGGAAAAAACGCTTTCCGTGGTCAGAATCTAACCTGGGTACCTCAAATTATGAAACCGGCTTCTATGCGATTGCATTGGTGGCATGATCTCTCGCGTGCTGTTCTCCTCGCCGGTTCGAGTGCGTTCGCGCCTGAAGTGGAGGATTTCAGACGTCGAGTTTGTGGAGCCGGTTGCCGCGGGTTCTAGCGCGTGCTAAGGCGGTCCACTTTGGGATAGATGGCAAAACCTGCGGACAAAACTATCCGGGCCTGCACGTCTTGGAAAACTGTCAGCGGGAAGTTCGGACACCCATGTGAGGTGCAACAGCCGAGTCTGCGACGAAAGGCTGCCAGTTCTGCTGTTTTTCCAGCCTTGCACCACTTGTGCAAGCGGGGGCAATTTTTTTTTTACGAATTTTGGAATGATTCCGAATAAATATCTTCATCACAACGGTGTTTTACTACATTGATTGGAGCTGTTACACGAATTGTCACCCGTCTGCCGTAGCCTGCGTACTCAACGTAAAAAAATGGCAAAACTAATCCAACTGCCGAGAGCCTTGCTGTCTTGAAGGTGCAATGCTTGAAACATTTTATGAGAAAGGTTTGGAGAAGTTTGTAATGGACCATGTTTTTTAGAGCTATTTTTAACGCGGTGAAGTGCTCCATCAGTGCAGACTTGCACCGAACAGAATCAATAATGACTTACTTTTGCGGAGGATACATCTTTTTGTTTCTTGTAGAATAAATAAATGAATACGCGTTGGTTGAGCGAAAGAAATACAATTATTAAAAAAAAACATCATGCCTAATAACGTGGTGACAAGACAAAATAACTGATACCCCGCCTTCAAAAATTCAGACGTCAGGTCCATCTCTCCTCCGCACAGACAAAGAAACGGCTACCCCCAAGGCAATATGAGCCCGTATGGCGAAGGGGACTAGTTAAGCGCTCGTGTCGTTGGGCTAATGACACCACGTTCAGCCGCCGCGCATGTTGGCATTTGCGCATTGCTAACGGGCTTTTAGCGCAACCACTGTCGAGCTAACAAATGTCACGGAAGTCCTGCGACGCGAGCGAAAGCTCCGCTCGCCATGAGAGCGGAGACTAATTATCACACTGCGCACCTCCCCGTCGCTGCAGCATGAACGTCGCTGATGTTTTGTCGCATGTGGCGCACTCTCTTCCTGCGGCTTACCTAATTATATTCCAGCTTCTCGCTAATGCAAATGTTTGCGCTGGTTGGTACTCCATGGCATAACGCGTAAATAACAAATGTTGCACATTAATATGCGAGGGACAAATGGGGATGACACGGCCTTGGCCGTGTCATTCCCTTCTGTCTTTTGTATAACCTTTGAGCCTTCTACGCTGTGTCAGCTTCTTGTGCCAGTTTCCCTCCGAAATTTGGCGGAGCGAAAGTTGAGAATTCCCAACAGCTCAAAAAGCTATGTGCGCAAAATCAGTTGGAAGCTTTAACAGAAAACGCTTTGTTTGATAAAAATCATGCATCCCTCCGTCTAACGATGACGATAGTTCAACGCGAAGCTTTGTTGTGTCGGATTCGTTGGTTATCGTTTGAGTTTGGACTGAGTTTTGACCACGTCGGATAGACGCCGGCTTGATAATGCAAGGGACCCAGGCTCGATTCCGTACACGGGAAGCGTTGCTTTTCAATTCACCTGGTCGTTTACGGGTTACGGACGCCATCAGTGAGAACACTAAAGCTTCGCTTTAAAATATACCGTGTCCCTGCCCCGAAGTGGAGAGACTAAGAAGATAGCGGCATAGGCGATTTCGAACCCCGTACGTGCGAGGCTGCTCTTGTCAAGGAAAGCAACTGACCACAAATCCCGGGACTCGTGCTCATGCAGCGGTTGGTTCGTACTTAGATGTAGTCGCTCCTGTGAGCATTTAAGGGACGTGCACTTTAAGACACAAGGGGTTATCAGAAAAATTAGCCTTCCACACACACATCTCGTGCAACGGAGCCATTTCGAATAAATGCATACTGTCCGTTTCAAGATTCTTGCCCTCTGAACATGAGATATAGTCAGCAGGCTCCTTTCGCAATGGCAGCCTGGTGAAGGAGTGAGTAAAAAAAATGGCCGCGTATCTGCTTCTTTCGTTGAAAATGTCGAAAAAAGACGATAGTCGACTGGCGCCCCCGCCAAGTAAATTTCCCCCTTCTCCTTCCCGCTCACCTGTCATGCTGCTCCTCACCGATCTCAATCCCCCGAAGATAAAACGCTAGAGGTTTGCTCAAGTCAATTTATATTTCCCGCGTTCCACTGCGCCAACTCGGGTGCCTCGATGCTAGCGCTGCCGTACGGTGGAGACGCGCGTGAATCGAGACACCCTACTACAGCGTTTATAGACCCACGCTTCCCTACTCCACGAGCGTTCCCAGCGGAACGTGGAACCCATTCAGTGGAACCTTTCGTTACTGTTGCCGTTTCATTTGTTAATGCCGCCAGGTAGCGCGAGCAACAGCAGGCGACGGTGGTCTGCTGCAGTTGATGTAGTATTACATTTGCAATCTCAAAAACCAAGCATACATAAACTTTTAATACAGGCATACTGCAAATATAATTTATGCAGTGATTTTCTACCTCATATTTGCGTAATGTCTTGTTCTTGTTCAACAATGTTGACAAGTATGAACAATGACACCGGACTTAAACGCTTAAATGTGGTTATGGGTATATAAAACTATTGCGCAGCTTCTGTTTTTACTTTGGCCGGGCAGCTGAATCGAGTCACAGACGAACAGACATACAGACAGTCCAAAATGTATTGGTTTAAGTAGCCCAAGAAAGACTATCGTCTTAAAAAAAAACTGGACGACCTGGAGAATTATTTCCTGTGACTCGGCACTGTGCGTGTTTCTTCTTCAAACATATGGCTTTGCAGAGGCAACCCGGTAAGCTATGCCGCTACACCGTGCTACACACCGTAATCATGAGGCGCATGCCCACTGCACACGAAGTGGAAGGAGGTGATTACGTATTGTGAAGCCTTCTTTGCGTGTATCATCAAGCGCATATTTTAACAGTTTTTTTTTTCTATTTCAAAAGCACTAAGCCATAAGCGCGGGAAGCTATTCTTGGACAGGTACGATAATGTCTCTAAATGCATAAGAATCAACTGTACGACCTATCTGCTTCACAGTGCTAGTATATACTGCGGTAACCAGTAGGTTCTCACGAATGACTTGTGAGTGGCTTTTGTATAATCGAATGTCCATGAGCTCTTTTTAGCCCAAGAGCAATGCTTCTGAAACAATTTCGTAAGCTGCTTAGCCGAACACTTGACGCGTACAGCCTAGCTCTTATAAGCAGGAAGTTTTTAGGCATCCAGTAGTTGTCATTTTTACTACACAATTAGATTTACTAATGCAGGTTGCTAAGTTTACAAATGCGTCTTAATTTACAGATGGAGACCACGCTAGATTTTTTTGACGCAGTGGCCCTCAGATTTACCCATGCGGCAGCGATTGAACTGAAGATTCATAGTTGCAATGTTATGACGTAGATGATAGTGCTGCTTCGTAGCACTACGTAGTGTAGTGCTGTTCGCTACTATGGTGAAGAAGAATACCTCAACAAAATCCGCCCGTAGAGAGCATCATCTCTCCGAATTTCTCCCCTGTCTAGAGTCATCTCCTTGATTTGTTTCTCCTGTTTTACTCGCTACACTTCAGGCGCAGCGGGATGGGGCGAAAGAGCAGTTTCTTCCTCCAGGTATCCACAGCAACTGTAATTTATGAAAGGTCATCCATATCGCAACCATTACGCTGGAAGCCCGCGTACGAAAGTGGCTGTCTATTCTCGGCATCCGCGTACCTTTGAGGTCGTTTTTTTTTTTTTTTACTTTGTTCAACACAAAAATGTCCCAGTACCAGCACACTAATCTTCTCGGTTGATTGATTGTAGTATTTAACGCGCCGACGCAACGCAGGCGATGAGGCGCGCCGTAGTGGAGGGCTCCGGATTGATTTTGACCACCTGGGGATCTTTATCGTGCGCCGAAATCTCCTATACACGGGCGTTTTTGCTTTTCGCCTCCATCAGAAAAGCGGCCGCCGCGGCCCGGAATCGTACCCGCGCCCTCGTGCTCAGCAGCGCAACGCCTTAGCTACTGAGCCACCGCGGCGGGTCTACTACTCTTCCCGAACTACCGGTATCCAGCTCAGCGTGCAATTACCGTACTCCGCCCCTATTCGCCTGCGCACTCTCGCAAGCATTTTTGATGAGTGGGAGTAATTGCTAGGGATTAGTTTTCCGACCAGCGCCATGACTGTAGAATTGCCTGCACCACGTGACTTACCCACTATTTTACACCTGTCAGCACAACATGAGTGGTTCTTAGTAGGCATTAAGTGTTTGGAATGAATCGCTCCTGGTACAAATAAACAATGAAACCCCTCCAGCGCGTTCCAGTGTAGTTGGACAGGTGCGGTTGGAAACGCAGCGTTCAATTTGGCAGGGGTTGTAGAGCGTCAGTGAAGGCACAGACGCCTGTCCTTGGAGTCTGGGTGCGTGGGAAGGACTTCATACGACGAGTGGGTGTAATTAAAACAGGAGCTTTGTGCCAAAGGCCTGTTCAGGACAGTGAAGAAATTGTGAAGCGTGCTGGAGAAGCAGCGTATCCCGGGAAAGTGTGCGGCCGGCAGCTCCGGCAAGAGAAAGCCGACATTCCTCATACTGAAGGCCCGTTGAGCAGTCCCCAGGGGAGGCGGCTGCTCGCTCATCCGCTTTAGTTATTCATCCCAGTGTTCCCCGCAGCACGCAGAGAGCTCCCAGTGCGAAGTGATGCTCTCTGGCCTCGTTTGTTATTAACGTGAGGTTGGACGACGGGCAGCGGCAAATGCAACGCGAATATATAAACAACGCTAGATGCGGCAGCGCCAAGCTAACAAGACCTGGACTATTAAAAATAATCGGGAATGTTTCATTCTGTGTTTCAGTATCCACAATTGTTGAGCCACGCAGAAGCTTTCGCGCTCCCTATGTGCTCGTATGCGGAAGTAGATCCGAAGTTTAGCCTTGGCAGCATCGTACGTTACGTGCGTGAAAGACAACTGGCGGGATCAGAGATCCGGCGGGATACCAGGTAACTCTGCACTCCCTTTCAGCTCTCTAGCAGCGGAAATAGAGCGTACACGCGAGAAATACACCACGCGAGCGCTTCTGAACGCAATGACGGAGGACCCCGCGTCAGCGAAGGTGCGTTTCTGAGGCTCTCGATCCGTTGCGAGGTTTGTTACGGCAGAACGCAGACCTTAGAGTGCGCACGGAAGCAGGGGAGCTTTTGGGTGTCATATGTTTCTAACAAAGCATCTCCGGCCCGGAAAATAGGGAGGTAGGGCGGAAGCTCGGGAAAGACATTACGCTTGTCTGAGCTGCATGGTACGCATTGCTATAACGCCTTTAGTGAAGCCGGATAATAGGGAGTAGTGCCCTGGGCCAAGTTCTCAGGAACAAAATAACAGCGAGGTTTGATCCGTCCTGGGATGTTTTTTTTTTATATAACTGAGTTTTGCATTATTCGGAAGGCCGTTCAGTAAAGCCACCAGTAACGACACAGATATTCTCAGAATGTTTCCTGCAAGTGTGGCAAAGGTAGCCCATACCTGAATGGAGTATGAATAAGTAGCATTCAGAGCGAAATCCCGCCTTTGGTAATAAACAATTCATATAGAGGTAATTATGGTTACGTTTATTGCTAGGTAAAATTAAGAGGCAGAAATTCGAAGGAGCTGCATAAATGAATACTCGCAAGGAAAACCCGAGATGAGTCCAGAAACACGGAATCGATAAAGCAAAAGAAAACCCAGACCAGCGTGGCCAACATTTCAATGCAATTTACCCTTCTCAAGGAAGTTTTGCCATCAATGGCGCTTCAACGGGTCACGTCTTGGCCGATTCATGGACTATCGGTAACGGTGGGCGGGAAGTAATCACGAAAAGAAAAGAAAAGTTACCCGGTCAACCGAACAAATCAACTTGCATCAAACCAAATTATTTTGAGCAACAAAGTTAAAAAGGACAGGTTTGAAATTTTTAAGTTAAGTAACAAGAGTAAAATGTAATTACCTAATTAAAAAGGAGGTCAAACTTAAAAAAGACTGTATTATTTGAGAGCATCTCTTAATAAAAAAATTGGCCGCGTATCCACCCCTTTCGTTGCAAATGTCTACGACAGACGATAGTCGTCTGGCGCCCCTGCCACGTAATTGTCTCCCTTTTCTTTCCCGCTCATCTCTTATGCTGTTCCTCTTCATTCTCGCGCCCCCCAAGATAAAAATATTAGAGGTTTATTCAATTCAGTTTAAATTTACCGCGTTCCACTGCTCCAAGCCGGGTGCCGTATGACCGCGACGCTGCCGTATGACCGCGACGCATGTGATTCGAGGCACCCTACTCCAACGTTTATAGATCCATGTGCCTTCTCAGTGGAACGTGGAGCCTATCTTGTGGAACCTTTCTTTACTGTTGCTGTTTGATTTCTTAAAATGCCGCCAGAAGCTATAGTGGCGCGGGTGACAGCAGGCGACGGAGTGAATTTTTTTTTTTTTGCAGTGGATGTAGTATTTCATTTGCTATAAAAAAAATCAGGCATCACATAATTTTTTAAATAAAGGAATACTGCAAATATCCCTTATGCATTGATTTTCTACCTCATATTTGCGTAATGTTTTGTTCTTGTTCAACAAGGTTGAAAAGTAGAGACACATGCCACCGGACTTAGACGTTTAGATTTGGCTGTGGGTATATAAACCTATTGTACAGCTTCTGTTTCACCTTGGCCGGCTGGCTGAATCGAGGGACAGACCCATCCTCGTGGGACAGACAACACCTCGTGACCTTTTTGGAAGGCGAGTTGGCCCTTTTGGGTGAGGAAGAGTTTCTGCGACATTCGTCTACCCGGTTTATTGAGGTTTCGAACAAAAGGGTTATTATTCATGCCAGTTTTCCAGACCTGTGTCCTTAGGGATTGTCGTTGTAACAAGTGATTTTGGTGTTAGAATTGTGTGTTAGTGCGGCACAGTACCCGTTGTGACATAAAACCAAACCTGTTCTGTATATGCTGCATTCTTAAAGCGAATGTTTTTGTATCATTGTTTACCTCGCATGTTAATCTTTTGGCTGTAAGCAACTCTAAATTCTTTGTATGTTAATCTTTTCTCTACAATCAACTTGAAGCTGTTTATATGTTTCTGTAAGTGTCTGTTACTTGCAGCCTTCGCACTCTATTAGGTTTGTAGGAACCGGCGCTGCACTTGTTTAATTGTTTCTGGTTGTTACGTTGTATCATTGATACCAGAATTTTTTTATAATAAATTTATCCTTTCAAGACCCGTTCGTCAGCTTTCTGATGTGTAAGTGCCTTTGTTGTTTAGCACTAACGAGGTGTAGCCACCTTGCAGGCACGACCGCAGCGTTCCATGTATCCTCAGTTGTGGCGCGTTCGTAAAATGGTCATAGAGCACCTGCAGCATGAGCTGGTTGCGCTGGGTGCAGAATATTTCCTCATGCATTGGTTGACTCGCTTCATCACGGTCGCTTAGAAAACCATGCAATGGTGTATAGTGCCTTATTATTAAGGTGTAACAGTTGCGTGTTGTCTAGTGAAAAGGAGTCGTATGTTCAGACGCCAAGGCGCACTTTAGGCAGCCTGACTGAGCTTGCCTGTTTGTACGGAAATAGACATGAGTACGGAGTACGGCTTTTATGTTGATGCCCATGCATGAACTCTTGTGTCTGGACCTTGCCCCGAGGGCATTAGCATAAAGAGCCTTCGGTGCGGCGGACGTTGTTTTTCTTGAGAACTTTTGTGATGGTCACTTCGTTTCCTCTAACACATTTTGTATATCCTGTGCCCTATTGACCCGTGTAGCAGCTAACTAGAGCGGGTCCTTGCTGTAACTGGTTTCAATAAATTCTCTTTTCGACATATAGACAACCAGACTTACGGACAGACCAAAATTTCTGCATTCAAGAAGCCCAAGAAAGGCTGTCGTCTTTAAAAATTGGCGACTCTTGCACTAAGTCCCGCAAGGCTTGAACCATAGCGAAGCTGGAGGATTTCTTTCTACGTATGCACTGAAGGACACACCACCACACATCGCATTAGTTTGAAATTGTTTATTTAAATGTTCCGTCATCGCTTTTCACTGTGGTTGCAGTAGTCATCGCCATATCCATCTATATTGTCTTCTCCCTCTTGCATGCCCTGGTTTTCCCCTTTCTCCTAAAGTGGAATATATCAGCACGCGCTTCAACCGGCGGCAACCGGCTTTGCCAACCATGGGCACCTGCAGCGCGAAGCTGACAGTGCTGCCTGGTCAGTGGATGATGCCAAATTGTACAAGTTATTGGCAGATAGATACATTGGTACTCATTCCATGGTCTGATTCCGAGGACGCCCATGGCCACATGGGCGATCTCGGGGGAGGACAGCGGCACTTCAATGAATCCGCACACAAGGCGGCGTGAGGACTCATCAGCCGCGCTCCCTCCCAAACACCGTCGTCCCCCTTCCCCCGCCCCCCCTTCCCCCCCTCCACGGCTTTTAAGGATCAACTTCAGACCTACAACGAGGTCACCAAGCCCTTTTACTCCTATCGACGTGAATTTGCTCTCCCAAACAAAGGACTCAACAGGACCCAAATCAGTCACTCTCCGCATGCTACAAACAGAATCATACGCCAATCCTTGGAGGGAGTGCCACATCGACCCGGACTACGACGGAACTGCTACATGTTCAAAGTGTGATAGGCGAGTAAACTTGGGCACATATTGTGTGGTTGTGCTACCCAAGTCTTTTATCTGGAGGATAAGGTCAAGTGGGACAATGCTCTCAGGAGCAGCGAACTTCAAGATCAACTCTGGGCTGTCCAGAAGGCCCGCGTAGCGGCGGAGTTTCGGACTCCCCGTCGAGATGCCCTCTGCACCTTGAAACCTGTCAGGTGCCCGCAAAGACCTTTTGTGGAAATAAAGTTTCATCCCCACCACCACCTGTAGCGCGAGCTGTGTTGTGCTTCCCCCTCGAGGCGCGCACGTACGGGAACTGTTTTCTTGGTATTTTTTGCGAGCGCCACGGGCAAGCCTAGACGACGCCGGGGGCTCCGCGTAATAAGCGTACTCACGATACTGCAAACGACGGGAGTAACTGTGACCCGTGTTCATTTTTGTTTTTTTTTAGATGCAAAGCATCTCTTGCTCGGGGCTATGTCCGGCGTTCGTCCGTTGTCCGCACCTCTCCCCCTACACTATAAAAAAAGAAAGCGTTAGCGGCGCCCGGTTACGAACCCATGACTCTCTGGCCGCAACGGGAGGTACGCAGTGCTCTTCCCACTATGCTCAAAACCGGTACAGAAGGAAGTGCTACGAACGCGCCTTATGTCCTTGACTCATTCAAACTACGTCAAGAAGCTACTGATACAACGAAGGCACGCGAAGCTGAACGTCAATGGAACCGACGAACTGAAAACTTTAGAGGAGGATGTTGAATTTCCCGTGGGAAAGCTGTGGCGGGAAGCGCCACGCGCCTTGCAGCTCAACCAGCCCCGTCCGCAGCGCCTCTGATGCTGATTGTGGCAGGATGCCCCTAGGGGGATTGGCCAACCAAAGAATCCATCACGAGATAGCTTCGCGTTCAAACACCGTCCTCTTCCCGTAGGGGAACCGATGAAGAAGGAGAAGGAGAAGACAAAGCTAACTAATTAGTACGCTTCTTCAGCAGTGAAATCACAATAAGACTTGGCCAATCCCCCAGAATGCGTACGCGCCATTCTTGTTCCGGATCCAACCAACCAACCAACCAACCAACCAACCAACATTGCTCTCAGCCGGTGCACCAATGTCAACGACCTTTACCTCACCAACGCTAAAGGAGACTACCGATTCTACCACAGAGAAGACAACATCGACAAGAAGATGATGGACGAGTTTCGGCCCCTCGAGCACCACCGCCTACTCACCGTAACACAACAGTACTTGCGTGCCTTTGCCACCAGTGTGGACCCGGACGCGGAATTCCCTCTGGCGCTACTAAACACCAGATCACTCAACATAACGGCAACACAATGGAACCACACGGAACCGCCACGATGCTTCGCATCCTCATCAGGGTTCCCCACGGGAAGAGGGTGTAATTTTTTTTTATGACGCCGCGAACATTATGGCCAGCGACAACAGCTCTTCCGTTAAAAGAAGGCGTACATACACAGCTAGACCCTTATCGAAGCTATTTGCTGAAAGCAATGAATTTGTTCAAATCTCACGGCCATGAAAAATTAAGAAAAAAAATACTTCGTGAACTACTACCAAAAAACTCATAGGAGACACATATCATTAAAAATGTGGGATTACGGCTGGACGAAGTATCGGAACCGTTGAATGTACCAAACGATTTCGAGCTGTAAATGCTGGTTTAAAGTCCCGTAGTGAAGGCTGGGGAGTTCAAGCTGAAGTTCGCATTTCGTCACGTCCACAATCGGCGAGCTTCTGCGGCCTCTTATATTCAAGCGATAGAACGAATGTTCTGAAAAATGGAGAACATCCGTTGTGTTGTACACGATGATGTAGAGTGCGTAACAGCTACCTCTGGTACAATAATTGCTGATTCCAGAAACGCGTGCGCTGTAACGCATTGATCTTGAAACAACGTGGTTAATCCCGGTCTTCAAAGTGCTAATACACCCGCCACACTCCGCGTGGTGCCGCAGTTCAGCCGAGTATATCGAGACGCCGAGGTTAGCGACGTCTAGGATGGGAATTCAGTGCGGTGTACAGGGCGTGGAGAGGGCAAAGTGGTAGTTACCTTTAAGTGCGCAGTGTCGGCAATGATCGAGCGCCTTCGGTTCGGCGACAATTCTTATTCTTTCCTCTTCGGCTGATCCAGCTGCAGGCTGTTATGGCTGGCCCGAACGCAGAAATTGGATGGGAAAAAAATCGATCGGCTCCAAAACTTGTCACCCTCTGCACAGGTGCAGGTGGCGTCCAGCCTAGCCGCAAGGGCGCAAATGGGGTAAGAACGGAACCTTTGAGGTGACCACGGCCTCTCATCGATTGTTGCCATTCTTGTGCACGAGAAGTCGTCCAATCATCCATGACAATTCAAAAACACGCATGACGGGAAGTAGGTTTTGCTTTTGAAAAGTGCTATTCTCCTGCCTGTCGAGGATTTTATTTATACTACAAAGCTTACCAGATGCATTGCGTTTTGCGCTGTTTTTAATAAAAACTGACGCTTGCAGGCAGGGCAAAATCTGTGCACTATAGTGCACGGATTTTGCCCCGCCTGCAAGCATTGTTTGCTATTGAAAGCGTCATTTTCTATGAATTTAGCGTTATAGCACTAAATTACATTTTGTACTCCTGGACAATATAATTGATTATATAGGTATAACGCGCCGAAGCTACTCAGGCGATGACGCCCGCCGTAGTGGAGGGCTCCGGATTAATTTTAACCACCTGGGGATCTTTAACGTGCACCTAAATCTCGTACATATGGGCGTTTTTGCTTTTCGCCTCCATTAGAAAAGCGGCCGCCGCGGCCACGAATCGAACCCACGTCCTTGTGCTCAGCAGCGCAACGCCTTAGCCACTGAGCCACCGTGGCGGGTCCTAGACAATATAGGGGCCAACCAAACTTGAATATAGAACGCCGCAGCCGTGCGTCAAGGGCAAAGAGTTGTGGCACAGATACGATTTACGCTTCCATCTACAGTACTGATAGCTTAAGATTTTTTTCTTTAACACCTGTGCTGAAAATATTCGCGCAGACAATAACTCATGTAAACAGGCAAAAAAAAAAACAATAAGGCATTGTACTAAATCAAGGTGAATGAACAGAGGAGCTCAAGTCCAAGCTTTCGACGGCGTCCCCCTTACGTCGACAGATGAGAAGTGATTGAAAATGTAGGACGGCAACTTGTCTTCACGACGGGGCCGCTTCCCCGAGGAGCCCGAGAGCCGGAGGAAACTAGACACGCAAGCGCTTTGAGCGCCGATAAGAGACGGTGATGAGAATGTTGACTTAACCGTGGCGGATCGCACAGCGGCAAACCTTTGGGAAACTTTAATACCCACTTCAGACTTTGTTGATCTTGAAAATTATGCCTATTGATAACTAGTCTACTAAAATGCATAGGAGGAGGAGGAGGAGGCATAAACGTGTATCTGAAGTTGTAAACCCTGGGGAAGAGTCCCCATTCCAGGACCCCTTGAGTCCGTCCGGCTTCTTGGGCTCGCTGCACCAGCCAATGCATATCCATGTGATGATAAGTACAGGCTTGGTCTGAATGATGTTTTTAATGGCATACGACTCTGGCGGTGACCGCGTGCTAACATCACACCCAAACACCGGCACACACACAGCGGGAACAAAAAGACACGCGAAGTTTTGTTCGCGGACATGAAAAATACATGACACCACAGCTATATGAGCTGCGTTAAAAGAAAGAAAATTGGCCGCGTTTCTACTTGCTTCATTGCAAATGTCGTCAAAAGACGACAGTCGTCTGCCGCCTTTGTCACGTATAAACTATTTTCCGCTCTCCGCTCCCACCCCTTATGCTCTTCGACTCCCTCTCTCGCCCCTCTCGTGATGAATTGAACAGAGGTTTGTTCAATGCAATTCGATTTTTCCGCCTTCCCTCCTGCTACCCCGCCATCTGCTCGGGCAGCGGGCATCCTTTTCTTTATTGTTAGGGGCGAAGCACCTTAGGACCTTGCTCTTTCCGGGGCTTGGCGTCCGTGTACACTGGGTGCGCTCCAATTTACCCTTTAGACGGCTTCGTTGCCGTCTTCGCGGACAGTCCGCAATGTTAAGCCCCGTTTAAATTCGAACGAAGCAGTCAACGAAGACTGCTTCGAGGAGACAGCATCGAAATCAGCAACGATTCAGGCTACCTTCCTGTCTGAACTGAAAAACGACGCCAGCGCCACGTTTTCGCGTATTAATGTAGTTCCAAACTAACTTGCTCTTTTATTGAAATATTCAGTGTAATTTACTAGTCGCAAAGATAATTGTTTTATTTTTATATCCTGTGAATGTTTGCAATAATAACGGTAATATTTACGAAACCTGCGGCTCGCGTATCTCAACATATCTGCTACAAGGTCGTCGTCTGCGTTGGTGTTGCATTCTTGAGCGCTGCGCTGGCTGCACCGTTCCAATTCTTATTCCTTTAACGTCTCGTTAGACTGCTTCTTAAGTTGTCTACCAAGCTGTCCCCGAATTAGAACGCAACCACTGTTGCGCTAGAGTGTACTAGAAGTTCTTCTAAACTTCGAGTACACTCTAGTTGCGCATGAGCGAGAGCATTAGATTGGATTGGATTGAAATGGATCGGATTGAAATGGATTTGATTGGGTTTGGATTGAATTGAATTGGATTGAAATGAATTGTACTGGATTGCATTGATTAAATTGAATTGTATCGGATTGAATTGCATTTGAATTGTATATGCTATACACACGCGTTGTCACTCGTTTACATGCGGGAGTGGGCAATGTCACGGGTGATTTACGGTAAGAACGATCCCCAGTGCTTCGCCCATCTCGTCATGACTCACTTCGTGGAGATGCGTGAAGTTTTTTTTTCTTGTTCTGCCGTAGCAGCGGAGCCCTTGTTCTTTTCACAGAGTTACTCGATAAGCACCAGTTGCAAAACTCCCCATAGGCCCCATGTATCAAGAGCCCGCCCGCTCTTGGTCCCCTCCTGTGCCGGGGCAAACAGGGGGCCTGTCAGCTGTCGGCAGAAAGTTGACGTAGCACACACGTCATTGCGGCTGCTGCCGTAAGTTATGAAAGAAAAAAGACCGGGGAAACATAACTATTCCCAAGTTACGTTTTCTAAAATCAGGCTGTATTCTACAATCAGGCTGTATTTTATAGGTTGTTTGTTAAGTCAATGCTAAGCAAAGTCTACGTTTTGCCCCCTAGACGCTGCTCCAGTACACTTGCCCTTCATCTTCAAGAAAACATGGGGGGAGGGGTCGCCACCCGGATTATGAAGCGAAGTCTGGCAACTGGTGCATATTGAAGAACTCGGTTCTTCTCATGCTCAATTTTATCTCGCTCAAGCTGGAGCCTTTCTGGATCATTTATAAATTTTGAACGGGTTGTTCCTTTTTCGCTTGCTATTGTAAAAACCAACCCAACGTATGTTCGTAACTAAAAGAGTGCGGGGCCTACCCATTAAGAAACCTTTTCCTTCAAATGTGCTTGATGTTTCATTCGCGCTAAATGTTGGGGCCATGAATGACTTGCGCCAGCAGCTTTAGTATTTTTGAAACGGTTCTGACTATATAGTCTTCTTTTGACAAATTGTAAACGGTTCTGACTATATAGTCTTCTTTTTGACAAATTGTTCCAACTTTTGGCTCATCTTCGATACGAACTAATACAAAGAGTATTTTGCAGTGAGTTATGTTAACAGCGCCCGCTGTTCTGATCCTTAGAGGAAGTTGCTTATAAGAAAACTCCCGTAATGAAAGAGCGAAAGTAGTGCGCTGAAAGTAGAAAAAAACAAGAAGTGCGCCAAAGGCTGCAGCTGTTGGCTTGCGTGTAGACATATCATATTTGGGCCAGAACTTCGAATAGGGGAATCGTCATATGATGCAAAGGATTTATAGTCGAATTATCGTCGCACATTCGTTTACGTGGACTGATGGGCGGAGATGGTCAGATCAGTACGGGATAAACTAACCGAACGCAGCCGTGTGTTTGGTTGTTCTTGTGTTTGGAGCCGCTCGTGAAAGCAAATGCTTGAGCACGTAACACAGGTATGAAGACCGGGTGCCTCTAAGAATTTCTTTCTTTCTTTCGCTGAAAGGGCCATTCCAATCTTTCGCTTAAAGAAGAGATATGCCACGAGGTTCCGGCTTTTGGAAGCGTGCCCCCTAGAATCGTTCCGCCTCATCTGTCGTAATCGATGGAATCGATGGTCAAGCTGTTCCAAGCGTGTACTCTGCCCCGACAGCACCGGCGCTCGTTTCCCGGCGCCCTGCTGCCTCCTTTGTGGCTTCGGGAAAGCGGCTTTCCTGACCACGGGGTTCTCTCGAGCTCCCGAGAAAGGATGAGAGAGAATGACAGCGTCCACATACTACGAGGACTGCAAACAACTGGGCTCTAATTTATATTAACAATGGGTAAACGCTTACTTTCCTGCAATGTGGCTGCTAGACGTGCAAACTAATGCTAATTTTCACACCTTCTGGCAACTGCGGAAAAAAAATAGTAGTATAATTTCGCCGGCGCAACCCTTTTACCACTGAACTGTGGGAACGGTGCTCCAGTTGGTTTGTTCAATAGTCGAAACAACAGCGGTGCACCCACAGCCCAGCAAATATTTTCAAGAAGCCCATTGTTGGGCGAGCATTATGCTTTATGATTACGGACAAATAACGAGAAAGCATAAGAAGTGACAACAAAAAAATTTACGCATGTCCACGATGGGAATCATGACGAGTGGGCGAAGCACTGGGGATCGTTCTTACCGTAAATGACCCGTGACAGTGCTTACTTACTCCTGCTAAAGCGATTTGCAATCCAATCCAATCCAATCCTATCCAATCCAATCCAGTCCAATCCAATGCTCCTCACGCTTACGCAGCCTTGCTCTCCAGGAACACACACTCCCCTCCTCCTCTCTCTCTCTCCTCTCTCTCTCTCTCTACTCTCTCATCTCTTCGATCTCTATCGCTCTATCTATATATATATATCTATATATTCTATAGTATACTATATATATTGTTTCTTGCTCTAACCGTTTTGTGAACCTTTCGTTTACAGATGTTTCGATTTACACGCCCCTCAAATTATGAATAAACAATGGGAAAGTAAGAGCAATAGGAAAAGAAATTAAGCGAGACTTGATGTTCGGCGCGTTGATGGCTAGCATGAAGTAACAAGTTCGAGACCGTCCACCACAGTGTTTCGGCGACTAAGGCACTGAGCAACTGGGCACCATGTGGACGTGCCCTTCATTGCAAGCGGCCAGAACACGACACCTTCGAGGCACAGGCCTCCACCCTGGCAGACCACCTGACCTTCATCGGTGGATATGGGGATCCCACCACCGCTCCCTCCTTGCGTTTCTTCGCGAGACTGGAGTTAACCTATACTTGTCGCATAGTATTTATGCCAAGGGGCATAGTATCGCAATTAAAAAAAAACTGGTCACCAGGTCGCAGGTTCTGTTCCCGGCTGCGGTGGCTGCTTGTCAGAGGGAGGAGAAAGCCAAGGTAAACGCCGTTGTGTAGAATTCCGTGCACTTATATTCTCTCGTGGTCAGAGTTAATCCTTTATCCCATAGCCGAAGCTTGCGCGCGGATAGTCACGCTTTGAAACTCACCAAGGCAAAAGTATGACAATAAATGCGAACCAGCAATTGTGGGCAGTTTCCTGTCTTTGTAAGTTTACGTTGCCTGTTTGCGTTCCTGGTGGGAGGATTTCCGCAGGTAAAGGATAGCCAATATGATCTTGCGCGACCTTCGACTTTGCGTTTTTTACTGACGTAGACGTTGAACTCTTTTTAATCTATGAGCGTTTACTTGCAATAGCGAGCTGATTTGCAGTAGGTATAAGGCCGGTTTAGGGGCGCAGAGCTCAATGCAAAATAAATAAATTAATAAGTAAACAAATAAACAAACAAACAAATACCTACAAAGAGAAGTGCCTGACTGACTGACTGACTCACTGACTGACGCATCAACTGCCCATCCGAAACTGATAAACATACAGAGTTCAAATTTCTGAACACATCTGTGCCATGGCATAGGAACTCACGAAGGTGGGATTTTTCGATATTCAATTTCAATTCAATTTTAACTCAATTCAACCTTTATTTCCAACAAGAAGTTGGGAGTCCCCAAGCCGAGAAGTGGCATGTAAAGACCACTTGAAAGGTGCCTGAGGGCCCGCACCCGCAACGTAGACAGTTGCAGTATTCTGTTTCCCTTTTTGTCTCCATTATACAGAGTTGTTCGACTTCAAGAGTAGGCTAGGAACAATATACACTGTCATGCGCAGATGATTAATGAAGCTTAGCGATTGCAGTGACACAGGAGCTAAAAAAAGCCGCCCGCCCGCATCTTCCCACGGGGGGAACTCCAGTAAATGCGTCGCATAGGGGTGATTGTAATGCGTGAACGTTGCGTAATTGGGTAGTTTGTGGTTACCGTTCGGATTGGGGGAGGGTTTCGTCTTTATTATTCTTATTTAATGTTTCGTGATTTTGGGACACAGGAAAGAGAGGTGAAGGTATTGTGGTCATTATTATTTCTTTTATTCGTTGGTGCTGTCGTTGTATTGAACGGAGAGAACGACTGCTTTATGGTCGCTAAAGTGGACTGTCAAGGGATCTTTGAGCAGCGGTCGTGCGTTGGAGTAACTGGTGAAGACGAGGTCGATGCAACTGCCGTGGATGGTGGTGGGTTGCTTGTTGTTGGTTGTTGTTGTTGTTGGAGGTGGTGGAGACGCAGTGCAGGCCGTGGCGGGTCCCCGTGTACTCGACCAACCACTCGTCCTTGCGTATGTCAACGACGGAGCTCCGTGGTGGGACACGAGTAACGTGGATCGAGCATCAACCAAGGATCGCAGTTGACTGAATTCCGAGCGCGCGCTCCGCCGCTTATATACACAGCGCGCGCAGTAGAGGGGGAGGAGTACGGGAGAGAGACGCGCATGCGCACACTTCCGTACACAAGCGCGCGACCTTTCCACGCCCCCCCCCCCCCCCCCCCCGCGCCGTTATCACGCAGCTGGCACGCCGCTAGCACGCCGCTATCACGTGTACACCTGCCGCTGTTGCTGCTGAGCGCGACAGAGCGCACGGGGTAACTACTGCGGAGGCGCGCACACACGCGCGCTCCCTGCCGCACCGCCGCAGCTGTTGTTGAGAGCGACGAGGCGCACGGGGTAGCTACGGCGCATGCGCGCGCATACGCGCTCCTCCAGCACCGCTGCAGCTGTTGCTGAGAGCGAGGAGGGTACGTGGGAGAGACGCGCACCTGAGGAGTGAGCGTGTGGACGGCGCCGCCATCAACGACGGAGGACCAGGCGAGCCTAAGAAATGCTCCGCATTTAAAAAAGAGAAACAGTCGTAAAAATAGAAATATTTCTATACAAAGACTCCATAGACACGAAAAGGCAAAAAGCAAAAAAAAAGTTAAAGAAGAAGAGAAAACAAACGAGATTACAAATCGTAGTTGTAACCGACGAAGAGGGAGAAATCTAGTTTTCGTATATTTGTGATTATCGCGCTCACCCGTTACGAATCGATATGCATTTTGCTGATATGTGTAGCCATTATAAATATCTAAAAAGTAGTATTAGGGTTTCGTTCTAACCAACGCCACTGGGGCGGTTCTCCATTTCGGAACAAAATGGGTGTTCTAAAAGATTATCCAGTGATTGTTCATCTAATGATTGATCCATTTGATTTTTGCTATTGATTGTTGTCCATACAAATGTACGAGACCAATTTTAACGGATTTCGCCCTGCGACGCAGGTAAAAAGACCAAAGCATTTTTTAAAATAAAACGCGTGACGAGTCGAAAAGACCTAACAGGTGATGCCAACACATAGTCAGACTGCCGGCTCAACCGGCTTCAAATTCCATGAGCACCTTGTGATTTTAGGGGCAAAGCACCTGAGAGCGCGGACTGTCGGCGTCTCCCGTAGTCACGGTGCTAAAACACAGGGACACTTGTTTTCCAACGCTTCGCGCTAGGACGTGTCATCTCCGTGGGCAAGAACGCGCACTAAAAGAACACACCAGGACACTCGTTTTCTAACGCCTCGTATATGTTTTGTGACAAAATGTATGCTGGTATTCCACAAAAACATATACGGGACCTGAATGTCCTGTACCGTGCAACAATCCGGACAATCGCTGGGCTCCTTGAAAATATAAGCATTGATATCCTCGAACAGGCCGCTCAACTGCCGCCACTCACCAGCACAGTGGAGGAAACGCAACTTAGTCCCCAGCAACGCCTTCACCACACACCGCAAGGCCAAGCACTCAGACGATGGGATCTGCAAAACAGCGAACTCGATCCCACGCTAATACCCCCTTCAATCCCACCCTGGGATCGTCGAACAACCGGTATCGTGCGCCGGAAACCAATCGCAAGACGAAACACGGTTGTACAGGGACGATATATATACGCAAACGTAAGCAAAACAAAGTTTCTGATGAATGGGACATCTTCACAGATACCTCACTTGATGGTGCGCAAGCGGCCATTGCCTGGGTATGCCGTGAACACCTGCCCTCAACGGCCGCCGCCAAATCGCGCACACCTACGGCCTCGCCAAAGAAGCTGAACTTCTTGGAATACTTGGGGCGCTTCGACAACTGCAACACTGCACCAACTAACGTCACCAAGCTCAGGCTAACTACGGACTCTCATACATCGTTACACGAGCTCAAGAAGGCCTACACTTACAATGCAACTGCCAATAACATGATAGGACTACTACAGACCCTCCAGCAACAAGGCACGATTGTTCTACTTGCGTGGACACCTGGTCACACGGTTGGAGCAGATGGAAATCAGCAAGCCCACGACGCTGAACATGATGCTCCTAACCTCTCCTCCCGTGATTACCAACTCTCCGCCGGCGCCTACTCTAGTAACATAGTATCTGCAGCGTCAACGCTTGCTACAAGAAAGATGTAAGCGACTCCAAGACATTACCCCTCAGGGCTTCCTGCCTGCTGGAATCCCCCTCAGATTTTATTAACAAGGCCTACGCAAACGTGGCATATACCCCAGACGAAACCCGAAAATGGTAGAACGGCGCCACTTCCCTCACATCGGCACCTACGTGTACCTTTGTGGGCAGTCTACAACGCCTAACCTTTACAATTTAATCTGGTACTGTACGACATTCGACAAGGGCAGAGCCGCCCCGCTTGATAACTGGCCACTGCCATCTGACGCTCACGCGCACTTACAGATACTCCGAAGTAACACATCCTTACTCGGAGCAACAGGCCGATACGCACTAGAGAGTGGTCTCTACAAAGCAGTACAGAGAGGGCCTGACCACCTGTTTTTTAGGCGGCACACAAGAACGAAGACGCCCATGAAGAGACCTATGATCTCACAGTGAACTTTAGTGGTAACCCCCCTTCATTCCTTCCCTACTTACTTCCTCCCCCACCCCCCTCAAAGGGCTTCGTGCCTCCTTCATAATAAAGCATATTCATGCATTCGAGCGCCTCGCACTAGAACGCTTCGTGCTTCAAAGACACGAGACTTATACAGCAAAGCTGTATACCCTTACCTCCCAACGGTGTTTCATCTCCTTGGGCAGAAACGCCAAGGCGCCAAGTCCTAAGACCCCGAGCGCTCAGCATCGAAAGCTGGCAATGAGCGATAAGGCCACTGTGAACATTGGGATTCCCCCCCCCCCCTCCCCCCCCCCCCCCCCTTTGTTCCTGGTAAACATTATGTTTGCAGATTATCTTTGAAGGGTATTCAGGATCTAGTTACTACCACCGGTGCTTCTCCGCCGCCCAATCAACGCGAGTCGTCTATCTAGAGAGACTTACAACCATTGAATAAACTTATACACTGCATGGTTCGCCACTGCGCAGGTTTCACGTTAGCGGAGATGGCCTTTTCTCTTTTTTTAAGTCGCTAGCGAATGCGTTTGTTGCTGCAACTGAAATAAAGCAGACCAATAGCCGCTACACCTTTATAATGACGCTATTCGAGCTTTCGAAGAACGCCAAAAACCGGGAAAGACCGAAAACTTCTTTGAGCCAGTTTCAAAGTTACCTGATAGGCATAAAGAAGCATTTTCCGGCTGACGTAGTTTGCGAACCCCTGTTTAAAGTACTGGCAGTGTTCGTTGAATACGTTCTGAAAGCATTTAAGATTTTTTTTAAAGTTTGAAAAAGTACTTCAGGGTCTCTTTAAATCCACCCTTAATTGATGAGCCGCCTCACCGCTCATGAATAAAGGCTGTTTTAGAACGCTGCTCGTTCTGTAAATGCATATGTATTTAAGTAAACAAGGCAGAAAGGTGATCTGAAAACGTTTTTCGCTCATTCAGCCGCCAATTTAACGTGGTAATTAGTTTCCAAAGCGAAGGCATCAGACTTAAATTATTCGAATGCGGTCATGAAAAAGAAACCGTTCTAAATTACTTCATAGCAGTGGCTAATTGACAGTGTGAAGGGGAGTGCCAGTGTGCTCAGAGCAAACACAAATTTATGCGTGCGCAGCAGAATAAGCCCGGAAAGAATGAATCGACAATGCCCGCTTTTTTTTTTTTTTTCACCGGCCCATCGCTCCAGGTGCACGCTCCAGAGGCCTGCTTCCGGCCGTTAAAAAGGTCGGCAGAGGAGATAGCACCTAACCTAAATCTAGACTAACGGTACCAATAACGTGTAATAAAGAAAGCAACAAGAACGCGCTTGGTTGAAATTAGATGGCTTTGGAAACAAAGTTTGACGTACTTCCCTCGGGCGTTCAGGGAAAATAAAAAAGAAGAAATAAACACTTTCTAACTGCTTTTGCTATTTTGTTTTTTTGCTTCATCCATAATTAGTAGGGAGATCTCAATTAACGACGAAATTTGGTTGAAACCTTAACTGAGATTGCCTGTGAATTAGATTTACCACTTTCCATTCACCGCCTGAGCCCGATCGATGTCCCATTAAAGCTCCCGCCCACATTTTAGTCTCGTTTTGCTAAACAGCTTCTGTGCGCCATACGGGACCTAGTTAAAATGGTGGTTAAAAGTTTGGAAGCGGCAGCAATTTCTCAACCTTGCTCGATCTGCATTGTCACTGATGCCCTAATGATGGTCGCTTAGTTTTGCTTATGCTCGGACTAAAGCCTGCTTTGTACTCGCTGAAGGTAAATGACCTCACAAGTAGGCGTGCTATTGATACGACGATGGTGGAATACAAAACTCCGAAGCCGCTCTACCTAATCCGCCCGTGTGCGAACAATCAAAAGACACAATGGAGTTGGGAGCGCAATGAATCCTTCATAGAGTGTTCGCCAGCTAAGTGAAGGCTGCACGTTTGCACTGCGTCCTCCTCTATGAGAGCCCTTAAAAATGTTGATTCTTCTTTGGGTGTTTATCTCGCAAGAAACTGTGGGACTTTTAGGAACGCCGTGGGATAGGTTTTAAGGGTAATTTAAAATATTTCGGACTATTTAACGGATGCCAAACTCAAAACGGGCGCCTGTTTTTGTTCATTCGACGTTCTACATGTTCATAAAAACTTCTCAGACGATTTTACTCGTCCAAGATGCAGTGGTTCATGAATTTCGACACGGCCGACATAGAAAATATTCTCAGCTACGCTGAAATGCCCTTGGCTTGTCTGCTTTACTCGTAGTTTCTATGATCAGTTAGTAATAACTGTCACTATTTTGTGGTTTAAAACTAAGCATCGAAACAGTGTGCACCCGTTACGCTTTTCAGCACCAGGTTCCAAACAGTCGCGAATGGCTTTTTTTGTTCTTACACAAGCCGCGATCTTAATCTAGTAAGATTGGTTTAAGACAGGGCTTGCCGTTCGGTACATATGTACCCGATCGTGTAGTGGTTATACCTACTCTCCTTTTCATTACACTTTCTATGATTCCCATTAAGCTAAGTACCACCGCAGCGCTGTCAATTGGCAAATTTATGCAGCGAACAAAGCGAATTCCGCAATGACCACAACGGGTATTCTATAGGTGACCGGTAAAAAGCGCAAAGGCTCATGGGTACGTTGTTTTCTCCCGCGAAGGGCCGCCACTTCCGGTTAGGGAGCTCCCCTTGCCTCCCGTACGCCGTCGGCCTTCACGGGAGTGTGGGCTTGTTGTTTATCCGTTTGCACCGGGTAAAAACGCTCATGCATCGGGTATTCCATAAATAACAATATTGACCCTTCCAGGGGTTTATCTGACGGGTAAGCACCCTGTGACAAATAAACACGCACACACGCGTCTGAAAGCCGCTGGCGTACGGGAGGGCAGGAGAGATCTCGAACCGGAAGTCGCGGGAGCAGACGACATACCCGTGAGCCTTTGCGCTTTTTACCGGTCACCTATTAGTGCGCAAGCACTTTGGCGGCCGTTACTGTGGTTTGGCAGTGGTACTGTAACCGAGTGAGCGAAGATATACAGAAAACGGCGGAGGAAAGTGTGGTGAAAGGGTGAGTGGAGGGCAGTCTGCTGAGGACACGCGCTGCTAAGGCGTCATCTCTCTCATTGCCTCCCTCTCAAACTCTCGCCAGACTCTACACCTCCGTCCGTGCTCATACGAACCACGTGACATTTGCGCGGGAGGTTCAAACACGATTTGCAACAACATCTTTGCCGTCAGCGGCGACGCGCTGCGAAATAACCGCCCAATAGCGCGCGCCACCATGCGTTCGCTGATCACGCGATTACTTCCTGAGACGCAGCACATAAGCACCATGACCGAGCAGAGTGCAGTTGGCGATGCGCACAAATTTTGCATTAGGGAGTATAGTAATCGTCAGTGCATTTCTGAGCCAGAAACGGTCTACGCGATGCCACTGCGCAATGCAGAACACCATGCTTGCAGTGGATGATGCCGCAGCGCATATCAAGCTTTTGCGTCAAATCGTAGACTCGACATCGTCATTCAGCCCAAATTTGTTTTTGGCTGCATGGGTCTGCCAATACACAGCACTCCGGCGAAATTGAGCCACGGGATTGTCTTTGAGTGTGTGCCCAAAAGAACAAAAGTCGAGCAACAAACAATACAAAGGATCATCATTAACAATCAGCAAAAAATATGAATACGAAGGATACGAAAGAGCCGCCGCCCACATTACGACCTCGTTTCTATTCTCTTATCGTCCGAGAAAGATGGTAAAGCCGTGAGACAAATCTAGTATCGCGGCAGCAAATACGACGACGATGGTCAACAGCGGTGATTTAATTAGACGCGTCTATCGCAGCATTCCGATTTCGTTCGAAGAATAAGCTCACCTATGAAACAAACGCTTGGTGCTTCTTCAGCTGCCAAAGAGGGTACGTAAACAAGAAGGCAAACGGCCGCGATAACTTCGGGCTTGACGCCTAACACAAATTACCACCGCCCAGATAAAAATAAATACTATGCATGCTGCCAATATGGTTAGATGGACGACAGCTTTTCTTCTACTCCCAATAGCTTATATATTGAGTTTAGATTGCTGTTTCCAATCACTCACCAACAAAAAATGTTGTTAAAAGGCTGTGGATAGGCCTTTCTTCCATAAGAAAGTTTGTTAGCCCAGCCGGCGCCTAATGAGAGCCGAGGCTCCATTGAGGCGGCTGACTCTGGCACTTGGCCTAATCGAATCGCTCACCGGGGAAGGCAACGAAAGCGGCAAAAATCAACACCTCGACGCCCCGAGCGTATGGCAGCGCCTTTGGTTGGCCCACCGCCAGAAAGTAAGTGACCCAAACGAGGGCTGCCCCGGAGATATTCGCGCCTCACCGATTGGCCCACGTTCCGTTTGACCCAGGAGCGCTCCTTTTGAATGGGCGAACCCTCCCCAGGGGGCACAAAATATATAACGGAGTCACGTTTACGCCTACACGCACAACCGTGCAAGAAAATCTGTAGCTATGATAGTGGGACAGAAAGAAAACCATGAGTCATTCCTCCCTTTGAAGCTGAATGAACCGCGATACTTTTTAAGAAACTCATGACGTGGACGTCACACAGAATTAAAGTATGAATTTTCCGGGGTTGAACGCGGTTAACTTGTATTTGTGGAGCGATCGACCGGTATTCGCTCCAAGAGCGCACATAAGCCGCACAATTGAACCACAACACAAAACACAGATGCTGCTCGGCGCAGCCTCCGCAGTAGGCACGAACGCACAGTGAACTTATAGGCAGCCAGCTGCTCCTTGTATCATCTTCTGATGGCAGCCACCCTCATTCTCTCCCCCTATACCCCTCTCCGCATCCATTCCCGTGGTACAATTGAGCGATTCGACGCTTTCACTGCGTAACCGCACGAGGCGCTGGCTTGGATTTGGCTGCGCTTGAAGGTCAGATTGACGCTACGAGGAACGAGCTGTTTTCTGGTCTTGTACCGGAAGTAATAAACTTCGCTCAATAAATGTTAGAAACAAACTAATTTGCACCGCAAGAGTAACGTTTCTAGCTACGAAGCATTTTACCCCGGACGACGCCATCCTTTCGATAGACTGGACAGTAGCTAAACCATGAAGATAATAGATTAAACTACGTAATTATTTTTATGTCCACAATCTCCTACGTCAAGAATCTTGAACGGTATTTCGCGAGCTTGTTAGCGGCTTCTGAATATTTAAATTCACGAGCGCGATTTGGTGTGCTGCTTTCATGTTCGCAGCTCAGAAACTATTTAATGGTAAGTCCTGGTTTTGACAGTTACGGTTACGTACTGCATGTCATAAACTAAAGTTTGTTTTTACTAGCTTTAGGAACCATGAAACTTTCAGCTCTTGGGGTGTTCAAAAGGATCCCCATCACCCGTAACACAAGCAGGTAGAGCGGGTAGGGCCACGACTATTCATTTTTTTTTCTCCATTCTTTACCAAAGCCAATGCTCACCCAACCTGAGACAGTGGTTGTGCCGGCCACCAGCGACCTCTGCGTCCAGAAAAGACTGTTCGAAGCACACGGACAGCCTGTTGCGAGGACGCGTGCTAGGGCCCCGCAAAATAACGGAGGCCCCCGGCCCAGTTGGCGCGCAATCATCAGAGCCTCAAGTTCGTTAGAATAAATGTTTGCCCTTATCATTGACACGTCTGTTCAATGACACACACACACGCACACACACACGCACACACACGCGCACACACACACGCGCGCACACACGCACGCGCGCACACACACACACACACACACACACACACACACACACCACACACACACGCACCACCACACCACACACACACACACACACACACACACACCCACACACACACACCCACACACACACACGCACACGCGCACGCACGCACGCACGCACACACACACACACACACACGCGCGCACACGCACACGCACACGCACACACGCACACACACATGCACGCACGCGCGCACACGCACACGCACACGCACACGCACACGCACACGCACACGCACACGCACACACACACTACTATGTACATAGTAAAAAAAAGCACCGTGTCGAATTGTTTCGGCACGGGTGTTTTATTTCTCATCCTATGCCCATAGTAAGATGCACTGTTTCGTGGGCAGATGCTCAGTTTCAGGTCGGGGGTGACACCAGGGTAGGGTGGGGTAAACGCGCGGACTCGCGAGCGGATGGCGCCACATTATACGTAAACGGCAGGAAGTGTGCGAGTCTTCATGTCCCGCAGTTACAAGAGGATGGACACGTTGACTGCGGGGATATGTGTAGCGTGCAGCCCAATGATTGAATTGTGATATTCGTGGTACACATTTCCCCAAGGCCATCCATGGGTGGCGTTGAGAGGCTTGTGATTGTGCGATACGTGTGGGTCACTCGTGGTGATAACTCTCGTGTTTTGGTTATGGGGGATTTGGAAGAGACAAAAAAGAAGTACTCTGAATTTATTCGACGCTAAGAATACCAGCAGGAAATATTCGAATTTCCTTATATTCATTTCTAAAAACATTCAATGCCATTCCACCCCGCGAATGTAGTTGGCCCGCAAAGCTGTATAGGAATTGCGTTTAGAAGAGTTTTAATGCATCATTCATGACTTGATAAGGATGTTCGCGAAAGCTTTGGGGTCCCTGTGACATATACAGCGACCCTGTTAGGTATACGCACGCTTCTGCTGACTTGTTGGTTGGCTCGGGTCAGTGTAACATAGCAAATAAGTCTCTTCCAGCACAAACCTCGTGAACGCTTCTTTTTTGTCTCTTCCAAATCCCCCACAACCAAAACAGGGGTGGTATCACCACGAGTACATATCATATATCACATGGACCTCAAAGCTTCCGCGAACATCCTTATCAAGTCATGAATGATGCATTAAAACTCTTCTAAACACAATTGCTATACAGCTTCGCGGGCCAACTACATTCGCAGGGTGGAATGGCCATGAATGTTTTTAGAAATGAATATAAGGAAATTCGAATATTTCTTGCTGGTATTCTTAGCGTCGAATAAATTCAGCGCTCACGAGAAAATATCGACACTGTAACTAGATACATAGTACGTGATAGAAGTGAGCAGAAATTTACTTTCGCCAAAGCAAGGAGACTTCCCTTGCCATGGCTGTCTTAACAACTACGTCGCGCATTTTCAAAGCCCTTATTCATTGGATGAAATTCTCAGTGTGCAGACGAATGTATCGACTGCGAAAGCATTTCTGCTTATTCACACACGGAGTCTACAATTCAATTAGAACTTCGGTCTACCGAAGTAAGGGATGCTAAATGCTTAATCCTGCTAGTGGGAGCTGATGTACAGAATACTTACAAACAATGTTTTCTTTCAGCATTCCATGCGTGATTGGCATGGATACAATATATCCTTGTGTGTTCTTTTATCGCATTTTATTGACGACTCGCGCTTTGCTTCGCACGAATATTTATACGCGACGAACTTCGATAGCTCCTGCTCGTCGGGGTTTGCTTAATTGCGTTAGAGTGCATCTGGTTACAAAGTGCTCGCAGTGTGTCTTTTCACTGATGTTCTGGCGCGAGCGAGAAAATAATAATAAAACAACAAAAACGATTAAACGAATAAGATGGAATCACAAGCCCGACTCCAGGAGGCCAGCTAGCAGATAGGGTCCTACTCGAGTCAACACTATGCAAGTGCCCGTCCGAAAAGAGTCACCGCGTCTTGAAGACTCCCAAGCACTCAGTGAGGGCAGCATCTGAGTGAACGAGAAACAAAGCGAAACGAAGCGAAACAGAACAGCCGAGAACGAAGCTTTTCGCAGGCACATACGAGGGGAGCTGGAGACCGACCGAGGGCGGCGGAAAGAGGAAGCGCCTGTTTGTTTGGACAAGCGCCTCGGCGATTTCAGTGACCTACGCAGGAAGAACCAACACCAGGGAGGAACCGGAGCGGCTGACTCTTCTGCCGACGTCGCTTACACTATTGGAAATCCCCGAGCTCTGTTTCTGGCAGAGAACGGAACCCGTTGTGAAGAACACATTGACTGCGGTTGGCATGCGACAATTAAAACAGTTTTAGACTTTTTTCTCCTTTTGTGGCCATGTGGCTCAGCTGTCCGGGTCGTATGAATTGAAAACATTATTGAGGGAGGGGGGAATACTCAAGTGTGTAGACGGACGCCTGTGTCACCCGAAACCACGGGTAAATGCGGTAACTAAACAGGGAAAAGATGAAGCTGTTTTTTCAGTTCTCCATGCAGTTCACAAAGAGTTGCCCCGAAACAAATGGGGATTCCTCTTCACTTATACAAAGAAAATGGGGAGAGAAAAGCACAAGCTAATCAACAGGCAAGCTAAAGTACTAACAGACGGGATACCGATTTTTTTCTCGCCTGGTTGCTTCCGAGTGTTTTTTTTTTCTTTTCTAGTATAGTGCCCCAAGCCCCCTCACACAAGACTAACCATTTTGACAGCGGAGCTGTTGTACAAGCGGTAAGTTCGCCATTGCAGAAAAAAAAAATGAAAGAAATGTCGAGTGTTGGTGAGCGCTTGCCTCGCGGCGACCGCCGAGCGCCCACGCTTCGCGCAGTGGGTTTACCAAAAAAAAAAAAAAAACTCGAAAAAACCACGCGCAGCGAGAAAATGCCGAGCGCTCGTGAGCGCGTGCCTCGCTGCGGCCTACGAGTACCCGGCTCGCGCAGTGGCTCTAGCAAAAAAAAAAAAAAAAAAAGAGAAAAGAGAACTCAAGTGCTGTCGTCAACCTCTACCCCGCATGTAGTACTTGGCATGAGGAACACGACGATGTCGATGCATGTGACGATGACTACTACTAGCACAGTGCAAGGCAACGACAAAACATGTCCATAAACAATTTCAAGCTTGCACAAATGTGTGGTGATGTGTAATTCACCGCTCACGTATAAAGAAGCCCTGCAGCTTTGCTATGGTTCAAGCCTTGCGCGACTTTGTTCAAGCTTCGCCACTTGACTCTGGTGGAAGGATGACTTTGCATCCACCACTCGCCGCGAAGAAGACGACGATGTCTGTAATGCATATGACGACGATTACCAGCACCGCAACTATTCAAATAAACAATGATACTGAAGCAACTATGTGTCTCGCAATGCTAAGCAACAACAGCTCCACCATGAAAGTCTTGCGTATGAGTGCAAGCTTCCTTGAATTTATTTCTTATGCATTTTTTGCGGAAAATATGTGCTGAGGGGGCTTCCAAAAATTATTACTTCTAACGTTTCTGGCACACAAACAAAAGGGTACAAATTAATATACGTGCAAATGCACACACACACACATCCTCTGAGCCACACACACGCACGCACACAAACCCATACGCACAAACACGCACACGTGGGCAATAACAAAACTACTCCAGCAATTGCAGCGGTGATAGGGCGCATCCACCTAGTCCCCTAAGGTGACCATATTACTGCCAGAGGCCCTAATCGGCCCTGACACGTATTAGGTAGAGCACTCACTCAATGTGGTGCGCCGATACACGAGAGCCAGCGGTATTCAGAGTGCTCCTGAAAAGTCGGTATCCGGCATAGGGAAGAAGAGATGAGACTACATTTCACCGCAAATCGCCCCTCACTCTTCAAAGCCAAATCATCTCACCGCAAGTGCCACGTATTGGCATCCTTGGACGTTAAGGCAGTGCTGCCTCGCAGATGCCACAAGCCGACCTCTACGAACGATTAAAGGGACCCCAATGTATCTTAAAGAAGACACAGTCCGCCTGAATAAACACACCACGTAGTCTATTCAGTTCCCTACCATATCATCAGTTACTGAGAACAAGATAAACCCGAATAACTCGTCTGTTGAGTCCTTGAAAAGCCATCAGGCTCCCGCTCAAAGCCTCAATACAGCGCCTATTGGCCTTCGACATCCAAAACGCTGTTCGAGGGCACATTGAAACACACCTGATACATCAACGAGAACGACTGAAACTGACCCCGGCAGGCATACATGCACTTACTACAGTCTGGGTTACCCCTCGAAAACCTCGGATCATAGATAAACCCTCACGCTCCCTCGGGTCTCCCGAATCTACGCTGCCCTACAACACGCTCTCTGACGTTAGTTGAGGAAGACGCCAAACCAGTGCACAGGCGTTACAGAGCAATTTCAAGAAACTAGGAACGTCGGCTGTCGGCACCCAAGGACTCTGAATCGTAGGCCGTAGCAATTAATTACACAACGGTGACATCTCCTTCATTTCAGTGTATTCAATAAACAGTAACACAAAGATATCTACAATAACTATGCAAGGATCAGAGCTCTTAGGGGACCTGTACAAAAGAGAATGAAAGAGAGAGAAGGGTAGGGTGCAGAAGGCAGGCGGGCGGGCGAGCTCATTATTGGAGGGGTAGGCTTAAACCTCAACAGCAGCTGGCCGCACCTAACAATGGGGCAGTGAAAAACTACATTGGCTGTTTAAGAAACCAGGAGGCAATAAAAATTATGCTAGGGCAACCCCTAAACCGACATATGTGCCCTCAGTGAACGATGTGCTGTGCATACTGTATGTACCCGACATAGAGCAACACTATGCCCTTAGCTTTTACGAACAGGCTGTAGCTGTTACTTCAACCGCACGCTGACTGCGTAGCTTAACTATATGTGAAGATTAAGTGCAGTATGCAGTCGACTCCCGCTAATACGAAATCCAGGGGGGCCCCAAAACAAATCGAATTGACCGATCTTCCAGTTACAAAAAGCACGCGAATAGCATTGTTGTTAGTCCGCAACACGACTGCATTCTGGATTCCGTTCAGAGTGTGGACTTGGGTCGCCAAATCAAGCGTGCGACAAGGGTTTCCATGACAGTTGAAACATCGCTAAAGTCGAAGGCGAAAGCGCTAACCACATTAACTGCTCACAGTGCTGTGCGCTACAAAGGAGGTTGAGGACTTCAGAGGAGAGCGGGTCTGGGAGTCTGAACTAGCCTACCGCTTTATCAACTGTACGCTGCCCCAGTCGCAATGGCGCCGACATCACTACACGACGATGCTTTCGCGTTTAAAACTTTCAAATTTCATTGATTGAAGGGTTTAACGCGCCGACGCCACGTAGGCGATGTGGCCTGACGTAGTGGAGAGCTCCGGATTAATTTTTGACCACCTGGGGATCTTTAAGGTGCGCCGAAACCATGTACACACGGGCGTTTCTGCTTTTCGCCTAGCTCTATCAGAAAAGCAGCCGCCGCGACTGGGAATCGAATCCGCGTCCTCGTGCTCAGCAGCACAACGTCTTATCTGCTGAGCCACCGCGGTGGTCTTCTAAATTTCATTGAAAAGTTACGGCCACCTTGATGCTTTTTATTCAAAATAATTTCCAATTAACTGATATAATGAGCTGTAACTTAAAATTAGTGATTATGGTTTTAAAGTTGAACTGCTCGTAAAATTGCCGGGGCTATCATATCACTTCTAAATAACCGAAAATTCCATTTAGGCAAATTCAAATTATCGCGGGTCCACTGCTCATTTGAATAAGTTAGCAGTTCTTTCCAGTCAAGCTGAACAGACAAACGTTTGGTTCTATTACCTTTTTACGTAAATCAAACTAATAGACGGCGGGTTACTTTTCGCGCGGGTTAGTTTTCCCCCGTTGCTTGTTAATCATGCATTGACATAGGCACAAAGCTTGAGTCACTTAATGAATGCGTACGCCCTTGAAGGACGGGGCAAGAGCAAACATTCTCGATGAACGTGCCCTCTTTAGGCCGATTGGCTTATTACCCAGGAGAGTAATTGGAGCAAGACGGACACCCCTGCGCGTTTCCTCGGTTTCACAAGCTTAACGTGTGTCCAGCTAATCCTCTTCGAGAAAGCAGTCGCAAGAATGTTTTCCTTTCCCGGCTTTCACTCGCCTCGAAACGCCGCGTTAAATACTTTCGTAAACAAGGCCACCTGTGTTAAATGGGTATCCCACTTCACTAGTCGCGATTAACTCAGCGCTTGTCATAATGACTGCGGTACTGCTATGAAAGCCGCAAAGCTGGTCTTCTGGAGGTTTGGGAATCGGAATAATTGATGCGGATCTTTTGTATTCCCGTTGCGAATCTGCAAACTTCAGGTTATTGAGATTATTATCACTACAAGTAAGAGGTCTTCCCTCCGGTCTTACTAATCAAAACCCACGAAATTGTGCCTTAATGAATTGTGACGCTTTAACAAAGCTCAATTGACACGAAGGGTAACAGCTTCACAAATCTCGTAGCTAACTCTCCCGCTTTAATGAGAGTTGCTTGATATTTATCAATATTAGAAGCAGAATGGTAAGCTGGGTAACAATACTGCTCACACGCGCCCAAACAGTAGTCTAAAATCATGCACCCCTCCGAATACCGACAACGATGGTTGAACGCGAAGGTTTCTCGTGATGGATTCTTGGTTGTCGTCTGGGTTTGGACTGAGTTTCGACCATGTCGAAATGGAGCAGTCAGATAGACGCCGTCTTCATCACGTGCGGGGCCCAGGTTCGATTCCGGCTACTGAAGCGTTTTTTTTAAGTGCACAGCACTTTAGGAGCTCGCCTTGCCATCGTAACTCGCTCGCTGGACCCAAGTAGGGCCACACGGAGTTCTGTCGTAGCGGCTGTCGTCGCGGCGTAACCCAGAGGCTTCGAAAGCCAGGCGGTTGAACCTCGCCTACACGCGATACTACTGCTACAAAATCAATCAGTCCACCTCGCCTCTGTGCCCACAGTTTGGTGTCCGTGAAGATCTGCAACACCTCATTTGTGACCGTTCGTGATTTAGTACGCAAAGAGTGTGCCTTGCAGTGTCTCTGGGCCGGCCGCTCTCCGTAGGGCTAGAACTGAGAGACGTATTAGGTCCCTGGAATTCTTCCAAACGTGCCTTTCGTGCCACGAAAGCTTTACTGGCCTATCTAAAAGCCACAAGCCTTGATCAGACTTTGTAAATAGTTCAAATTATGTGTTCCTCTTCATCATTATAATCATCATTGTCACAGCATTCATCTGGCGTAGCAAGCCAGGCGGTTTAGCTCGGCTGACATCGCCAGACTCATTAAAGATTGTTCTCTCTCTCTCGGTTTATATAGTCATACAAGTTAGAAACTCGTGAACCGCTTGTGCTTGTCATGCATCTGCAGGTGCATTTGAGGCAAAATATACGTGATTAACCGGCAGCGCCTGCGTTCATTTAGTTAGGAACACTCGTTGGGTTGTTTTAACGATAGTAACCGAAAAAAAGTGGCAGTGCAACGCCGGCAAGTGCGGGAGGAAAAGCGAGCACAAAAAGAACAGAACGCCCGCTGGCGCAGCTTCAGGCAGGGGGCGCACGAGCACTGCAAGGGCGGGAATTTGAATTGCATTGGGTGTAGAAGTGAGCGGATAACGGTGCTACTGCGTATTATGGCGGATCACTGCTCTGCACTTCCGAAAGCTTCCACATTGAGTGGAATAGCTTTAATTTTTTTTCATTCACTTCACTAAAATAATTCATCCCCGATGATGATGATGATGATGATGATGATGATGATTGCTATTGGTTCCCCCTTGTAGGGGGGTGATGACGTGTCATGTTACAAAAAAGTAATAATATATACCTATGTTTTATACTCTTGATTTAATACTAGCGCTGCTTCGTCGTCGTCGGAGAAAGTTGGCTTTCGTGCAGGACGTTTTCGCGTTACATAGCGATCACTGATAACACTAGATATTCGCTTTAAAATGCGCCCAAAGCAACAAAAACACAACGCTGCAAATAAGCAAGCTTGGGGAGAGAGAGAGAAGAAACGTCATTGTAAAACCACCAACTGGGCAAGCGTCTCAGCGTTAGTGTGCACGGGTGCAGCGCACCACACCGGGGCAATGCGGTGTCATCCAGTTGACGGCACAGGCTATTTTGTAGGGAGGTGGCTGGGTCAGTCAGCACGGCCCCCATAACGAGGGCGAGGTGACGCGGGAGACTATGGGGTGTAGAGCGCTTGCTCTCCGTGGGGATGGGTGTGGCGCCGCTAGATTTGTTAAGTTGAAGGGAGGCAGACGAGGTGGTGCAATACGGAAAATCATCCAGTCACGCTATAACGCTCAACAATATAAACGCGGGGATTTATTCAGTCTTTACGCACAAAATACCGGACGCTAAGTCCGTCGCCACCTACAGGCCTTTTCATGAATGCCTAAACTGGACGATTTCGCTGTTTCCTGGTGGATCCCCCCAAAAAAAACGCGTAATAAGAGTAAAAAATTTAATTAGGGATTACTAAAACTCATTGGCGCGCGCACTCCAGCAGAAAACAAAGTGTGGGTAGCATTGCATACCGCTGCAAAAAAGAACAAACTTCGCTCACTAAAAGTAAATTAATGCCTCATGCCTTTTCCAAGCAGTGACTACTGAATCACAAATCACACAGAACACGACACGTATGCGCGGCTACCGCCAGAACAACTCAACTGTCTGCACACGCACACTCCGTAAAAAAGAAGCGGGCTTTGCGCGATCGCAGCACTCAGCTTTACGAGATCCCATTGGAGCTCGTATGCCTCCATTAGAGCCCCTTAAATGAGATTTCGTCGGCAGAATTTGCGATTTTTTTTTTTAGATAAGGCGGCTTGGCAAGACAGCGGACGAACGAGCACGCCACGTAACCTGGTTAAGCACGCCGAACTCTTTTTCTACCTCTCTCGTTTGTCTTCAACTTCAGGCATCTTCTTGCAACATAAACTTTTATCGCAAGTGTTGCAGCGACGGAAGCTTATGCTGCCGGGTTTCTTTAGGTTGGGCAGTTGGCAGGCTAGTGGTAGGTAGGTAGGTATCGCATTCACTAAGCTTTACGTAGGGAGTCAGCATGGCCTCCAGGAAAGCGAGAGACTGATGAGAGAGACGACGAGAGAGAGAGAGGAGAGAGAGAGAGAGAGAGAGATGCGAGAGGAGAGAGCGAGCAAGAGAGAGAGAGAGAGAGAGAGAGAGAAGACCGAGTAGGAGAGAGAGAAGAGGCTTGCGACACAGAGGCAACGCGATGAGCGCACACTGAGACTCACTCAACTCACTCACTCACTCACTTCACTCCACTCACTCACTCACTCACTCAACTCAATTTCATGTACCAGCTCCTTTGTCTTTGAGGGTTCCTGTACAACACCGTGCGTAATAACTTATTCTACTGGGTACGGTTTTTCACGTAAATTAAATAATAGTCAAGAAATTGTTATTTCTTCCCCTTAATAATAACTTTCAAACTTCCAAACTTGATATCGGAATTTGTACCACAAACTTATACAACTGGTGTATGTTGTACGCTAGAACGTAAGTGATGAGGATCACCTTAGAGCTCAGAATACACACAGATCTGTAGTAAATAAATCCTATATACAGAAATTGCCCCTGTGTTAGAACACTACATTATGCATGCGACGTAAGCAATGCCTTCATTTTTGGCTCATTTGATTGATTGATTGATTGATTGATTGATTGATTGATTGATTGATTGATTGATTGATTGATTGATTGATTGATTGATTGATTGATTGATTGATTGATTGATTGATTGATTGATTGATACGCCAGCAGCGTATGTAGCAACGCACTCAGCCACAGCAAACATTTCTGTTTAGAAACAGTTATCTTTCCAATACCTCACTGCGGATGTGTCAAAATGCATAAATATGTATTACTTTCCAGAGTAACACCCCCAACTGTCCGTTATGCACCGGAACTGAAGCATAATGGTTTGCTTTGAGCTCTTACGACGGCAATCGGTACCAGGCTCTTCAAGTGCGACGGGTACCGGTTGACGGAGTTAAACTCCAAATTGTGACGTTAGGCTTAAAGGAGCCATTAAGAGAAAACAAAAGTTTGTTTTATTCGAAAGATTAGGTGTTTCATAGTACCCCAAGCGCTTTCCGGAAGCAAATGATGCTTTATTCACTGAGAAATACGGCAATTTAAGCCAAAATTTTAAATCTCCCGCTTAAAATTGCACATTTGGTGACGTGAGCAATGGTGTCACACGGGCCGGTCCATGAAACAGATACTTAGTATGTCGACTCCATATAGCACCCACACGCGGGAGTCGACCGAGACGGCGGCCATTTTAAAATGCTAGTAAAACCTAGTGCACCCGCAGCCCTAGTCATGGAATCGCCTGATCCGGAGAACAAAACTCTCGCCGAGGAGCTCGGCTTGCATTTAACAACCTCACACCACTTGAACGCTCAACGCTTCTAAGTGCACGAGCGGCAAGAGTTGTGGGATACGCGGTGGACGGGAAAGCGACCATTCCGCGATAGCCACAACAGACGAACGCCCTGCCGTCGGCAACCGCTGCCTCGTCAGCGGCCGTCGCCACGGACGAATACAGACTGGTACGTATGTGCCGTATTTTTATTACGGTTAATAATAGTTCAACTTCAGTAGCAGTATCGCTTATGCCAGTTGGCCGGTGGTCGTGTATGGAAAGCCGTTCGCGCGAGCTCTCTGCTTCGACCAGAAAGATACGAGCGTCAATGCGCGGTGTTTACGGCATTTTTCCTCCAAGGTCAGAGCGCCTCGACCCGAAAATTCGTCTGCGCGACGGCAGAGATGTCGAGCTCGGCCAGGCGGTTGTTTCGTACGCATTGGCGCACACGCTTGCGTGTTCATTCGGAACTTCAACCGTTTACTCCACCGTTCTTTGTCATAAAAAGAATGTGCAGTATGTTTCACGGGCATTTAGCTCGCTATGAAAACTGTAAGCCCTGCCTAACATGCGTTTGCTTCTGCCGGCCTCCGCCAATCGCAGAGCTTAGCCCATGTGACGGCATAGGTTCTGTTGCGGGAAATGAGCTGGTGGGTCCGCATGACCATTCCCGTTTTTCCTAATTATGTAGCTTATTTGAGCGAAGTTTGCGTTATAAGTGGTGTCGTTATGGTTCTAACGAGGCAATCTTTCGAATGAACCAAACTTGTGTTTTCTCTTCATGGCTCCTTTAACTTCCCTGTTTAAGCCTAATGTTCGGAAACCTTGAAGTTAAGCCTTGTGACATGCTACGCAATGTCCCGCTCATTATGCGTCAAATTTGGGGGTACCGGTTAACGGCGATAGGCTTCAAAGCGTCAAACTTTAAAAATACCGTCCCAACAATTTCGGATTTTCTTTAATGTTCACCCCTAAAAAACTGAAGGCTCTTCCGGCCTGCGAGTCTGTTTGGCCAGCGAAGCTGTATAGAAATTGTGGGTTATATGATCTTTATTGCGTCATCCAGCTTTTTTTAATATGTAAGTCGCAATGGCTTTGTTGTCACAGTTCGTTATGCCTAACATCGGGCCGTCGCATATCCGCGTCGTCCCGCAAACCTACTACGCATTAACATATATGCGCAAGCTAGATATAAATTGAAAAAAAAAATGGTTAGGCTTTCTCAAGAGTTTGAGCTATATAAGCAAAATCTGCTGTAGTGGCACTTTAAATTATCTCTCTCTTTGCCGTTTCGCAAACGAACCCAAAAGCAATATCACTAAATCATCGTGCACATATCAGCGGAGACGTCTTCATTACTCTAAGTAAACACGCGATGGCTCACCTAAGGAACGATTTTCAGAGCATAGTCACCAAGAAATAGCCCGTGCTACGAAAGCATCTCTGGAGTCGATCGTTTTATTCTTGTTTTCGACGGAGTAGATAGCGGAAGGCAAAGTAGGGAGAGCGTGATTTTGAACAAGGGGCCCGCGCTCTCGGCGAGCCTTGATCTGGGATTTCGCATATGAAGGGATTTGTCATATCGCGACTGCCGCTCAGAAAACGCTCGCGCTGAAGCCCCGTACCTTTTCTAGCCGAAGAGCGCACTGGGACTGCAGATACCCGCAAAGCAAGGAAGTGAACTCGTATTAAAAAGACGCCGTTTAGACACACCAAAACACCAAAAGCACAGAGAAGAATCCCCGCTAAATCCGAAGCGCGGTATCAGAGAGCGGGGACTTGGATCGAGCGTGAAAGTTATAACAAAATGGTCGGATGTGGCGACAGAGCTGGAACGGATTGGGAGGCAGGGAATCTCGTAGTTTCGTTTGAGATCGCAATTTTTTTATATTCTTACTTGTACAACAGACGTTTTATACGGTTTCCGAAAATGAAAAAAGTATGCGCCTTGCGCAAGTGTAAAAGTGAGTAACTTCGAGCCACTCGGAGGAGATTTGCTTCAGTGAGCAGATAGCCCGTATCTCGCTCATGCGTCGGGCGGTAATATTTTGGTGATGAAATGTGCCTTCACGGGGGCTTTTAAGTGTATTGAGTCGGAAATTCTTTCGAAATCCTTGGATGTGGGCACGGGGTAATAAATATGACGGTTGTCTAAGCCAAACTGTGGCAGGGGCAAATCTCCTAAACTGCTTATGGTGACTGGGGCATGATTGGAAAAACACATCTACGTCCCCTGTCCTATATTTAAATCTATTTATTGTTGCTGACGTACCCCCTCCCCCCTCCGCCCCAATTTCGTACATAAACATGGCTTTCCTACTGAAATATGTAGAAAAATGTTGAGTTCCGCTCAATAAACCACCCCTTATCAGCGGGCAACGGTATGCAACCGCGCTAACTTATCTTGGTATACTATACGCCTTTACCGTGCTTGGCCTAGACACACTTCTTCCAAAAGCACACACATACTAATAAAAATCAGAGAAAAGAGAACAAGAGAGAGATGACAAACCAGCGATTGTGGGTGTTGTTGTACCTTTTAGTGTGGCGATCATCGTTCCTTGATCTGCCTGTTCTTTCTTTTTTTTTGTATTACTTCTATCAATTTTAACAGCGAAGCTGGTTAGGAAATCGTAATTTTTCGTGTCCGCAGTTAAATAAACCAAGTTATTGCCAAGCGCACTCACATGAGCACGGGCCTCGCAACGACCGCCCAGCGTCCCCTGCGCACGTTCGTCAGCCAACCATACCCACTTAGGGAGATTTGCCAAGATTGCGGCGACCGCCGGGCAGTTAAAACAAAAAGAAATTTCGAGCGCTCGTGTGCGTGTGCCTCGCGGCGACCGCTAAGCAACTCGGCGCACATTTGTCAAGCCAAGCATACCCACTTAGGGAGATTGAAAAAAAAAAATGACTGCAATTTACCCTGTGAAGGTGGTTAGACTGCGAAGCTGTAAACGACACCAACAGCGTTTACCCATGCGGTCTCACTTGAATTCACAGACGGGCTCGACAAAGATTGAAGCCAGAGACGCTGCCAGCCGTTACCAGGGATTCGCGGAGGCGGAATTCCCAAACGCCGCAGCGTCGACGGAAAGAAAACGGAGAGGAGCGTATTTCGAAGGGTGAGTAGAAGGGCGGCACGCGCAGGTATGGCGTCATCTCTCTCACTGCCACCCTCATTATTGTTTCATGTGTCGCCTCCATAAAGCGCCCTCCCCCTCCTCAGACGCTGAATCCCAACCACCGCTTGTCTCCCGGTCTCCACGTGCGGGCGTAGCTCATCTGCAGACGACGGGTGCTGACTCCGTTTCTCTATGCGGGCCCAGGTTTGATCCCTGGCGGTACCAGTAGTTTATTTGTGTAGCCTTGTTGTAGCCAGTAGCCAGTAGTAGCTTTGGATGTTTGTGTAGCCAGTAGTATATTGGGAGTTTCCTGCTAACGCGGACACGAAAATTTCTTCTCTGCTGGTTAGAGGTATACTGCTTCGCAGTAAAAACCCAGGCGTTCGCCGTAATCGTGGCAAAACTTGATCGGAACAAGAAAGGCACGCCATAACGGACGCCTCTCCAAGGTGATGTCCAGTTATTAATCCTCCAAAGAAATGAAAGAAGCTCACACTTATAGCAACAATAATTGAGTAAAGGTTGTCACTGCAGCGAAGAAGCAACCGTTTGCATTCGTGGACGTAGACCTTCGTGATGGTCGGGAAGGTTGCGTACAGCTCCACTATCTTCAAGTCTTGCGCGTTAGTGTCAGCTTCCTTCCTTTTTTTTTCTACATACTCCTTTTGTCTGGCTCAAGGTGTTTGTTGGCTACTGGAACTAGGCGGCAGAAAATTCAGGTAATCTTGCACTCACGTGCGAGAATTGACTGGCGAAGCTGTTGTAGGTGAGCCTTGCCGAACACATAGTTACGTTTCAGTATTTTTGTTTATTTGCATAGCTGTGGTGCTAGTAATCGTCGTCATATGCATAAAGACATCGCCGTCTCCTTCGCGGCGAGTGGTGGATGCAAAGCCATCCTCAGCATTGTACACTTCCACCAGCTCAACTTGCGAAGCTTGCACTAAGTCACGCAAGGCTCGAACCAGAGCTAAGCTGCAGGAATTCTTTATACGTGAGCGCTTAAGGGCACATTATCGCGCACTTTTAAAGAGATTAAAATTGTTTATTTACATGTTCGGTCGTTGGTTTGAACCGTTCTAGTAGTCATCGTTGTATGTATCAATATTATCGGCCTCTTCATGCCAAGCATTACATGTGGGGTAGAGCTTAACGACAGCGCTGGAGTTTTTTTTTTTTTTTTTTTTGTTTTGCTAAAGCCCCTGTGTGAGCCGGGTACTTGGCGGTAGCCGCGAGGCACGCGCTCACGAGCGCTTAGAATTTTCTTCCTCCTCGTGCTTTTAACCAGATTTTTTTTTTGCGCTAAAGCCACTACGCGTGCCGGGAACGCTCGGCGGTCGCCGCGAGGTACACGCTTACCAGCACTTTCCGTTTTCTTTGTATTTTTTCTACAACACTGAACTTAAGGCTCGTCAACAGCTCCTCTGTAAAGATATCTACGTCTCCCAAGAACAAAACAATGTTTGTAGCCACTACCAGGGGATCAGCCGGCCAGCTCTTAAGGGAACAAGACGCCAGATGACAACGATACTTCTTCTGTCTCACTGAAGACACGTGATCTGCGGGGAGGGCTTGTCACGCTAAAGGAGTTGTATCATGGTTCGGGCTAGGGCAGCGAACCAAACAGCCCCAGGGTGATTTTAGTCACGTTCGGAGGCGTCATAGTTAAGTTGCGAGACAACATCAAAGAACTCACTATGAAAACGTCAAAGTCTGCTGAGCAGTGTTTAGAAAATTGCCCTCTCAGGAAGAGGTGCAGCTCAAACACAACTGGAAACGTTACATCTGCTCAAAAAGAAAATGCGAGTCAAGCAATTTGCTTTAGAGACTAGAGACATGCGGGCGACGACCATCTTACGCCCTAGCTCTACTGCAAAGCGACAGGGGGATGACCTCGTGGGTTCAAATCAAGGTACTTTGAACGTTTTCCTACGAATGAATGAATGAATGAATGAATGAATGAATGAATGAATGAATGAATGAATGAATGAATGAATGAATGAATACAATATTAATTGAACAACAGGTGCTGCTGTTAGGGCACCCGCCCGGTGGAGGGGATTCTCAGTCCGGGGTCCCCAGCTGTGGCTTTATTACCGGGCCCTGCTCACCAGGTCAAGCTGGATCGTAGGGTCCCTGTCGGCCAACCGCGCCATCCACTGTTGAATTGAGAGATTGGGAATGGGTTGTAGACCTGGCGTTTTGTGGCGCTCCGATAAATGATGGTACTCGGCAGTAGTTACACGTGGCTTGATGAAATGCAAAAAGTGAAAAGGAGAACGCAGTCAAGCGCATGAGATGGCATGTCATGCCGGCTAGAGAGCCAAGACAGACCATACCCCCGACACCAAAATAAGAATTGTGATAGTGTTCTGACAATATTAAATAACCAGCGTAGCGCAATGCGCGGAATCGCCATGAAAAGTAGGTTCCATGAGGAAAACGACTCATCTTTGTAAACGCCGTTGTCTTCCAGCAGGGACTCGAGAAAGGAAGAGCTAAATAATCAAACCGTGAGAAATATAAACCAACGTCCCTGCACCAATTATATAGAACAATGATGTTAAAAGAAATGGTTAAAAAGGTCTCCAAGTTCAACACTAGTGGGTTTCAGAGAGAGGGCGAATGGATTTTCAACCTAGTGCAAGACAGAACCTACAAAAACCTATAGCGCGAGACAGCTTCGTTGTAAAAGACCGTGGATGACCTGGGAGTCAGTATCCCTACCTGCTTCTTTATTCATGGAACCGAATTTTGTAGCCAAAACAAGAACCAAATAACCGGAGCCAGTGGATAAGTTGGGCCACGTGTGATCAGAAATAAATTGTCGAATCTTTGGGGTGGCACTAAAAGAATACTGCAAACGTGGCTGCAAAGCGAACCAACAAGGCCGAATGAAACTTAATTTCACGCATTGTGAAGAAAAAAGAGAAGCAAACGAATAAAATTATTCGAGCCAAGCAAAGAAGAAAATCACGAGAATACAAACACGTTTTGCGTATACAGAAAGCCCGGAGCACGTCCTCCAAGACTAGAGGGAGCGGCTTCCAGATGCTATTGAGTATAAGGCAAGACCTGAAGCTAGCATTCATTCGCCGCCAAGCCACACAGGCTACTTGAGAGATGCGGCCAGCGAATGCGTGCCTGGTGTCTTGTTCGTTGGAACTACACGTTATTTTGAAGCAGAAGATACGTGGTGGATAGACAGAGTGTACTTTTTTTTCGTAGCAGCTGAAAAGGGTGCAGAAGAAGAAAAGTTTTTGGAAAGGTGTACGCGGGACCTGATACTACGAGAACCGTTCAGTGAGCCCGTATTAATGAAGCCGAGCTTCCAAGGAGCGACTTTGTGCGTGATGGAGCAGCTGGGATACATGGACGCGAGCTATCTTACGTGCACACGCATGCTGGGCATACTAGTGACGGTGTGCGAACGATCCTGACGCCAGAGATTGCTTCGCGCTGAGAGACTAGCGAAGCGTGGTAAGCATCTTGTTTACTTTTGATAGTAAACTTCGGGCTAAGGGTTGGTAGTTTGGCTGTCATGGCAATGTATGGCTGCGTAATAAAGTTGGAAGCGCTGGCCTTTCGCTAGCCGGGGTGAGTTGTACATAGAAACCGGTTCGATCGTAGCGAAAAGTTTGACGCAAAAAAGGTTTGGAACAGGCAGCAGATTGAAAGCGCGCCTTGTAAGAAGGAATGGATGAGAAAGCGTGGCTCATCTTGCCTCTTACTACCCAGGAGAAGTCGGCTAAAGTTATTGGTAGAGTATCTAAATGCGCTATCCAAATCTTGTTAAGGAATCTGACTTTTTCTTTGTTTGTTATTACATCGCTATGCGCATAAACAATGTTAGTATTCTTTGCATTGTAATTTATTGGTTCGTATGACGAAGAAGAAGTTTTTATTTTTAGTACTTTTAGTTTTTAACTGTTAATTCCTAAAAAGCTTGAAAAAAGGGAAGGGGCGTGTACGCAGACAACACTTTGGTTCCTTCTTTCCGTAATTAGCGCAATCCCCACGGACAAAATATTAGGAGCAGCCCATTGGGTACATTAATAAAATGCATTCATAACCGCTTTGAACATTAGCACTGTTCCAGAGGTTGCACCTAAAAGAATGCTTCCACTCACAAATGCAAATGATGTTTGTGCATGCAAAAAAATCTTTATGCTTTCGTGCTGCGCCTTAGCTTTCATGGTTGTTTGGCTCGCTCCAAAGTGAACTTGAGCGCATATGTACGGTTCTAGAAAACATAACACAACCCTACAAATTCAATTTACGTAAGAAATGTATTTCAATATTTATATTTGGATCTTTCGTACGCTGCTTTTTTTTTAGCAATTGCGCTGCTTCGTGGGCTCGTTATGGTCTTTACAGCCCCTCAATTTTGTCGAGCGCACACGTGGATAACGTTAATGGTAGTTACGCTAGATCTGTACAGGTACCGATGTGTTCGCATTGCTAGCGTACCGGGAACCAGGGCTGCCAATACAAATTGGCTAGTGAAACGAAGCGATGATGACAAAGTTACCACAAAAGCAAAAGTTTCAGTGTGCCCCATAGTGAGGGCAGAGTTTTGTCAACATTCGTGTTATGTCTGCACAACATTTTTGCATATTTTGGGTGGCCAACACTGCTAGATTGGAACGTGATTTCTGCGACATAAAAATGGGCGGTGATTTCGCTGGTGCAGGGTGATCACCTGAACCACTTTATGAACAAGTTTCCTGTACCTCTACAGTCGAGTTCACTTATAACGATACGGTTTATAACAATATATCGGATATAACGATGAGCAGCTATGGGACCGTCTGATTTTGTATGCTTTCCATGGGAAAATAAACCGCTTATTACAATGTTCCACTGCCGCGATATCGGATATAACGATTGAATCGGGTTACAGTAAGCACCGAAAATGCGAGGTGCCGCCGGCTCTCCACGCCAGCCCCACCGACACCATGCGCCGCGATGCGCCTCGCATCCCGTCCACCTCCCAGAAAACGAGTCAACTGCGCCGCTTACGAGGAAGCGAGAGGAGGAGGGGAACAGTTCTCCTTCCAAACACCCCTCAGATTGGCCCTGTCTCCGTGCTTGCTGCTTTGAATTTGTCTGGATGCCTCTTCAACTACCTCCGTTTTTCCGCGGATCAGACGTCAGGGCCGGTGTTTTGGAAACGTCTGAGTGCCTCTCTGAAGAGGCGATCGTTGCGGGGCTGCGTGCTGCGGACAGCGGTGGCAGGGACAACTCTGACGACGCGGTTGCACAGCCTACTCGGGTAGGACCTTCGCAGGAGGCCCAACGCATGATAGTCCCTCAGGGACTTCGTTTCCACCAAGGACCCTTCGCTCAGCTAGGTGAAGCCCCTATAAATGTTCTTGAAAAAAAAAAAAAAAAGATGTGCGTCACATTCATGTGCAGCAAACAAAGCTGACCGAGTATGGCTTCTTTTCCACAAATAGGTAGCAGTACAAGCTTGCTTGCCTGCAAATAAAATGTTTTGAGCTCTGTTCCGACTTTTATTTAGCAACCCGCATATAACAATCATCGGTTATAACGATGGGATTTTCTGGGCACATCAATATTGTTATAAGTGGACTAGACTGTATTTCGAAAAAAAAACGTCTTTGAGGGCGGTACTACGCGCCGATTAGTTCAACTTGAAGAAAACACGAGAAAAGAGGAATGGCTTTTGAATCATGTCTTTGAAGTACCTCAAATACGGGGCACAACTCGCCTACGAATTCAACGGAAACACAACGGGAGGAGCATTTTGTAGGTGTGCGACTGCGTTCGGAGAAGTCTATTGATGATACACATCACGCCGCGCCTTGCCTTACCGTGTTCTCACGAAATGGTAGACGGCGTCGGTGTAGGGTAGACGAACCTGTTAAAGGAGCCATGAATAGAAAATACAAGTTTGTTTGTTTTTTCAAAAATTTCGTGTTTTATAGTGTCCCCAGCGCTTGTCCGGATGCAAAGGATGTTTTTTTCTCAGATAAATTAATCAATTTACGTTAAAACTTTTATTTTCCGGCTAAATTGGGTTTTCGTGTTCTGCAATGACATCACAGAAACCGACCGTTCCGCAGCCTAATGGAAAGCCTTGTTTACCGTTAGTGAACCTAGACCATACCGTAGCAAGCCGTTTTCTGCCTCTGGTTTGTTTTTGACCGTATTTGAACCTCGCTTGGTTTTTCTTCAGGGAGAAAATAATGGTTCCGTGAAACAGAGTGCTCGCTCGACAAATATGGTCACGTAAGACACCGTTGCTTGCGAAACAGAGTGCTCGCTCGACAAATATGGTCACGTAAGACACCGTTGCTTGCGTCAATCGGCCAGTGTCATCTAAAACTACTCCAACGCCCCGCAGTGCTTGGCAGCTAAACCAAGCATAGTTCGCGCAGTACCAACAGCAGTACGCATCGGTACTTCAATGTTTACGTGTGCTTTCGTAACTTCCACTGTCGCTCCCACCATACTTACTGCTTTTAAAAGAACGTGGCCTAAATTTAAGCGCAAATAGCCCGTTCGTCAAGCTTATAAGCTCTGCGTAATTTGCGCTTGCTTTTGCCGTGCTCCGCCAATCGCAGAGCTGGCTGGTATGACATCATACGTTGTGTTGCGGGAAATGAGCGAGTGGGTCGCATGGCCGTTGCCTTTTTTCCTAACTATACAGCTTATTTGAGCGAAGTTTACGTTAAAGTGGTGTCAGTATGATTATAACGAGGCAATTTCTTGAATGAACCAAACTTCTGTTTTGTTTTTATGGCTTTTTTAAGTCCCTCGCGGCAAAATTGTTCGTTGAATCTGGAGTCCGGGACCTCAGGTACAACCAATGAACTCTTTTTTTTCTTGTTCGCCCCTTTCACCACTCCCCCTCCTTCCACTCTATAATAAACGTTTTTCCATTCATCCATTATGTTCCTGTCACTGGACAAGGTTCATTCACGGCATCACTTCCTTACGGTACGTGGTGTAATGCATATGAAGATACGCACGAGAAAAAAAAATATTGATGCTTTCTACTATCCAACGAGCGACGAATGTCATTCCATGAGTCCACGTTACACCATGTAATGAAGGTGTTGTAGTGCTGCCACTGCCGCTAGAAAAATATGCAAAACTAGACTACAGGCTCAAAGTGACAGCTTTCAGCGTTGTCGTGCCCGAGCAAGAACCGCCACACGAAATATCCGCGAAAGACCGTAGTGCAGATCTATCCTTTGCAAAATGAGGCTGCCAAACCCCGCCAATCAATGTTCGGGTGAAACTTGGCTATTGCTAACAAAAAGAAAAATTTTAAAAACAAGAGAACGCAAAGAAGGGGCGCCAGTTTTACTAGCGTACCCAATTTCACGATAATTGCGAAAATAAAATGACCTGCTTGTTGAGATAGGGCGTTTTCCACGTACTCTAATTTAGAAAAAAATGAACAGTTCGTGGTAAAGGAAAGAATGTTAAATTTCGGAATTTGCAAACGCTGCGGAAGTCGCTTAAATTCTCAGAGTATTAAAATATAGGATAAATTTGTATAAAATGGCCAGTCAGTTCACCTGATTTTTTAAAATGTTTCTTTTTTTTTTCAGACTCCAGAAAGCCCACACGGGCAAGCGTAGTGACGGAAACTTTCGCAGAATTATGCTGATACAGTCAAACCCGGCTATAACGAACCCGGATAGAGCGAATTATGCTATATATCGAACAAAAATATTTCAGTTTCGGAAATACAAGGGAAACAGATTCTTTATAACGAAGTTCACATCCAATATATCGAACTGTGCGCGCCTAGAATAACCGCCGAAATGCACGGTCTCAGAGCGGCGATTGAGATGTGGCTTGGCCGCGACCACGGAGCAAGAGTTGCGACTGAGACATTGCGCCTCGTACGGACGACGTGACGCCAGACAATTTCCGTAACTGTTTCCGATGAGCGGGACTCACGTCGGAACCCGCGCAGTCAGTGAGTCCGGACCAAGACAGCTGTATCGGTGAACTGTGGGAAGAGCTCCCCCGCGTTCCCGATGATGTCGCGAGTGAAAGCCGACCGGCGCTTATAAAGGAGCGCTTTCGGCAGTCGATGTGCTCCGCCAATGCATCTTCGATTTTGGAGGACGCGGACTCGAACTTTGGAGGACGCGGACTCGAACTGGTGCAAAGAATGCTTCGTGTAGAGAATGCTATGCTAGTTGAAGCCGCCAAAACGAAAGTGAAAACAAAAATCACCGTTTTTCTCTTTGCAAAGTAGGCAGTTCAGGAGGAAAGTAGCTTTATTACTTGCAATAAATGGATTATTTTGGGTATGGTAATGGCTAGTTTACTGTGTTCGTTTCTGCGTGTGAGGATGGTGGAGTTGGGCTGGGAGAGGGGGGGTCCTGCGGATTGCGAACTTGTAACAATAAGTTTGTTATAGGCGGGTTCGGCTGTATCGAACTAGTGGATATATCGAACTAATCACTCTGCATATTGCAATTCGCTATAAACGGGCTTGACTATTAGTAACGATGACTACACTTTCTATGTGCCTTCTACGCGTATGAAAATTTGACAGTGACATTTGGTTTTAAGGTTTAGCACCCAAACAGTTCAGGCACCCTTTGTTGGCACCGACTTTAACAGCCACAATACAAAATCAGCTATAGTCAAATCCCGTTGCTACAAACCACACATTAGTAAATTTCTCAAATTTACGACTATTTTAGGAATCCCTGACAGATTTTCAATGCAAAAATATTTCAGAACCGCGAATTTCAATATAGCACATATTTCAGAATAATGCACGTAATTTATGTTCACCATTATAATCGAGGAACATCAGTATTACGAATCCGGCTAAAAGTAACAGCGTCGCAACTCCCACGTGAAACAGAAACCGACGTTCCTCTGCGCATTCCCTAGTGCAGTAGATATCATCATCACCATGTCGAATGCCGACAGCTAGCGCAACCACAAAGCCGCGGTTTAATGTACAGTACCCTAGCAGGCCTAGCTACGTTTGCCTCTTTTCTCTCTCGTTGTGTTGGCTGACGGTGGGCGGTCGGCCGTTTTCTACGCTAATCAGCGTGGGGGCAGGTAATTCTTTGTTTTAGGTTATTTTGCTGCGAAGTTAGTGCGAGATCTAAAGATGAATGCAGCTAGCGACAAATCAAACAAGAAGCTTAGTTACTATGACGACGCCAAGGAAGACGACTGTGGTTCACCGAACACAGACGAAGATGTGATCGTGTCGAACATTAATGTTTTAGTGTACATGAACAAATTCCGCACCTTCCCTGTTCGATGCAATGACGTATCCGATTTGGTTTTGTGCAAGGTGGGATATTTAGAGGCATACCTAATCGGTCGTGCATGCTGCACGCGCGGGGAGAAAATAACTGATTTCTTCAAATAAAGTAGCTTTGAAGGGAGCGCGACGTTTTATTTCGAAAATTGCCTGTCTGAACACGCGTCTACTGCTAACGTACGTCATTTTCATTCCTAGGTTTGAACACTGGCATATTATGACCGCCAGTTTGTCATTACAACGATATTTCGAAATAACGCACGATTTTCGGTGGTCCAGTTTGATTCGTAATATTGAGATTCGGCTGTGTTGTTCTAACCAAGCGGATCCGCATTCACCGTGTATTTATGCGGGAATCTTACAAACCTTCGTTGACACATCTTGGGATCTCTGGCTTTACCTGAATTACTTTTTGTTGGAAATACAATGAAAGTTGCCACTGTATAACTTGCGATAATTTGCGGTGTCCAGCCAGAAGTTCGGTAACAGGATAGTTTTGCGGCCTGCTAAATTAATTGCTCGCAGGTGCCGGGTTGCCCGCGAGGGAAGGCATCGCGACACGGAGAAACGTACCAAAAAACAAAATACCTCTGTGATTAATTATGGCCCTGAATTAAATGTAACCCAGACATGAGTCGACATCGCCGCTAACATTTCTATCATGAACCCTTTCGGTGTCGCATAATGTCACAAGATAGTACCGCATATCTCGTAGCTTACGACATCGTGTTTACAGAGGGCCGCTGTACTTCGCAACAGGAATATCGTTACTACGTGGGTTTCAATGTCGCCAGGCTCAATAGCCGTGTTGCACCATCGGGATCGCGGCGGAATCACTGAACGAGACATCGACCTGTATCAGGGACACATTTCGGCATCCCGCATGCCTGCGTGTTAGTGTCTCGATCCTATTCACGAGTTGATTTGTAACATCTTTTGCCATGTCTTGGACATTTGCGCTTTCCTTGAGGTCGGTGTCATATCAGAATCTCCGCATCAGTCTATATCACACTAACTGCACCGCTATAACAGCGAAGTCGTCTATTTTTATCAAAGATGAAACACCTCCTGGGTGAGCTAATATACGATCATGGCTGAAGAAGCGCGAAAACAAGGAGAACACGAGAGAAGAGGTGAAAATCCAGCCGTCACACTCGCAACTACTGAAGATTAGCTGAAGAAATCCAATATAATTACCTGAACAAGGGCCACAAGTAAGCAATCAATTCGGACGCATTGAACCTAACAACCTAACAGAAAAAATGCATATCCCGCGTGAAGACCCACAGCACCGGTGGAAGACAACGAATTTACTTGTGAGTGGTTCAGTTACGTGCACTTAGGTAAACCAATCATCAATAATTTCATTATTTTTAAGAATCCCCGTCTACCACGCTTCCAAAAAACATTCCCGGTAGCAGAGAGCACAAGTGAAGGGCAGCTGACGGAGTTATCACCACTTTTGGCTCATGTAGGTAGTTTGAGATTTGATAGTAAACCATCACGTAGCTGTTGTGTTCTCCAATCTTCTTCCGTGTTCTTGTTTCTTCTACCCGCCGCGGTGGCTCAGTGGCTAAGGCGTTGCGCTGCTGAGCACGAGGTCGCGGGTTCGATTCCCGGCCGCGGCGGCCGCTTTTCTGATGGAGGCGAAAAGCAAGAAACGCCCGTGTGTACGAGATTTCGGCGCACGTTAAAGATCCCCAGGTGGTCAAAATTAATCCGGAGCCCTCCACTACGGCGCGCCTCATCGCCTGCGTTGCGTCGGCGCGTTAAACCCTACAATCAATCAATCAATCAATCAATCAATTCTCGTTTCTTCTTGCACTTCTTTCAACACAAGAGAGAGAGAGAAAAAAATCCCGAATGAATGCTGACAAGGTTAGCGCCACTAACCACAAAACTTGCTCCTTTAGATGTGGGTGAATTCCCTATGCGACCAGCATATCATACTAAGTGGTGCGCCCGTGTTGACTGCTAGCACAGAGCGTGTGCTACAAAACTACAGATGTCACATGCACTTTCCGTTTATTCCGGTAACTTTTCTCTGTTCTCCAATATTTTTTTGTTTAGAGATCACTAGCCAAGAAACAAGCAGAACAAGATAAGACTGCAACCTCGACAAATCCGGGAAACCGCTGCTCTTCGCCCTGGTTCTTCCCTTTAAATCCATTCACTTTCGACGAATAACTCAATAAAGAATGTTGGAGTGGATCGATAGTTCCGACGTGAGTTTATATGCTTGGGAGACTGTGCCTAAAAGTCTCGAGGTTATTTGTTATTCCTTCAGTCAGCATTTTCCTATTTTCTAATCTGAATTGCAGATCTTCCAAGTTCTCTCGACCCGTGCTCGCTCGTGCGGCGTGCCGACCTAAAATAACAGTGCGCAGCCCCCAGGTTGGTCGTTCGCAGTTCGGTTTCTTTATCAACAACTAAAAACAAACGTCTGAGGAAATGCCCCGGCATAATTACCAGAGGTGCAGATGCTTTCCCGCAAGAGCTTTGAGAAATAAACAGAAGAAATGTCTGGTTTGTCAGATGAAACTATACGACATGAGATATAACCTTCCAGTTCATTAGTTGCTTATATACGAACCACGTGTCATTTTGTTTTTATCTTTTCTTGAAGCAGGAGAGAGTTTATGCAAACCGTATCATTGCGAGACCGCTTCCACGGAAACAGTGCCTGCAGGTGAAAATAATATAGCAACTTAATGAAATTGTCCTCAATAAAGATCAACGGTAATAATCGCACACGCTTATCTTGCCGATCACAAAAGGCAAACAAAAATCTAATGCCCTTTAGATGGAAATATTCATAGCAAAATAAAGAAGAGAAACATTTGCTAATTATAAACACACTTAAATTACAAAGGGAATATAAGAGATTATGCGAAATCCCCCCTGAAGTTGCTCAGAAAATGTGCACCATATAATTAATGAAGCGTGTAAAAACACTTCCCGAGAGCGATCATTAGCGGCGCGCCGAGTAAAACGGTTACACCGGAATAAAATCTAGAGGGGTTGGGGGTTACTGCTTCGCAGTTAAAATAATTTAATAAACCGAAAGGAGTAACACACGACGGTAAACACTGGCTGCACGTTACAGCTTCCCTCGTTAACTGTCTGTACGGAGCGCACGGGCGAACGTTTTTAACATAGAAGCATCACTTTGTCCAAGCATACATTTTCTAATGTTGCATTGGCTCAAGCCGCAAAAAACGCGACGTTTACCGTAGCTGGTAAACTCATACTAAAAAGTCGAATTTGCTGTAACGTTTCGCTGACGTATATTCCGATAACAGATAAATATAATTTCTGTAGGATAATATTTGCCGCTTTGCATAAAGCAAGCGTACGTCATGTCATGGCATGCAAGCAGGGCTAACGGAGTCTGTACAATGCAGAGTTAACGTTACCTTCGAATTAAAGCAACTTCCGCTTAGAGCTACCCACATCAAGCCATGGAAAGCGGCGGATTCGACATGAACACAGTTCAACGTATTATCTGTTCTGCGTGTTCCCACTCCAAGCAGTTGTCTCTGATCCGCCCGAAATCCTTCTCTTATCCTCCATTCACTTCCCCGCCTCCTGGTTCCATCCCTATTTGTTTTACGCCTGTCCCGTTCTCGTCACCATGGCGTCTGGTATTGTTGCTGTGCGCGCCCTTTTGTGTACGACATGCACGCTAAGGCAGCCGGTTGGTCGTACACCGTCATGAAAGCTGTGAGGCAATTACTATAATTTGATATGTGAACAGGCGTTGAGAGTTGTCAGTCGAGCTTGGCGGCTCATCACAGCATGGAAAGCGGTTTTACGCGGAATAGACGTTCCTTAAATCCGGAAAAGAACGGGGAAATAATTCCAAAAAGATAAGTTGTCGCTTAAAAAGTGTGGACCCGGATTCGCAAAAAAAAAAAAAAAAAAAAACATCCAGCCGGGGAACGAAGCTCTGTCCTCGATAATTCGCAACTGCCTGACGGGAATATGAAGAACGGTGTATAATGGAAAAATAATATTTTAGACAGCTTTGCGGAAGCGGAGTGAGGTGAATTTAATAGGTTTGAAGGAGCCGACGAAGTTACTTGAACTGTATGAAACCAAAGCAGCGGAATATTCTGACCCCTCCAGATGTAATGGTGCTGCGCACTTTTTTTATCTTGTGCACGACAGGCTCAGTGCGATATTGGAAGCGGATTCCATTCAGCTATTGTCGTTTAGAGTTAGTGTACCACTTCGTATTAGCCATTAACATTTAATCGACAAAATTAAATATATAGAAAAAAGGCCCAATATACAGAAAGTTTTAACATGGAAAACTTACTACCGCTTCACTGGTGCAATGTGAGAAGTGTGATCTCTGATTAGAGTGTCCCTGCTTCAGTGTGCGTTCCCCCGTGGCCGACATAAGGCATTCGTGGAGTAAAGGACGCTAAATTCATTAGCACACCGGAATGTAGCCGGGGGTTACGTTTTTCTGTAAAATCCAGCAGGGTTGTGTTCGAGTGTAAGGAGTATTAGAAGCTTCACTTGCAGTAACTGCACCGAACAGCCGTTGGACAACGGACTGTTCCCTCTCATCAAGTAGACAGGATCTATTACGTTCATCTTTTAGATCCGAACTCATACTCTATAGTGAGTGGACCAAAGAGAGTAGACTTCACAAATCCTCCCCTAACGAAAACCCTCACACAAGACGCCATGTGTTATTGAGAAAGCAATAGATGGCTTATTAACAGGAACATCCGCCGTCAGGGTCCAACGGTTGCGTACGGGGCAGCACAACGGCTGTTCGACCACGTGTTACTGAAGTGTTCCCAAGCGCAACGTGTTCTATAGGGCCACGAGATGTTCATAGCCCGAGGCGTTCCATTGCGCGTGTGTAAACTCGGCTGTAGCAAAAGGTGGCCATCCATGACAGTACACCACAGATTAAGTTACCAGAGAAAAAAGTTCTATAAAGCCAGCTGAGAATTGCTATACTCCATAATGCTAAATTTGCGCGCGGCGCGAACTGCAGGCTGCTCTATCACGGCGCATAGGAGCTGCGTCTCAGGAAGTGATCGCGTGATTAGCAAACGCACGGCGGCGCGCCCACTCTGTCGTTATCTCGCAGCGCTCGCGGCTCGGACTTGAGCAGCCGAAAAAAACTTTGAACTCTCTCTCTCTCTGTTGCAATTCGTGCTTGACCCTCACGTGCATATGTCGCGTTGTTTGGAGGAATCACAAACACAAGAGGCGTCTGGCGAAAGTGCGAAGCCGAGGGCGCTCCGCGGCGGCGACGCATGGCAAAAGTGCGAGGGGGAGGCAGTGAGAAACTGAGCTGTGCCGACGCGCTGGGAGATACCGCCATAGCAGCACGGGCCGCCCTTCCCCTCATAGTTTCCCCAGACGCTCCTCCTCCTTTTTGTTTCTGCCTTGGGCGCGTCGTTCACTCGCGCGGTTACGGGACATCACCCTTTGCCTTCGCCGCCGCCTAAGCGTGTACCGGGGGCCAAAGTGCTGCGCGCTAAAACGCAGCCACGTGAGCGAACAGAGAGGCAGCGGGATCCACAAGCGTCGTCAACCCTTCCAACACATGTTGGCAGGAACAAGCGGGGGCGCAACGCGTAGGTCACAGGTCGAGGCTATTCAAAAGCGTAAGGCGAAGCGGATCGCGAAGCCAATCGTGCTACAATACGGCGAAGCCCAACGAGAACGCAGGGCAACAGCGAAGCGTCTCAGGCGTTAAAGAGGACATTAATGCTTCCGCATTCAGAACACTGAATAAGTGTTTAGGTTTCTCCGGACTTCTTTCACCATTTTCCTGGGAAAGCTCCACACTCGTTACGGCCAACTATTGAAGGTAGTGTCCCGAATTGCGAGGTAATAAACAGATATTTGGTGTGTATCATTATAATCATCATTATATTAATCTTTATCATAATCTTTGCCGTTGTTGTCGTCATCATCATCATCATCTTTAAGCGGAAGTCATCTAGGAAAAAATCTCGGAACTCGGGAGTGGGGTATCCATGAACTGTGCCTGTTGAAAACGGCAATACTACGTGCACGGGAGACAACACAAATTCTGTGGTTCTTTTTTAGGCAAGCTCGCGTATTTTCCTTCTGGCACAAGCCTAATTGAGTTTTCTGCATCTAAATTAGAAACGCGATTCGTGGAAGTGTTGGATCTGAACTCTTATATTGTACTCTTTTTCTAGAACTGCTTCAGTACGTGCTCGGTATTCAGCGTAAAAATTGTGCACAAGCACCAACATGCGGCTGTGTAGGATCGGAAGCTTGCATCAGTCGATACTCGCTGGACCTAAAATGTTGCCATGGCCAACAACACCGCGGCAACACAAACTTAAAACGAATCCGCTGCTCGTACACGGCGACTCGTAAAATGCTTCGTCCGCAAGAGCGTGACGAGGAGTGAAATCGATGAAAATGCGCTCTCGTTGTTTGTGCCGGGGCGTTTCTCAGAACAGCGTGGTTCCTTTTTTGATTCATATACTTTCTCCAACGCTTGCTACTACCCCAGTTTGTTCATACGCGTAACACGGCGTAAAACAGCAAAAGTATAACTTAAAGTACGAGTCAAACATTAAGATGACTGCGAACTCTGGAGGCTGCAGAATAATCCACTCGTTCGCGCCACTACTGGGCTGAATGTAAAATCAAGGTTGCGAACTTGCCAAAGACTGCTGGAGAGACCGGTTGGCGAGCGTCCCGTGCTGTTATGATGGAAGACTCGATGTAGATTCTCAAAGGCGGCTTCCACTTTCGCTGACGACGTTCCTTGAGCTGTAGGCGGAGTGTCGTTTTCGTCCTGAGGCCCTCCGCAACATCTTCAGCGCAAGTAAAAAAAGTCAACGCTTCCAACCTTTGGTGTTCACACCAGCAGAGGATGCAAACATTCTCGTGTGCGGGTGTGCTCTGAATGAACTGCGGAATGTGGAGATGTATAGTGTTGGGAGAAAACGGTTCCGTAACAGAAAGGAATTCTATTCTGCATCAAGGGCATCAACTCGGCCGCAATGTCAATCTCTCCACCTCTCACCTCGGTGAAGGGGACATCTTCTTAAAGACAGGCAATTTTAACCGGTGTTCGCACAAAGCCATGCAGAATCGTAGGTGCACGAATCGGAGGGGGACAAAGGGAAGCTGCGACGACTGTGTCGACAAAACGTTTCAAACACAGCTACTGCGCTCTCGATGAAGCTTCGGTCCAGCTTCAGTGGCCACGTTTATTTTTGTTTTTGTTTTTCTGAAAAGATGGGGTTCACAGTCAAGCAAAAAAATTTAAAGCTGTTGCATTCAGCGTGAAAGCTGCGGGAAGTGCAGACGAATTATTCGCCACAACGGGTTGTAACGCAGTTACCCGCTCACTGCTACCACCCATCACGCTCTTCGCCGCCCTGTCTCACTCCTCTCTTGATGAATGGAACGGAGGCTTGTCCAATGCAATTCAAATTTCCCGCCGTCGCAGTGCTTTTTTTTTCTCCTTTTCTCACTTTTTTTCTCTTTCTAACGTAGACACCAACCAAACGAGCGTTCCTAACTAAATGAACGTGGGCGCTACCAGTTAATTGCATTTGTTTGGCTTCAAATGTACCTGCAGTTTCCTTTGTGGTAAACAACGGGGAGATCTATGACCAGCGCCAGCGGTTTACGAGCTTCGAACGGTTATGAATATATGAGCCGCGTGGTTTTCGAAGCATCTGTGAGACGCCGCTACGACGGTACGCCGAGCTACGGGTCCGTTATATCGCTGCGCCGCCTGACATCTAGTAAAGCGTTATGCGTTACGCGTCACAGCGAGCTACGACCACTAGGCGAGCCCCTAAATTGCTCCGCACTTAAAAGTTCCCCATCATCTGAGGATGTCGGAGACACCAGATAGGTGCGGATGAAAAGTATTTGTTACAGTAATGCGAGGAGAGGCCCATAGGGGGGCTGTAAATACTAGGGGGCGTCCCTATATCGGGACCGCAATGCCCGAACGCTCCAGCCTAGTTCACTGGAACAAGAACTTCTGGGCCTGAGTGTCTCAGCAACCAATAAGCCCCCCTCCGAGACCCCTAGGTTATGGTTCAGATTGGTCTGGGTTACACTGATATATCCAGACAATGTGTTATGTATCTGCTATCTTCCCATTTCCTTGTGACTGCATATGCGACTGAACACGCGGTAAAAATGTTTCATTAAAGCGGGGAAGACTTTGTGAGAAGTCTTATAATGATGCGTTTGTTCGCCATTTCTAGATCCTCAGCCGAAGCACGCTCCCCGGGGATTTTGGCGGTGATCATTACTGCAAAGGTATTCGTGTCGTGCTGACATGGCATCCTGTAGACAGCTGCCAGTGGTCACGTGAACGCCGTTTATAAGTCACGTTATTTTGGGATATAAGAGACTAGAAATATTCTTCAAATCCTTCCACAGAGATAATATTTTTTTTATTTCTAAGTTACATCTATATAGCTCTGTATACCACACAAGAGCAGCAGCTGCCTAAGGAGGCATCTGGCGGCTTTCATGCTCGCAGCATCATCTAAATTCTGTATCTCATACACAACAGTCGAACACTGAACATGCTGAAATCTCTACGAGTCATCTCACGCTTTCAATGGCATTGAATGCTTCGGCAGATAGATTTCTATTAGAATTTTGCGTCACCAGTAACTATACGGCGCTCAAATAATTTGCTTATAATTGTTCGAGTTGGGAAAGGTTTATCGTAGGGGAAATGCAAAGGACATAAAAATTTGGAAGATGTGGGAAGCACCTCGGGCCAGAAAGTGTCTAAGGGCTGTTGCGACTCAGCACGCCGCTACCCTGTGCGCGCTTGCTAAAAGTGTGGTGTAATGTGGGGAAGCTTTGTGTTCCTGGCGGTAAAGCCACCTTTCTCAAACAAGCTGTGACGCGCAGTAGCGTTTCCGCCGCGCGGACGCTCACTGCAGTGACTCATGCCCGGTGCGGTTTCAAAATCCGGAACAAGCGGGGGCGTGTAGAGATTGGAACCTGCAAGCAGACTCTGCTCACCAAAATCTCCTATCTCCCCTCTCTAATACCTCAAACTCAATGTTGCCATCCCTCATGATCCCGGAAAAGAGTGTTCTTGTGCGTCTGTACTCTCTTCGGGCCGAGTGCAAAAGCACGGTGAAGGCGGCGAAACCGTTGCCGCTTATGTGCACAAATTTAACCCTCTTGGTGGCTCAGTCACTCGACATTTAGGGCTGTGCTAAGAGCGCCGCCCTGCCCGTCGGCCCCATGCTGTTTCTGTACCGTCGCTTTTCATATCCCTCTCCATGCAGCAAACCAGTCAGGTTTGCTCTCGGCTCTTTGCCGTCGCCACCGCGGCAGCTGCTCCTGATCGCCGCTCGTCCACTATGACGGAGGCGATGGAGCCCGGTTCGAAGACTCCTCCGCCAGTGTAACAGGGCCTCACGCTGCTACGTATGTTGCTTTTACCTGCGTTCGTGACACTTTGCCTAAAATATATCATCCCCCTCTCAGCAATATCAGCCTTGCTTAGTTGTGCTGTTAACGCTGACTGTGGTGGCGTTGCATAAAATTTGCGCAACTTCCACTACTGAAGCCATTCATCCGTCGCTCTTTCTAGCGCTAATATCCGGCCCCGCTGGCAACTTCCGTTCAACGTCGACATAAAAGAGGAGCGCCACGCGCTAGTCTCATCGCACTTATTTGTTGTTGTTTTCGTTATGAGGAGAACAATCTCAGGGCGATAAAAAGAAACCGCAGTCTTTGTGGCGAGACAATACGGAGTATTTTTTTTTTTCAAAAAAAGAAAACGACTGTCCTTCAAAAACGCCTCTCAAAATGTTTAGTCCAGCCCTCATTTTTTCAGCTTGTTCCTTACTGTCACTTTCCTCCCACTTTACCAGTAACTGGGTTTTATGTTTTTAACAAACACTCCCAAAGCGCCACTTTACCGTAATGAACATTTTTTTTCTCTTTAAAGCCAGCGGACGACATATTCCCCTTTGTGCTTTCGAATCACGCCGACGACAGCCTAAACTTCATATTCAAGAGTGTGCCTCCATTTGCAGGATAATAGCTAGAATGTGCTGCTTATTGCTAAGCCCACGTTCTGCTAGTTTTCTTACATACAGTGATGAACAAATGAAGTGAGAACATGAAAGTATCAACCATATAGCACGCAAAATTTAAAACTACTATTTGTGGACGTCAAACAATGGTGCGCTACTGGCATATTTGCAAAGAAACATTTCCCAACTATGTTATTCTAATTAGGCCACGTGTCAATTCAACCTGCATGGAAAGAAACCGCGCGCTTTGTGTGGTCTGGTTTATTTTTTCGTGATCGCGTTTTATTTCTCGATCAACTGAACATCATTGTGCAGCCAAGCGTCGCTGAGTCAACGAAGTGGCGCTTCCTTTGATTTGCAAGCCTGGCATAAACAACAATAAGCGGGTCAGTCAGTCGACAGCTGCCTTGCATCGTACACATCAGAGTGATAGCAGTGGATCTGAAACTCTGAGTACGCGCACATCTAATGTTAAAAGCTTATCAGTACCACATGCGCCCGGTTGAGCCACCCAATTGCAGTAGCTTATGAATAAACGACCACATTGTTTAGAAGAGGCGATTTTGCAGCCTATTAGATTGTGCGCCGGTGCAGCATAGACTCTCGGCGGCCGTTCTCTGAAAAGCACATCTTGCGTCACCGGCATTCTACGTCATCAGCCCACAAGACGACAAAGACTCTCTTACGCTTTCTGAACACGACGAACTTGAACAAAAGACTGTAGCACAAAGGGCACTATAGTGACATTCACTGAACACGATCGACTAGTGCCCTAGTACAGTTAATGTACTGTGGCTGAACTCCAATGCCCGTAGCATGGCCGAACTTCCGGGAGCTTTAGTCCAGCTGGAGTCGCATCTCGGCTGTCCTCCGGTGACGGTACTTCGGCCGCACACGGGTGGCTTTGGAATGGCCGGAGCCCTACGGCTGGAATCTGGCCGTATGAACGTAAGCCGGTCGACTGGCCAACGGACACTGGCCGTTGGATAGTCATGAGAGTACGGCCGTATAGGCCAAAAGGCCCACATTTGGACACGGGCCTAACATGTCTGCCAGAAAAAGTCCGGCCAGAAAATCACCGGTCAAAGTACACCGGGTTGAGTTAGGCCGTACGGTCTTGTGCTGCCTGGGCTAGCCCTGGCCATAACTGTGTTTGCACTGCTTCTGCATTTCACCTCCATTTTTCACATCTCTTATTTCTGCCCATTATCCCTGTTCCTACATGCAGGATAGCACATTATACGCCATGGGAAGGTTAACATTTCTGTAACTCCTACCCTCTTCACGGAATTTCGGAGCCGTAAGTCTATGCCTATTGTATTATGACATAATTGTCATCCCCATCTATACCTTGCATCATCATCTTGCGTCGTTTCCCAATACTCAAAACGGTCCTGCGCAGTCAAATCGGTCAGGATGCGCTCGCCAAATTCCATAAAAACAAATAATGGTGATGTAAAAAGGATGTAGTAAACGTAACACTAATACGAGAACCATCGCGATTTGCTAGGCGGCCTCTTCTACTAACCGCGAGTACTTTTATTTCCTTTTTGCATTATTATAGTTGATAAAAATTACGGGGGCCATGACAGAGGGGTTTAGTACGCTGTTGAAATAGCCGAACGTACAATTTCCGCCGTAGCGGTCGACTTCTTATTTGTTGAAACTCTCCAGGGCTCTAAACGCGCAGCACCGAGAATCTGCAAGTATATACGTCTGACATTCAGCCTTGCTTATTCAATTCGTCTCGATAAATCAAGGCCTTATTCTCATGGCCTTTAACTTTATATCTCATTATATCTTATTTCCTTGGTTCAGCATCACGTAAGCATCGTGATTGCGCCCGTATAGCTAGACCCAACCTATACCCACAGACGGATGAGAAAATGAAGGAGCAAAAAAATGCTAAAAGCCCCTTGTTCACAGAGGGCCTCTTAGTGTATCCATAAGCACGCGGTGCTTGTTCTGAGGTAGTTGTTAGCGCTTAGATAGCGTCATCGCTCGTTAGTCGATCACCATGGCCGTGTCGGAGCACACGAGCTTCTGTATCCGCAAATAGATCGATGCTCGCGTTGGCAACAGCGGGCAGACATTGAATTATGAAAGCCACGTGTTTCTCTCGAAGTCAAGCCCGATGCGCACTCAACAGCGTCGGCGAAAAAATCGTTTTGTTATTTTATGTGCACGCGTCCGGGCCGCTGAAAATCAGGACGAGGTTCGTAACTCGTCTTCTCGCACCTCATCCAATGTCAGCTGTACGAAAATATCTCGGGGTGGTTGTTCTTCGAAGGCTCTTTCAGCCTCTGTTCGATAACTGAAGATTTCTTCTCGCTCTCTTTCTTTCCTTCCCCTCGTCCCTACGCTCACGAGGGCACCGGGCTGCCGCTCCATCTTTCATCATTTTCCTTCGCCGTCATAAATTTTGCTTTCAGCTATTCGGACAAGCAAGCATAGCGCAAAAATCTGCCTGCACTTCTCTATTTTCGTGGCGTACCATGTTTCGCGTGAGTGATATATATGATGGTCACTAAAGTTTTCACAGACCTTACCTTCGTCCTCCATCTACAATCGCGTGCAGGCCCCGAACACACACACACAAAAAACAAAAACACCACTGCAAAAATTTACACAAGACGGGCTAGAAAACAGTGCCCAAATGGACTATTTAGAACTTGTAAAATTCTCTGCTGACTACTAAAACTATGTACTGCACTAGAATACGTAATTGCCGAAGCTAGGACACTTAATCGTCCTAGAAGTGTAAATGTATATTATTATAAAAAACAAACAGAAAACAAAGAATAATACAACAAAAACTCACCCGATTCGGTTATTGACAGCCACATCTGGCAAGCATCGTCAGTCATATAAAACTAAAATACAAAAACTATAAAAATAAAATCTTAAAATGAAGTGACGCAATCGCAAAGGTTCACCTAATTAAGCACCCTCGCGCGAATAACTAAAGAAATAATAAAAAATCTGATCGATGCATCAACAAAACAGTGAAAACAATCAGCCACTGACGCAGTTCGCCTGCCATTACGAATTCGGTTACAGTCAGCTTTGGTTGACCGCGGACCGTTCACCATATCAAGTTATAAAAGAAAGTGAAACAACTAATATGTGTATTGGTGGGGAATATCAAAAGTGAGTTGTAACAACCTGCTTCGACTTCCGGTATATAAAAAGAGCAAAAGAAAAGGTTTACCTCAAAGTACAGTTTACATTTGTATGAAAGTACGTACGTGCCCAAAGTGGCAAGGTCTTGGAAGCTCTTGAACGAATTTTTGAAGCCGCCCTTTGCTCTGAAGACCACAGATAAAAGTTACTTCATATCAAACATACAATCAGCCTAATTGCATAGCCAATCCTTTCAGCGCCTATTTTTTAGGGTACTTGACAAACCTCAAAGGGAAATTTATCAAAATATTTGCCTCGTCCATCATGTTCATTTTTTTTCTGTTAGCTGCAACATCTGAAGAAGTATTTCGAAGAATTCGCCGCTTAAAAACCACAAGTACGGGATTAGAAATATATGAGTACGTCATTTAAAAATTGCCGCATATTTGATATGTGAACCTATTAGTAATTTAATTATTCTCTTTTTCAGAACTCATCTTTTTTTGTGTGGGGTAGAAACCCGTTAAGGTCATATCCGGGTGTATAAAAAAGGTGACAAAAATTCAATCTCCAATTATCGGTTGATTTCAATTTTTTTCTTCCTTCAGTGAGGTTATTCAGAAATTGCTAAGTGTTTAACCTAGTATCTAGATAAATTTGACCCATTAAAACTATGTCAATTGGGTTTTTGTTCTGGAAGCTCAACTGGTTTAGCCTCAGTTTTGTAAATTGATCACATAAAACATTTTATCGATAATGGCTACATTGATGGCTCAGTATTTCTGGACTTCGCAAAGGCTTTTGACACCATTAAACCCCAAAATCTTATTTACAAAGCTTCGAAGCTATGGGGCAACTGGCCCGGCGCTAACTTTTCTACAATACTACGTTTTTGATAGAGAGTACCTTTTGTACGGGAATGGTATATTTTCTGACGCCAATCTTACTAATCAAGGTGTGCCCCCGGGGTCCATACTTGGGCCGTTGATGTTCTTAACATGCATTAAATATCTTTCAAATTGTTTGAATTCATGACATTGTATTTTATACGCTGACGATACCACAATAACATCTTCAGACAAATCCATCACAGACCCTACATCTAAGCTAAACACTGAACTCCTGAATATCGCAAACTGGGGCCGGGATTTATTACTTGTACATTAACCCTGAAGAAGAACGACCAGGGCGCCGACCACAAGTTTTTTAGAGTTTAAAAGAATTTAAAGTCTCGGATTCCACACGGAAACCTTGGTCACAATAAAATCTTGAAGGGAAATAATTGCCTTAAGCACGTTTCACAACGCTGCGCAGGCATCTTGCTTAGATTGGCGGCAGATAAACTGCGTCTCCGAATCGCTCTTCTAAAATCAACAAGCAACAGAGTACGCCAACCACCTTTCCAAAGAAAATTGGTTACAGCTGTGTGACAGCCTCCAAGGTACTCTGACAACCAAAAGAACTTGGCACCTGCTCCGGCATCTCATCGACCCCCAAACCAATAGGAGCGCTTCTCATCGAGCATTGACCCAAACTCTTCATTCTTTCAATGGCTCTTCTGAAGCACTCATGCGTTCCTTGGAAAATAAATACCTCCACACAGCCAGAAATTTCACTCCCCCTCCCTACACAGGCCAGCCAAATCCGGACCTTGATCGAGATTTTCAATTTTACGAACTCGGAACATCTCTCTCCGAAGGCAACAAAACAGCACCCCGGGCCCGATCACGTTACCTATCGTCTTTAGCCAACTTGGATGACGCCTCAATGGAACAACTTCTGCAGCATATTAACGCCCATTGGGAAATCCGGAAAACTTCCCCCACAATGGAAAACAGCAGAGATCCGCTTTAATCCCGAAGCCTAACAAGTCCCCCACATCTGGACAACCTTCGTCCTATTCTTTAAACATCTTGTGTGGGTAAATTAGTGGAGCGCATGTTACTCCGACGTCTACAACCCTACCTAGAAGCCAAGGATCTCATCCCAAATACAATGTATATGGTTTTCGAAAACATCTGTGCACTCAAGACATCCTTCTTCGCATAAAGGAAGAAATTCTTATACCAGCCTCCCGAAATTCACCTCGTGCAATTCTTGCATTGAACTTAAAGGGAGCCTTCGATAACGTCTCTCATTCTGCCATCCTCTTCCGTCTCAACGAAACAGCTGCGGCTTGCGTAACCTACTCCTACATTGCGCGATTTCCTCACCCACCGACAGGCGATCCTCAAAGCAGGCGATGTGAAATCTGATCCCATCAATCTAGGAGATCGAGGCACTCCTCAAGGTTCTGTTCTTTCACCTTTGCTTTTAATATCGCTCTCCTAGACCTCCCTCGTCAGCTTAAAGCCATCCCCCGTGTTCATCACGCACTGTATGCGGATGATATTACCATTTGGACTGACACGGTTTCTTAGGTGAAATTCAAGATACCCTTCAAAAAGCCACTGACACTGTAAACCAATATGCCTCATCAATTGGCCTTCGGTGTTCCCCTCAAAAATCTGACCTCATCATTGTACGGAAAAGTCCACCTGCATCCAACAAAGAATCAGTTCAAATTACCCTCGATGGTCAGCTTATACGTCCCAGACCTTCACTCAAGATACTTGGTGTTACAATCCAGGCCAATACACGGAATGATCAGACATTATTCAAGCTCAACACAGTATTCACTCAAATTACCCACATGCTTCGTCGCATCTCCAATCGTCATCGCGGCATGAAGGAGGAAGACCTTCTCCGCCTTATCCGCGCCTTCCTCATATCACGGGTCATCTACATCGCCCCCTACCTCACTCTCAGCAAAAGTGACACGGAAGCCATTGATCGCCTCATCCGCAAAGCTATAAAAGAAAGCTCTTAACCTTCCTATGTCCACCGCGACAACTAAACTGCTCCAATTAGGCATTCACAACTCGGTCACGGAACTCATCGAAGGTCATCTTTCCAGTCAACGTCTCCGTCTAACTGAAACACCAACAGGACTGGCACTTTTACAGCAGCTCAAAATGTCAATTCCTCAAACCACGGACAGAAAACCTCTTCCCCATAATTGGCGTCAATCCATTCGTGTCCGCCCTCTTCTCAAAATATGCATCCCACTTTGCACTCCGGTCGTCGACACGCCCGTAGCCAAGCCCAAGAACGAATCTACGGAAAAAATCCTAACGTTTTGCACACAGATGCCAGCCCTTACTCCAATCCGTCCCATTACTTACCCGTAGCAACCACTAAAGACAAGATCATCACCTGCGCCTCAATCAAGACCACATCTACCTGGGCCGCGGAAGAATTTGCTGTGGCCCTCGCCATCACTCAAACACCCGCCACAATTCTAATTACGGACTGTCAAGCCGTCTGTCGCAGCTTTTTTATCGGGTTACGTGGCCTCAACTACGCAGGAACCTCCTGGCTCAACACGCCCCCAACAGGAAGATCGACATTGTGTGGACCCCGGGACACTCCTCACTAACGGGTAATAATTTTGCCCATAGACAAGCCTGCGAACTCTCCTCCCAGGCCTCTGAGGAACCACCAAGTCTCGTTCCCCTGCTCACATTTCAAGACATCACCCAACATTACCGCACATCAAGACAACATTTTCCCCCTCCTCACCCGCATCTTACTAAAACAGAAGAAGTAATACTCCGGAGGCTTCAAACAAACACCTTTCCTCACCCAACTTGGCTACATCGGATGTACCCCACCCAATACTCTGCCACATGTAAATTCTGCCCTAAACCATGTAGCCTCATACACAATGATCTTGGGGTGCGCACACAACCCAGCCCTCCCTCCTTTACCCACTTCCCTTCCCCTTCCTGAGCTGTGGGAGAACCTGACGACCAGCGCCAGCTTGGATGCACAGCAACTCCTGGTGTCCAGGGCTGAGACAGCAAGGTCGTCCCATGGTCTCCTGGACTGAGGAGCCACTCCCACATCACCTGGCTCACAATAAAGTTTTTCCTCCTCCTCCTGCTCCTCCTCCTCCTCCGGCATTCCTATTCAGCGTGTGTTCCGTCGTCTGTATGTGAAGTGATTACAGTTCCAGGCGTGAGGTAGCTTTCCTTTCTTTTGCGAGGAACACGTGCAGCAGACCAGTTGATTGTGTGTGATGTGGTATCGCAGTGCTCGGCAAGGGCGCTTGTCGACACGTGGTTCTTGTTTTGCAACATTTTCGATGTTGCCGCAGGCGCTTCGCAAAGTTTTTTTGACTCGCCAAAATGCATCCCGACCAACGGGCTTCCGTCCTACCCTTGACTTCAAGTACATTAACCCTGAAAGCAGTAAGTATATGATGACTAAATCCAGTCAAAGGCAAATACCAGGAGTTCCGTCTTTAACCCGCGGCCCTAATCTCATTGCTGTTTGCCACTCTGTTTCCTTTCTTGGTGTTTTACTGTACCCTAACCTAAAATTTGTTTCTATATCAGTCATGTCAAGAAAAAGCTCCTCATGATATTCGGGCCCTAATTCAAGCTCGTCCGTATTTTCACATGGTGCCCTCTTTTCACATTATTTTTTTCTTTCGTTCACAGACATTTAAATTACGGGATCGTAGGCCTGGGAAAACACATATCGTCACATTTAATCAGTGCACATATCCAAAGTCAATCCATTCACATTATCACCGCTAGCCATCCTCAATGTTACACCCAAGATTCATTGCGTCATTATAACTTGTTATCGGTTAAGATGTTTTTTCATTATAATTCAGGATTATATTTTTCAAGTCGTTGTGTTTCCGATTGCCTTTTAACTTTATCAAACCCACCTTTTTATTAAACCACGACAGTACAAGGGTTTGCATCAAATGGGAACTTTTTAATACCACGTGTTCAAACTAATTACGGCAAAATCACTGCACGTGCTCTGGAATATCCATTTGGAAGAGTTTTACCACATGCAGTGAAATTATATATCTGCATGTCGTCATTTAACTCATCCCTGAAGGACCAGCTTTTGTCCGGTTAATGGTTTTGCATTACTTGATATGACGGCCTTGGATATGACGCCTTGTTTTTTCACTGATGAATTATTTTCTGTTTTGATTGTTTACTGCAAACAAAAGTACACTTTCTTATTTTTTGGAGCGCGTTATTTTGCTGTACTGATATATTGGCTGCCAAAGTTTATTGTCATTATTACCTCGGTTATTAATTTATCAAGGGTCCCGGTACAGTCACTGACTTTTGGACCCTTGTCTGTAGTTTGTTTATATGTATATTTTCGAACGCCCTTTAATAAATTTCTTTGACTTTGTCTTTGACCAGCAAAAAGTTCAAGCAGATCCATGTGAGAAATCACATTGAATCTAGCAGAAGTGCTTCCCATACGATGTTGGTCGTTAGTCCGAAACTCGGACCATTGCAAAACAATTTAAAAGTAAAATAAAAAATGAATTAGCTTCAATTAGGTTGTGACGAATCGGTCGTAAAATTATTCTTTTTTCCTCAACTTAAGTTACAAATGAAGTCAAATATGAAGTCCACGGTTGTTAAAGTTAACAAGACAGGACATCGCTAAGTAGCCGAGGGTCCGTAAAGAACCAACATCTGTGATATAAAGCCCACAATCATGCTGTGAAATCCGCGCGCGATACGAAACGTACCAATTAGTTGGTGTCATCAGCGAACATTTTCGTAGATCCAAAATCACAAGAATGTTAATGGTCAACGCTGGTGAAGTAGTGGCCAGAAAATTGCTTCCTGTGAAGCGGACCGGTCCACCAGACAAGTACAGAGCGTGCTTGGGAGGAATTACGCCAACGACGCTGACGTCCAATTGACTAAACTGCTTTCCCGTAATGACTGCTTGTGAATGGCCATGGCCATTTACCGCCAGATGGGGCTCCAAGTGGGCCAAGCGGGCCATAGGAGCACGACACAAGACGACTACCCGCCAAATCACCAACACTCCATATGGAAAAAAGAATGGGGAGGGATTTTATGTGCACGAACATTCAAGGGGGCAAACCACGGACACTGAAGAGCCCTTAAAACTTAGATGGCATACGTCAGCCAACGAGACAAGCAAAATATTTACGCTCACAGACGCTACGAAGGGTAATACAGGAATAGCCTTCGTCTACGAGAAGTGAGGCGGGGTTATGTAGCCTAGTGACTAGAAAATCCCCAAAATTATAGGAAGTGATGTTTCTGTTTTAAGAGTGATGCCTTGTCTACGATAATATTCCACAAAGTAATTCAAAGCTTCTTGACGAAGTAGACAAGCATCTGAACACGAGGGGACCGTTGGTGTAACATAAAAATGTATGCTTCCGAAAAGCGACTTCATACATTACGTGTAAATGTGAAGCCTAGATTAAGGCGTTGAACGGGGAAATATAACCGGTAATGAACTGTCAAGCTTAGGGATGGTGCCACATATTAGGCGTACAGTTGACGTCAAGGTTAAGGTTTCAATACAAGAATCTTAACCTTAATGAATTGTGAGGTGTTAGGTAGCGGGCATAAAGAATTCTTCCACAAACTAAGGAATTCCTTGTGCCATATGAAAAATACATCGGTCCTAGGAGAGAAAACACTCAGCTCCACGTTCTCTCAAAAAGCGTCCGCACATGTAATTGTCATCACCGGCCTATCAATTCTACCATCGATTGATAAAGTTACTTGAGTTTAAGGGGGCCCCCCATAAACACGAGACAGTTTCTGTGTGGCACTTTAATGGTACGCAAAGATGGCTTGACAAAGTAGGATGTTGCCTATTGCGTAAAAGTATACGACAAAAATACACTCGTATGAGTTTACTTTTCACCTGTCCTATACTTCGAGTTGTTGATAAATTCGCTCTCTCGCTGCAAACGACTACCTACCTGGTTAGCTCAGTTGCTAGAGCGTCTGCCCCGGTTAAGCGGTGGTCCCGGGTTCGAACCCTGGACCAGGACGAGTTTTTTCTTCAACTGCGAAGTTTCTGGAAAAGCTGCACAGATTTCCTTTGTAGCCGTACGGCTGCATTGGATGGATGTCAAACTTTCCTTCGCAGAAGCAGAAGCTCAGCTAAAACACGCTAGATGAAATCATGTATACCGGCGTCGTTTTGCACGTCTGCTAAAACGTGGACTTGTTCCAGAGGCAGCAGCTCCCGCCGCGTATATGGGCAAGCCACCTGATACGATTACAGCCTTTTCCGCCACGAGGCCACCCTGGCTGTGCCATGAGGTGACGGACAACAAGCCTCTGGCAAAAACAAATGTCCGTACTTCTGGCCTTGACCGGCCTCCAGACGCCGTCCTTCATGCCCCTGACTGGGAGCGTGCGACGCAACCGCTGGTCGTCCAGGCTTTCCTGGACGCCGGAGCATAAGACTGCTTCGTCATTATGGCCTTGACGTGTCCATCTCCCATTGACCTAAATCAAAGCTGCACGTACGATACACTCCGTGCGCTCCTTAGCCTGCTAGCAGAACTTACTGCCACTCGGGATGGTATGCACGCGCTTGCATCGACGTTGACTAGTGAGGTCAAGTAGGATGTTTGTACTGACTCAACGACAGCGATTAGGGATTTCCGCCGCTTTTCGCGTTGTAGAAGCCTGGCCGTATTCTTTCACGTGATTATGGACATTTATCCATGCCCTGTCCGCGTTTCGTGGATTCGCCGGGGAATGCTTCCTGCCCACACAGCGGCGGATCGCGCCTGCCACAGAGTCCTGCCACGGCCTCTACCACTTCTTCCTGTATCCATTATAGAAGAACTGTTGGTGGAAAAGGAAACCGTCGGCTGTGCCCCACGAGTTCTATTTCCACCATGTGGAACTGACCTCCCAAGTGGGCTCGCTCCGGTGGAAGGAGGTCGTGCAGCGGAGGCTTCGAGTTGGGGTGGCATCATCCACACCAGTTACCCGCGCTTGGCCTACCCGCTATCACGCGCCGCTTGCGGACACCTTCCCTTTTTGTGTACTTCTCGCATCAAGAGCTGACAGTGAACACCTGTTGTGGACTTTCCCAAGTCTTAGAAACACCCTTACGCAACACCTCCGAGGCACAGGGTTCTATCCTGGGAGATCCCAACATATTATCCCTGGATATGGGGGCCCAAGCACCAGTCTCTTGAATTATTGCGTGAAAAGGGTGCAGTGTTGTATCTTTGAAAACGTTTCTTATGCCGTAGGGCAATTTCTAGCAAAAACACACACACAAATATGTTGCTGGCCCCCAGGTTATACCGCAAGCCTTGAAAAAAGATATGAAAGCAAGATGAAGGCTATACACGTTCCAATCCACCGCATCATACCAAAACTTTTTTTGACCTAAAATACGTGTGATTGAGCCTGTAAGATAAAAAAGTGAGAGGGGCCACAGCTATCCTGCCGAGGCAGCTGTGTTCATTTTTTACTAGCAGTGATTCGACAGCCATTCCATTTGGCGTCCTTCATTGCGGCCACCCCAGCTTGTAGCCTGCAGTGTCGCAATCTCTCTCGCCATATAGGTACAATTTTATCTCCGTTCCCTAGCTCACTTCTTGCTTCATTTCGCCCCTCTTTCCAACTCGATGCGATAACAGGGAACAGCTGGGTCGGGCCTTCTTCAACCTAAAGATAATGTAACAATAGCGCTAAACTTAACACGACGACGACAGGATCAAGAAAAAGGACACACGAAACGGTAGATGCGCTAAACGGTAGATGCGGTAGATCCTGTCGTCGTCGAGTTAAGTTCAGCGCTATTGTTACATTATGTATAGATAACAACTAGCCCAACACCAAGCTTTATTGAAGTTAACTTCTTCAACCGCTGCGTTCCGTCCATATATATCACCTATTGTCTGGTTCGTCACTGCTCGACACCGCAGATATTTGTTTTTCCTATCCCTCCCATGCTTGTCGGAGTGGCCACAACTTTATCCAACCCCTGTTTTATTTCCTTTCCTGCCGTACGCGTCTTTTTTCGTTTCGTTTTCACATATCTGTTTCCTAGCCAACCAAAACTCCATTTTAGCTATCACGATGTCATTTGGCGACGCAGCGGAGCCGACCCTAGACCAGACCCCATTGATAGTCGCGAAGTCTGCTTGCTTGGTCTTCCCCTGGAGAACACTGTACTTACTTGGAGACCACTCTATGTTTAAAAACTCCCCTTGAAATATTATGCCAATTTCTATATAAGGTGGGTCGGGCCGATCGTATTGGTGAGGCAAGATTGCCGGCGTAAAGTTTACCGCCTTGTTGTCAAGGTGATGTTGCATCCCCGTTTGCTGCCCATGCTCGTTCTTCCTCGTTGCCTTTTGAAGCTTGCTTTCCGAGCATGGCCGGCAGCCATCAGTGGTGGAGGCGACTCTGACCTACGGTCCATCAGCGACTTAACGTCGACTGGATCCAACCCCGTGCTCGCGTCGCCCACTTCTTTGTTTGCGCAGCTGATTTATTCGCGCTCTCGTAACAAAGAATCACCGCGGGATAATGTTTTAAAAGAGGCACGACGGCGTCGAGGGTGATTTAGGTCTCTTTCGAAGTACAATTTCTTCCTCAATGGGAACGCTTCGCTGTTTGCTTTGAGAGCAGAATGATGTCTCGGACAACCGCTGTGCATGATTTTTTGTTTCTCCATACCCACCACCCCCTTTCTTCGATTTATTTTTCGCTGTTGTTGACACTGTTCACAAAGTGGTTCGTCTAAAACGTCTAAAAAATCTGCAGTGCGGAAGGCAGCAGCCATTCGAGCGCTTTAAACATTCTGCTTCTAGCAACAATGATGTTATTTAGGACAACTGAACTGAACTACATCAGAATTTACGAGCTCCCAAAAAAGATGCGGCTTTTCACAAAACTTTTCGCTAGCATACAGACACATGCCTGCATTCATTCGCTGGTCTGCTGCAACTACGGTAATGTGTTGTTAATGCTAAACGAAAGTGCGACCATTTATCATGATCCGAATTTTCGCCCATTTGCATATTTTGAAGAGTATTTTAGGAACTAAATATTTACTGTAATGGCCAGAGACCGTCAACACTCGCACGCAGCTTCTTTCGTCTGTCCTACCTACCCCAACTGGGCAAAATAAAAAAAAAAACATCTTGAAATTTGAAAATCTCTTGAAATAACAACGCCAATAAAACGGGAGCTGAAACACGTTTCGAGGTGCATTTTCTTTTTTTTCTATTTTCTGAGTAACGAAAGTATAAGAATTTACTCTCCCGCTATGAAAAACAATGCGGCATTTCAATATTACATGCTCTGGCCGGATAATGGAGTATGTCGAATATAAACACACCGGAGACTGTTTGTAAACGTTTTCGACATTTCCGCCGCCAGCGGCTCATTTTTAATCCCTCTCACTTTTAATACTCACACTCAACATACGAAAGACTCGCATTACGCCTTATTTTTAGCCCCCATGCAGCGCCTGATTTATTAATTTGCATTCTTTATTAGGACACGTGGCAACTACGGAAGCGTACAAAAAAAGTGGATGTGTTTTCGCTAAGAAGATCCGAAACATGATTTATAGTCTGCCTAAGAAAGGTTTACGAATTCACAAAGATAAATGAAAAATCAATTATGGCGAGATGTTCATCGCGTGACCGCATACAAGTTACCACATATGTCGCGCGCCGATACTACTTGGGTGTAACAGCAACCAAAACACGTATGGTATAATTTATCTCACAATGGCACTGGACGCCTCTCAATGCCAGAGGCGTAGAATCGTAGGACCAGCTCTTTTCAAATCAGTCGTTTTCTCCTGCCGCAGCCATTTGAAGCCGGTGTTACATCCAGGACACCCAATCGAAACACGTTTCAGCTAACTGAACAATGTCGCCTGGGCACAAGTAATAAAAACGTGAAGTGAATGTAGCAGCAGCTAACTTAGTGGCAAGAAAAATACATCCCCCACAACAGGACAGTTAGCCCGGGACAGTACAGTCCATCGTGAGGCGTGCATGGTTTGACGCGCACTTGATTCTTTCTTCGAGGCTGAGTAAAATAAAATAAAAGTGAGAATAGAGGGATAAGAGCGTGTAGATGCAGTGTTTGGCCACGGAGAACTTTAATGGTCGCCCGTCTGCTACTTCTAAATATAGCTTCGGGGCCGCTGCGGAAACCATTCGCCTCATGGCTCTCGCAACACGGCCACTGCAACTTTCAGTTCTAGTATAGAGAAGGAGTGCGCACCATGGCTGTGGACGCGTAAGGGCGTGCTAAAGAGCGTTGTTGGGTACCATTCCGCGTATTAGATCGTTTTGCAACTGGATTCACAAAACACAGCGACATACACCCATTACGGGAATTAACGTAAAGCAAAAGAAAGCTTATTTCCCGTTCTACTTTGTGAAGTACAGGATGAAAAAATCAATGTCTTTCACTGAAAGGAAATCCGGGAGTGGCATTATGGGCTACGGTTTAGGTGTCAGAGAAAGTACACTCGAAGATCAGGAACATATGATTGGGTTCGAAGAAATGTTGCGATGACGCTTTTTTTATAGTAACTTCAAGGAGTGATAGGATTTGTTGCTTCCAGTCTGCAAGGTCTTCGCTCTAGTCAGCGCTAACCGATAATGACGGCCAGGGTTGACCTTGAACCACACCAACTATCACCGATTAGAAAGTAGTGCGTGTTGTGCATATTGGGTGCTCGTATTACTCGTGGAGTTTTGAACAGGTCCTGACTTTACACCTTTCTTTTTGCGTACAACACGACCTTCCAGCGCTACCATACTTGAACTGAGGAAACCTTGCTGCCACGAGGACGGTTATTACAATCGAGTTGCACACAGTGAGGCAGGAATTAGACGCCCTACGCTCTATCTTCTGGTACCGCTCGATATCTAATCTTACCCATCGAATAAAAAACGCTCCATCGAGCGGCTGACGTTACGCAAGTCAAATACCGCTGTGTAGATCCCTGAGGGGGCCTCTTCCCAGTATAATTATAGCACTGAGTTTTAGCGCTCGGCGTCAAGGTCTCTAATTCATTCTTGCGCCAGTTCCTTGCTGAGACACATAGCTCGTGCTCCAGACAGTTATTTTACAACGTAACAAACTGCCAGCATGGCCAGACACTTGAATGTTCTGAGAAGGTGGAAAGCGAAAGCGAGAACACGGCAGTCGCGATAGGTGAAAGCACCAGGGGACGCCAAGCACGCCTCGTATACAAAAACGGCCATAAAATGATGAACGACGATGACGGCGTGTCGTAACCGATTGTTGCTTGACGTAATAACAGAGAAGGAAAACGCATCGAGAAGGCGATACGCTTGAGACCCCAACGGAGAGGCTTGCGTCGCCGGGGCATCCTACACCCTGTTTCCTGTCCGCATTTTTGTCCTGTTTAGTGACGATTCTAACTTTTTTCGCGAACAAGTATAGGTAACACTTGTTCTGTAAAACGACTTTGTTCGTTTTTGATTTATTCGTGCTCTATTTTTTCCAAACCCTTGGTTCATGAAGTAAATTTAAAATAGCGACACTTTATCCTCAAGGGGACCAAAATCTATCAGATTCCATACCACTGCAATGTGATACCCGAGGGGGAAATATTGTTTGGACGTTCGATGACGTTGCGACGCGAAGGCTTTTTTCTTCGATGACGCTACTTTCAATGCGAGTGGAGAGGTTGGTCTTGGCACTACTCGGTTTTGTTGTTGGTTGGGTTGCTTCTTCTGTCCCCAATGCGCCAAAATAAGTGCTTGGCAAAAATAAACAAGGAGGGGGGCCTTTTTTCCTCAAAGCGGGCTTAACACTTCAAACAACGACGCCCATTTCGGAGGAAAAGCATGCAGTGTCCGAAAGAGGGCGCTCGCGTTTCCATTCGTTATTGTTGTTCCTTCGTACTAAAACCAAAGACTGGCGCCTCCTAAGCTTTGTACATTATGCTAAGCAGAGGCTGAAGATCGGACCAATTGGTCATGAATCAAGACTTAAATAGATATTCCCTGCGAGAAAAAGACCACGACAAAGAAAGATGCACACAGGATGGTTGCCAGTTGCTTGTCCTGCCATTTATTTCAAGCGTAAGCTTAGGCTCGAGTTGAAAGTCGAACCAAACCTGTTTTTTTAACCCGGCTTTAACCTTACATAGCCTATTCTAATAATTATGAGGTTTGACGCTCTCATACTAGAGATACACACCGAGCTTAGAGAGCCAAGCAAACTTCCGAAAGAAGGAAGCTTGCCCAAGTATGAAGTAGACGTTTCTTTTCTCACCCAAAAACTCGATATATTGATTTACAGAACTGAAATTTAAGTCTAAACAGCCTCCCTCTCACCTCGCATGATCCTAGCCGACCTTTTGAGAGTAGTTTCTTACGGTTTAAATTGCTAGAATATTATATTTAAAATGCTTGCAATTAAAAATTTTAAAACTGCTACGACCGACAGTTCGCATGAGTTTTCTTGACTAGGATATTCCTTTTATTGTCCTGTGAAATGAGCATCACGCACTACACACCTAGTTGCAACAAAGCTAACGTCCAAACTGAATCCAAAGTTTCCCGCCGCGCTGGCTCAGTGGCTAAGGCGTTACGCTGCTGAGCACTGAGAACGCGGGTTCGATTCCCGGCCGCGGCGGCTGCTTTTCTGATGGAGGCTAAAAGCAAAAACGGCCGTGTGTACGATTTCGGCGCATATTAAAGATCCCGAGGTGGTCAAAATAATCTGAAGCCCTCCACTACGGCACGCCTCATCGCCTGCACTGCGTCGGTGCGTTTAAATCAATCGAATCCGAAGTTCAGTTTAGCGGCAGATCAAGTCCAACATTCCCAGGCTAGATGCTTGCAGGAAAGCTACCGCTGAATCCGTCCGATGCACGTACCCGCTTTTATTCAGGCACTGTATACTGAGCCGGTTCGTTTCCTGTAAAATTCCTTAAGCGTAATTTCATCCTCGCAGAAATTCATAAAGCGGGCGTTCCTACATCTGCTAAAATGTTGTAGAATACGTATTCGAAACACCATAAAACTAACTTTTTTTCTGACAGTCTTTGTTTTGGGGGCGACGCCCCCTAGGGGATGGGGCTACTAGCGTCTCCTGTCGTCGTCGTCGTAATCATCATTCGTCTCATGTAGTCACGGAACTAAAACACCAGGAAACTCGTTTACGCCTGGCGCTAGAAGGTAACGCGTACTAAAAAAACACTGGGACCCTCGTTTACGCCTCGCGCTAGAGAGCTTCGTGCTTCAAAGACGAGAGACTTTTACAGCAAAGCTGTACACCTGCACCTCAAACGGTTTCATCTTCTTTGACTAAAACGCCAATGCACCAACTATACACATCTACACTGCATGCTGCTTCGCCCCTCACTAGGTTTCACATTAGTGGAGGTGGCCAAGGATTTTTTACATAATAGCCTCGCGTATCGCCTCCAAAAAGGGCGTGACAGAGCGACCCGCGTAGCCTTAAGGGATCATAAAGACAAAATACAAGTTCGTTTTATTCGAAATATTTGGCGTTTTATAGTGCTTTCAGCACCTGAACGGCAGGACACAATGCTTTCTTCACTCAATAAGTAAGTATTCTAAGCCAAACTTTTGGTTGTCCTGCGCAATCGCATGTATCGTGACGTAGGCAGTGACGAATCCAGGGCAGGGTCAATAAACTAAAGATAGCCTGCTGACCAAGGCTGCTACCATCTCACAGACAGCCGTTTTGTTATCTTGTTTACCACCCACTTCATAGATGGCACTGCTATGTGACTGAAGTGCCAGTGCTCGCACTTTGCTTCTGGCCGAACTTCTATACCTGCCGTATATGATTAACGTTCATACCAACCGCTTCCTAAAACGTAAGCTATTCTTACTGCTATAAAAAGACTGTGCTCTAATAAAGTTAAGCGTGAAGAGGTCGTTCGGCAAGCTTCTAAGCCCTGCCTAATCTGTGTTTGCTTTCGCCGGACTCGGCCAATTGCACATATTACCATAATCCAATTCTAAAAAAAATGCTTACGACCAACAAAAAAAGTTCAGCGGAAATTCAGAGAACTATCTTTAATACGTAGCATTCTGATGCCGCTTGTCTTGGGTATGAGTTTTTTTTACAATCAGATACTTTGGTTTTTCAAAATCCTGTCCGACCAATTATGTCCATCTACGCTATTATAACGAATAGAAGTGGAACATTCGCGAAATCTGCATTATTGTTCAAATCCAGGGTGTTATACAGTTTTGCATTTTCCGTGATTACTTAAAACTTTTCTTATTGTTTAGTTTTTCAAAATTATTTCACCAATTATCTTCATTTACGCTGTTATAACGATTACATTTGGAACTTTCGCGAAATCTGCATTATTGTTGAAATGCAGGGCGTTGCACCGTTCGCCATTTTCAGTATTTTTTTTATTTTTCTTATTTGTTTAGTGTTTCCAACATTTATTTCTGCCAATTATCTCATTTACGGTAATTTTACGATTGTAGGTGGAACTTTCGTGAAATCTGAATTATTGTGAATTATTGTGGAAACGTTGTACGTTTTGCCATTTTCCGTATTTATGAAATATTTTTATTATTTTTAGTTTTTCACAATTTAGTTCGACCAATTATCTCCATGTACGCTATTATAACGATTAGAGGTTAAACTTTCACGAAATCTGCAATATTTTGGAAATGCCATGCGTTATACGTTTTGCCATTTCCGCATTTTTAAATATTTTTTATGTTCTAGTGTTTCAAAATTTATTCCGACCAATTATCTCTATTTACGTTATTATATGGATTACATTTGGAACTTTTCCCGAAATCTGCATTATTGTGGAAATTCAGGGCGTTACACGTATCGCCCTTTTCCCTAATTTTTTGTGTTTTTTTTTCTTATTTTTTAGTTTTCCAAAATTTTGTGGGACTAGTTATCTCTATTTACGCTATTATAGCGATTACAGGTGGAACTTTCGCGATATCTGCAATTTTGTGGAAATTCAGGGCGTTACCCGGTCCGGCTGTGACGGGTACTCGGCAAAGAATACTACGCGTTACAATCCCAGGCCATGTCCGCTAACTTGAAACCTGGGGACGGGCGAAGCATTCAGTGTATCAGTGTATTCGAAGATTGTAAGCTTCTCTCTTGCCACACGGCGCGCGTTGATTGGGCGCCGGAGAAGCGCTGATGAAAGGAAGAATCACGCGCTTGCGGAGGCGGTGGCGCCCTCTCTTGCGTTGAACCGGATTTAAGGCAATTTGCATGCCCCATACTGCCCCAGTTTGCGGTAGTGGCACGGGTCGACGCCAGCACAGTGCGATTCCCGCCCCGGAGGCTTGTCCTCGGTGATAAATCGAGTCCCCGGCACCAAATAAGTATGTCTTTCTTGCATCGACCGACCACCCTCGATCAGGCCTAGAGCCAAGAGAAGGTGGGTACTTGATGCTTAACGCCAATCATAGCCTGTCTACAAACAGCTTCTGCTTGTGCTTGACGATTCCTGAAGCGGACAGGGAGCGTTACACAAATCTTTAAATCATAGTTTATTTTGAACGGAGTTTCATTCATTATACACTTTTAGCACGAGTTACGTTGTAGCGCAAGGCGTTCGAAAACGAATGTCCGGGTATTTTAGTGCCGCGACTACAACAGAATACGACGACATGAGATGCCGACAGCCCGAGTCCCTAATGTATTTCGCCCCTAAACGGACCCCCTTGTTTACCGGGCTGCTCTCACTACATTTTCTTTGCAGTCCCGGGCAGCCGCTTATACGCCAAGTCCCCATCCCGTAATAACGAAATTAGGCAGCTAGCAACAAGCTAGCGACACACGAAGCCATCCGAGTGATTCGATGCCTGCCGGACGACGGCAGCTCCCTTTAATGCAATCGATTCGTTCGGCACTCATGCTAACAAACACGCGGGCAAGGTACCAAAGGGGTGCTCGACCAAACTAAGCCTCGCCTGACCTTTTCGGGCAAGCGGAATTCGTTCCCGCCTTCAGTGCTCCAGTCCTTTGAGTCTTGGGTCGTCTTTTTTTTTTTGTGCTCTCCTCCAGCGGCAGGTGTTTTCGGCTCCACCAATTGTTCCCGAAGACACCAGCGCAGCAAAATATAGACGACTTGTGAATGATCAGTGCCCCGCTGCAGGACCATCTCAATTTACTACTGGATCGGCGCTGGTCTCCCCCTAATATATCTTCATCATATTAACGTTGTGCCCTATATATGCTTGTACTGGTGAGAATTGCCAGATGATAGAATTATTTCGAGCAATGAAAGTGTTTCTTCCCTTGCGTTTGTGTTTCATTTTGAGTGCAAACGAAATTGTTATTTCCGATTACCTTCCCCACTTGTTTCTTACTTTGACACGAATTAAAAACTGACACCGACCACGAGTGTTTATAAAACGAAAAAAGACGTCTCGGCTCCGGCACGAGAGCCTTGTTCAATATGAGCTGAGGGGGTGAATGTGACCTGGTTATGTCGGATTCAAGATGTGACGTAGGCAACGCGCGTACAAGTGTGGGAAGTTGCCGTCATTGCGATTAAGTGTGTGCTCCGTGGTCTGGATGGTCAGGGATTCAAGATAAAGCTTTCTTACTTTGTTCGCTCGTGTGGAAATCCCACGACGGTGCTCTCAAATAGTATGGCACCTACCAACAACATAGCTGAGTAAATGTGATTTTAGATAGCTTTTTTGCGTATACTTGACAAATCAAAACCCTACACAAACTACATAGCATCTCTCCAGGCAACGAGTAGCTGCATGGGAACGAGGTGGACTCCTGCAGTTTCTCAAAAGGGCGATGACCAATGGACGACAGCTTTTTAAAAAGCTACGCATCAACAAAAATACAAAGACATATCAGCCCACTGCGGAAACGAATGCCGTAACACTCCCGTTCACATCCTCAAAAACAAAAAATACGATGGGGGGCCAATCGTATGTGTGGTACCGTTGTGCGTCAGCATTAGATTTTTGTTGTTACGTGTAATGATCAGATCGCGCAGACTGATTAAAGGGTTAAACGAATATTTGTGTAAGGCGCACCCGAACACGGACCTCGGCTGCCTTTGCTAATCTGTTTCGAGCTGCAAGCTCTTGTCGCGCACTCTCGCATTTCCCTGCCGGAATTCCTGTACACATGCACTCCCCGCAGGATCACATGCACCCCTCGTAGAAGGCCCGGCGTCCACCGATGCTTTTCACTACACAGGGCTTACAGCAAAAAAAAAATGGTGCAGCTTGCACTAGGGGTGCAAGGCTGGAAGAACTGCAGAGCTGGCGTCCTCTTCGTCGGAGGCCCGGCTGTTGCACATCAGACGAATTTCCGAACTCGCCGCTAAACGTTCTCTATGACTGCAGGCGCGGATCTTTTTCTCCGCAGCCTTTCACATCTATGCCAAAATGGACCGCGCTAGTACGCGCTACAACCGGCGGCCGCCAGTTTCCTGAACTTGGCGTCTGTAGCGCGAACTCGGCGTCTGTGCACCCCACTTCAGGCGTGGGAGAACAGCGTGCGAGGGAACACGCCACAAAAGCTGCGCAGTGTGTTCTCGAATGACGAGCCAGACGGCGCCGGGCGCTTCTCACGAGGCGCCCGGTCACGTGCACTTAGCATTTTTTTCTTTGTATTTTCACACTCACACAACCGCATTGGTTTCGCTCTGGGCCGTGTATTCATCGTTTTTCCCCTTTCCTCAACTGCTGCCCCAAGATCGATCGGTGCATTTCTCGCCTCCCGCGCCTCTTGACAGATAAACGCCGACAGTTTTAGTGGGACTAAAGCTGACGTATGAAGAATTAACCGAAAGACGGCGCCTAAGATGTTAAATGGACGAAAACAAAATACGGCGTCTTCCTTTGTTGGCTTCATGGCCGCAGTACTAGGTTTGCGCGGTTTAATTCGCACAGACCTGTTCAAATCCACCCGTTTGACGTTTATCTGAGCAGACAAAAGGGAGGTTGAAACTAACTGCTCCCTGCTGCGTAGCCCGAATTAGCCATGTTGTTGACGTGAATTAGGCTACCTGATACAGCGCGTTGCTACGAGTGGCCGCGTCGCACCATTCGCCGGTTTGGGCAGCTACAATAGTGCATCCATCTGGCGGGGTTCTACTCACCATAGCGTCCTGATTTTCCTTATTACTTTCGGGATGACCAAACTAGTGAATATAAACTCATTCCAATCATCATAAATACTCGTTTTATCAAAAGATCCGTACCGACAAATGTCCTTAAGAGATTCAAAAATTGTAGCCTTAGGATCTCTTGAGCAACCCTCGAAGTAAAGTGTTCCAGTTTTTCGCAGATAGTGTTCGACGCGCTCCGCAGTAAACTGGCATAACGTAGAATTCTGCACCTTCAAAACCTTCGCCCTTCAGTAGACAAAAAGGCTCGTATCTGCCTTCCGCCACTACTCCGTACCTCAATCCCGATCAACACAACAGGTTCTATTCTTTTACCGGCATAATTTATTGTGTCGACAGAGAAATATGTTTTCGGCATATGCGGGTTCATGAACAGCACAGACTGGCGGGTTAAACAACATGGGAGGCTCAAGGACGTAAAGAAGCGCACATCCGTGAGCCCTCATTTTTGTACCGCCAAGCCCTAGATGGTAACGATTCCTTATTAGAATTTCCGCTCTAATAATATTGGCAGATGGATTGGAGCTCAAAAAAGTGATGCCAACTTTATTGCTTCAACAAGTTATCTGCGTGATGAATATTTGTTCCCTCAGCTTCAACTTTATTGTTGATTGGTAAAAGCCTTGAATAGTAACATTCGCTGTTTTTATGCTGAAGCCTAACTGTGCACATGCATTATAAACGCTGCTCCTTTTTGAAAGATGATAGTCTTTCCTAGTTTACTTAAAAGCAGAAATTTTGGTCTGTCTGGATGTATGTGACTCGATTCAACCACCCGGCCAAAGTAAAACGGATACTGCGCAATAGTCTTATATACCCACAGCCAAATCTAAACATCTAAATGCGGTGTCAATACACATACTTGTCAACATTGTTAAACAAGAACAAGACATTACGCAAATGCAAGGTAGCAAATCAATACATGAGTGATATTTTCAGCATTACTTTATTAAAAAAGTCACGGATGCTTAGTTTTTGCGATAGCAAATAAAATACTTCATCAACTGCAGAAAACCGTTGCCTGCTGTTGCCCGCGCTGCCTGGCGGCATTTACAAACATCAAACGGCAACAGTAACGAAAGGTTCCACTAGATAGGTTCCACGTTCCGCTTGGAACGCTTGTGTAGAAAAGCAACGGGGTTCTATAAACGTTGTAGTCGGGTGCCTGAATCCACGCTCGTGTACGCCGTACGGCAGCGCTGGCATCGAGACAGCCGACTTGCTGCAGTGGAACGCGGTAAATTTAAATTGACTTGTTCCAACCTCTAGCGTACTATCTTGTGAGGAAGACGGGAGACGAACAGCATGAGAGGTGAGTGAGAAAGAGAAGGGAGGCCTTTACTTGGCAGGGGCGCCAGTGGACTATCTTCTTTCAGCTACATTTACAACGAAAAAAGCAGATTTGCGGCCATTTTTTTCTCGTTTCTTCCTACGTCAGGGTATCCGGGACTAACGGCTGCATTTCTGCGTTAACCGTCATGACAGCACACGCTAGTTATGACGGGGATAAGTGAATACCGCTGTGAAGAAACGCGGCTAGAATATTTATGACAGAGGCCACGACCGCACATATAAGTAGCATACGTGCACTCTACGTCCTCGTAGGGCGTCTTTACCACAATGCTTCAGAATGACCAATCGAACTTGCCTAGTGTGCAAATTCACCGAATGACGAAGCCCAACATTAGATTTGACTTTAAAAATGCATGTGCGCAGGGAAAGCACGCAAGGAGGCGTTTGCATTGCGCATATCCCAGTGCAGATGCCCTTTTTCATTCCAATTGAATGCTATGCCACGTCATTTGCCGAATTCGCTCACTAGGCCACTTCGATTGGTAATTCTGGAGAATTCTGGCGAAGACGGCCTACGCGACTTCTTAGCGTATTGGTAAATAACGATAACAGAAAGCCGGATGAAAGCTTTGGGCTGCGTCCTCGCGCGGAAGCCCACTTTCCCATGATTTCCCGGGACAACTCAAGCATCCGCAGTGTTCCCCACCCTGCACTAAAAACAGACACCGACCAAAAGAAACTGTTAAAAACTTTGAATAAACAAATAATATGTTTCGGCTTCGCTACAGAAGAGGCTTCCGTAGCAAAGCCGAAACGTCCTGCTGTTATAAAGCGAAGCTCCACCCCTCCACCCCTCAAGGGTCTGCCGCGATTATAGGGTCAACAGAAAACTCCCGCGAATTAATAAAAGAAGTTACTGGCACCGCGAGGAATCGAAGCTGGAACGAAGACAGATAAAGAGCGAAAGCCGTTGTCTTACCGATTGAGCTACAAGCCTACTCGTAAGCGGGGGAGACAGCCGCTGCACTCACCGAGCACGTATGCGGTTTACCCTTTGCGTTCTCGCTGAGTGCCACGTGGTAGCGTCACGAGACCTCTCGCTCCGCTGTGCGCTCCGCCCACTGCACGTGTAGAGGCCGTGTGCGCGCCTTGGGTTGCGCTAAGAGTCCTGAAAAGTAAAGGAAGCTCACACGAACGCATGACAAACTTCTCCGTCGTCTCTGCCGCCGATCTTGTCGCCTCCGTCGGCGGCGGCAGAGATGGAGGAGAAGTGAGATCGTTGAACACCGGGTTTGAGCTTCCATTTACCTTATAAAACGTTTCCACTCATGCGCATAACCAATACAACTCAACCAAGCACCGTTCATGAATCGTGGATTGATTTAACCTTAGCAAGAGATATCTCTTTGAAGTAAGAAAGGGTGGGGTTAAGTACGTTTAACTTGTCTCTGGTTCCACTCTTTGTAGAGCCACGTGTGTGAATTGAAGTGACGGCGCATGGGTAATTGTGTGTGTCGTTTACAGCTGGCCATCAAGTACTGCATCTACGCGGACGACGTGACTATCTGGGCAACGGGCGGCAGCGACGGCGACGTCGAGGCCGGGCTGCAGTCGGCGGTGGACGCCGTGGAGGCCGCGCTCTCGGGCACGGGCCTTCGGTGTTTCGCCGCAGAAGTCGCAGCTCCTGATCCTGCCGCCGCCCGGTCGGTGGAGGAAGCGGGCCGCCGAGGAGGCGGAACGCACCATCGTGGTTCGTGCCGGCGACGGGGCGCCAATCCCGCACGTCTCGGGCCTTCGGGTCCTGGGCATGTTCGTGGACGCGCACCGGACTAACGGCACGGCGGTCAAGCACATCGTGACGAAGATGGGCATCGCGACGCGCCTGGTGAAGCGGGTGTCTTTCCGCTCGCGAGGCATGCGGGAGTCGAGTCTCCTGCGGCTGCTGCAGGCCTTCGTGGTCAGCCACGCGGCGTACGCGGGGGCCTTTCACCGCTGGACCAAGGGGGGGGCGGCAGCGCATCGACGCGGCCATCCGCAAGGCCTACACGGGGGCCTTGGGGCTCCTGAACGGCACGAAGACGTCGGCCTTGCTGTCTCTGGGGGTGCACAACACCCTGTCGGAGATTAGCGAGGCGCAACGAGCATCGCAACTGGCGCGCCTGGGCAGCACTGCCGTGGGACGCCGTATCCTGGCACGAGCGGGCCTACAGCCTCCTGACACGGGTGGCTGCGGAGGACCCACGGCATCATCGGCTGCCGGCGGCGTTTCGGAGGCGGACGAGCTGGTCCCCCTTCGGGACGAGATCGCCAGAAGTTTGATCGTGTACCCGCTCCCGAGGAACGTGGACCCGGAGAGGGACGCCGGCAGACGGGCCGCGCGCGCGCGCGCGCTGGCTCACCAGTACAGCGAGGGACGACGGTGCGGTGTTGTGGACGCGGCTAAGTGCCGTGGGCGACCGTGCACGTTCGTGGCGGTGGCCGCGCGGGCCTCCACCGGTGAACTACTGACGGCGGGCAGCGTGTGCGCCCGGTCGGCGAGCCAGGCAGAGGAGGCGGCGATCGCCTTGGCCCTGGGCCTGCCCGGTGTGCGCACAGTGCTCAGTGACTCAAAAACAGCCATCCGCAACTTTGCTCGCGGCGTGGTGTGTGGTGGCACTGCGCGGCTCCTGGAGTCCTGGCGTACGACGGGGGCTGCAGCGCAGGGGGTCACGAAGACTACGATCATCAAGTGGTTCCCGGCCCACGCGGGCCGGGAGCTGGCACCCGGACTATGCAACCGCAACGAGGAGGCGGACGCTGCGGCCCGTGGTCTCGCCACGTGCCGGGTCGCGACATCCCGTCCGCTGTCGTCATCCCTCGAGGACTGCGGTGAAACAACTCACATCGACGACGACGAAGAAGCGGAGCCCCTCACCGACTACGGCGGGGTGCTTCGTTGGCATCGGGACCAGAGGCGTCCTTTTCCGCTCCCGCACCGGGACCTGTCTCGGGCGGAGGCGGTGAAGCTCAGGCAATTACAGACAGAGACTGTTCTGACGCCGGCGCTCGCGCGGCACGTGTGTCCGGACCTCTACGAGAGTGCTCGGTGCAGTGTGTGTGAACGCGAAACTGCGACCCTGACCCATATCATGTGGGGCTGTGACTGTGCAGTGCGCGACGGTGGGGGGATAGACAGGACCCACAGGACCCGTACCCACCGGACGTGCGCGAATGCGTGGGCTCTGCCGGAGCCCCAACAACAGAGGAGGGCCATCCAGCGGCTCGAGGCGGCTCTGGCTCTGCAAAGGCGAAAGGGGCCCCGCGCCCGCCCGTCCCTCCCGGCACTCCGTCCTCCCATGCGGGAGGTGGGGGTCGGGGGCCGACGGTGGCGGCCGGGAGCGCTCCGAGTAGCTCGAGCGGACGCCGAGACCAACCGCCTCGGGGTCTAAGCCCGACGCCCTAGGACTTTTGCGACTTAGGGCGATTAGATAGAGGGGACGCGACCGAGCCCTGCGTGGCCGGGAATCGTGTCCTTTGCACGCCGGATGCCTGAATAAAGTTCCATCTCTCTCTCTCTCTCTCTCCTCGCTTTCCAACCACCCTCACAGGGTAGATTGGCACGCATTTCTTTTTGTCTTTAACAGCTTCTTTTGGTCGGTGTCTCGGTTTTTACTGCAACTTGTCTCTCGACCAGACGGGCTTCCTTCAAACCCTCGACTTCATTTTCCTCCACCCACTCATTCGAGTGGCCAAAATTTGTTTTTCTTTTTTTTTGGCTTTTTAGTTTATGCGATGGTTGTGTTTTTCCGGTTCCTTTATTGCAGGACGTGTTATAAACCTTGGTCCACGGGTTCCCGACGCGAGTTATGTCAATATTACAAAAACAAAGTTATTCTCGGGAACAAAAGTGAATCCTATCAATAATATGTACAGTCTTTGTCAAAATTTTGTGGGCCAAGCCGGATCGCGCAGGCTGCAAGAAATTAAATGTACAAGCTTACGTCCCGAGTGAGGCTGAAACATCTGTTGCAGGAAAGGTAGAGAAAACGCCTTTCTTTCTTACTGCATTAAAATATTTTTGTCACATTTAAAGGTAACACCCATTCTTTGAATTCTTTGTGGTCGAGAAGGTTTAGGATTGGCCCACAACACTTTGACAAAGGGTGCGCCTTCTGTTCCATGTTGCTTCTTATGCCAGAATACAAAAAAAAGAGGTAACCAAAATATTTAGTGGATCATTAAATGGATGATGAGCTATGGCAAAGCGTGCGTAGCGTCTGCATTCTTTCTCACTTTTCGCAAAGCCAATTTAATTGTTGAGGTTCTGCGAGGAACGCAATAAGCCTGAAGGGGAGCAAGCTCATATTAAAATTTCTTGTGCAGCTATGTGGAACACAGGAAACCCTCATCTGCGTTTATTGCGTAAGCTTTACCAGTTGAGGGAAGAAACCGCTAGTGCATTTATATTTTAAGATTGTCCAAGATCAGCGCGTCACAAAAGCGTGCGGTGCCGTTTGGTTTCTAGATACTGAACAAGGGCGTTGTCGCTCTTTCCTTTCGTTTTGACGACCACTCGTACACAACTCTAATGCGTAGCATCTTAGTAAGCGATTTCGGATGATTCCTTACCGGCTAATTAAGCGCATTGGTGTTCCGCTTATAATAATAGCTCTTTATTCGACTATCACGTGCATACTTGCTAATTTTGGCCAGCTTAAGTAAAAGCTGCCTTGCGGCAGGTTGTAAGAGCCATCCACCCATGGCCTTGGCTGGACACACGGGTTGCAGAGTGCAGAGTGTATATCAATACACAACACAGTGAACATTTCTACACAGTGCAGCCGCTGTGTCGAGATTTCGCCCCACAATAAGCATCCCTACCAAGTCTCTTCCCATCACGCCGTGTCCCGGAGCCTACTTGTAGCCTCGCTGCACAAAACCAGGATTTCTACTTGAATTAAACGCAATCAGAAAAGCTGACAGAATAAGACGCAAGACATTGGCTTGTTGGCATATCCTTTTAAAGGGAGCCTGCAACTCTTGCTAAACGCTCTCAGTCTTTCCTCTGCGTCTGGAAGCACAGCGAAAGCTACAGTTATCGCCAGCACGGAGCGGCACTGCGTGATTTGCTCGTCACACCACATACGCCTTCCGTTTCTGTTCTAAAGACGATAGTCTTTCTTGGGCTACTTAAACCCAGACATTTTGGTCTGTCTATCTATCTGTCCGTCTGTCTGTCTGTAACTCGATTCAGCCACAAGGCCAAACTAAACTGCTTACTGCGCAATAGTCTTATATACTCAGAGCCAAATGTAAACGTCTAAGCCTGGTTTATATGTTCATACTTGTCAACTTTGTTGAACAAGAACAAGATATTACGCAAATATAAGACAAGAAATTAGTACACAAGGGACATTTACAGCGTCCCTTTATTAAAAAATTCATGGATGCTTGGTTTTCCGATAAAAAATGATATTCTACATCTACTGAAGAAAACTTCCGCCTCCTGGCGGCATATGAAAAATCACGCGGCAACAGCAACGAAAGGTTCCACTAGCTAGGTTCCACGTTCTGCTTGGAACGCACGTGGAGTACGGCCACGCGGTTCTATAAACCTTGTGGTCGGCCGCCTCCATTCACGCGCGTCTCCGCCGTACTGCAACGCTGGCATCGAGGAACCCGGCCTGTAGCAGTGGAACGCGGTAAATCCAAATCGCCTTGCGCAAACCTTTAGTGTGTTTACCTTGGGATGAGCGCGACGGTACAGGAACAGCATGAAAGGTGAGCGGGAAAGCAAAGGGGGGCATTTCCTTGGCAAATGTCTACAAAGACTATTATAGTCTTTTGACGACATTTGCAACAAAAGGAGCAGATACGCGGCCAATTTTTTGTTCTTGTGGCTTTGTTTTTAAAGTTGCTATCGAAAAGCGTCCATTGCTGCAACTGAAGGAAAACCGGCCAACAGCCGCTACATGGCCTTAGTGACGTAATTCGAGCGGTCAAAGAACGTCAAGACCGGGAAAGAGAGGAAACCCTTTTGAGCGAAGGAAGGAAGGAAGAATGTGGAAGAAAGGCAGGAAAGTTAACCTGGCTAGAGCCTAGTTTGCTATCCTGCACGTGGGCGAGTTTCCAAGTTATCTTATGGGCAGAGAGCAGTAATTTTTGGTTGAGGTACTTGGAGACCCCCTAACCTAAGTACTGGGTGTGTTGGGTCACTACGTTCTGCAAGCATTTAAGATTTCAAGAAAAGTTGGAAAAAGTGTTGCAGGGTCCCTTCAAAGCGGAGCCTCACTGGTCTCACGGCTGGCGCTGTCGCAACTAAAACTGACTGCAGGAAAGCCAAATTTACACGATGGGAAGGCGCATGATGAGGATGATGAAGACGATAATAATAATAAGAAGTAGAAGAAGAAGAAGAAGAATCATGCTTCTTGTGGTCGGAATCGAACCTGAGTCCCTGGCATTATGAAGCCGACGTCTATCCGATTGGGCTATTCCGACGCGGTCGAAGCAGTTTGGATTTTGGACTGACTTCGCGCCTACTACGCGAACTTCCCAATAAATCCAATTCAAGCAAATCATTCGGAAACGGCCCACGTACTTATTTCGCACAGAGAAAGCTTCGCGTTTCAACCATCTTTGTGGTACAATGTTTCTCTGTAACACCTAATAGACGGCTTTCTCGCATATACGGTGCACGCACTCTTTTTCATGGGGTTTCAAGGAGCTTCCGGTGTAAAACTTGCACTTCCAAGCTACACTCTTAGGCAAAAAGGACTAAAATAGGGACTAAAATACAGCCGTTAGTCTTCGCGGGCGACCGTTCATCTTCAAGGGGAGTATCTGCGGCAGAGTACGTGCCGTGTGCATGAATTCGGACTAACTGTTCGTCCCCGCCGATCTATAAGGAGTAACGGGAAGACGAAACGCATGCAGTTAGTCTCTTTGCTGCGTCGTTAATCCCCTAATGGCGTCGTCGTTGCCCTTTCGCGCATACGTCTGCGAACAGTTTCATATTTCCAAAGTACAAGCCATTGCAGTCACTGGGTGCTTTAGATGGTGCCACCGGAGAAAATATTGATGTTAATTATAAGAAAATCGCCTAGGGTTAGTAGAGCGGCGGGTAATGGCAAGGAGCGGCGAAGCGCGATTGCCATACGCTTCTCGGCGAGGTTTTGTTGATACGCTGTGTTGCATACGATTCGTGCGAGGTAAAAACGACCAATGAAAGCTTTCGAACGCCTTAACAGTAACTCAAAAATTAGTGACAATAGCAAAAGTGGATTCCTGAGCGTAATGAATATGTATATGTTTAACAGACTAGAAAAAACGTATGTTGCTGATGACAACTGCAAAACAAAAATGCTCGCTACAGGTAAGCGTCTCGAAGTTATCTTTTACACTCGGTGCATAATTGCCTTGGGCACCAAAGCTATGACAATGCTGCAACTGCTGTAAAACCCGCTTGCATTTCACAGTCGCAATCGTCTAGAGACGCGAATTTGAAGAATTCAGGCTAAGAACACCGAATTCGCTTTCGCCGATGCAGGAAAATATGGCATGTTTCCTTATTCTGACACTCACACAGACGACACCTTTCACATACGTTACATAGAGCACTTAACATATGTATCGAACACTAAGAAAGCACTTAGCTTGCGCTAAGTTGTGCGGAAACAAATGAGTCGTCCGATCGCCCAGCTACCTATCTCAACTAGGCGACGACGAGTTTATTGTTATTTACGAAAAAACTATGGTTGTGAGGCTCTACTTAGAATCGAACTGAGCAATAGTCCCCAAACCTAGCAAAGCGCTAAGCGCAAGGCGTAAAACGCGGTCACGTTCGCTTGCACAGATAGAAATTCGGGCACCAGTTGCAATGGATCTGTTGCGTTATGCGCAGAACTACACGCAGTACACTTGAATATTATCAGCCGCAGGAACCACCCGGCGGCGTGGTCCAGCGGATAGCGCGTCGGGTTCCTTGTGTGTAATTCCGGGCGTCATGGGTTCGATCCCTGCCAGTGCTGTTTTTTTTTTTTTTTTTTTCCTGCACTCTACGCAGTTCGTCCTTGGGGGGTATCGGAACGGACCATCCGGGTGGGGGACTAACCGTTCGTCCCCTCGCAGTTAGTCCCCAAAGGGACTAATGATTGTGGCAGAGGCCGTTAGTCCCCGAAAGGACGAACTTTTAGTCCTTTTTGCCTAAGAGTGATATATCTGTGGCGGGCTAGTAGTAGAGAAATTACGTCTCGCGTAGCCACCCCTAGTAGCCTTTCGGAAATCGTACCACGGTGACATCACTTGCGCGCTTCGCGGTAAAGCTTGCTTGCAAATTTGGACGCAACTGGTTAAGTATTATTAAATGCAGAGCACTTATGTCGTCGTCGCTCGCTGTGACGCTCGATGTCAAGCGACGGCTGGAATCAGGCGGCGCAGCGAGATAACGGGCCCAAGTAGAGCCTGGTGTACCGTCGTCAGGGAGTCACGCTGAGGCTTCGAAAACCACGCTGTTTAGATAATCATAATCGTTCGAGCCTAGTGAACCGCTGGCGCTTTCCATACATCTCCCCGTTGTTTAGGCGCAAATACAAACTGCAGGTGCATTTCATGCAAAGTCTGTGTATATAACCGGCAGCCCCCGCGTTCATTTAGTAAGGAACGCTCGTTGGGTTGGTTTATACAATAGTAAGGGAAAATCGGCCGCGCAGGAAAAAATGGCGCGTTCGAAATGACGCAGAAAGGCTCCAGCCGCGCAAGAAAAAAATGGCGTGTTCGAAGGGACGCAGAAAGGCTTCAGCCCACGCAAGAAAAAAAATTTTGTTTTTAGGGGTGCTGAACCATGGGTATTGCACATTTGGCCTAAATAAAATAGCTTTCTCCTAAAACCACAGTTACAACATACGTCTACAAGGTTGTAGTGGTATTAAATTATTCCGGATAATTTGCATTTTTTTTCGTAGGCGCCCTGCCTAGCAAACAGCCGCAAACTGCGGGTGAAGACAACACTTAACTGTATGCCATACACGTTCAAATAATCGAAATGGCTTCATTTGCCGCAGCTTACTCGTTAACCTTCCAAAAAATACTTGTTTCGCTCCTCAATTGGCCCCCTTTTTATGCCAGCAGCCCGCGGACCCACTTCGTGGGTGGTATGATGTGCAAAAGGGTCCGAGAAGATTAGCACGAAGTCGCTGCTAAGAAAATGAACCGCGTCACTCCGCATTCTCATCTTGGATCGGGGCAATGAACGCCTTCACAATATTTACTCACAGACGAAAGTAAACACTGCCGAGCCGAGTTCGTGTGCTGCGCATTCCCAGCACAAAGTTTCATTGCAGGCCGCAGGAGCAACCGCAGCCGCTTATCTTTACGCCCGCAGACATGCGCACGGTCTAGAGAGCAATTTCTTGCCGTGTTTGATAGTCGCGGGCGGCAGCCGCTGAATCATATAAACATTTGCTTAGTGGCTTGCGCTGTTTATCTGTCCAATAAACGTGGTTGTTGCCCTCCGCCGGTCAACCTACCCCCTTTTTTTTTCTTTCCTCTTTGGCTTCCATCGCTGATACACGGGAGCTGCGAAAATTCTGGCAGGAGTATTCCTCTGGGTAGAGATTTGCATCTGAAGGTTCGAATACTTTTTTACTCTCTGTCGGCTATTTCAATATAATCCAGCTTTCGGGTTTAAAGGATCGGCAGAAAAATACGCAACGTGATACACGAGGCTTAAAATTCTTGTTAATGATTTCTTGGTTGATTTAGTGTGGGCCCCACGTAGGTGGTGTTTAGAAAAACAGCTGCAAATATGCAATTAGCAGCTCATCTAACAAAAGATCTATAAAGTCCGGTCAGTTGGTATGAAATATAACGGGACCCGAGGTTACGCATCGGAACGCAAACGCGCTGTACTAGATGGTATGTGCTTCGGTAAATCTCCTTTTCAAATACAAACTTTCACTTCGCTTGCTAAAGAATAGTAGAACGCTTTTATTCTTCGTTTTCAACACAGGAAAGTTTCATCAAGGGCCAGTTTACGTTATACACGTGGTTGCAAAAAGCAACAAAATTTAGAAGGCTCACTAAGTTAGAAAGGCAGAAGTCTCGAACACTACCGCAGGTGTTTTCGCAATTATTTTTCCATTCTATACCACTGAAAATGAGAAATTTTACATGAGAAGACAGTAACCTATACTGGCCACGTGGTTCGTGGTGGCATCACTATGATCGTGGTTCATAGCGGCATACCCAGTAGCACTGAATATTGACTATTATGCAGAATAAAAATGTAATGTCTAAGTAAGCGTTAGCAATATCCACGCAGCGCTGAAATTCGACGTTGTTTACAAATGTGGATATTTGAAAAGTGCACATGAAGTTCTTGTTTTTCGTCAAGTGGGAACTACCAGCTAGACTGATTATCAAGCGGGCTCAAGGCCTCAGTGATGATTCGGCTGGTTGAGGTGTCGGCGTAACGCCAGACAGTTATCGGCCTCTATCTCCCCTTCTCCCCACCCCCAACAACCACTTCCTCCTCCTCCTCCCTCAGCAATGAAGGCAACTGAATGACCGGTACACAGCAGGGAGAACTCCGCCACCGCAGCTTTTGGAATTGAAGCTTTGATGGTCAGTGCAAAAAAACAACGTAAATCTCTGTAAAATGATAACAAGGGAGTATTTGAGACAAATATGTCAAGTTTCAGTAAAGATAATAACCTTAAATATGGACGCAGCTATAGGATAAAAAATAGCAGATTTAGAGAGAGAATAGTCTTTAATGATACCGGTGAGGTAAGCATGGCCCAGGCACCTAGCTTCCGACATCAGATGTATGAAAAAAAAATTAAATCGATGAAGTGATGAGATGATGACTATGTGACGATGGTGCGCTCATTAATAGAGTCCTGTTTAGAGAGTCTGATCCAGTTCTACGATTCGGAGGAAAGACAATAGAGCTTTTGTCGCTCGAGATGCCCGTTGAGAGTTAGACCAAGGGCCTAACACGTCACTTACAGTTAGTCCTCTCGAACGCGGAAGGCCTAAGAACACTAAACGGCACGTCCTAGCTATTCTATACCACGTACATTCACATAACACGTGGTTCAAGTCCTCGCGCACGTCACAAAGGGTACAGAAGGGGGATTCGGCCTGTTTCATCTTGAAGCGAAAGTAACTTGTGCAAGCGACATTTAGCCGCGCGCGGTGAAGAACCGCTTCATCATACTTGGACAGTGCGTCGGTCATCCTACAGGTCCTGTGCGGGTCTATGGAGTGAGGCGGCGCGCATGTTCGCGGCGCGACAGCCCACATAGATCGCGAGCAGATTTACTCCTCAGAACCGGTGTAAAGTCAAGGACAAACAATATGCAGACACGAAAATATGATCCAGAACCCGCAAAATTGAAAACTGAAGGAATTTAATTGAAGGTACAACAACTGCGCGCTATTGTTATATTCGGAAAGGCAGATTTTGCAACTTTGTCACTATAATGGCTACACCCCATAAATTTGACTTGTAGGAAGAGAAACCGTGCCATTTCTGTGTTGTGGTTCATAGTGTCGCGTTTCGCGCTTGATTTGCCCTAGACTACGTTTCCAAAATGAATATGGTGATGTGTAATCATCGTGCAGGCGGCGAAAATTAAGTAGGATGTTCATGCATTCAAGGAGTGAGCTTCTAAAAGGCTTGATAATTTAACAGAAAAAACAACGTTAGCGCGTGAAATACTTGCGGAACTTAAAAGAGTGCGTATCAAACACGCGAGCTGTGATAACGTTAAATGAGAGAGACCCGGTAATTACTTTTACGCGCAGCGCGTTCAATTGTAGAAAGTTTGGCCTCATATGCCAAGACGACAAATGTGCTTGTAAATCTTGATAAAGCGAAGCTTTGAAACTTTACGCGAAGATTAATATTTGTTTCAGCAAGAACGGCCGCTACAACATTGTGTAGTTTCATGCGAAAGAGGAAACTGACGACGACCGAACCGACTCTCCCATGGAGTTACAGCCACGCGCACGATGGTAAACGTGCTTTATAGCCAATCATATCCCACCAAAGGTCACCTTACGACTACACTGAAGTCATAAAATTACTTTTATTGCCCGCCTCTCGTTTACGCACGTCAGCGTTACAAGCAAAAGAGTGGCTCTGGACGAGAAACATCATCCGCCGTGCGTGAAACTCCACGTCCTGGCGAGATGCCAGGGACAAACGCAAATATCGTGCAGCTATTTGGGTGCGCAAAACTCGGCGCTATACTGGTTCGCACTCGGTTCGAATCCTGGATGTTTTTCAACGTAAATATAAACAGCATTTTCATGGTCGGCTAGTTCGTTCGGGTGTAGGTCATGAGGTCTTTACGTCCATCTCAAAAACAATTGCTTTACGTTTACGACATTTTTATACGTTTAAATTTGTCCAATATACTAGGGTCTTAGAACAGAAACAGAAAGTTACATTCACATTCGTTTCCGGATTAAGGAGTCCCCAGTCAAGTTTTCCGGAGCTAAGAGCAAGTTTCTTGCCGTCCGAAGTGCAGGAGGTGACCTGCTCGGCCGAATATTTTCATCAACTTCACTGAAGCTCCATGTTCCTAAGCCTAACGCTCACAACTGGTCTTTAGTGCTAAGCTAAGCGTTAACATTGTTCGGGGAACTTTATCTACGAATTACTGGGGGCGAAGTTTTCTTCTGTGTCCTTTCGACGTAATCCGCTTTTCATTTTTCATATTTCGTTGAGCCCTCGAGTAATATAATTCTGCCTGCCTGGAGAAAGTGACCCCATAGTGTACCAATACAGTGAAATTCTAGTTGAGTTCAATTCAATTCAATTGAGTCTCTTCCACGGGCCAAAGTTCCGGAAGCAAAGGCACTCACCGGTTCTGGCTGATATCGAAACACATGAAACGCAGTAGGCTGCTTACCTGAAACGAAAGAGAACAGCATTTTAGACACACAGCGACAAAGGCCTTAACAACAGTGTCAGAGTAGGGAGAGAGAGAGAGAGTGACACGTCATTTTTGTTCATGCAAACGCGGTTTCATGCATTTGCTTTTCCATGAAATAGCATGTAATTTTAACGAAATGTAGGCATGGCACTGGGCTCATTTGCTTACAACTGACTCTCAGAATGAAAAAGCAAAGAATGGGGGAAACAAGTCGACGAACACCCAGCGCTAATAATGTGGGTTCTTTTACTGACAGGCGCGTCCGCTCACTTCACATGCTGTCATATGAGCTTTTTAATACTACGCTTCGCGAAGATTACAGGTTCCGTCCACTGTAGAGTTTCAACAACGCCGGAATTTTTCGTCCATTAAGGCATATTAGATTTTCAACTTCCGACGCCGATTCATACATTTCTCTTCCTCTCTCAATAACCTGTTGGCGCATGTACAGCTTTATGCCTGTAATATATGCTTTGCCTGAATGGCAACTGTGCCTATTGAAAAAGCTAGCTTTAGGAACACACGTGTGCGGAATTATTGCCTCTGCTTAGATTAATATTCAAGTTTTTGGTATGGCCGAACGTACTTCCATAGGGATAGAAAATGGTGTTACAAAAAAACCAAAATGCGTACAAGTCTTTCTGTCGCCACAGCTGTTTCCGGTCATTATAGTTTAATGTAATGATGATAGTTGGATGGTAATGGCGCAAGACCAACTGGGGCAAAGAGCACCAAAATTTAGTTTAATGTACTGTTTAGCTGTCGCAAAAACTAAGATCACGATCGGCATGCCGGTCACGTGGGGAATAAACAGCTTTTTGGTATTAATATCCGAACATGTAAAATAGGTACCAATGATGTGGTGTATATGCGGGTATAGCGCGCCGTAAAGATATTCCGTCAGCGCTGTACTAGCAAGTTTTGAAGCACCTAAATAAGGCTTGTGAGGTGGGTGTAGATGTGGAAGATCATCCCCGTTAGCCATGGACGTAGGCTTTTATCGTGCAAAACTTATTAAAATAAGGAGATAGTACGTAAAAAAGATTTCTACTTGGTGTGCTGCGTAAAGTTTGGAAATATCAGACAAGTACGAATGTTTGGGTGCTAGCGTTCTGTCAATGACTCCGCTATCCAAAAGCAAGAAGTTAAGCTTTTTTTTTTTCATTTTAAAGCGCTAGTTTAGATCAAAGTATCTTTTGCGGTAATCAAAATAGATTCACTTTTTTGTGCGTACAAGAGCTGGCAGATTTCTTAGTAACTTTTAAAACACAAATTCAATCAGCCAGCCCCGTTTGGAGTGCAACGAAGAATGTTGAACAATGAAGGAGAACCTTTTTTTTATTCCTATTTGTAACCTGGATTTGATACCTTGTTTGTGGAGGACGTGCAGCTGCCCCCAAAAGTAAGCGGAGCACGGGTTGGGAGATTTCGAGAGGACTTCTCCACCATGTGCCTAGCCAGTAACCTCTAAGTTACTTTTCAAGAAAGTCATTCTAAAATAAAATCTGGCCGCACATATTCTATCTATACATGCACCCGCGCAAAATAGAAATTATTCTATATTTCACGAACCCGTGCTCCGTTTACTTTTTGCGTTTACGTTTACTTTCCGTTACGTTTACCTGTACACGCCGTTCGACACTATGCATATGAACAAATTACACGTATCGGTGGTGAAGTGGTTAAGGCGTAATGCTCCTGAGACCGAAGGAGAGGCTTTACTTATTGAGTTCGTTTCGATACTCGGTGTCAATACTTCGGTGCGCAGAAAAGAACGAACCTCAGGGTGTCTGAATAATTTGTAAGCTCCACTAACGGCCGGGTAAAGGCTTCGGCGCATGAAACCCCTTAAAAGTTTTTAAATGTTCGTAAATAATTTGGGACTTGCGCAACCTCAACTCACGAGAGACGAATACGCTGCAGAAAATGAATGAACAAGTGAGATCGCAGTACTTTGTGTTTGGAGTTTCCCTACTACCTTTAGGTGAGTGAACCCTGGCTGCCGAATCAAATTATAAACAACATTGCCAAGAAAGCGTTTTCGTAAAACTTAAAAGTGTAAAAAAAACAAAAATTACAAGAAATTTATTTTTTTAGACACTACATCAACTCAACGTGAAGTGTAGTTAGTGCGAGCAAATCTCCAACCAATCGAGTATCATAGAACTCCGAAATTCCGAAGGAATACAATTGAAAAAAATGAATACAGACGTTGTAATAGAAACACACCGATAGAAACCACGAGGCGATGTAGCACTGTAACGTTATCTGAAGCCGATGCCCACGCGCACCTTACACGTACCGGAAATGGGGCTACTTAAGAAGCTGAAATCGATGACGAGTACTCCCAGTAAAAATAAAACAAAAGACAAAGAAACTCACTACCCGAACAAAGATGGTTTTTGTGTTATACCGCCATTTCGAAACCGTTACTTTCTCACGATGGAAACAGGTTGGGAGCCGGCCGAGACACAATCCTTTTCAGTGTGGGAACGACGCATCTGGTGCAAGAGCACTTGCGAAGCAGCCCTGACAATCCCCTTCCTTTCAGCGAAATTCCACACCGGCGGAAGACCGACCGTAGTCACCCAGAAAGAAACCCGTGGCTCCTCTCCTGTATCGACTCGAAATACCGTGAAGCGTCCGCGTTATCCTAAGAGGCTTTTAGGCTGCCGCTGACGCTGTCTCGAATTGTGGATTTGCTTCCACGCGGTTACATGGTTCTATCACCACCCAGCCCTGAGCTTCTTCTGCGCTGTGGATTTTTCCTTCTCTACGCAAATTCTTGCAGGAAGTAGGGCTGGTTTGAAGCCTGCTACGATTTACGTTTGTTCGGGCTTGGTTTTTACGGCTGACCAAGCATGAAAGGAATAGGCAGCGACGCGTTCGCGTACGATATTGAAACTAATGTATATAGGCGTCATGAAGCACCCCTTCAACTGCACGTTAGATGCAAGAAAAGAGGTCAATTTAACATAATATCAGCTTTATGTTTTGCTGTTTTTCATATAACGGAAAACCAAAATAAGTACATATAAATACGATCAGCACACCCAGCATACAGGCGAACACAGAGAGAAATCTACCTGCATGCGCACGTCGTATGGGATTTCTATTTGGTCGCGATGCCGGATCAATTAATCTGCAATATCGAAGGGGCCGCAATGTTCTTTTGTGCCCGTAATGTTGTTGCATTCTTAGCCTTCAGTGAGCGTACTTTGCGCAATCAAAATTTCAAAAAACAATCGCCTAGGCTAGTTGTTCTTCTTAAAGGCATGTTTTACTAGTAGCAAAAGATAAACTACGCAAAGCAGCGAAAAAGAGCAAGTAAAAAACAAGTTCACGTTTGAAAAGAAAATGTTTCGGAACGCGCCGGGGGTACCTTACCTCACCCGTAGAATGTCTTCTTAATTGTGATTTTCTTTTAAGGGGAAGTGCATAATGGCTGGCCGCCGTGGTTAGGTCAGGGTGTCAAAGCCTCGTAAGAGTGATAGATCGCAATAGACGTAGAATTATTTAGCGGTACTCGTTATTTGATAACAGGCAAAGTCAATCATTTTGTCTATTACCCTTATGGACTCTTCAGACCCTCTCTACCTCCCCTCTTGAGTAAGCCAGTGCACGTGACGTACAAGCAGAAATTGGAAGTTCCTGCTTGTACGTCGCGCAAGCAGAAACGCAGTTCTTCCAAATGACCAGGCCTCTTGTTTGTCACCTACTTTTCCGTTCTAACTGTTATATTCCAATATAAATAGTAGGCAACTTAAGGAATGGTGTACGGTACTAAGGGTGGTTCCTGGGGCACAGGTTTTCGCCTAGTTCATTCGTCGTCCGAAACCCGATAAACGTGTTGGGTTCGTTTTTTCGGCGACCGAGAAGCATGGAAGCCTCTGGTGCGTGTGCTTTGCAGTCATTGGCCAGCCATTTCTCCATAGAACATGTACTGTGTGTCCCCGCTATGACACCCCACGGCAACCTTGGAAAAAAAAAAAAAAAAACGTTGGGACTGCGTGTCGATGCACCACTGAAACTTGACAACGTCATCGGTCCAGTGGCATTCCACCTGCCGCGGCAACACGGAGTACCCGGGCCTTGGTGTCATTTCTCCGTGACTCAGGCGGAACGAAACTCTATGAAAGTTTGCTTTAACTTTACCTACTGTGCGTGTGCTGTGTGTGTATGTGTCTGGGTTTGTCGGTTTCTGTGTGATTATTTGCGCTTGTTAGTGTTTGTGGGAGTTTTTGTGTGTTCGCTTCCTTCGCTCATTTTCACTCCTCGCACGTTCGCATGGAGTAGCAAGCCAAGCTCGCGGCCAGGCTGACTTCTCTTCAGCATTAAAGACATCCCTCCCGCCTCCTCTCCGCTTATATAGTATTACTTCCATCAAACCAGTGACCCGCCCCACAACATCTGTCACATTTAACGGAATTCTACCCTGAAAGACGCCGCCATACCTGCATAGAGAAACCACCGCTCTTCTTACTCTAGCCATTTCCCTTCGGCTCTATCTGTTTCCATTCCTTATACCTCTAGTATTTAATGGCCTTTCAATGCCAATTTCAGGTGCACTGCAGTGAAATGCACTTCACCATTAGAAGCAGCATTAAATGTGATGTAACAGAGGTTGAAAGCGTCAAGCCAGCAATCGATATTACTGAGTGGTACTCACTAAATGTGAGAAGGGCGCATTAGAGTCGGAACACGACGAACTTGAAGTTAAAATTACCTTAGTTGGGGTCTGCAGACTCGCGTAAGACGGACAGATGGGGGCTAGTACTGCGCATCCGCTGAAGTCCACCAAACCATTTGAACATTATCGATCGTGATCCGCGCCGCCATTACAGTACGCATCTCCACAGCGTGCGCGCAACTAAAACTGTCTGTTGTTGTGCACATGCTTCGCCTTCTCGTCTTCAACTCTTCGGAAATAACATCTCTGCACATGAATGTTCGGGCCATTTTGCATCCGAAGGCATGAAACAGCAGACACATAAAAACTTCCCGTCGGTCGTCGTGAAACCCAGACAGCGCCCAAGTTACTTTCCGTAAAGATTTCCCAATAATTCGGGATCTGTAATACACAAGTGAACAGAATGTTTTTTTTGTGTCAGTTTCCTCCGAAGGAATAGAGAAAAAAATAGGCGATTAGAAAATGGAGCTATTCCGTCTCCTTAGTACATCATTTGTCACGTTGGCTGGCCTTGCAGAGGACTGGCCCAATACTTCTCAATATCAGTGCTTCTCGAGGCGGATGCTGATTCTGCACATGGATCGTTGCCAAACGAGATGGGAAAGCAAAAGCCTACAAAAACGCCATTAGGCGGTAACTTTTCTCGGACCACTTCCGTTTTCTTTGAAGGGCGCTACCGCCTTGTGCCGTCTTCGCCTGGAACAGCAGCGAATCACTCCTACGTTTCTTGCTTTTTGAAGTGCGGTAGGCCGCGACAATGAGACAACTTTCACAAAATTTATTTTAACTGAGTCGACACTAACGCTCCCTTTGTTCCTTAGTCTTCCCAAAAACGCAAGGTTCGTCCGCCTCAGACCATTGCTGGTATTAAACATCGCTAGAGTGGTTTCGAAAACTGCCGGTAGCGTTTGCGCTTCGATAAATGGCAGAGAGAAATATCGGATTCGTCAGAGACGCAAAGAGAAAGGGCTAGAATACACACTCTAAGAAGTACTCGTCGAACGTCTTCACCACAGTTAGCAGAAATGACCAATCTAAGGGGTGTAATGTGTAAATTCGGCAAATGACGTGGCCTAGCATCTAATCGGAAGGAACAACGGCATCGGCGCAGGGACAATGCGCTATGCAAAACGCTATTAACGCCTGATTTGTTGTTTATTCCAACGTTCACTTTTTTAAATCAAATCTTCGCCGAATTAGCCCACTTGCTCACTTCACTTGGTTATTCTGGTGCGCTGTGGTGAAGACGATTTAAAGGCACTTTTTAGAGTGAAGCTTGAACGTTGGCGTGTCAGGAAGTATTGAAATACGTGTGAACACCGCCGCCAAAAACTACAGTTTCCTTTGTAGCGCTCTGTGCAGTTTATCCATGCAATTGTGGATTTCACAGTTCGAGAAAAAAGGTAAAGGCATACGCTGCCCCGACGAGATCACTCTCGGGGCGAAGGAGTGAATACAACATCGGGGGGAGTGGGAACACATGTTGCTTAAGGTCGTCCGAAGAGCCCTTTCCCTGGCAGTAAATAAAGTGAAACGCACATTGGCGATGACTGTGATGATGATTAAGACAATTACCACTATGATTGCCACGGTGATAATAGTGATCAGGGTTTGTAGATAGCAGTACAACTTCAGCATTGCAATTGATACCAGTTTGCTGCTTTACGTGATATTGTTCGTTGGCCCCGTAAATTGTCATCAACGTCTTTCGATATCGCAGAACCTACCGCTTTAAGTTCGGAGAGTGAACAGAACGGGATCTCGACGCGACGAGGAACCGTTTCCTCCTGTTTGATTGATTGTAGGATTCAACGCGCCGACGCAACGCAGGCGATGAGGCGTGCCGTAGTGGAAGGCTCCGGATTAATTTTGACCACCTGGCTATGTTTAACGTGAGCTGAAATCTCGTACACACGGGTGTTTCCGCTTTTCGCCTCCATCAGAAAAGCGGCCGCCGTAGCCGGGAATCGAACCCGCGTCCTGCTGCTCAGCAGCACAACGCCTTAGCCACCGAGCCACCGCGGCGGGAGTTTACTTTCACTTACTTGCTGCCATAAACGGAGAGGAGAAAAATAAGCAAGACTGTTATGACTAGTTATCTCTTACGGCAATGAGTGGTGCCAGCAACCACTCTGTAGCAAAACCCTCTTGGACAAAAACAAGAGTTCGGTTACTTAAAGCACGGCAACGCAATCAAAAGAGCAAGGAATGTGAGCGGGTGAGTCCAATGGCCCCCGCTAGCATAGATACGTCCAGGTAGCGTCCAGTAGCGTCCCGCGAGCCGAAATATGTAGTAAAAGCCAGGCTAGCTGTTACAGCAGCATTCATACTCCAGTCCCATGGAACGACCACGTTGGTCGAGGCAGAAATTTTCCGTGGGGCCTACTATATATGCACGATTCTAACGCGCCCTCGATTGTAACGCACAGGTAAGTTTACGTAAAAAATTTTGAAATACATTACTTCGTGCTTATTCTTTCCCGCAGATTTACAAATGGATTCTCGGGAGAGTCCGTGTCCCTGGCAATGCTGGTGGCCGTTTTGAAGCCGATTTCGGCTTTTTGCTTGATTGTAACGCGCACAAAGCCTTGAAGGCTAATTTTATCCAAATCACTCCGCGTTAGAATCGTGCAAATGCGATACTACATTCATTATAATAAAAGGAGTGCAGGGCGGCTGTTATCCGCAAACTGCATACAAATGGCGGCTTGCATACAAATGAATACAACTATAGATCCTTGCAAATCCCGCAATGTTGCCGCCGAATTGGCGTGTCTCGTGGCTTACTGAGATGGCTGTAGTTCGCAGACCTCTGAAAATTTAGGCAAAACAGCGCAAGAAAAAAAAAACACAAGGGCAGGCATAGATACGACAGGGACTGCGCTGAACAATCAACTGGTTTTGTTTTGAAAGAGAGACAATATACATAGCCGTCCAACCTAAGGTTTATTTGCGCATGCGTAGAAAATTTAGTTCTTTCTCAGACAGGGTGATAGAAGCCATGCTGACGCATGCCTCACCAAGCGTCAGGATTCGTTCTGATTCAATAATTTCACATGAGAGCGTTCATTAGCACTTTCCAATGGTAGAAGTGTGTTGTAATTCTAGCAAACAGTATTTGTCTATGCATGCGCAGATAAACATTAGGTTGAACGGCTATATATGTGGTCTCTCTTTCAGAATAAAACCAGTTGATAGTTCAGTGCAGTCCCTGTCGTATCTCTGTCTGCCCTTGTTTTTTATGCGTTGTTTTGCAAAGATTATGTACCAACACAACCAGTTTCCCACGTTACTCTAAAAAATTCCTTCAGATCCGAGTCATGGTAACACGTAAATTCTAGTTTGAATACACACTCTCTGTTCGACCAAGCACACACAAACGTATGCATGCCTTTATATTTGAAGGTGCATTCTGACGAAAATATCTGTGCCTAAACAGTGCGATGTAGCCCTGAAAGTAAAGTGGGCAGACAACCTGAGTAACGTGGGGAGACAACCGCCTTCCAGAACCAAATGCCTGTAGATCAGTGCGGTTTCACCAAGCTTAATGTCGGGTTCTCTCAGTGTTCAGGTGCCCACAGGGCTTGAGCAGTGTGGATAAAATAGGCCGGTAAGCATCGCTAGAACAAGGCCTGAAACCACTTTTTTCTACCAAATGCGACATGCCTTCCCGTTGTTGGGAATGAAATCAGAGAAGCCATTCCCTTGATTGAAGCGTTGTTTCACGGGATTGGAAAAAACAGACATGACCGCCTGCGCGCAGTAATGGTGAAGGTGTATATCAATGCTGTGGGTGGAAGTTTACAACACGGTATTGCAGCGTCGATGTACTCAATTCAGCGAACAAAGAAAACAGTGCTACTCTAATGGCAGACGGTCGTTTCAGCGTAACCTGTTACTTGAGTCTGCGGGAGGCCCGAAATGAGGCGTATTTTCCAGGCTGACAGGGCGGATATCTGAGAACACCCACAGAAGCCTGAGGCGCATACGAAGTACATACGCAGGTGCAGAGTGTCACTTCCAGCATTATACGCGCGTGTGCGAGCGAGCGCGCGTGCGTGTCTGTATGTGTGTAGTTCAAATACTTGTGCACGCGCATATGTATCTGTTATACCAATGCATATTTTGTGTACATGATTACACCTATTACGGGCCGCAATGTGGTCATTTCTGTTGCTTTTAAGTAGCCTCCTACCCCCACTTAAGCACACCAAATTTCACACGCAACAGAGCACAATGTAACATAAAGAAAAAGCGAATCTCAAATCTCGTTGTTTGTTGGCACCTCTCGGGCTTATTTCAGTCCAGGTAACTTTTTTCCCTTCACACCTCCGAACACTCCCCATAATGCTACACTGTTAGGACGAGTGTCAAGAGAAATATAAAATGTGGGTAGGGTGTGTTTAAAAAGGAAAAAAAAATATGTGAAACGTTCGTTGCAGCCTAATATACCACCCTGTTTTCAGTGAGAGGTTACAGACACTTATCTAAGCAGATAGCAAGTCAGAATAGCTATCGATACCGAACTGATAAGAGGGGACTCTGCTGCGATCGAAAAAAAAACCTAGCTGCCGCACCAATGCTGCTGTATAAACAGCTCTTCGTGTTGGTACGTTGGCGAGGTTATTCTAACAGTGATGCAAGCGAGCATTCAGTATATCATTGAACGTGAAAGATCTTCATTAGGCCTCCACAATGCGAAAAAAAAAAATACTGTTAATGAAACTCCTAATGCCACTTTCACAAGACCGAGGCAAATTACCTTACCCCAGGGTTGCAGCTTTTCAAAAGACGCGCGCCTAATTGGAATCGTGCGTCGATACCGTCCTGTTCACTTCGGTCCGTTTCGACCGCCTGACACTTCGAGCTCTGATGGCGCGCCAGCAGCCGACCTAATTAAGTCCCCGAGCAACAGGACTGCGCAATATATTTGCAAGAGGCTGTCAAGAGAAAAGGCACAATAGTCTAACGCTTCGCACACTCAAGCACAACGACGCAAACCAGTTCAAGTTGCCTTGAAGGTAAACAATACAGGCGAGGCGTCGCAAGCTGTCTCTCCCGACAAATGCTGCTGCGACGAGAAAAAAAAAAAAAAGCGGGAAGAAAGCGATGCCCAAAGTGTGACCGAAAGAGCTTCTTTCAGGAGTTCCAATACTCATTGCTGCAAATAGAGTCGGATTCACTATGGAGCGTCAGGCGAAAACGGCCCACGCTGCGACAGTTTGAGCTGTCATTTGTTCCCCGCTCGCTTGTCTAAGTAGGAGTTTAGTCATTTCGCAATTTACAATGGCGCAAAGCTGTTAAGCTTCTTTGACACCTGCGCTAACGAGAAGTTGCGCGCTACGCGCGCGTATTGCTTCTGATTGCCTTAAGTAAATGTGGTCGGGTGGGTGTACTTGATATCTGTTGTCAGAAAAAAAAGGCAGTTCACTGCTTTCCGGTAATCCCTTAAATAAATGGTTGCGAAGTGCAATCATGGGGCAAAATCCTGCATTCCTGAAGCAAGAACATGTCAGATTGGACGGTTTTGCTAGAAGAGTTGGCCCTTATGGTGCTGTATAATTATGCCCATCAGTGTGACACCTAAATTACAACTCTCTTGAGCGGTTAGTTGTAAACAAAAAGTAAATAAAGTTGTGGAGCCCGATGCGTTGCTTTTATCCCGATCATCTATGCGGACAACGTAAGATGTATTGGTCGGTGCCAGGATTCGCATCTTATCGACGGAAATAAGCCCAGGCAACATTTTTACGAATACATTTAAGCTTCTGGCACTGAAAATGTTACGGAATGTTGGAGCGTATAGCGAAGCTTCACTGTTATGCAGTGTAGAAATTAATTTTAGGGTAATTAGAACACGCGCGTCACTTAGAGGAAAAATTGCCGTCGAAAACTAGAAGGTTTTTAAGGTGTTGTACATTTAAAGCAAAAGTGACAAACAAGGCACCGACAATAAGGACACCTACAAAAATATGTTGTATAACGATGTTTCTTGGCATTCTTCCGCAGTTATTGTTCGCGTTTCTTACTAAAATCTCCGAATAGCGCGTGGATTCGAGTCCACAATGGATGAATATTACCACCATTTGGTACACACCGCCAGTATATTTAAGCCACTTCGATAATTTGCGTTTATTGCCGATTATACGGCCCCATTTAGTTGATTTCAATGCGATGTCCTGCTATCTTTTGCTGCCTACTAGAGATACGACTCCTTTGTCCGATTTATATTTTGCACATTTACGAAGCTATGTCATATACGCATTTTCTTCCGCATTTTGCTGTCATGCCTTTGTTAGTAGTTAAGTACTTACTCTTTGTACTGGATACTTCTACAAGCGTGTAAGATATTTAGAACAAACAAATTAGTGATTATTGCGCAGCAGCCATAACTGCGGTAAACTTTTAAAAGGCCCCAATATGAGTGTGTGCGTTCGCCTGTTTGGAACATGATGAGGATCCAATCCTCATTACTCTCCTCACAACAGTGTGAAAATGAAAGCCACACTATTAGGGCTGCACTCTTAGGCAAAAAGGACTAAAATAGGGACTAAAATACAACCGTTAGTCTTCGCGGGCGACCGTTCATCTTCAAGGGGAGTATCTGCGGCAGAGTACGTGCCGTGTGCATAAATGCGGACTAACTGTTCGTCCCCGCCGATCTATAAGGAGTAACGGGAAGACGAAACGCATGCAGTTAGTCTCTTTGCTGCGTCGTTAATCCCCTCATGGCGTCGTCGTTGCCCTTTCGCGCATATGTCTGCGAACAGTTTTATATTTCCAAAACACAAGCCATTGCAGTCACTGGGTGCTTTAGATGGTGCCACGGGAGAAAATATTGATGTTATTAAAGAAAACGCCTAGGGTTAGTAGAGTGGCGGGTAATGGCAAGGAGCGGCGAAGCGCGATTGCCATACGCTTCTCGGCGAGGTTATGTTGATACGCTGTGTTGCATACGATTCGTGCGGGGTAATAACGGCTAATAAAAGCTTTGAAGCGCCTTAACAGTAACGCAAAAATTAGTGACAATAGCAAAAGTGGATTCCTGAGCGTAATGAATATGTATATGTTTAACAGACGAGAAAAAACGCATGTTGCTGATGCAACTGCAAAACAAATGCTCGCTACAGGTAAGCGTCTCGAAGTTATCTTTTACACTCGGTACACAATTGCCTTGGGCACCAAAGCTATGACAATGCTGCAACTGCTGTAAAACCCGCTTGCATTTCCCAGTCGCAATCGTCTAGCGACGCGAATTTGAAGAATTCAGGCTAAGCAACACCGAATTCGCTTTCGCCGATGCAGGAAAATATTGCACAGACGACACCTTTCACATACGTTACATAGAGCACTTAACATATGTATCGAAGACTAAGAAAGCACTTAGTTTGCGCTAATTTGTGCGGAAACAAATGAGTCGTCCGATCGCCCAGCTACCTATCTCAACTAGGCGACGACGAGTTGATTGTTATTTACGAGAAAAACTATGGTTGTGAGGCTCTACTTCGAATCGAACTGAGCAATAGTCCCTAAACCTAGCAAAGCGCTAAACGGAAGGCGCAGAACGCGGTCACGTTCGCTTGCACAGATAGAAATTCGGGCACCAGTTGTAATGGATCTGTTTCGTTATGCACAGAACTACACGCTGTACACTTGAATATTATCTACCGCAGCTATCACCTGGCGGCGTGGTCTAGCGAATAGCGCGTCGGGTTTCTTGTGTATATTTCCGGGCGTCAGGGGTTCGATCCCTGCCGGTGCCGAAGTTTTTTTCTTTTTTCTGCTCTCTATGCAGTTCGTCCTTGGGGGGTATCGGAACGGACCATCCGGGTGGGGGACTAACCGTTCGTCCCCTCGCAGTTAGTCCCCAAAGGACTAATGATTGTGGCAGAGGCCGTTAGTCCCCAAAAGGACGAACTTTTAGTCCTTTTTGCCTAAGAGTATGCTTTATAGGTTGGTTACGCTACTACAGGAAGTACCCGCCAGGGTGGCTCAGTGGCTAAGGAGTGGCGCTGCTGAGCATGAAGTCGCGGGTTCGATTCCCGGCCGCGGCGGCCGCTTTTCTGATGGAGGCGAAAAGCAAAACCGCCCGTGTGTACGAGATTTCGGCGCACGTTAAAGATCCCGAGGTGATCAAAATTAATCCGGAGCCTTCCACCACGGCGCGCCTCGTCGTCTGCGTTGCGTCGGCGCGTTAAATCCTACAATAAATGAATCAACCACTACAGGAAGTGTAGCGCCATATGCATGCCCAATAAACCCTTCCTACACTTATTGCAGGAAGCGTAAGCTGAAAAATAATTCACTACTTTTTACGTTCACACGTGAGACAGGTGTAACCACGAAAGCCTAGGGGCCTCCCAACTTGTAATGAAACTACTGGGCCGGTAGTGCACCGGTCGTTCAGTGTTGCGTGCCGTGATACGAATCGTTCAGATATACCGCGTTTGCACTATGCGTAAAACCGTACGTCCTTCTTTTGTTACCTTTAAGATCGCAATGCTTGGTCTCTAGAACACCTCCGGAACGAGCCATACGTTCAACCAGCGCTTATGCAGCACGCCACCGCCTGGCGAAGCAGTCTGCCCACTGGCATCGTGGAAGCTGTTCTGGCGTGCACCTTCAAAACGAGTGGTGCACTGAACGGGTGTTTTTTACACCAGCCCGATGTATTCGAGGTGTTTCAAGCTTCCCCAGAAACTCCGCTGCTGTGCCTCCACCTGGGCTTGCCACAAATGAGCAGCGGTTGTGAGAGCGCAGTCACAACCGCAGCGACAAAGCAGCATCAGGGCGTTCCTCCTCTCCCCTTCGAATTTCTCCTACACCGCACGCAACCGCGTCATCTCTGACGACCAACCCGCATATAACAGCCTCGCGAGCTTCGTAGAATGGCTGTGACCTTTAAAATAGCCCTACTATCTGCGATGAGGAGTAGGACAAAGGTGCTGTTGCTCATCCCACCAATCCCAGAAGAAACAGTGGGATTAAACGCGAATGTCCATTATGTGAAGAGCTATAACTATTCCGCTCCCAAGCCCGCTCCAGAATTTTATGACCAGCAAGACGGAAGGTTACGACTCGTGGCGGCTCCAAAGTGCGCCATGCCTTTTTCACAAAACGTCAGTGCATTGAATGCTTCAAACCTTGGCCCCAGCCATGACGTAGTAAACCGTGTAAATGCCTGCAGAGTTGTCCATTTTAGGCACTTGAAACGCGGACTCCTGACAACCGCTGAAACTGTTGGACTAACCTGCACTTTAGAACGCTTTTTTGGCACCCATTCCATGTCCCGTGAGTAAAGAGGGGGGCGGGGGGTTCATAGTTCACAACTACGTTATTAGCACTCCTCCTCCAATATAGTTTTCTAGTGTCAACAAAAATATTTTTGAAGTATGTTGTAGCGGTGAGCGATATAGCGACGCATGCTTGGCATCGGAGTGCAATTCCTGTATTCTTTCTTACGGTACAGGGTGATCGCTTCCCAAATAGAATTTGCCGATGTCACAAGCTCGTTACGAATATTGCGAGACCAGCCAAGATCTTTTTGCGCCATGGACCTCCTCGCACTCTTTTAAGTGATTGTGGCAGAACATTACTTTCGGCAGTCCTTGAGGAAGTCCTTCGATCGGCCGGTACTGCCCATAAAACAACTTCAAGCTACCACCCTCAGACGAATGGATTGACAGAACGATTCCACCGTACCCTCTCCGATATGATTTCCTGCTACATCAACCCCGACCACAAGAATTGGGGCGTTATCCTTCCCTTCGTAACCTACGCCTACAATACCGCCGTTCAGAGTACCACCGGATTCTCACCCTTTTTTTCTTGTTTACGGCTGCCACCCCCCTTCTGTTCTGGACTCCTCTTTCTTTTCCTGCCCGTTGTCTACAACAGAGAACGCACTGGATCATTTTGTTTCCCGGCTAGCGCATTGTCGGAACCTCGCCCGATTGAGCACTGAGTCCTGCCAGAACGACCGAAAATCTCGCTATGACGCAGCTCACCGAGATGTCTCCTTTCATACGGGAGATGAAGTGCTGCTTTCGATGCCTCTCCGTGCGCCAGGACTGTGCGAAAAGTTTATGCCCCGCTTTATTGGCCCCTACAAAGTTCTTCAGCGTACCTCTCCAGTGAACTATTTAGTAGCTCCTACTTGTGCTGTCCCCGACCGCCGGTGCCGCGGCGTGGAGATTGTGCACGTGTCACGTATGAAGCCGTTCATCTACCGTTCTCCATCCCGTTGACTTTCGGCCAGGTGGCCGCCTCGCCGCCCGGGGGGGAAATAGTGTGAGCACAGTCTTTCAGTCTTATCGGATATCGTGTCCTGCAGTGGTCAATCTCACCACAACCTGCCCCATCCAGGAACACTCCCATTACCATCATCATCTGGCCGACGGGCGCGTTCGTTTCGGGCTCCATCTTGGCTGGTCTCACACCAAAGCCGGTTGCACCGTTGCCTTGCAATAAACGCTTCACCAGGACCCCTGGTCGACGTCTCTGAATATGTTTTCGGAAACATGTCGACTGAGTTATACAGGACGTGCACACGTGCCTTTCATAACCTGTACCTAATAGAAAGAAAAATTCTGCAAAGCCTATTATCACATGGCTTTGCGCACAACCCGCCACGTGCCTCTGAAGCATTTGAACTTCTGCTGTCCCAACATAATCCCTTTTATTTTTAGTTTGTTGTCGTTGCCGTTTTTCTTGTGATATGTTTTATTATAACTACTACCATTGCTTTTACTACAAAGCGGCATAACTTACTTTGTCACAAATGTTGAGGATCACTGGCGCTGGTGTGCTCCTTGATAACAAGAATAACACATTCCTCCCACGCTGCAGCAAGTGTTCAGTACACGGTCACCTGGAGGAGTACCGTAGACCACCACTACAAAGAAGGACAACTACTACAGCGGCGATGACATTGACACGTGCCATGCCTTCTTCTCTCTCGACTGCCCAACTTACCTCCTGCGCGTCGAGGGGGAGGCTGAACGCGTCTTGTCAATAAGTGAGTAGATTCATAGGAGGGAATTTTCGGACTGCCATACAAGGGCTTCCGTCTATGCATTTATGTATGTGCCATTACTGCTGTGAATATAGCTTCGAACTTTGACGGTTGAAAGGGGCACAGCGTAAGAAGCCGAAAACGGGAAAGACGTCGGGGAAGTGGCGTTTGGTGCTCTGGTCAGGGAAAGTACCGACTGCAGTATTAGACGCAACTGATCAACTTGCCTCTCGTTGCGACACTTATGGAAAGCGGTAAATCTTACTATGACATTGTTAGTTTTTCCAAAGCGTTTAGCGGTTGTCGTAAACTACCTTTGATGCATATGAATGCCAGGAGCATGACAAACAAGCTTGGTGACCTTATGATCTTCTTTGAAACAATGAAGCATGAATTTGATATTGTGTGTTTTTGGGAAACTTGGTTGATTCAAAGGATGCGATTTCATTCTTTACCGAATACCGATCGAAACACCTTTTCAGACAGGCCAGGAGAGCAGAGGGAGTTGAAATTTACCTTAAATAATAAGTAGTATATATGCACATTGAGGATATTTGCACGAGTAATAACGATGATGAGTGCTTAACAATTCATTTGGGAAAGACTACAGCGTTAGTGGTTTATAGACCCCCGAATGGTGACAGGCAAAACTATATTTTTCTTAAACTACTCATTCAGCTTGGTAGCAGTAATAACAACTCTTGTATTAATATGGGGAGATATCAATGTAGACATAAGTACAGCGGATAAGTGGTCATTGGAAATAAAAAAAACGTATTCGCATTCCATGCATACACAAATGTTGTAGAACTACCGACTAGGGTATCTTATGGCAGCGCCAACCCGCTAGATATCAGTCTTTCTAATATCAACATCGATCAAATTCAGGCTGGCGTGCTTTCGGTTGATCTTAGGGATCATTTACCAGTGTTTCATTTTGCCAACACAAAAATTACTGGAAGTGGCAATAGTTGTGAAAAATTTTTCGGCGAAAAATAACAAGTTGTGGATTGGAGCAGTTTAGAAACCTTGTCAGAGTTTTAGACTGGAAGGACATTTTTGCTCAAAACGATTAAAACGAAGCTCATGGCCTACTTTTAAGGTGCATACTAGTGTGCTACGACTTGGCGTTTCAATTAGTGGCCCAACAAATAAATTTCCAAAAGGTGCGAAAGCCCTGAATAATCAACAGCTTCTTGAACAAATTAAAAAGGGAAACACAATGTACCACTCTTTTGTGTGAACCCGTGACCCTAACCTGCTTCTCGAATTCAAGAAATATAGAAACAAACTGCAGAGCGGCATGAAAAATACCAAACTCAGATACTAAAAACGCCTCTTCGAGGATATACGAAAGGATTAAAAAAAATATGGGCAACAGTGAACGTGATAATGGGCCACAAGAAGAGCACGCAGTCGTATGTTGTTCGCTTGAATGGTAGAGGGGTATAAACAGCGCAAAATAGCAATCGCGATGAATAGGCATTTCATCAAAGCAGATGCTTACATTGCGGAGATCAATGAAGATCCCAGCAGCGCTGTTTTGGAACCGTCACAACTTCGCGCACTGTCACGCATTGCATTGGAACCTGGTGACAGCATTGTGTTTAAGGTGTACGTCACGAAGGAAACAAATGCGAAAATGTGCCCGTCACAAAGAAAGGTTAGACCAGCCAAGCGAGTTCCTTATTTGAGTAATGCTAGTTGGGAACTGGTAATTTTTGGTGTCACACATCGAGCTGCACAATTCTGAAGAGGTTCTAGACGGTAAATAAGATTTTGAGAGTGGGGATCCCACACAACGCCTGCGTACTCGAAGATGGGCCCAATGTTTGATGAGTATAGGCGTGCTTTTACTTCCTGAGGTGCGTGTCTAAAATTTCTGCTAATAAAGTTTAGAGTGGATGCAGCTTTGAAAAGTCACTGCTCGAACGTGACATTTCCAAGTAAGTTCAACGGAAATGATTACACCTGGGTATTTAACCAGTTGTTTGCGGGATGCGCACATTATTCAAATGATATTCCGCTGGGAGAGGCACGAGGTTCCTAGAAAATCGAATGTGCTGACATTTAGTGATGTTTAATAGTATACACCATGTGCAGCACCAAGAATAAATTCTGTCGAGGTATGTCTGTAGCGCCACTTTATCGGAATGGTCATTATTTTTATCTGTATAAAACGCAGTCGTCTGCATAAAGCCTGATTTTTTTTTACTTTATGCCCTGGCCTATGTCATTAATGAATATCAGAAATAACAATGGCCACAGCACTGACCCCTGAGGAATACCGGAAGACACCGACTTTATCGTCAATTCGGTTCCATTGACAACTTTTTGGTAGTGTGCATTGAGGTAGCACGGGCGCCATTAAACCATATTTTCGTGTAATCAAAGAAACGAGAGTTTGTGCATAAGGAGGACATGAGAAACCTTATCGAAACCTTTTTTTAATCTAGTAGTATGCAGTCGGTTTTCGTTACCACGGTCGTATGACTGAAACACGTCATGGGAAAGTTCTATCAGCTGACTGGAGCAAGAATGACCTACCGTAAAGCCGTGCTGATTATCTACAAAAAAGGCATTATTTTGAAAGTGACGGACAATGCTCGTTTATAATACGTGCTCTAAAATTTTGCAGCGTACACTTGTCAACGAAATCGGTGTATAGTTTGATACGGAGCTACGTGGTCCGCTTTAGTGCATTGTGACAATGTTGCCGATTTTCCAGTTTTATGGAAGACGGGAAAGACGGATGAAGGTGGAATTAAGGTGGATTGAGACGGATGAGGGTGGAATGAAATAAACTGAGGTAGTTAAAGATGAATTAAGGAAGTTAAATAACGTGACGGCTCTTTTGACGGGTGGACGTGTATATACAAGGCACCGGTCACGATAGTACTACAGGCTTTTTCTTTCAAACCACGTAAGCAGATTAAAGAGCCCTGACATATATGTTTGTTTAGGTCAGACAACTTTCATTCTCCAAAGTAGAACTTTGTTAAACCCTTCAACCTCCAACCTTCGTGCTTACTGCAACATACGATGTTATTATCAAGTGCGTATAGAATGACAAGACAGCGTGGTAGTACGTAAGGAGTGTAGCCGTAAAACCTTTTTCAGGAGATTTTAACGCTAGCTGCCAAGAATTTGTATTTTTTCGTCGTTATTAGGACTCCTAACATCCTTTGTTTCCGGGTGAAAGACATTTCACCGCGTGTTTTTTGTATATCGAGAATATTTCAGGCGCCATCAGCTCATCTGGGCTTCCTTCTGCTATGAAGAGCAAGCAACTTTTAGTTGAGTACGACGTAAAGCTATGTCAATTGATTCAAGTAAAGCAGAAAGCGGTGTTGCTCTCGTTCCAGCCTGTTTGCGAAGATATAAACGTGTACTCACATTATTATGAATGTTTCCTCAGCCACCAGAATAACAAAATGTATGACCAGTTCGGAGAACTTGGAACGGCAAGTAGAGCCTCCGCTAACTAGGGGCACAAATAGAAATTGCATCCTATGCACGTTTTCGCTGCTAATTACGGATAATGAAAAATACGTTAGTTCCGTACACGGTAATAGCTTCAAGGAATCGAACATGTATGCGCATTAGCACCAATAATTGCAGGCTTCGTAATTTTCAGCCGCTTCTTACGCCCAGAAGTTTAAACACTCCGTCTTAGATAACTACACCTTCAAAGAAACGGAGCTGCAGGCTAGCAACTAAATTCCCCGACAATAATAATACCCTTGATCGCTTCAGTTATGCAGGCAACTAGAATTATCGTTCAGTTTGGCGCAGGATGCACAGTTAACAGAGACACGTTTGGTTTTTCTACTTTTTACATGTTGTTATCACTCAGCGGCGTCATTTAAAAAGCCGTTCTCTTTACGACCATTTCCCAGACGAATATACAATTCCGTCCCTTTATATTTTGATGAGGTCCGCTGTGAAAAGGCTTTACGAAAAGAGCGCGTTTTAGGGGCGAAGCACCTTAGAGCCTCGGGCAGCCCCTCCTATCGCTGTCTGGTGTCGTCACATTAAATCAAATTGTCAAACGATGGTCAAAAAACAAGTGTATAATGAATAAAACCGGTTCAAGATAAACTAACAAGATTTAAAATATCGCTTAAATACGGGAATAATCATGATTTAATTACAATAATAATACAAATTTGTAAAATTCTGTCTCAAAATTGATTTCAGAAGCCAGGTTTTCTCCTGTAAAGCATATTTCCTGCATACTGCGGCGTGTGACCCGAAGACAACTTACGGCCAGTCTATCTCCCATTTAATTGCTTAAATCTGGTTCAACGCAAGAGAGGGCACCACCGCCTCAAGAGCGCGCGATTGCTCCTTCCACCGGCACTTCTACGGCGCCCAATCAGCGCTCGCCGTGTGGCAAAAGAGAGACTTACAGTATTTGAATTCACTTATACACTGCATGCTTTGCCCGTCTCCACGTTTCACGTTAGTGGAGATGGCCCGGGATCTTTTTTCCTGTTTTTTTTTCAAATGATGAAACCTGCACTTCACTATTAGAAAAAAAATGTATAGGAATTTTCTACGGAATTGCTTAGAGTGCATGAAACTTTCTATCTGAGCCATCTTATCACATCGACGGGGCGGTCTTTTAAAGCGAAGCTTTGTAACTGCGAAGCAGGATACCTCTACCCACAAGCACATTTTACGGCCGATGTTAGCAGAAAACTACCATCATTATTATGGCGTCCACATACTCACTGGCAATCAGCACGTACCTACGCTGGATTACTGGCCATACCGGTAAAGATTACGGTTGCGTAAGCTATTCCGAGTGCAAAGTTCCCAACAGCATAGAAATCACGTAGTGACGTCACCGCACTTTCATATATAAAAGGGGAGACCGACCTACCACCTCCTTCAGTTCATTCCAGGCTACCTTGGTAGACCACGGCAAATAAAGACGCCAGAAGAAGAAGAAGAAGAAGAAGAACATAAAGCAGTCGTGAGTGTCGTTGGTTAAGTACAATTCACTTGTCTCTGGGTTCACTCTTTGTATAGTCCCGTATGAGAGTTCAAGTGACGACGCATGGATAATCGTTGTGGGTGTCGTTTACAGCTTCGCAGTCCAACTACCCTCACAGCGTGGATTAGAGCCATAAGTTTTTTTGCCTCTTCTCACGGTTTTCCGGGAGCTTCTGCTGCTGTATTCTTGAACGGTCCGCCTCTGAGCTTTATCTGACACGAGGTAATGCTGGCCTCCGCGTATCGCACCCTAAGGGCCCCAAAAGCGACTCACAAAGAGGGGGGGGGGGAGGGGGGTTTCCGGGGTTCCTAAACAATACAACGCTGGCGCCCAAGGAAGATCTAGTTCCTGCTTGTATTACGTTCTCCCCTCTTCGAGTTGGTGGCCTCTTTACCAGGGAAACTGAAACATTCAACGTTCCTCGTACCGCCTAGTAAATCACTAGCATACCCCGCTACGCAGGGTATGAAACATTCCTCGTTGTCTCGGCGGGCTTGTCGCTTGCACTAGGATTTCCTGGCGGCAAATGCTGGCAAATTTTCGCAATTTTTTTCTATTTTTCGTATTTTTTGGTTTTTCGAAATTATGTCCGACCAATTATCTTCATTTACGCTATTACAACGATCAAAGGTGTTACTTCCGCCAAACCTTCATTTTTGTGGAAATGCCGGGCGTTACACCGATCACCATTTTCGCTATGTGTTTTTGTATTTTTATTATTGTCACTGTTTTCTAAATTATGGCTGACCAATTACCTTTATTTACGCTGTTATAACGATTAAAGGTGTTACTTCCGTCAAATCTTCATTTTTGTGGAAATGAAGGGTGTTACTCGGTTCGACGTTTTATCTATTTTTGCTACTTTTCCTATTTCTTGGTTTTGTCAAAATTCTGTCCGACAAATTTTCTCCATTTACGCTATTCTAACGATTAAACGGTTACTTCAGTCGGAGCTGCATTTTTTTACTAATCTCACTATTTTTAAGTATTTCTCTTCTTTTGTGCTTTTTCCAAATTCTGTCCGACCAAGTATCTCTAGTTACGCTATCATAACGATTAAGGTATTACTTCCTCCAAATCTGCATTTTCGTCGAAATGCAGGGCGTTACATGGTTCGCCATTTTCGCTATTTCTTTTTCTATTGTTCTACGTTTTGTTTTTTCCAAATTAGTTTTAACAATTACCTTTATTTACGCTGTTATAACGATTAAAGGTGTTACTTCTGCCAAATCTGCATTTTTGTGAAAATGAAGGGCGTGATAGGGCTCACCATTTTTTATATTTTCTTTCTGTTTTTTATTTTCTGGTTATTCAAAATTCCGTCCAACCAATTATCTTCAATTACGTTATTGAAACCTTTAAAGGTGTTACTTTCGTCAGATCTGCATTTTTGTGGAAATGCATTGCGTTACATGATTCGCCATTTTCGTTATTGTTCTTATTTTCCTTATTTTTTTTGGTTTCTGGAAATTGATTTTATTGCTTACGAGGTTTAACGCGCCGACGCTACACAGGGAATGAGGCGCGCCGTAGCGTAGGGTTCCGGATTAATTTTGATCAAATGGGGATCTTTAACGTGCGCCGAAATCTCGAACACACGGGCATTTCCGCTTTTCGCCTTCATTAGAGAAGTGGCCGCCGTGGCCGGGAAGCGAACCCGCTTCCTTCAGCTCAGCAGGTTTACGGAAATTCTGTCTGATAATTATCTCCCATTGCGCCATTACAAAGATTTCAGGTGTAACTTCCGCCAAATGCAGGGCGTTACGCGGTTCACCATTTTCACTATTTCTTTATTTTTTATTTTTATAATTATTTATGACCAGTAGTCTTCATTTACGATATCATAACGAGTAAAGGTGTTGCTTCCGCCAAATCTGCCTGCTTGGCGTAAATGCGGGGCGTTACACGGTTCGCCATTTCCGACTGACTGACTGTGGAGTTTAACGCGGTTCGCCATTTCGGCTGTTTCTTTTTCTATTTTCCTTTTATTTTTGGGTTTTCAAAATTATGTAAGAGCAATTAACTTCATTTGCCCTATTAAAACGTTTAAAGGGGTTATTTCCCCCAAATGTTCATTTTTGTATAAGTGCGGGGCGTTACACGTTTCGCCATTCCCGCTGTTTTCTATTTTCTTCTTCTGCGGTTTTTCAAAATTGTGTCCGGCCAGTTATCTCCGTTTAGGCTATTATAACGGTTAAAGGTGCTACATTCACCAAATGCGCTTTTTAGTGGAAATGCAGGGAGTTACAGGGTCCTGGCTGTGTGGGTACTCGGCAAAGAGAGCTACGCATTAAAATGAATTCCAGGAGTGTCCCGCACTTAGTGGTCAGAATTTAAGGCTCAGACGCGCAAATGTTTTCACGTGAACCACCGTACGAACATTTTGTGGTTGGCAGCCGGTCCTGCACGGTTGGTCCTCCACAAAAAGCTTGATTACAGCCAGTGCGCCGACTAATAACTTTCCCTTTGCGCTATACATGCCGACAGTTTCGGTAATCTTGGCCCGGCTTTCCATTTCGTGACAGAAGAAGGCTGACAATTAGGCGTGGTCCCAACTTCTCCCGTCAGATTGAAAAATGGGCACATGGGAGAAGAGAACAACATAGAAGGCGGGGTCGGGGCAGAATTTATAATTGTGGGTCCAGGGACACGCAATGGACGCAAATGCTTCACTCAAACGCCGTCCATGCTCTACACGAGGGAAAATAAATCGGCAGACCAGAGGTGAAGCGACGATGTGCGTCTCTCGTCGAGAATGGTCATTCTTCTGGTCTGTCCAACTCGAGTAATGCGATGCGTAGAGCTTCTGTGGATTTCAATACAGTGTAACGTTGATGCGTATAACCGTGCATAGCGACGAAATATAAATAGCGATGTGCAAGTTCCTATCGATGCACAATCAACATTCAACTGTTCCTGTTAAGGCACATTTCACTTTTGTGTTTTACCGGTTCCTATAGAAGAGGGATCAACCACATTTTTTAGGTGCTTGCTTACCTTCACTTTTCGTGCTACGGTGGTTTTTACTTGATCGCAAACTATTAGCGCCGCGCATGTGGTTTCTATTATATCAAAACTTCCCAAAAAACTTTTCGTCGCAGTTAAGAAACTCCAGCGAAGAGAAACAAAAACAGGAAAACAAAAATAAAAAAAAATTAGAAAGACATACTGCCTCACGCTGTCGGGAATATGGCGCCAAAACACATTGAAAGCAAAAAAAAAAAACACAAAACACCAAAACCTCCTACATTCAAGGTTAACGTACCGAGTAGGCCCGAAACACAAATATACGTAAAGACGAAATCGAAAGCGTTGTGCAACTACAACGATTCAGCTAGGACTCAAGCTCTAATCAATCGCCCACACCGCCCCTATTTTTGATCTTTTCCGTATTCATGCTTTCAGGAATATTGGGCCCTTCACACAGTCTTTTTACCTGTCCGTATCAGTGCAATCGTTTTGTTTGTTTTTTTCTTCTAGCTGAACCCGATTTTTTTTATTCAAATCGCCACTGCCGAAACTGAGTATTACCACTGACAATCGTTCGTTGGCTATTATTTTTCTCACTGCTATTTTTACTCGACCATAGCTTCAGCGCCATTGCCTAAATCTAACTCCCAGGAGGCATCAAGCCCCACCCCGTTGTGCGGGGAACTCGGAGCGCGGGACCGATGGTAATCAGTACTATTCCCAGGTAATGTAATTTTCCTTCTTTAACATCTCATCTGCATAAAGCAATTGCCGAAATACGGCCCGTAAGAGGTGCAAGAAACAAGCGAAAAAGAAAACCATTCGTGATTTCTACGAGTTCCACCGCTAGTGCTGCCTGCATCACAGAACCACTGTTCTCGGACGATAACAAAATCTCGCCTTCTTTTCGTGTTTCTAGACGCCCTTCATAGTTCTAGTCTTCAAAGCTGACGAGTTAGACGCTTCAGCCTTTTCTCCGCTCCCGCTTCGTCTGTCCCGGCTATCGCGGTGGCTTCGCGTGGGCTTAGCGAACGTCTCGTTTGCGGTAACGGCCGCTCTGCCATTGCCATACTCCTCCAGGTGCTATTACCGAAAAGACCTCGCATGTCTTGCCGAGCTGTTAAGCATTCCATGTACATTCGGGTGCATGCCAAAAGTATCCTCGGAATGTGGATGGTCGTTTGAGGTGATCGTTAAGGTTTTAGTTTTTCGTTGTCGGCAATTTTGTGATTGCACAGACGCCTTCTTGGTACGCACATAAGGGATTAGTGCACTTCCGAGAAGTGCAACAGACTCAAGATTTGCTCATTATGACATGTTCCCGATACGGCGCTGCTATTGATTCCACGTTGTCGGGAGATTGCAGTGCAGCTTGCTTCCTAGGTACCTAAGTACTACGCCTGTATGCAGAAACTGTTAATCGTGATCATTTGTCGACTCATACTTATTGGCATTTCCCGCGCGTTTTCTCCCCTAAAAATCTAGTGTTGCGATCAGTATTGTCACTCCCTCTATAGAATAAATTCGCACTACCCTTGCCCACTTACACAACACACACACCCGCATGGAAGGTTGACTGAAAAAAAAATATTCCCTATTTCTGTAAGCACACATGCGTTTATACCCCTTACCACTAATGCACATGATGAATCTGCTCAGAATCAAATTACATCGCTGCTGCAAGGCGTGTACTGTTAGCAAGTGGTCAAAAAATAGCCTAGCAATGCCTAACTAGCTGCAAAAAAACAAATGGCTAATTTGGTTTAAAAAAATGTGCTTTCGCATCACAATCCAAGGTGTGCGCTGCCAAATCCTCTGTCATTTTTACAGCATTGGAGGCCTAACCACACAGTTGCAAATTACAGTCTACAAAGAAACGTGCAGACATGTTCTGCTAACGATGTACGCGCATTATCTACAGTATAAAACTTATTTTCTCGATTTTCAGATCTCAGGATGCCTCGCGATTTTGCCTAGATGTAATATAAATTAAGAGGCATAAAAAACCAACATATATTAAATTTTGATGCCTTCATCGAACCACGTGCAACCCATGATGGCTCGACAAATGAGACCCGGATTTCGAAAGCGTCTTGTCTCTAGTTTTTATCTTGCAAGGTTTTTCATTATGGTATCGCGCATTATTGAGTGGTGTGGGCAGTTTCCTACCTGCTCATTTCTTTCTCGATGAAAAAAGCGATCTACTGCAGGAGAACTTTCAGGTTCATTGCTTCCTGTGTCCACTTAATCGGCTTTCCGCGTCCTTCCAATTCTGCAGAACATCGATAATAAATAGCACGATAACAAGACGCTCTGTTGTCCTATTACAACAATGCACACATTTTTTTTCGAGAATCATCCGTAGCTTCGATTGTTTCTTCTTTAATCTGTTTTGCTGATAGCATATCAAAATTACCAGCCCTGTTCTTACATCCCATCTCTCTGTTTTCAAAAGTTCACCGATTTTTTTCTTTCCTGCAATTGCATTGCATGCGTTAGCACTTTGTGTTCGCTTAGATAGTTCATGCGTGTTTTCTCTTGCGTGGGAGTTCACGGTATGTTTCCGGGAATTAAGTTCGCGATGTCGGTAAATGATCGCAAGTCTTTTTGCATTACTCACATGGGAATACTTTATTGAGGGCTGTTTGTTCACCTGCGCTATATAGGCTTAGGGCATCTGTGGCGTCAAATTATAATGCGGCGGGTACCGTTTCTTTCTTCGTAATGAAAGCGAAGCACTGGGATGACCCATTCCTAGAAAGCTCTGTCGTGCTATTTTGTCGTATCCTATGTCCCATATCCCATGTCGTATCCAGAAAGAACGGCACAGGATCCACAGATGAAAGCAATAAAAATGGTGCAGCCTTCATTCGGGGTGTAAGGCTAGAAATGTGTTTACTCATTTTTTCTTCATTAGTGCGAGTCCGGAGAGATAAACATTCTGGAACGGAAGTGCCAGTAATGTACACATGAGGTGATCTAGGCGTATTTGCTTAATTTCGTAGACGGGTAAATATTTTCACTCGTTTGGAATAAACTCATTCGATTTTTATGCTAAAACTTTCTCACACAATTCCTTCGCAACCTTAGCACGCTCTGCCAACGAGCGTTGTTACGGGTATGTGCTCAGCAGTATAGATTGACTTTGGAGTAACAACTCATGGGCAGGGACTCACGAGTGCATAGTGAAGGTTCCTTTCATTAAACCTGTGGCGCTCCACAGATGTGTAAAGGTAAATACCTGCTCTCATGTTCGTGTGGAATAGTAAGCCAAGCTCGCTGCCAGGCTGACTTCTCTTCATCATTAAAGGCATTCTTCCTCCTCGCCCGCCTAAATATCAGCTAATGTTACTTCTTTCTTGGCAGCGAATTCTCTCTCGAGAAAATTTCAGTAGTGAGAAGAAAGCACGAAGCTTCGCAGACGTACACCCAAGAGCAAAAGTTTACGGACCACGAAGGCAGCAATTTGGGGTTATTTCTCTGCCGGTCGGCAGCCCGGGGTACTATGTGCGGTATTTTTCATCACTTCAGTAACTGTACAAGCTCTCGCTGGCACACGGCAGTTAGTGGGGCTGCTACTGGAAGAGAAACAACCTAAAGTTGCCATTTTTCTGGTCCGTAAACTTTTGCTCGTGTCTGTACATAGCCGAGCTCGCTGTTACTTTCAAATTCACTTCTAAGCACTGACGGATTCGTCCCCAGAAGCATGATTAAAGAATTAGCTCTATCTACAGAGCACTATAATTTTATTATCGTACACCCGATTACTCTGCCGTTAACGTGTAAAAATTATATTCTCGGCTCCGACCCTCCAATTGCCTCGCTCTGCGAGATGGAGAATACTCAGTGAACGTTCGTGCAGCGTCTATTGGTACGGCGCTTGCTGAGTGTTTCTAAAGGAGTCTCTACAATTACAAAGTACGCTTTGGCAACAAAGCGAGCCTCCCATTGTCGACACCACACCGATGCCGCCGTGCGCCGTTTGCCCCCATACGAAGAAACCTATGGTCAGCCTGCGTATTCTTCACGGTGTTAATATCCGCTGGTACGTTCTGCAAGCCGTTGTGAAGCGGCTGCAGGGGTCAGACTACGTAATTCCATAAATTAAACTTAATCCTTGAGAGTCATGTCGAAGTTCCCATCCGGAAAAAAGAAACAGCCAAACGTGTTAGTAATTTTATATTGCTTTTGTTATCGCCCGACTTTTCTCCAAAGTGTTGACGCTAAGCGAAGCGAGGGATGCAATTTCGCGCGTAACGCCTCCCCGGCGATGACACGGAGCGCGGTGAGTAATTAAAGCGGTTGAACGAATACCCGATCCCCCGAAAGCGTAATGAGCAAGCGCTCACAATCAGCAGTTCCAGCTTCCTCGCAGCCTGGACGGCTGAATTCGCGCTTTTTCGCGCTGTGGCCTTTGTACCCCGCTTGACCGCCGAGTCGCTTCGCACGGCGTTTCTCATTTACAGGGCCTCTTCTCAGCACTCAGGCTGCGGATCCGTGCCTCGCCATGCCCGAGTCCTCACTACTCGTGCCAAACGAAGGGGCTCCATTCATATAAACCTGTGTGTACGTGCACGAATTTTATGGAGCGCAGACCCACACCATGCCTTATACAGAGCAAGAGAGAAAGGGAGAAGGTAGCCTCACGAACGGCGGGGCTTGCTACTTCAGCAACAGAGTGAATACCGTAACGGGATAAAATATAGGGGAAACTAACAAGGTGAAAGAAAATAAACAAAAAGGAGGACAAAATTGACTAAATTGTGGCTCTCCAAACAGGCAAACACAAGATAAAAATATCTGTGTACCGGAGGGTTGAGGAAGCTCGGACAATCCAGAACCATTTTAAAATGTAAACTCATCCCTTGACCCCAACGCCGCGTCATCGGGATACCGCCACAGTTTAAGAATGTGAGTATTACAGTGCACCCAAAATGAAGGTTGTTGTTATTTCTGGTCACCCACAACTTAGGTTAGTTTCTAGATCATGCCATCGTTTGCCTAACGGAAAACGACCTCGAAATGTGTAAATAGTTGCTTCCTTGAGCTAACAACAAGCACAATAAGGTTCTAACAATGCTACTTTTGCTGAAATCCCCGCGTATACGAATTGTTTGAAATGTGAAGTTACGAAACCGAAACGAGTGCTTTCAGTGCGAGTAGTTTTTAGGAGCTCAGCCGCATCACACGGCGGATACTTACTACAGCCATTGAACTTGAGAACTTGGGTCGTGTTTAAAGTTCGCCACAGCAGGCAGCGTGTAGCGCCATAATTTACTACAGTCCGGAAATCTTCTTGAAGCACACACAAAAAAAGCGCGCTCAGTTAAGGGGGAAAAGTTTCTTTAGCGATGCCTAGGTTTGGTTTAATTATTTTCTTACTGCAGCGTCCCTATTAAGCAGTTATATTCTGCTCCTCTGGGTTCTCCTAACATTCCGTCACAATAACTGAACGCGGTCCAGACGCGGCCTTGATAACTACGTACTGTCAAGCCCATGTGTACCTCTTGGAGAAAGGAGACCAAAGAAGAAAAATTGCCCCAGAGGTTAAGTCTGTTTAAGCGCGTTGAAGGTGAAATCCTAGCGATTATCAAAGACCTCTTTGCATGCACAGGTCCGCGCAGAAGTAAACGGAACACGGGAGCGGTGGCCGAACTGCATCGCTTCGCCGCGTATGGGCGCCGACGGGAACCATGGAGCGCCGGTCGAAGAGTGTGTTCACACCGACCCCACCGCCCTACCTGATATGTTTAATCGCCGCTCAGCTGGTGTGTCATGCTCGGCGAGACAGTCTTCAAAAGGCAGCGCTGGGCTATAGAGGGGTGCTGGTTGCATTTCCGCTCGCAGGCATCAGCGCTGACCGAATCCGCTGCTCATGAGCTGGACGAAGCTGCGTGCGCCCGCAAACGTGCCTTGTTGCGCGCTGCAAAGGGCGGCATAAAATTGTAGGCCGCTGCGGTTTGGCATAGCATGTCATTGCGATATAATTAATTGTAAGCCAGCAACAAAATTGCCATGTACAATATAGAAAGCACCTTCACAGACGTTTTCCTTGTTCGGAAAAAAAAATTCTCGCTTACAAGATTTCTTCTTTAATTTTGGGTTTGTCCAAAGTTATTGCTGTCGGTCAGTCCTGGTGTGTTCTGATGAAAGGAAAATAGAAAATGTCCATGCGGTGGAAATTCTGTATTATAGAACACCGTAAAGAATCGGTACAATCGTTGCCTGCTATTTACAGCGGGCCTCATACGGCGCATATTTTGTTGATGAGCGAGAAATGAGCGAGATGAGCGAGAAAGTTGAAAATGCACCTGTTAATCGCCGGTTCTTGCGAGAAAATATGGCAAATAATGCGCTCCAGAACGTCATAAAAACGTTTTCTACTGTCTTCAGAGGAATAAATGATGCTCAGAGTTTCAATGTCAAGACAATAAGGGAGATCTAAAGTTGATGCCCAGGTGACGTTTCATTTTAGGCGTTTACAAAAAATTACTTAGTAAAGTGCAGGCGTGATATGAAACGCGTGAAATATTTGCTCGCTCTCATAGAATAATTAAACGGGGCAGACCCAAACTTCACAGAGAATGTTATGGACACGATATGTGGAGTCGGCACAAAAAAAAAAAAAGTGGGCAAAGAGAGACCGTCTGCCCCAGATGAACAGAAATTATGGTGTCCCTTTACTACGGCGCCTCTAGTATCCTGTGCCTGGCATCAACTAATTTACCTAATCCCCTTGGCGCACTTTCATCCACTAAAAAAATAATCAATCCCGTGCTTAAGAGGTCAACCCATTTCGTGCACTACGACCCGCAGTGATTTAGGACACCCGAGGAGCAAACGTTTTTACCCCGAACAGTACGTCAAACGCTTCAGCTGCTCGATGCAAACTCCTTCGTGCTTGGAAGAAAATACAATTTCAGCGTTCAACAGCGCATCAATATATTCACCCATATTTTTATACCACAGCTCTGTTCTCTTAGTGTTGTTGAAGGTTATTCGCAAAAAAATTATGCCATTGCTTTAAATGCTTCTCCAGAAATGCTTTTCCAAAGCGCTTCCCCAAGCGGGTCTCAATATCGCCTTTGGGTAGCTACTGACTTATTTCGATATTACCGGTAATGAAAGTAATGACAGCGTGGAAGCTGCCTCCACCTCTGCCAATCGGAGGGCATCTTCGGTGCATATTCCATTATCAAAAACGTACGCCAATAGAGTCTTCACATACTTTACCGGATAAAAGTATTGTTTATAATGATTACGCCAGTATTTACACGAGTACCTATTAGAGGTCTGGGCTCGCAGCAGCAGCGTTCCGGTTCATTCAAATTCAAAATTCAGGCTGCGGTTTCGCACTCTGTAGCTACAGCTGTGCTAGAAAGTTCACCGCAGTGGATGTCTATGGATATAAACCACCTAGAGACCTTTTACGTTCCCATCCATTCCGTCTCCCAAGACCTGAAGACCACCTTTCTTTGTTTTCTGTCGCTGTGGTGGCACCCACGAGCGCATATACTTCACGAGGAGGCCGCCACCACCAGCATCTTGAATGAGAAAATATTGCTGATTTAGGAAATCTCCGCGCAAATTGGGTCCACGGTTGAACCAAGTTTCCGGGGAACAATTTTCACGTAACAGCAATCGCTGCAATCCTGTTTAATTTCGCCCTACATTTTCTCTCCTATATCGCGCGACCGAATCATACACACCCACCGGTTGCGTGCCCACCGCTTGGGTGGTGACGAGAAACGTTTCGTAGCTGCTTCCCCCTGCGTGCGATCGAGCTTGTGAACCCTGGTCGATTGGGCGTGCGCGTGTTGGGTAGCGTGCGCAGCGAGTTTGAGCAACAAAACTCCCAGTTGCGCTCAACTTGCCCTACGCACTTTTTGCTACCGTCATTTCAAATGCGAACTAAGTGCCAGGGGGTTCTTGCACATGGGCTATAGGCACGTTGCATTGCTGTTTGCCGCCCAAACAGCAGCGCCGTTTTCTATACCATTGTTGGTTCGGGGCACCCTTGCTATTGTGAAAGATGCCATGCTCATCACGGCCTCTGTTTGTATCATTCGATTTGCGTAAGTGTCGGCGCCCTGCCCGAGATTCCAACAGCCGGAATCATCACGAGCCAAGCCACGAACACCCGCACAAAGCAGGCACCTTGGGTAACGCCAACATAACTAAGCCCGAGACAAACGAATAGTTTAAATGGCACGGATGAAAAATGTATAGTCGCTGATACTGCCGCCGAAAAATAGGTTGCAGATAATAAAAAGCGCAAGAAGGAACCGGCGCATTCATCACGGCTGTCTTTCTTTGCGCCTTGTCTCAGCGTAGGCACCATAGAACGCTGGCGCGGCACGCTTCAGACAGCGGGTGATGGCGGATTGAGAAATTGCCACTACTTTATCGATGACCTACCGACCGCTACAGGCAGCCTTGAAGGGTGCTGCGCTCACAGCGACCTCTGTCCGGCGCATGCTGCCTATAGGTGTTCAGTACATACGTACCTGAACTAAATTTTACAGCGAACAGCTGTTCATAGTTCCTTGTAAGGAGCGTATAAAAATGCGCGCAAGTGTGTCATTGCTGTCGTAGAGGGCATGTGCACGGCGCACGCGCGCACACAATCTACCCTGTTGAGTGCTGCGGCCTTAACCGACATTTTCTTAAGTGCGCTCGCGGAGATGAGAGTCCGGACTGCTGCGGGCCGGTTGCAACCTGTTCAGAGAGACTCTATCCGATCGATTGATTGATTGATTGATAATTGATCGATTGATCGATTGATGATCGATTGATTGATTGATTGATTGATTGATTGATTGATTGATTGATTGATTGATTGATTGATTGATTGATTGATTGATTGATTGATTGATTGGATTGATTGATTGATTGATTGTGGGGTTTAACGCGCCGACGCTGCACAGGTGACGAGGCGCGCCGTAGTGGAGGGCTCCTGATTCATTTTAACCACATGGAGATCTTTAACATGCGCCGAAATTTCGAACACACGGGCGTTTTTGCTTTCCGCCTCCATCAGAAAAGCGGCCGCCGCGGCCTGGAATCGAACCCGCGTCCTTGGGCTCAGCAGCACGACGCCATGAGTCTCTAGACAAGTGCACGCGGCTCTTGGAGCCATGCAATGGCAGGGTGCGAGATAATTCACCCATTGTGCCGAAAGAAGCTCTCCAGTTAGCAGATTTGCAGAGATCCTGCATTGCGTACTCCTGCGCAGTACGTAATTAACATTTTCGTGTTTTTGTTCAGGTTCATTGTCGTTGCGACGTCATCACTAATTACGTAATGCAGCGTTGCATAGTGTAGCGTACTGCATGGTGGCGCACAATTTATAAATCCTGGAGCCTGCAATACTCTGAAAAGAAGAAAGAAAGCGCTTGAGCGCCCTCCCTCCCCCTCCTCCCCCCCCCCTCCTCCCCCCCCCCTTAAAGAAAAAATAATGAGAAGGTCAGAGGCGTTGCGCTGCTGAGCACGAGGTCGCGGGTTCGATCCCCGGCCGCGGCGGCCGCTTTTCTGATGGAGGCGAAAAGGCAAAAACGCCCGTGTGTACGAGATTTCGGCGCACGTTAAAGATCCCCAGGTGGTCAAAATTAATCCGGAGCCCTCCACTACGGCGCGCCTCATCGCCTGCGTTGCGTCGGCGCGTTAAACCCCACAATCAATCAATGAGAAGGTCAGCGACTGAAATCTGCATTTACATGTACGACGAGGATTCGTGGTTGCGAGGCTGTAAAACTCACTGTGCTCCTTCTAGGACACTATCATATATTGCCTGGTCGATTGATTCTTGAAAGGTGGCATCAAATGTACGCAAGAAAGGGTGGAATAAAGGCTCCTAATTGCCAGATTTCGTGCTTTTATCCGCTTGCCTCGCGGAATATACAATGCATACATGGTCACAGCAGCATCGGTTGCGAAAGAAAAAGAAAAACCGGAATCACGACCGTATGTAAACAATAGTATGCGAAACGTGAGGCCTGTGGGAAGAATACTGGGAGTAATTAACGCAGCATGATGCAAACTGGCAGCGTCAGCTCAACAGACAATATGCTGCTTCCCCTTGGCGTGATTGCCGTTCCCTACATGGCCAGAGTGAAACCTGCCAAGCAATTGTGGAAAGGCGACGCCGAGTAGCTCGAAACAAATTGTGAGTATAAATTGTGAGATGGTGTCACGTGCAACTAGGAAACTGTTACTTGCAATATGCACATAATATTACCTGTTCCCAAGTTCTGTGAGAGCCTGCTCGTGTGAGAGCTGTTCCTTCGTTCTTTATCTCTGGCTATTCGCGTTGTATTTCGAGCTCAAACGTAACAGCGCCACACAAATGTGACTGCGTAGCCGCAGAAAACCTTAATAATTAGCGCCTATTCATGTAATTCAACACAACCATTTTTCAGGCGTAACCGGTCGTTGAAGCAGGAAAAAAAATTAAAAAAAATGATGTTAACACAGAGAGGAAGAACCTTAGCCTTTGAGACGAGCATGCAGTATAAAAATAATTACGAAAAAAATGAGTGTAGGAAGCCTAGAATAACGAAAAAGAGGACGAGCCAAGAAAATTTCGCGGGCTGTACGATAATGAAATCTGGAAACCATACCTCTGCTTAGAGGAAAAACAAGGCAGAAAAGTATATTAAGAAAAAAGTAAGCGTCTTGCGTTCTTATCGGGGGAAACAAAGGGGAGCTTCAGCGGATGAAGCTCTCGAAGCTGCAGAAGCGGACAGGATCTCACGTCGCTACTTGCCGCCTTCAGGGCGGTCACGCTACGAGATCACGCTCCACTCGTCTCGGCAGAGAGCGAGCAACATTGAACGGGGAAGCACGGACAAATGCGGCAAAAGAAAGCGAAAGGTCGAGGGAGACTCCGCAGTAAAACAACAGGCCGGCGGTGCTGCAATAAGGCTGCACTTGTGCCGCTATGGGGAGCTCATGAAGATCACGGCGCCCGTTGGGTGAGCACAAATTAATGAGTCCCTACCGCCACACTGGTTGATTAAGGATCATTGAGGTGAGTGAAAGCAAAAGAAACGTCGGCTCAGTCACGGCACAGCACAACGACAGAAAATGAGGGTGGGTGCCGTCGCCAAGGCCCAGTACAGCCTGCGGCGGTCAAACATCTAGCGGGCAGACAAAGACAGCGTTTTCCTGCCCTCCCAGTTTGCCGTTTCTATTTACAGTGTTAACACAAAATAAAGGAGACCGTCTGGGAAGCCGTACGCGATTGTTGACCCGAATGTCTTTGGGAGTGCGCTCCCGAAAACAGAGCGAAGAACGCCGGTAGAGGTTGGCAATAATGTCTTGAAGTTGGCGTCTCAGAGAAAGGCTAACTAAATCACCTTTTCAGAATATTCGATAATTTTAAGGTGTTGTTAGATGGTTAGTGGACACTGCGGCACTAGATCCGGTACGGGGCCCGGTTCACGGCCCACGCAATGCGTGTGGGAGGACCGGTTTCGGGCGGATTGTGCACCAGCCTGGTGCCAGCAATGTAGCGAGCGCTGTGACCGAACCGCTTCTGGATCAGCCATAACTTTCTGGCGCCTTTTAATTTTTGAATATCTGAGCAGTACCTGGAATCAAAGTTTTCAGCGCTTTCAATGCTTTCACTCGCTATAAGACCTTGTATTCAAGTTTATACGCTAGCCTATGAAGATGTTGCTGATTACTTCGATTCAACGCTGTGATACTTCACGCTGATGTTTGTTAAACCTCCCTGGTGGTAGGCACATACATACCTGTTCAATATATGTGCTCTAAATTAAGTATGATAGAGACGAAGCGCCGTGACTTCACGGTGATATGGCGGTGGTTATATTTACAAGATGACGATTAAAGATAAACGAAGCAGTTCGGGTTAGAGCTGCCAAGTTGGTGACAAGCACAGATGACTACGATTGCGACGACGACGAAAATGATAATGGTGGTGGTAGAGGTGGTGGTGGGATCGACGGGCACTTCCATGTCTCGGTGTTTTAGATCGAGGTCGCAGCATATCTTGCATTACTGCGGATCGACAGATGGGTGCTTTGGCACGTCATGCCGTTCCTCTGTCAGTTTTTCTTTATCGCGACCCGGACGTGGTACACTTTTCAGCGCGCTAAAAGTTTCACGAATGTCGTGGCCTTCTCGTTTCCCCCCATTTTGCTGCTTGTAGTGAGGCTTATGTCAGCGACGACATTGGCGAACCTCCCAGGGACAAAATCGATCGTCCGGGCCGTTATTGATGGGTCTGACTCTCCATTCAGACCTGGTTACGTTGGTTTTTTGCTGGGATGACTTCGAGCGCGGTCCCGAGATCCGGTCGTTCTGGGATAAATACAAAAAAAAATGAAGGTAATCATTTCATGTATAGGTGGGGCCGACTATTACGAGCTCTGCTACGTTTTTTATAATGAAGCCCATTCTAAAAGCCTCCACCATCTGCATTTGTCTTCGTTTATCAATAGCGGATTTCAGTTCGATGCAATGAGAGTACGTCACTAGTGTTTGAAAAGTCGCCTGTGTGTGCGTCACTCGAGCGTTGTGTCCTGTGTCCCTTTTTTGTTTTTCTGTTTCAGGACACACCTAAGCGGAAGAGAAATAAACCCCACAGTTGCTGCTGCGAATAGCCTTACGTGTGCACTTTATTATCGGAAAACGATTTTTTCGGCTAGTAGTAAAGACATGGTACTAAACACATTTTCGTACCGTACATATCATTTGGGAGTTCCTTGCTCAGCAGAAATTTCTTTTTTACAATTGTCTGGTTGATAATTTGAGAACTGCAAAGATAATTTTGTAGAAAGTTCCTCCTTGAAGAGGCCCTGCAGTGATGCCGATAAAAGCTTTCGTGCTTCCTTTGGTGTTTGGAAGCAGACTGAATACTTCCCTCAGCGCCAGAAAGAGAGCAGCACTCTATGGCTTACCCGCTCCATGGAGATAATCTCGTAGCTTCTCATTTTCTCATGGGGCGATTTTATTCAAAGGGGCTATCGAATGCGTTCATTGCTCCAATTGAAACGAAGCGGGTCAATACGGGCCATATTGCTTGCGTGACGTCACTCAACCAGGCTCTTCAATGCCCAGCCTTTGAAGAGCATGGAGAAAGAAAGAAATAATCTTTTAAGCGAGCTTCGTTATTAGATGTGCGTAGAGTAGCAATATCCGGTTGGAGTACATCATTGGTCTCCTCATCTAGGGACTGGACGCGCTTATTAAACATGTTTTAAATGCATTTCAGACATTGGAAGAAGTTCAAATGAGCGTTCCAAGGGTAATTTAAAATTGCACGCGTAAATATATGGTTTTATTACATTTTATTGTGTTTATGTTATTTTCTGTTACTTGTTATTTTTCTCAACGTCTTTCGTATAGGCCAGGCTTACATGACTGCCAGAGCGCATACAGCTTCGTCAATTTTCTGCGCAAGCGTAGTTTGGATACTACATTTTCCGGCACTCACACGAAAAGCGCGAGCTCTCTCACTCATTTGCGTTGAGCTTAGGATGCGGAAGCGTAAAGACACAGAGGCGTTTCCCTTTGTGATTACGTAAACGCTACAACACCGTTACTGCGGGTTATCACTATGAACCTCTACCGAGTCGCAAAAACTTCTCCGTTGGTCGTAACCGGAGAACCTTTTTGACTAAACCCGTGCAGCGACTTAGCGGCCCCTACTTATAGCCCTTAAAATAGCTGCAAGGGATGTCATTCTCAGATCTTGCCGCCGTTCACCCTTTCAGGGGCTCTTTGCGTCAAATCTGAAGAAACAGGCGTTTTTGTTTATCGCCTAAATCTAAAAAACACCCGCCGGAGGCGGAATCAATCTCCCATCTGTGAGCTAAGCAATACATTGCCTCAGCCATAAGTCACCGCGGATGGTGCATGCGTGTAAAGTAGCCTGGAAGGTAAGGTTGTCATGTCAATCCACAGAAACTTCGAACTATGAACTGCTGCCCCCTTTTACAAAGCGATGCGATAAAAACAATGACGGGAAAGATAGTGCAGTGGCCCGTTCACTTCGTTCGTCCTTGTTCATTTTGCGCTTACTTACACGATAGTGGATGAAGTTGAGTGGACTTTGTTTTGGAATTTTTTAATCCCCGTCGAACACAGCGCAAAGACAATCTCCGTATGTCAGCGAGAGCCGTGTTCCAAAGGCATGTCTGACCCACTTGTGACAGCGACGCGTCGCTCCTAAATTGATTTTTGTCGGCAGCGTAGTTGGAACGCCGATTCTGGACGATATCCAGGCCCGACCAACACGCGCGCGGTACCAGCCGTTACCTCCATGCGGAGAATGTTTGGTGTGGCGATGGAGGAGCCGGAAGGTCCCTGCGTCCTGTCGCTCAATCTCACGACGGCGCGGCCGTCCTATTTCGGGAAAGCAGCATTGGTTTCCACGACAATCATCTTACTCCTTCCGCTCCTGGGCGCCACCACGCTGAACAAAGTTATGTTCGTTCCCTTCGCCTTCACACTTTTGTCTTTGCACTCCTTCCTTGCTGCATATCAGGCCAGTTTCACTTTATGTATGTACGCACTCAACTGCTCTGTTCTGTGCTTGCTTCAGCGTTGACGTTACAGACAAATGGGTCCTTTTTACCGTATGTGTCAAGGTATTTTTTTTTTTTTGCTTCACAATCAATGCGGTGCTTGGAACCCCAGCGGTGAATAAAGTCGTCTTCAACCGCTTTATGGGCTTATACTTTATGCAAAAAGTTATGTGCCATGATTTGCATTGCTCTGTCTTTCTCATGGCGTCCTGTTTCCCGCGCACATGTTTGTGGTGTCGTCCACGTCGTTAAAAAAACGACGTCTTCCGTTCTGACGCCAGAAGCAATTGTAGTAACTGTTGGGGATAAAGCGTTTCGCTCGTTCTATTCTTTTCTTTATTTCAGACGGCATCATTTCGCAACTTCAGTTCTGAGCTTTTTCATAAAGTGTGATCTACGATATAAAGCAACGTTAACTTTAACGTGCAACGTTATCGTCTCCACAGGGATGAGCAGCCGCTCACCAACCTTGGGATGTCCTCACTAACACGAGATGTTGAGTCGTAGTCATAATCACCATCATCATCATAAAACACAACAACAACAACAACATCCTACTGAAGTTTACGGTAGGTCGAAGGCCTCTCCCATTTACCTCCAACCACTCCTGTCAAGCACTGTTCGATTCTATTCTTTTCCCCGGAATTCCCGTATTTCTTCTATCGTCAGGGTTATTGGCCTCCTCCTTCTTCTAGACCTGTCTCTCGGTATTCCCTTTACCCTGGTGGTCCACCGGTTGTAGGGCACAATCCCGGGAAAAACCGCGGTGCAGTTTGCCACGGGGGTTTCGGGAAGGGGGGGGGGGGGGGGGGGGTAGTGAACAGCTGTCTGGAGAACTAGTCTTCCTAATCCCGTGACGTCAGCAAGTTACTTGTCATCCGGTGGGATGAACTGCGGAATCCTCATCGCAAAGGGGACAGTTTTTTTTTTTTTCGTTTTCTATTATCGCAATAGTGAAATGAAGATTGCACGTGTGCGGGTATACTTTTTCGCTTCTTTCCAAAGCACCAAAGAAAATCGCAGCTGCGTTGGTATGGCGCAAAATAATAAAAAAAATATTAGGATAAGGTTTCTCGAATAAGTTCCAGTTCACCTACCTAGGCACAAACACTGTTTTGTTCCAGCTGCTATGTTAAGGTTTGCCGTTATCTGGTGAGGCAGTAGGGCATACATATAGGCTCCACACGCGTCATTCCTGAGTGAAGCTGGTTATGTCCGGGCAAGGAACCAAACTGAAAAGTATTTCGTGCCACTTTTTTTTCTTTCTCTCTCTTTTGTTACAACAGCTCCCACTACGTGCTGCGATATGACATTTTAAAAGATAGTGGCACAATCGTGTCATGTTAACACCGTGTATGTCTCTCCTTGTGGCAAAAACAGGACGGTACTCGTCGTCGAGCCACGTGTACCGACAACGGAAACGCTCCGTTCCTGAGTTCAAGCCCAAATTTTGCCGCGGTTGACACACGTGGTGCGCAAGCTCAAACAGGCGACGAAAATCTGCCGCGATGGCTTAAAGATGAAGCGGTACACTTTTTAACAGCACCATATCACCGGGTATATTCCCGGCCTTTGAGACTGGGTAGAATAAAGCTATTCCGCCGCATTACACTTTAGCACCCATGAAAATACTTACGTGATTTAATTCACCTTCTACGGCGCGCCTCAGAGATGTGACGTAACTCCGGCACTTTAAAACTTCTGGAGGAACCTATACAGAAATTTGAGACTGCAAAAACGCGAAGTCTTTGAGCCCAATTGGCGTGGCGACTTGGGTCAGTGCAGCGTGCCAAGCTCGTGTTAGGCACATCAGTCGGTCTCCCCCGTAGCAGAAATTCCGGTCATGGTCACCGAGTGGTAAATTTAGAATGGGATCAAGGCAACCACGGTGGATTTTTTTTCTTAAGAATGCGGATAACAAAAACGCCAGTTTGCCTAAATTTAGGCTCCCGTTATTATGTCATAAGGTGGCGTAAATGAAATTGTAGCCCTCCACTACTGCTAAAATTGTAGCATCTGTCTCATTTTGGTGCGAAAAACTACGATTTGAAATTGTTATGCGTAAGCGTAGGAGGCACAAACAGGCCGGATCTGTTTGTCGCGAAGGGCGGAGCTACCGGAGAGTGACGTCAGCGACGGAGTGCCGCACGCGGGCCCCGCCGAGGAAGCGCCCCGCGTGCAAAAAGATCTCGTGGCATGGCGTGGTGAGCGTTGGTCCTGGCATTGGCCGTTCGAGAAAACCGGCATAAAAACCAAACAAAGGGGTCTGAAAAAACCACATCGAAAAAGGGGATGTCTCGGCAAGCTCAAAAATGATCATGATCAAAGTGAGGGGCCTCAAAATAATTCGGAAAACGCACCCGAGGTTACGCGCCTATAATAGATGTGCAACACGTTGACTCTTTGAAGAAGTGAACTCCACTGAAAACCTTGCTCTGATAAGGGCGCAAGCGTTTCCTTCAGAGAGTGAAGCTGGGAAAAAAGATATTACGCCCACAACGACTCTGCCGTTTTGTCAACCGACGGAAAGGAGCCAGAGATAAATATGGGGATACTTACTTTTCGGATAACAAGCTGCGATGCCTTGTAAGCGATAACATACTTTCTCTTTGTTTTGTTCGTGTTTATTATTAGACAAACGTGCACGTCTTCAATCTATTTGATACAACTTTACGTTCTGACGAAACGAATTTTATTCAGATTGTTTCCGTTCCAAGGCTTGAGCTCGTTCTTTGAACTCCTACCGGTGAAATTGCGTGCCAGAAATCCAGCACGCCGTCCTCTGGTGTTCACCGGACTGATTTTTTGGAAGATAATCTGAACGGTTCTAGTGGGGCAGTCTCCCATAGTGCATTTATACGGACGTTGCTTCCAGGTGAGGAGTAAAACAAGCAGTTAAGTACGCCTTCGAGTTTGCAGTCACGACGAAGGCGTACTTGGCTTAAACAGAAGCCACAACACATCGGTAAAAGACCGCAATACTAAAAACGTGGCTGTACCATACACAAAAAGCTTATAACTTGCCAAACAGTTGTCGACGTAAACTTGCCCTCTGACATTAACTGCCCGCATTACTCTTATCAAGGTATATCGGTGGAGTCGTCGGAGCGAGAGAGTGGTCCGAAGCATAGGTTAATGCGCTCTCCCACTAAGCAGCGCTAATAGCAAACGTTACAGCAAACCGCACATGCACCCATTTAAGATAAGGCGGCGTAGAACAGCGTGGCTAAGCGAAGGCTCATTTCCGGGCGGGTCGATCCGCTTCGAGGTGATTTACGGCTCTGGGAGCCCTGGGGTCGAGATCCGAATCAGGCCAGCGCGAGCGCTTCGCATTTGCACAACAAAAACGCTTTACTGAGAGATAAGGACGGGAGGAGATAGCGAAACCATTGAAACTCCGTGGTCCAGGTGTTAGCTACAAGGTACGCATAGAGATAACGCTTTTACAAAAACTGGATAATTTGCCAGGTTAAAGGCACTGTAAGGGTAAAGTAAGGAAAAAGAATTAGTGCCCTTCCACTGTGAAGAAAGGTGACCTGCAAAACTGGACGCAGTTCACGGAGTGCATGCAACAAAACACATTTGTTTGTAATTTGCTATTGAGCATACTTCCAAGCCAATTAGCTGAATGCAACTGGAAGGGACCCGAGCTTTATTCTAGGGGAAAAAAAACATGGAGCTGTATGCTTCCCTCCCGCGTATTAGGTATCTTACGTTTGTGTAACGCACCAACCCAATCCACTCGACCACTGAGGACACCGTACAGGTCGCATTGGGTCGTTTGATGCCCTCGTTTGAACCTCCCGCCAGCACAACGGACATGTCACCAATAAGGGCATGAAACCTGTAGCTGCGCGTGCGCTCCCCCTCACTCCTCCTTCAACTCCCAACCCATGCACGCAAAACAGGGAACCGGTCATGTGCGTGTGCTTCGAAGTGGAAGACAGGGTCGAAAATTTCGTTATAAATGGCGAACGGGGTGCGTTTAGGGGTTCCGCAACCGCGTTCAGGCGGGCGCGGTGGGTATACGTAGCCGGAGGTGGTCGCCGTACTTGGCCATGACATTTTAGTGGGACTCCTTGCACGTTCCGCACACCATGAATTCCTTAACGTTGGAAGCCCTTTGCGGGAAGTTTTCGGCCAGCACAGGAAACGCGCTCCCTATCCGTCCGAATCTTTAACATTTCCGATTTTCGGGACGTCGTCGAACCTGAGTCTATCGCACAATTCGAAGCAGACGCCGAAATGGCGATTGAAAAAATCGCGTTTTAATTTTGGATGCGCACCTTTGAATGCGTTGTCCTGCCTGGCGGCGTGGCAGCGGCGCACTCTCGCAGCGTTGTGGGTGTTGCGTTGTTTTGCGGCGCCTTCACGGCTCAACCTTCGGCACTTTGCCTCAGCTTCCCGTTCTTCGTCGTTTCGTGATTCTCTGCGGCGACGTTGATTTGTCCTTCGGCGTTCGTGGCCTTATTGTTCAACGAATTATCACTGTTCCTCCAGGGAGCGAACGACTCGTAGCCGCATGCATGGCTCGCAGGTTCCGCACAACATGAACTATTCAACGGCGGAATTATTTTGCGGGAATCGTTTGACCAGAATCCGAAGCGCCGCCTTTTTTTCCATCTGAATCTTTAGCGTTTCCGATTTTGATGACGTCGTTACCGAACCAGAGTGTATCGCGCACCGCGAAACTGGCGCCGAAATGGCGATCGAGGAAATCGCATTTGAAGTCAAGTAAATCGCGCTGCATGTTCTGGGGTAGCGGCTTTGTGTTGCTTTTGCGTCCATTCGCGCTACTCTGCGCGTCGATGCTCCTTCAATCGCCGCGATTATTTCTCTGAGCGAACGAAACGCGTCCGTCCCAATGCGAGTTAAAAGTGGCGTTGCTGATAACGGTGCTAGCGCAATTATCAGCCGACTGGGAAACTTGTGAAAGACGCATCGGTGGTGCGAGGGGAATAAAAGTTGTGAAATACGGGTCGGCGGTGGGCAGGAGGTGCACCGGAGAGGCGCCGAGTGAAATCGGCTTCACCGGAATGGAAACGGGAGGAGGGAGGGGTTAGTGATATAGCTGCTTCGCATTAAAACTGTAATGGTAGCTTGGAGCACCCCCTGGCACTATACCAAGCCCTGATGTGAATAAAAGGGTTGCAATATGCGGTTGTGAAATAGATGGAAGTGAGGAAAACGGGTACGGTAGATAAAACCGAACAATGTGCTTTGTGCGGCTGGTTCCACGCACTGAAAAAGTTTCCCATGCTAACAACAAAGAAGTGCGCTACAAACTCCTACCATTGATTAGTTGTAGGGTTTTAACGCTCCGACGCAACGCAGGCGATGAGATACGCCATAGTGGAGGGTTCCAGATTAATTTTGACTGCTTGGGGATCTTTAACGTGCGCCGAAGTCTCAAACACACGGGCGTTTTTGCTTTTCGCCTTCACCAGAAAAGCGGCCGCCGCGGCCGGGTATCAAACCCGCTTCCTCGTGCTGATCAGCACAACGCCTTAGCCACTGAGCCACCGCAGCGGGTCAAAGTCCGACCAGAGGACATTTATAGCCGGACAGTAGTAAATATTGCCTCCCTCCCTCCCTCTGTCCCTCCTTGTCTTTTTGTTTGGAAGAAGATACCGTTTCAAAAAAAGACGAGGTCGATGTATCACTGTTCGCGCCTGAAGTAAACGTGTTTCCTTCTGAACGAAAGTGTACTTTAAAGAAAACCAATTTCTGAATCAAAAACCAATCTTGCAGAAGAAGCCACTTTACTTCGCTTCGTTTTTTCCCGCACGAGAAAAAAAAAAAGAGAATCCCGAAGGAGAATGGACAATAACTCTTGGGCCACCAGCAAGAGCGCCGTTTATCAAGGCAGCCTTGTGTACCTTCTCCTTGTAATTTCATCCTAGGTGTCGGACAATATATGAAAGTAAATGCGATGTTTCGCAATGCATTTAATACTTGACCTTGGGGAATTTTTCGGACAATCGGTGATGCCAACAAATCTGAAAGATATTTGAAAGCATTGCAGATCAATCTAACAAATCTAACTAATGAAAAACTTCGTCCAATCTACTTAGGTTGCAGTTTCAGATTCGAGTTAATAATTAAAACATCAGGTGCAGTAATTATTCATCCCGGAACTTGTCACTACCCCACTAAAGAAAAATATGATCGCGTCGCACACGGTAATTAATTATTCCGCTGGGAGCGTTTGTATGAAGTGCTTGAAGGAATTATTGAAGACACTGAACTTGTATTGTATTTGTTTTGAAGCAGCAATCATGCCCTTAAATGAACATGGTATATTCTCTTTCGACAATTATTCAAATCAAATGCCTGACTTCGTCGACGAGAAACTCTGTCAGCTTATAAATTTTGTACAATAACCGCAGCTAATAGGATTTTGTCTTCCTTGGGCGAGCGACGCTAACACGTTAAAAGCTAGCAGCTAAAAGCTAAAGCTTGGACTAGCAGCATTCTGTGTAACATTTTATCACTCAGTCACCTGTCACTTCATTTTCTACGTCCGAGAACATTCTCACTGTAAACATGAATTGATTGACGCTTCGAAGTGAGTTATAAGCCAACTGGAACGCAATAAAGGAGACATCACACACTTGAAGAAAAATGGACCAGACACACACTACTATTCTTTGGTGCGTAGAGTGAGCAGGTGTTTAAGGCAGAACGGAATTTAATGAATGGCCCAGCACTGAAGGAAGACAGTACTTTCTTCAGCTAAAATGGTTGCAATTATTAAGGGATAAGTCGGTTTCTCCTCCAGGGGGATATTTTACATGAACTTAAATCGCGGAAATCGGTGACGCCCGCCCGTATCTGTAAGGATGACCCTCATAGACGGAAGGGGGGGGGGGGGGGAAGGGTTCAACTGAATGATCAGAGCGATACCGATAACATAGCCAATGCCGCACAGTTTTGTTTTGCAAGGGAAGCTTTCCGGCTTGTAGCCTTTGTTGAAGGACTTACGACTGCAGAGTTTCCAGGTGGTATTCAGAGTATTTCAGAACAGCTACCATTGACTACCAGAGTTTATACATCATTTATTCCTATATTTCGTATTGTGTTGAGTGCCAAGTTTATTATCTATTAGCTCGATAAGAATTATCGAGCGTTTCGTAAGGTATTTAGGTAGTGTTTGTGTATCACGTCAATCCTTGCCATATGCGAAATATCCCGTTTATTCATTGTTCTGCTAGGTGACTGAATTGTCTGCCTTCTGTGCAATATTTATGAGGGATCATCTTCTGACATCTGTTGTTATACTGAGCCGTTACAAATATACAGTACCTTAACACTCACAGGGTAAGAATTTTGAATCAGCGAAGCGATTGGGAGTGTCCGCATCACCTTTACTCAAAAAGCAGCAACTTGTTCTTCTCCGTTATCGTCTCCACATTACCCGCTCCGCTTCAACACAAGGTTACACTACTCGCACTTAGCGAGCATGACATTCTAGAAATAAAGTCGTCGACTACATTGGGCGGTTCGTTACCACCATGCATAAAAGATCCTACTGTGCATAGTTCTTTGTTTGCAAAGAGTATTTTTGCACCCAACTATCTCCGCGGTGAGCTTTTATCCCGAGTAACGATGACAGCCGTAAATGATGAACAGGCTACCAATGATGACGTCGTGTCATGGCGACATTTATCTGTGTGGTTGCGCGAACGTGGATAATAGCGTCTTGTGCGCTTGTTCCGCGTCGGAGGCCGACAGTTGCGCTTAAAAGAATCGCTGCACTAATTTGGTTGTATCTTTGCGGCATCGCTCCAAACTATCACTGCTCACATCAGCGCCCACAAGCAAACAGCTCGCCCATTGCAAGCATATGTATACGCATGGGCAGTATTTATAAAGCCAGAAAACGAATCCTGTGCGCTACAGTTTCCCAAGATCGGTTAAGGTTGCTTGCGATTATGTTAGACCGGGTTCAGACTGCTGCCGCAACTGTCGTCAAAACTTTAAAGATTGACGTCATTTCACGTTCCAGCTAAACGAACTGCGTGATAAGCTGTTTTTTTTTTACGTCCATAGATCACGATATGGCTTTTGCGGCGGCAGTCCGAACAGAGCATAAGGCTATATGTTCAGACTACTGACACAAAAGCTATATCGTGATCTATGGACGTAAAAAAAAAACAGCTTATCACGCAGTTCGGTTAGCTAGTACGTGAAATGACGTCAATCTTTGAAGTTTTGACGACAGTTGCAGCAGCAGTCTGGACCCGGCCTTACATTTGCAGAACGTTGCGAAGAGGTCTTGCATTCGTAATGCGAAGACAGAGCCTGTAATTTCGAAGCTCGCCCTAGCCCCTTGTCGGCCTTGCAAAGACCTTTCTAGGGGAATAATAGAAGGGTGCGGTACTGCAGCGAAATACCTCATCGCTGAAACGCAGGTTTATCCTTTGCCCTGACATTTCATGTTCATGGTCAACCGGTCATCCCCAGTGTAATCTACTGCCCAGACAATGTCGGCGCGCGCCTACAAGCTCAAGCTATTCTTAATTCTCTGGGCCTATTAAATTTTTCATGCCTTAATTCTGACAACCAAGTTTGCCTATACAAATATCGAAGCTTCCGGCTTATAAGTTAGAATCTGCGCACTTCCATGTTCTTGAAGACCAGCGAACGTTCAAAGAAAAACTTCACACGTGCCGAGGGGATAATTCATGGGGCTGGAATATTGAACCCAAATTTACATTAAATATGTTCTCTACACAGCCACTGTCCGGTCTCTTCACCCGGTCTAGGAGCATTAGATATCGACGCGTGGTCTCACGGTACATACATCGCCACATGTCTTTCGGTATACCTTACCATATATAGCAGAGTGAATGTTCATTACCATGTAACAAAGAGCCAAAACTATAGCGCAAGGATCCGAAGCAATTTGGCTAAGATTTAAGTTGACTGCTCCGCGGACTACTTAACTTGTCGCGTACCTGTGCGTCGGCTGAGAATATTTGTATTACCTCTTTCTGTCCTCAATTTCTAAACTGACTCCTTCTTGCATGATTCCTTCATTCCATTTCTACAATATTAGCAGTATATTAGGACTTGTTATATAGCTCCCATCCCTGAGGCCACTCAGGAATGGTTAGGCTGATTATATTTTCGTGTTGATCTTATTAAATACTTTTTCACTGAGCTCATCGTCGCGAGCACAAGAAGGGCCGCAAAATTCAGCCAAGATGAATGCCATGTAGCATTCGTGCCGCGAAGTTACTTCGAGGGATGACGCTGCTCTAGCTCTACGTAAGCACAGAAAAAGTTTTTTTTTTTCACTATAAACTAAGGTCACAAAATTTATTTTAATCTCTCGTGCCATGCTGTAAATACCTCGGCTTCGCATTAGAGACATTGCACTCGCCTGTGCGATAAGAGATGTTACCAGCGCGTTAAAAAGCATAAACGTCAATAACTCCAATCTACAGTCGGCAACATATTGCCCATAATGCTTGTACTTTATTACGGCTGAAAGCTTTTTATATCCCATAACTGAACTGCCCTCTCTTATTTCGTACGCGCAATCAAAGCTTACGATTCTCGCCTATCGGATCAAACCGGAAGCCCAACTTCAACGAGCGAGGTACGCAAATGAGACACTAGCCTATCAAGCAGCCGGCAACATAAAGAGGTTTGCACCGCTGAACCGCCGTTAGCCTCAGCTTTCACACTAAAACTTCCGTATCACACAACCACGTGCAACCATCGTTCCAGCTATGACCGCATTGCTACCCGTCATAGTTACATGGTTGACGCCCCAGAAGGAATGCAGCGGGAAAAAATAAGGGCCTCTTTACGGTACTGCGCAGCATGCAAGCTTGGCAGGGGAAGTCAACTTCTACCACGCCAGGTTCATCATTACCTGCTGGCGCAAAAACCAGGCCTCGATATATTCTACAGTGCGTCCTACGCAGTTCGCCGTATCGCACTGCCTTCGCGCATGCACAACTTACATGTAATTTCAATATGCTTCACGGTAGGAAGCTGCGAGCTATCCGCAGTTTGGCCGGAAGCACTGTGGCGAGGTGCATACGCAGCCGTGGAGCACTGCCAGCTTGACAAAACAAAGATGGAAAGGGGCCAGAACACGAGTGCTAACGAGGCAGCACTCGTGTTGTCTTTTCCTCATCGCATGATTGGCGGACGGAACACGTGTATTCATTGTGATGGCGTAAATGGAAATGACTGGTCGAATTGAATTTTGAGGGACATATAAACACAAAAAGACATTGAAAAATGTAGAAAAATAACCGATGAAATCAAAACTATGCAGCTTCCATAGCTCCCACAAAAACGACGACCAAAACAAATGGCCTGAAAAGGAACGACGAAAACAAGAAAAAAAATATCGCGAAAATGGTGCGACCCTGCAATAAGCCTTGCATAGCATAACCTCACGTGTTTGGCTACTCCTAGCCAAATCTGGCTGTAGAACTCAATTGCTAGCCGTGCTAAACAGCCGTTTCAGTATCCTTTCGAAGGCTTTCGAATCAATTGTCTGTCGAATCAATTGTCTCATTGTACCTAAATAGGACGCAGTTGAGGTTGAACGTTCAACTGTCAATTCAAAGTTGCCGTGTAGCACAGGCGTCAGACAAGCGGCGTTAGAAAGCTACGCATAGGTAGACAATTATCTGAATTTCTGAAGATTTTTAAGTTTCTACTGTAATCAGGTAAAGTGTACTTCCTAATTACGGTCAGTATCATAGAAGCAGGTTAGATAACCTCGGCTTTCCTCACCCTACACCTCCCCATACATAACAGGGAACACGGGAGAGTTTAAATTTATTTATTTATTTTTATTTATTTATTATTTATTTATTTATTTTTTTTTATTTATTATTATTTATTTATTTATTATTTATTATTTATTTATTATTTATTTATTTATTTATTTTGTTTGTTTGTTTGTTTGTTTGTTTGTTTGTTGTTTGTTTGTTTGTTTGTTTTTGTTTGTTTGTTGTTTTGATAGATATAGAAATTGAGCCAAAGGAAGCGAAATGTGAATGTATGGAAGACAGAGAGAGAGTACAAACATTTATTTGAAGTAGAGCAAACGCTATGTTGGGGCGCCCGCCCGGTGAGGGGCCTCGTAGTCGAGGTAGCCCAGAGCTTCACTGGCCGCTCCGGTGCTCCCCACCTGGCGACTCTGGGATGTAAGGTCGGACAGGTCAGATGGCCCGCCCACTGCTCGTGTATTGGATGGGGATTAAAGGAGTACTGACACTAAAATTTTATGATCCATTTTTATTGCTCTTATCGATGCTTAATAGTCTGGCGAACCGGACACAGCACTTTAGATACTGCAGCGTGAGATAATTAATTCTATTGAAAGGCCTGAAAATCGTTCGTTTCAATTTCCCGCGCTTTCAGCCTGAAAGGCGCATATGACAGAATCCCGGAATGACCTCGCCGCTTTGTGCGGACGTCAAAACAATGTGGAGGCCGGTGGGGGCTTTGTTTCGTTCCTCCATGGTTTCGACCACGCCGCCGCCTGAGCTGAACGGCTGAGCTGCATGAAGGTGCTATTGGCGGTGAAATGTTTGAGTGGCGCCCCCTAGATCTGACGTCAGCTTAGGGACCCGCTCCGCGGTCGTCTGCTACATTCGCCCCGCTGCTACACCCGCGCCGCGGTCGTCCGGTTCTGACTGGCAGCAGTGCCTTTGCTAGAAATCGCCCGCTTTGATGCTTTGGTGCTTTAAAAAGCGTGTTTTCAATCAGATTCTGACGGCTCTGAATAATTTCAAGCTTTGTCCCACACAATTTTACAACACACGAGGAGAGAGAGAACGACTTTCAGAGAGCATCGCTCAGACAATCGTGTGTAACTCGCCCTGGTCCTATCTAGCGTATTTGCGAGTTTCAGCGCTCAGAGCTCCTCGATAAGTATTCAAAATGCGTAGGCTTCCCTTAAGTATTTCTGAGATGCTCTTATGAAGACTCAACAGTCTAATGCTACGCATCAAGCAGCGGGTCGCACGGTAGGAAATAAACAGGTGTTTTCTCTTTCTTTCGTTGTTGTTAGATGAACGTTTTTTTTTTTTCCTGTGCCCAACGCATTCATTTTTCTGCACCGTCCTAAACGTCCTAGGAGGTTTGGGGGATGTTTGCAAGGCTCACAAAGTTCATGTGAATATTCAATGCAATAAGATATGTGCTACGGCGCAGATAACGTTGTCCACAGTACTCGAAGGCGGCTTTTGTGCACCTAATTTCTATCGAACCATCGATATCGTAACGAACTCAATCTCAACCCGAAAAGTTATGACATGATTACGGTGTTGAAAAACTTGATATACTTGCTAACTAACGCAATAGAATAGTATACATGCCAATTTTCAGTATAACACAATCGAAACCAATGAATATGTCCAGACAGCTCTTATTGTTTTCCGACCCCTTCAGTCGCAAAGAACAAATCCTGGCCTACTCGGGATGACGTTCGTGAACTGAAGATGAATCTTACTCTCTCGTCTTGGACTGAGAGCCTGCCCACTCATCCAGATCGATTTTACTGTTAAAGTTTTCTCCTCCTCCTTGTCCTCGCCCCTCTTGAGTGCAGTTTTACTATAAACGCCTATCTGAATATTCGGAGTGATATGGCTGTAGGCAAATGTACCCGAAATATCCCTCCACATCTGAACAAACATAGTCTTACTGTATGTTTGCCATACAGGTTACTCGTTTTGGCTCAATAAGCCGGCATACTGGTTAGAAGCCTGGTATAAAACCAGCACGCGTCTATACACGCAGCAGGTTATTTGGAAATCAACCTACAAGATTTAACCTAACAAGATTTAAAATATCGCTTAAATACGGGAATAATCATGATTTAATTACAATAATAATACAAATTTGTAAAATTCTGTCTCGAACTTGATTTCAGAAGCCAGGTTTTCTCCTGTAAAGCATATTTCCTGCATACTGCGGCGTGTGACCCGAAGACAACTTACGGCCAGTCTATCTCCCATTTAATTGCTTAAATCTGGTTCAACGCAAGAGAGGGCACCACCGCCTCAAAGAGCGCGCGATTGCTCCTTCCACCGGCACTTCTACGGCGCCCAATCAGCGCTCGCCGTGTGGCAAAAGAGAGACTTACAGTATTTGAATTCACTTATACACTGCATGCTTTGCCCGTCTCCACGTTTCACGTTAGTGGAGATGGCCCGGGATCTTTTTTTCCTGTTTTTTTTTTCAAATAATGAAACCTGCACTTCACTATTAGAAAAAAATGTATAGGAATTTTCTACGGAATTGCTTAGAGTGCAGGAAACTTTCTATCTGAGCCATCTTATCACATCGACTGGGCGGTCTTTTAAAGCGAAGCTTTGTAACTGCGAAGCAGGATACCTCTACCCACAAGCACATTTTACGGCCGATGTTAGCAGAAAACTACCATCATTATTATGGCGTCCACATACTCACTGGCATCAGCACGTACCTACGCTGGATTACTGGCCATACCGGTAAAGATTACGGTTGCGTAAGCTATTCCGAGTGCAAAAGTTCCCAACAGCATAGAAATCACGTAGTGACGTCACCGCACTTTCATATATAAAAGGGGAGACCGACCTACCACCTCCTTCAGTTCATTCCAGGCTACCTTGGTAGACCACGGCAAATAGAGACGCCAGAAGAAGAAGAAGAACATAAAGCAGTCGTGAGTGTCGTTGGTTAAGTACAATTCACTTTTCTCTGGGTTCACTCTTTGTATAGTCCCGTATGAGAGTTCAAGTGACGACGCATGGATAATCGTTGTGGGTGTCGTTTACAGCTTCGCAGTCCAACTACCCTCACAGCGTGGATTAGAGCCATAAGTTTTTTTGCCTCTTCTCATGGTTTTCCGGGAGCTTCTGCTGCTGTATTCTTGAACGGTCCGCCTCTGAGCTTTATCTGACACGAGGTAATGCTGGCCTCCGCGTATCGCACCCTAAGGGCCCCAAAAGCGACTCACAAAGAGGGGGGGAGGGGGGTTTCCGGGGTTCCTAAACAATACAACGCTGGCGCCCAAGGAAGATGTAGTTCCTGCTTGTATTACGTTCTCCCCTCTTCATGTTGGTGGCCTCTTTACCAGGGAAACTGAAACATTCAACGTTCTTCGTACCGCCTAGTAAACCACTAGCATACCCCGCTACGCAGGGTATGAAACATTCCTCGTTGTCTCAGCGGGCTTGTCGCTTGCACTAGGATTTCCTGGCGGCAAATGCTGGCAAACTTTCGCAATTTTTTTCTATTTTTCGTATTTTTTGGTTTTTCGAAATTATGTCCGACCAATTATCTTCATTTACGCTATTACAACGATCAAAGGTGTTACTTCCGCCAAACCTACATTTTTGTGGAAATGCCGGGCGTTACACCGATCACCATTTTCGCTATGTGTTTTTGTATTTTTATTATTGTCACTGTTTTCTAAATTATGGCTGACCAATTACCTTTATTTACGCTGTTATAACGATTAAAGGTGTTACTTCCGTCAAATCTTCATTTTTGTGGAAATGAAGGGTGTTACTCGGTTCGACGTTTTATCTATTTTTGCTACTTTTCCTATTTCTTGGTTTTGTCAAAATTCTGTCCGACAAATTTTCTCCATTTACGCTATTCTAACGATTAAACGGTTACTTCAGTCGCAGCTGCATTTTTTTGCTAATCTCACTATTTTTAAGTATTTCTTTTCTTTTGTGCTTTTTCCAAATTCTGTCCGACCAAGTATCTCTAGTTACGCTATCATAACGATTAAGGTATTACTTCCTCCAAATCTGCGTTTTCGTCGAAATGCAGGGCGTTACATGGTTCGCCATTTTCGCTATTTCTTTTTCTATTGTTCTACGTTTTGTTTTTTCTAAATTGGTTTTAACAATTACCTTTATTTACGCTGTTATAACGATTAAAGGTGTTACTTCTGCCAAACTGCATTTTTGTGAAAATGAAGGGCGTTATAGGGCTCACCATTTTTTATATTTTCTTTCTGTTTTTTATTTTCTGGTTATTCAAAATTCCGTCCAACCAATTATCTTCAATTACGTTATTGAAACCTTTAAAGATGTTACTTTCGTCAGATCTGCATTTTTGTGGAAATGCATTGCGTTACATGGTTCGCCATTTTCGCTATTGTTCTTATTTTCCTTATTTTTTTGGTTTCTGGAAATTGATTTTATTGCTTACGAGGTTTAACGCGCCTTTAACGCGCCTTTAAAATCACGCCTTGAGCTAGTTTACGCTATTTTAAGTCTCTTGTTAAGAAAAAAAAGTTCCGCCTTCGCGAGATCTGCTGCGGACAAGCACAAAATCTCAACCGCGCGCAAAGAAACAGCATAGAGAGCGAGCCCGAGTGAAGCAGATGACAAATGCGAGAATCCCTAAGCCGACGTCACGGAGGCGCGCTCCGCAGCGCCGCCCGTGGTCGCGCTCACCGCCAATAGGCCTACCACTGCGGCGGAAATTTGATGACCGCTTTCAATAAAAGTCCTGATGGCAACTTCTATTGCGATTCTTGGCTATATTATCGCTTCCTTTCGAGTGTGTGGAACTTTTTTTTGCCAACAGTGCCTTTCTGGGCAGCGGGTATGCCTGTAGCTCTGGCTATGTGCCCGTTTGTGAATGCGCCAGCGCCCAGTTCCCGCTCGCGAGGCCGCGCGTGTGAAGTGACGCCACGATTTTTTGACGAGCGGTGTCCGCGTCACTTCTTTTGGCTACCACGGGATGATGTCACGCTTATGTCCATTTGCTGAGTGCCGCTCTGCGTGCTGTTCCGTCGGCGCGATAAATGAGATCCAATTAAAGTATGTTGTTCGCGTCGCAGGCCGCTCATATTTCAGCCGTGTATTCTGTTGAGCAAAGGAAGCGAACTGTACAATAATATTAACGCCGAAAATTGGTGTGAGTACTCCTTTAAAGGGGCACTGACACAAAATTTTGAAGGCGAGATAACTTCGGAGATAGATTGGTGGGAACACATGTACATCATCTGCAAAATATCAGCTGCGAATACAGCCTAGAACATATTTAAAATCAATTTTAAAGTGTGCGAAACGCAACCGAGCAGCCAGCAGAGGACCACGCGCAATCGACATCCCGAGGTTATTGTGTAAATAAACAACATGCAAACACGTCACGAGTTTGTGCTTGCCGCTTCCGCACTGCCGGCGTTTTTCGCCGGCTCGCCCGGCTCGCCGCTTCAATCAGAGGGCCGGAGGGCGGAGCTTCTGCACTCGAGAACGAACGACCCGATCGTTGGCGGCGGAGGCGCCGTGATTTCGTCAGCTCATCGGGCAGCTGGCCGCGACCAAAGTTATACAGCGATTCGAGGCACTCTGTTTCTATTACTGTTTATTACCATTGGATGCGAAAACGCGCCGGAGGCACGAAAAGCCCACCGAGCTAGCCGCACGGTCGCCGTGCAGGCGGCGGCCACGGCCGCGAAGTGGCCCAGGCCGGCGCAGGTAGCTCGAGTGATAGCTTGTTACCGCTGCACGAAATTGTCCCCAAGTCACGACCATGGTGGCTTACATGAGAAAGGAGTTAATGATGCGATGGCGGGTTGCATTAAAAATTGTCCAGTGTTGTACACGTTCCTCCAAAATAGGAACGAAAGCTCGTTCCTCGTTCCTTGCCAATTTTGAAACGAGTTCCCGTTACAAGTTCCTTTATTGCGAAAGGAACGCGTTCCAGTTCCACTTCGACAATTGGAACGTGTCGTTACATTAACGTTACAATTAGGTTTTTAAATTAAAATATAGTGTCGGATAATCCTGGGTCGAAATTAAGTGAGACATTTAAAACTCACATCGAACTACGTATATTATAGGTATATTAACACCACCGGAGATAAAGATAATCAAAAGAAACGCTCCTAGGCGAATTTTTTCAGGGAGCACCGGACAAACTCCAGACGGCTCGGGGACATTTCGGTGCAGGATATTTCGGTGCGGAAATTTCGGTGTCCAAATTTTGGCCACCAAATTATCCGGTGCTTGCCTGTTTGCGACAGCCGTTATATTTTTATTTCCGCTTAACATGGGTTATGAACAACAATCTGGAGCAGTGAATTTATTTTTTTGATTCATGCCATGTTCGATCTTTCCCAGGTATTTTTAGAAATTCTACATTTGTATATTTTTATTTAATACATCTTCCTGGGGACACCTGTTATGCAGCCGATTGAATTCTTTAGCACACGTTTTTTTTTTTCATTTATGAGAGGTTGTTAATTTATATTCGCTCTTTTTTACCTAAAACAATTACCCGTGTTTACGATGGTCTACCTCCTCTTTTGTATTTTTCTAAATCACACCCTCAAATTATATTAATTACATGCACACACTCAATATCCAAAAGTAACAAACATTAGCTAGCCCATCAGAATGAAGAAAACATTATGAAGAGTATTACGTAGGCTGGGCTGCCTTGGTAAAATGAATTCGCGAACACTGGTCTAGGATATTGTCGGGGAGGAAAAACGGGCCTTTTGGAAAACAGCCGCAGGTTCTAATCTCCTAAATGCTGATTAAGCACGTACCGGTTGTGCATACAAAATCCAGCCATCGTGTACGGGACAACCAACATTCGTTTAATGTTTACAAGCCTACATTTACCACATTCTAATTCTTTGTTCTAGCGCCCCCCCCCCCCCCCTCCCACCGGTACGCTCGAATCTCGACCAGATTTCTTTTTCAGCCATATTATTTTCGGTTTCCCCTAAAAATCCTACTGGCGTGGTGGAGTTCATGGTCTCCGAAGTGTCACCGCAATAATTTTTTATTTTTTTATTTAGAACATACTGCTAGCCTCTTAGTGGAGGCTTTTGCAGGAATTGGGTGATACATTCAGAACAATTACATAGCACAATTCGCGTTTAAAACAGGAAAAAGCTTACAATTCACCATGGGCGCACGAAACCTCTATAATGTGACACAAAAAGCCACCCCAAAAGCCGCTGAGAACACAATGGCCACTATCGTTTGCTGGCAACGCCCTTCCGCGCGTCCCGGTCATACCGATGGCGCCCCAACTCCAGGAATCGCTCTTTCTGCACCTTCAATCGCCCCCTTGTGAATTAACTCATCAGGTCGCGCATATCATGGACACCCCAGGTATACATCGCTTCCTCCCATTATAAGGAGCAAAAAAAAAATGAATAGGCTAGTGTGACGAGAGCGGCAACAGTCGCCTTCAAGTTTTCGAAGTCCAGTCGATGCAACGGTGAAGCACAAGTGACACCCCTCTCTCTCTACTTAGGGGGATGATTGCCGGCGGGGCTCAGCTTTCCCCTCCCCTAAGTAACGCCACCGTAAGTGCGATGGTTGGTTTGTTAGTTTTAAGCAGAACTGACACCGAATGCCACGAAGGCGATATTGATTGAGAGATTAATTGAAACGAAATGCACACGCGCCTAATCGACCTCGTTTTTCTGTTGCTTTTTTGCGGAAGTTTTCCTGGGGGGGGGGGGGGGAGGAATAAACTAAAAGCAGCAGCGTCTTGCACCGTTGGGTGAAGTGAAAGGAAAGCGCTTTGGTAACACTTAAAGTATTAGGGTTGTTCACATGAATGTTAAAATAACAGAAAAATGGTTGAATGTATCCAAATTAACAACGTTAATTTTTACCATCTGCTACAGAAATTGGGTTTCACGTGAAAATGCTCCGCCAGGGTTTAGCGTTCGTTTCCACGAACGGCGGCGCAAGTACAAGTCTCGAACGTAAAATCATATCAAGTCAGGAAATTACAAAATTAAAGCTAAAATGTTCAAAGAATGCCTGGGACATCCCCTCACTCAAAATGTCTGGGCCAAGACGTCGTGCCCCAAAATGTCCGTGCACAGAAATGTCCACACTGAAACGTGCTGGACCGAAATGTCCGACACCGAAATGTCCGGATCCCGTTTAGCAGTCCGTCCGTTTCGTTGGCTACGTTGTTACCGGGTTGCCGGGACCGGTCTGCTCCTGAGCGCGCGGAAGGGCGAGTAGGAAGGGTGCGGAGGCACGGACATGGCGAAGGCAGGCCCGCGAAACTAATCTCCCTACCGCGACGAATGCCCAAGTGCCCAGCCGGGTCCCGGTCAACCCAGTAACAACGCATACGACCGAACGGAGGGACTGCTAAAACTCTCTATTCTTTCCCCGCCAGGGAACAATTCTGTCGGCCAGACGCGCATTATGGCCGCCCCAGACAAACGATGAAGGGTGAAAAGCATTCTCGCGGCTACGCTATTCACCCGGCGAAAGCCGCGCAAGCAACCAGCATGAAAGCAAACACAAGCTGCGGCCTGCTGCGTGGTTATTCTTCTACCTTTGACCTTCGAGGAAGCACGTACGGCTGAAGGGCGGGCAAATTGACCATCTTATAAGAAGAGAAACGCAATAGCGCTTTGTGGATTTTTGTACTCGAGCCTTGGCATCAAAAACAGCCAAATCCTAGCGATGTAACGGCTGGAACGCCGTTCCTGCCGTTCCTTCAAAAACGTAACGAGTTACCGTTACAGTTCTACCGACCCTTAATGGAACGGTGGCGTTCCTCCGTTCCTCCAAAAAGGAACTAGTTCCAGGAACGCCGTTCCTTGTAACGCCGTTCCGTACAACACTGAAATTGTCATCTGCACTGCTTACGAGAGCGGCACTCGAATATCCGCCGCAGTGCTAAGCCGAACACATCTGTAGGCGGACCTGTAGGCAGACCGGCCGGCTGCTCCCAGCGCGCGTCTTGCCACCCACCGTCTCGAGCGTCGCGCGTCGTTCTTTAGCCGCGGTAGCATTTGCACTCGCAGCGCCTGCGTCACATCCACGGTCGCTTTTTAATTAAGCGCCTCACGGGATCAGTACGTGGGGGCATTCGCAGAAACTGTCGTCGATGCGGATTCGACAGTGCTACGGCGGCTCTGCTCTATGATATCCCTCCAACGGTCACGTGGTCAGCTTTGGTTCACACAAAATCCACAAAATCCATCGTTTCGCGGCACTCGCTGAAACCGAAACTGCGACTGGCCGCATTGAAAATGCCTCTAATTAAACAACCGTCGCACGCTGAAGCAAATGAGGTTTCTACAGGTTATAAGTAGGTCACTAGCTACTTATCGCAACAAAAAAAACAAGATGCGAAATTTTTGTGTCAGTGCCCCTCCCATACCATGTGGTAGAGGGTGCCGGGCCGGCGACAGATTTTGCATGTGGAGGGGTAGACGGAGGGATACATGGCGTCAAGAAGTGTGCCATGAGGGCGGGAATTTGTTTGGAGCTAGCGCAAAGTTGCCACTTTGGTCCAGGTGAAAAGGTGGCGCTTAGGAGGCAGAGAGAGAAAGAAAAAAACACTTTAATGGTGAGGCACCGGGTTCAGGTTAAGGTTCGCCTCAGCCCAAATGGCCGAAGCGACCTGTAATGCCCGCTGCGACAGGGTCCGTCTATCCACGAGGCTAGAGCTACCCAAGGCCTGCTCCCAGTGGGTGGGGGTGGGAAAGGGAGGGGGGTAGCGGTCCACGGGGCACTCGCACAAGGAGTGTTATGGCGTATCGTGGTTGCGGCATCTCGGACACTCTGCGGAGAGGAAGAGGTGTGGGTGGGAGTGCTGCAGTTGCTTGAGATGAGGGAAAGAGTGGGTTCATAGACTGCGTCACATCTGTGCTTACTCTATGGTAAGTTCGGCGTTGGGTGGGGGTAGTGTTCGGCGGGTGCGGCGGTAATGTTGTTTAATGCCACGGTATGTGGTGACCTCGAGTGCTCCGCGCGTAAGACCACGAGATGTGCTCGCTCGGGGTATTAATGCACGGGCCTGCTGACTAGCCACCCGGTTGGTTCCCACGCTATATATATTGTTAGAACCAGGTCCACAGCAGCATCACGGGATGGTCGGGAGGTCTTCTTAGGAGACTTTTTGAGCCGAGGCTGAGATGTTGCCCTTCTCCTAGTTTTGTAGCGCCTGCTGTGAATCTGATAGGAAGATGGGCGGTGTTGGCGTCTGGTTTATGCATGGCGAGAGCCAGGGCGGGACGGTAGCGTGCCAAGATACGGGTGTAGCGGGACGGCAGGAAACAAGGTCTGGGTGCTTGATCCGCTGAATCACCCTGTTAGAGAACTGCCCGAAGGGTATGAACGCAGGCGATTAGTACCCAATGTAGTGCAATACAATACAATACAATACAATACAATACAATACAATACAATACAATACAATACAATACAATACAATACAATACAATACAATACAATACAATACAATACAATGCAATGCAATGCAATACACTACAATACAATACAATACAATACAGTACACTACAGTACAGTACAGTACAGTACAGTACAGTACAGTACAGTACAGTACAGAGGTGTCGATAGTTTGTGAACACGTTGAGAGAGATTGCATCTCATTGTGAGTCTCACTCGAGCAAATGCGGCCCGGGGAGAAGGCGGTTAGGCTCGCGAAGCTGTGGAGGGTTCGGCGGGCGAAAGAGGCCGCGGGGTGCCTTCGTATAAAATTGCCGGGTGGTCTTCTCGCCGATGCTGCAACCGCTGCCACATCGGCGGGTGTTACCGCGGGCGGTTTCGGCTGGTCCGACGAGGGAATTCGATAGACGGCATCGATCGACGCCCAACTTGCAAATGCTTTTGTCTGTCTAGTAGGTCGTTGCGTGGGGCCCAGCAAAAAAATGAGAGAGAGAGAGAGAGAGAGAGAGAGAGAGAGAGAGAGGAGAGAGAGAGAGAGAGAGCAGAGAGAGAGAGAGAGAGAGAGAGAGAGAGAGAGAGAGAGAGAGATGAGAGAGCGAGAGAGATAGATAGAAGAGAGAGAGAGAGAGAGAGAGAGAGAGAGAGAGAAATTATTCTAATTGAAGGAGGTCTTCCACCGGCTGTTTCGGCTGTTGTCCACGAGAATACTTCCACATCGTGTCAGGCAACAGGAGTTAAGTACCAGCCAGAAGAAACAATAGTCCTATTGTTTCTCCTGGCTGGTATTTTTTAGAGCGTTTATTTTGCCACAGGGCATATATGAGGGGCATGAGTTGAGGATGAGGAAACGTGATTGGATGAACAAAAAAATGTTCTGTTCGCGTATAAAGTCTAGGAGCTATTTCTGAGCTGCTCCAATGTCTGCTAATATATTGCAAAATTATGTGAACGTCACAAAGACATTCTTCTTTTATGTTTGTGGTAAAAATCAAGTGCTAGTTTCAACCTTTCAATTTCAACAAACCTTTCAATGTTATCATAAGAGTCGCAGTTACAAGAGTTAAATACAAGTAGGTCGTTTCGCTCATCCCTCATTCATGCGTTTATTTTTAATGGTTTAGAAGAAAACAAAATGACAAGACGGGAAAGCGTTGACGGGAAAGTGGACGAGGGGTCATTAGGCGAATATTAGGAAAATCGGAGGACAGATGAGCTGCAGATGATCCGGACTGTAGCTATTCAGGAATAACAGTGACCGGAGAACCGTTAATACCACGCTGGCTTAGCCCGGTGGCTTGACTACTTACACCCCGTACAGCTACTACGGAAATTTTCTAGCATGCATCTAAACAAAGACGGAGTTTTGTGTCGATAATCCCCGTAACCACCGTGCCAACGATTTCAATTTCCGACGCGTGAAGTTCCGGGCGAGTACAGGGATTCCATATGTGTTAAAAATGCCTTCGTAAGTGAACCCTCAGAAGCATGACAGAATATAGACTGATTGATTTGATTGTAAGGTTTAACGCGCTGACGCAGCGCAGGCGATGAGGCCCGCCGTAGTGCAGGGACCCCGGATTAATTTTGACCACCCGGGGATCTTTAACGTGCGCCGAAATCTCGTACACACGGGCGTTTTTGCTTGTCGCCTCCACCCTAAAAGCGGCCGCCGCGGCCGGGAATCCAACCCGCGTCCTTGTGCTCAGAAGCGAAACGGCTTAGCCACTGGGCCACCTCGGTGGGTGACAGAATAGAGATGACAGCCCAATTATACACAATAATAGCCATGGGAAGCCTGAGAAGCAGTCAGGACAAACCCCGGTCCATCCCAACCACTATTCATTTCCACCCTCTTTGGCCTAAGCCCGATCTTGGACATGCAGGACAAAAAACTGGTGAAAAAAAAAATTGCCTTTGAATTTCTTTAAGCCGCTCCACTCCGTTTTTTTTTTCGATATTAAGACACAGGAAGCATGCTAATAAGAAATCGTACAATCATGTGGGCACGCGTTCTCTCTGAGTGACCACTCCTTCCTTCCTTTTAGCGTTCATACAGTACGCAGAAAAATTCTGACAGTAACCAGTTGTGCATATATGAATAATATTTTATAATTCGAAAGCTTCGCACGTATGTTAGGCATGGACCCTTGACGTCCTTCTTTTTGTTTGTTTTTGTTGTTTTGCACTATTCTATACAACATCTGTTTGTAGTTCGGCTCTTTGCATGTCAAGGAACCGAAGGGATTCTTCTTAACGCGCAGTCAGGTTCGCTGAAAAAGAGAATGCACGATTGTTTCCATGTAAAAAAAAAATATGCAGCTAAGCGCGTCTCAAATAGTGAAAAAAATATGTAGAGTGCTTTAAACCACCGCCGCACAGAATTGAGTGCAGACAACTTTATATTTTTTACGTGTATTATTCAGCCCGAACTCATGAACGTATCCGAGTCCTGCACCAAACTGGCCTGTGACATTTAATGAGAGACGTCAAAACATCAAGTTCGAAGGGCAATGATAAATATTTTATTGCAGAACTGTGTTTTGTTTCCGAATAGGGAAACGATAAAACGCAATGTGCGTAATGAGGCGCTCCATCTAAATTTCAGTAATTCAACAGAATCGAATAAAGCTCACTCCCTGTATTGCAGTAAACGGTGGTGCACGTAAATGCTTGGCGTATATAAACGCCATACAGGGGCAATCCACGCTTTAGAACGAATGCCGCGTAGTCAGTCGCCATAACCCTTTCACATAGCAAAGGCGACGTGGTATCGCATCGCTTCATTAAATACTAATTAAATCTGAAACTCCAAGAGGTCAATCAGAATTACTAGCTCCAACTCACCTGAAAATGGTCGCTCGCGGGTCAGCAATGTGCCAGAAAAACAGCTAGACGAGTTGTTCAAATTTATGGCACTTTGCTGCGAGTTATCCTTTCGTAGAGTTATCCTTTCGTAAAATACGTTTTATGCCGGAAAGCTCTTTATTATGAAACGCATGCCGTCCACAGAAGCATAACGACACGTTTACTTTTTTAGTCATATATAAAACAAATGAGAAATAGTTCCCGCGTAGCGTCTGAAGGCTTTGCGAGCCGCATGTGGCTCGGGTTTATCCAATTTGACATCCTGCTCTATATTTTACCGGCGTGCCCTCATTTATTTCTGCGGGTTGTTTCCTTTCACACGTGCTCGTTCGCCTTCCCTCTGAAGTTCTCGTATGATCTTCAACTGACAAGGTATCCACCTTGCGCTTATATTTCTTTGCCTCTCTTGTTATGGAGCGTTGTGAAAGTTCAAAGGTCAACCGACACGACGCCTCTACTCCTCGTTTCCCGTAGTTCATAGGCCCAAATGTTTTGTAGTGTTTTCAATGTATGTCCCAACTCCACCCGTAGCTTACTTGTTTTCTCTGCAGTATGCAGGTGAATTCTCGTTTCCTCGTTGCACCCACACCGCGGTGCGCTAAATTCACCCCCCCCCCCCCCCCCCCCCTGCTCCCCGCCGCGTTTATATTCATTCACAGTCGCAGGGCACTGCGCTCTGATGCATAAATACGAAATGAAGCTGAAAAGACTAGAAACGTGACTATGAATCATAAACAACAGTGAAGGAGCAAATTGATCCAAAGTGACCAAAGAACTGGAAGAAACGAAAAATACAGGAAAATACGAAAATCTGGCAGAGAAAAACATGTAATCAGATGAACATTCAGGAGATATTTTAATCTATGGACGTGGACGACGGCCGAAGATGGAGTCCGGCCTATATTTTTGCCTTCCCATTACGGCAACAGAAGAGACGCGAAATCGTAAATGGAGAAGGGAAACTTGTCTCGACGACGGGACCGCCATCCCGAGAAGCCGGAAGAAAGCTAGACTTGCAAGCGATTGGAGAGAGAGAAAGTGAGAGAGAAAGTGTGGTGTGTGAGAGATAGATAGATAGATAGATAGATAGATAGATAGATAGATAGATAGATAGATAGATAGATAGATAGATAGATAGATAGATAGATAGATAGATAGATAGATAGATAGATAGATAGATAGTGTTGCGACCGGGCGGGGGCACCCGATCCTTTCTCCGTGGCCTCCAACATACGATGGGTAGCGTGTATGGTGCGAGCGGCCAGCCGGTGTTGCAGCCGTGAAGAAGTCCAGAGCAGTAGGATAACGTAACTGTTTACTTCATAGCGAGAGGTGAGCCGAAGCCAAACAAAAAACATACAATGCCTGACGGGCGAGGTTACAATACAGGACACGAGCAGAGCGACCGCATGGATTCGCTGCTAAGACGGAATGATTTTTCAACGTTTGTGCTGCTCCTATTATTATACCCAAAAAAACACCCCCAAGAGTAGACGCCACGGAACATCAAAAACCCCCACACGCTCTTTCCATAGTTCGTGAGTCACCCATGGCTTCGTCCCACATGGCGTCCGAGAGCGGGGGGAGAGAGTGTCCTTGAAAGGTGCCGGGGGTCCGCGCTATCAACTGCTGATCGCGCCGATAGCGAAACGTCTGAGTTGGGGAGGTCAAGGCGGGACTCACCGACGCGCAGGTGCCTGAAGGGTTGTGGCGAAACGTCGTGGCTTTGCCACGTGGAAGCTGACAGCCGCGGAGTTGCGTTGGCAAAGCGAGGTGACTGACCCGGCATGTCGAGACTCGAAAGTACGATTCACCGACCACGCGGGCGCATATGGTCGATTCCCACGTGGTCGCTGATTCGGGGAAAACACGTGGCGTTGGCCGATTCGTAACAATAGATAGATAGATAGATAGATAGATAGATAGATAGATAGATAGATAGAGAGAGAGAGAGAGAGAGAGAGAGAGAGAGAGAGAGAGAGAGAGAGAGAGAGAGAGAGAGAGAGAGAGAGAGAGAGAGAGAGAGAGAGAGAGAGACGTTTGTTTGAGATTTCTGCAGTGGGAGTGGTTAACTAATCCGGGAATCCATGAGTTGAGCAGAAAACTTTCACTCTGGACGCCAGCACCGAGAAAAAGGACGCAATGCGAACGTAGACAGCCGCGGTGGACCGCATAGTGCAAATCTTCAGAAGCCTTTAGTGTGTGTCTGAGATTCTACTAATCTTGAGAGTTGTGCCTATTGATGACTATTGTACTCAAAATGCATACCCAAGTGATAAGGCGTGTGTGATTTTGTACAGAACCAAAAAAAAAATGTATAACACTCCGGACCTGAATTTTTGAACCCAAAAAACAAAAGTGCACGAAACCCTATTCATTCAGAGCTTCGCTGCAAAACGTTGTTAGAGATGTATTGGGCGAAAATATTAGATATCAGGAAGAAAGATCTCTGCGATAACACCAAAAGTAGTTTTGCTTTTCGAAGCCAATGCAGAGCAACTTTGTAAGGTAGTATATACAGCAAAAGCTCGTTAATTCGAACTGCAAGGGGACGCCTCCTTAATTCGAAATAATGAAAGTTCGATCTAACGAAAGTGAAGAACGAAAGCCGCACAATGGGGCTGGGTAGCAGTAGCAAAAGGTCAACAAATATTTGTTGACATTTTTTTGGGAAAGCCCGTGACCGAAGCCTTCCTTCTATCCTTGAAAGCGAAAGCCAGTACTTTTTTTTTTCAAATGCGCGGATGTAGCGCATCCTTTTCGGGTATACTTCAAAACTGAAAAAAATACTGGCGGCGTTCCATCAGGTCATTAGTTCCGAATAAAGGCTGCACTACCGCTTCGTCCACACGCTCTTCGTGGTCTTTGGCAGTGAAAGGTTACACGAGACTAATCTCACAAATGATGCAACCTGTCAGCACGCCTTACATTCTGAACTCATGTCCACATCGACGTAGTCTCAAAAGAAATTTCCAAAAGGTCCACCTTTGATTTCTTAGATTGCGTTCACCCGATTTTACAAATCTCTACGTTTTTCTCTCCTTTCGGGAGGCAAGGAAGTCTTGTGTGTAGGCAGAGGAAGTGTTTGAGTGTTTCTCTAGCCGTGAGTCAGGCTCCAAGCTGCTACCACAGCGGTGTGCAGTTCGAATTATCCGTGGCGGAGGACACCCACGTATGAATTAACGGGCTTTATTATACATACACTTCTATGGGAGCTCGGTTGGATCAAATCCCGCAGTTTGAATTATCCATAAATTCTAATTATTGAAACTCAATGTGATGAGCCACGGGTGGTCAGCAGGAAAGAAACAGACACGATTTCACACAGTGTGTTAGAAAGTGATAGTATCCATCCCGTTACATGCGAGGGAAACGTCGGCTTCCTGAAGCACTCACGCTTTAACCTATTGCACAGGTGGTAAGTTACAAAACCGTGGATATTCCGATACTGGAGAGGAAAAAGTACAGCAGATACCGTTTAGTACCGAAGAAAATTAATTCAAGTCTGGCGATAATAGCAGCTCTAAAATTATACAGGTAGAATATTCGGTGTAGATGTATTAGAATCTGTGGCGAGATGGCCAATGCCATCTCCCCGATACGACAGGGATGCCATTGGACATTAACCGGTTAGCCAACCAATGTCATAGGATTCGAGATTACGGGAGCGCGTTGAAACAAATTCTCACTGCTTTGCGAAACATGACTGTCTCACGACCTTGTTTCCTTGACAGATGCGCATTTGAGAGCACGCGGTGCTCGCGGCGCGTATTGTGCTGCACCCGTTGTCAATAAAAAAAAAGAATATTATCTCGCCCTTCCTTCTCAGTTCTATTGTCTTCTCGGGTCACGTCACGTAGATAGTTATAGACCTGTTGGCACGAGTAAGGACGACGCTGTTAACGATGATCTGGCTCTCACTGCCCTTATAAGATGCATACTCACGTTTCTTTGAGACCGCTGCCCAACTGGAACAGTTCTTTAGTAATACCCCATGCCCACAACTGTTAACGTCATTACAACTATATTGAGATTGGTCTAGAGTGTGACTAGAGTTGTTGTTTTCTATCCAAATGGCAGACGCGTACTACAAATGGCACTGCTAAAATGAAATGTACTTCACAGAAATATCCTTTTATTCCTTGCCAAATTCTTTTTCGCGCACTTGGTTCGACTTTAAATTAAGCCATGAAATTAAAACATACAAAAACAATAAGAAAACAAAAATGATAACCTCGAAGTCTCGCAGCAAAGTGTTATGACCTTCGAATTTGAATATAGAGGGTCCTTGGTTCGGTGGTAGGAACAGGAAAAGGCTGTAAAGGGAGTAACGGGTCCAATATGCGGTAAAAACGGAATGAAATGGGAATGACGGCAACGAAAGGCCGATAGGGGTGGACAAAAGAGGCGACAGGCAACCTATGCCGCTGCTAAAGCGAGAAAATCGCTGCCGCTGAGACAGGTAAAACGCTAAGTGATTGATTGTGGGGTTTAACGCACCGATGCAACGCAGGCGATGAGGCGCGCCGAAGTGGAGGGCTCCGGATTAATTTTGACCACCTGGGGATCTTAAACGTGCGCCTAAATCTCGTACACAAGGGCGTTTTTTGCTTTGCGCCTCCATCAGAAAAGCGGCCACGCCGTGGCCTGGAATCGAACCCGCGTCCTCCTGCTCAGCAGCACAACGCCTTAGCTGGTAAAACGCTAAGTACTGTTGGCGGGGTGTGCGACAGGAGTTCGAGAAACGCCGTTTTGCTCGCCTTTAAAGTCAGTGCAACGCATGTCCACCAAACAGAGCCTCATGTTAGCGAGGGAGAGAGAATCCCAATGGGCTCATGCATTCTCGAAGCTCCACCAATAAATCTTGCAGTACTTTCGTTTCAGCTTTGCGCGTTCCGGAAATGATATGTTCTCACTAGTGCTATTCCTCGATCTTTTTATGTGCCTCCTTGATTAGGCTTTCCCGTTGTTTTTACTTGTTTGCAGTTAGATCAGAGCTTGCTGATTTAACCAATAATGATGGGTTAGTGGTTAGATAAGAAAGATCTGTCATAAAGCGTGTAGCTTCTTGGGAAGGCACACGCCCCGAACCAAGAGCCGGTATTTTCACGCTTCTAGTGAAGCAGCTTTTTAGCTGCCCAAGTATACGGCGAAAAATACCGAGCTCGGTTTATGTACATTAAAAAGAAGTTTAATTCGCAGGCGATACTGTTCTGTCAATTAGCTTAGAGAAAGACGAAACAAAATTTGTAGAATGATATTTTAATTCAAATACTTTCCGCATAATAGTTTCATACCCGACGTCAGACGAAATCTTCATATTCGAATGGCCAAGGCAACGGTGACAAAGCTGGCAGCTGTGTCTGAGCCAGTCTGTCCGATTGCCTAATTACTGTAAAGTTTAAGTTGGCACGCCAAGGAAACATCATAAGAAAGCTAACAGAAGACCACTCGAAGATTAAGTAAAGGGCAACTCGGACCACGGCTTCGCAAGCACTAATGACCTTGTTTTGAAAAAGGACAGGGCCGCATTGGAAGATTGAATATTGAGGAGAAAGACCAAACATAGATCAATATCTAATCGAAAGCCGCTCGAGTCCGTCTAGTTATTCGTTGGGTTCATACATTCTAGCGAAATTTGGAGAAGAGAAGAAAAGAACAATAAAAAACCAACAGCACGTAATTCCATGCTTCTAATGAGGCAGTTCCGCAGGTGCTCGACGTAAGGGGACAAAGGTAAGGAAACATGGACCGCCTCATGCCCTGTCTATATCGGGTTTACTTATTCCATAATGAAGAGTGCTCGGAGAGAGAGTTCGCAGGAGACAGTGCCCGTATACGTAGTTCCAACCTTCTGAAACCTGCTTCCGCTGTTTCATGATCATGACTTTCTATCTTCAGAGCTTTTTTTTTTCTGCTGTTCCTTGCGAGAAAAGGCCCTACAAATTACGAAACGATCTCCATTGGCCAGTGCCTATGTCCTATTCGATTGCTCTGCGAACATGGGGCCTCCTGATCTCTTTCCAGGAAACAAAGCTGCTTTCGTTTTAGACAGCAGGCCCGGGGCTTTTATTTTTTCAGTTTGTTTGTTGTACTTTGTCCACTTTTTGTCGGTTTGACGGTGTTTCGCCCTCCACCTGAATTTCTGGAAATTACAGGTTGAGCTTAACTGGTGCTAAGTTTTACTCATTTTCTTTTTTGATCCCATCAATATCACAGACGACGGGCAAACTTTGTGAATATTGCTGACGGGAATTCTCCTAGAACACCAGAAGCACAAGAGGTTGTGTCCCGCTTATCGAACGATGACAAGATGGCCCGAAGAGCTTTTTATCTTGTCTTTGTTTGCAAGCAGCGAAGTGCAGCGCCGGGATGCTGCTAGGCACGCCTGTAAACGACAAATTTAAAGATGCAGTGGGGACCGGGAATCATCTCATTTCCCAGATGGTCCATCTTACTTTTTCTTGCAGATATTCAGAAACAGAAGCTTTGTCACTAGTGCAGCAGGCTGAAAATTATAGTAAACAGTGTAGCGTGGTTCAACTTTCTCACTTCACATTATTCTCCGTGGTTATGATAAATAGAGCATTTCTTATTTATTCCTGACTGGTAGAGACAAGGGGATGTAGATCGGGATGCATTTCTACGAAAAGCTTAGCTTATGCTTGAATGGTGCCATTACAGTTGTATCGGAGGAATACCTTCTGAGACGAGTAATCAGTAGGAGCGAGCTTTTCTAGTCCTTCTGTGCTCTTGGACACAATTAGCCTCAAAAACTGCAATCTTTTGGGCCCTTCTGTAAGCGCCAGCCACTAACAGAGCAAGCAATGAAGGAATAAAAGTAAAGGAAACGCAGGAATGTCAACCAGGTTATGGCCTAGTTTGCTATTATACACGTAGGAAAGGGAACGACAGGAACAAAAGAAGAAAGCACAAAAAGAAGGTGAAGGTAAGGGCAGAGCGTACAGAGGTCCCAGCGGTACACTATAGACGGTGAAATTCAGTGACTTTATAGAGAGTAGTCTTTTGTGCTGCAACCTTAGCTGCCGGTGCTTAGATGACGGAGAACGATACTCGTTAAAACATCCTTCAACTGTTAACAATGAAAAGCTGCTTAAAAGTTTAGTTATGGCACCGAAGAGTACCATAAATATTGTGTCAAGTTTTCCTAACGTATTACAGTTCGCATTAATATTAAAATCTTACGCTGCTGAAAGAAGAACAGGTAGTTTTGTGGCCATGTGTGCATTACAAGTGCACTAGGGACGATTTTTTGTTGAATAATTGAGCGTTTCATGCCGCTAAAATGCACCCGGCGTACAACATGAGCAATAGTGAAAGAGCTACGGTTTACTTCATGAGATAGCACGCCCTAAAAAGTCTGTAGTAGGGCGTATACGTATCCACAGCCCCTTTGTAAACCATGGTTTTAGCTCCAAGCCGAGCCAGCTAGCTATTTTCTACGCAGCAGAGGACCTTCCCTCAGGCATAACCCAGCGGGGTTATTTGATAACGTTGCCAAAAAAAACCCAACCAATAAATAAAAAATTAAAAGTGTCTACCTACAAAGCAGCAGCATAACGTTTTTGTGATGTATAAAATTGTTCCGTTTAGAAATATTCATTTTTTTGTTTTTGCTAGAGAGAAGGTGGTATAATGAAGGTTCTCAACCACTACCACCTTGGCATTAGGAAAAACTACGAACGGGGCTCGACTCAACCTTTCCAGGAACAGCGCCACGTATCCATTGTCCGACGTGGAAATACGGCTACTCTAGAACGGGCACGAACCAAAGTAAAGCAGTTCCTCGGAACAGGAACCCTCATAGGACCCAGCCGAGTACCGGAGTCAATCTTCCGTCGGCTAGCAAGGGAAGAGACGGCGCGTGCTTTTTAAGACGAGAGCTTATCGTGATTTGCGCAGCCTTAGCGAGAAGAACTAACAAAGGAACGAGGCGCCTCACTCCGTCACCGACGCCCCCTCTTCGACTATTGGTAATCAGTGAGCTCAGTCGCTAGCAGCGAACAGCACTCGTCGTCAGGAACATATTGGCTTCGAGAATTCAATACCACGGACTACTAGCAAACAAGAAGCAGGGCTCTCGAGTATTTTGTACACTCTTTTAGCGACGTGACCCCTATTGCTCTATAAACCGATGAAACACTTTTTTTCCCTTTGCGATTCTACGCAAAAATCTCGCGGAATTTGACGGCAGCAGTATTACGTAAACATCTCTCTAGATGGCAAAGCTGCAAAGAAACACTAAGACATCCAGTGTTGGACCAGTGGCTACATGGGGGCAAGCGAATCCAACTACTTTATTTTATTGCACTTTTACTTTAATTATCTGTATTTACATTTATTTTTTTATTCCAGGCATTTATGTGCGCTTTTTGTTTGAATTTTGTCGCCCTAAGAAGCAGTTGCTGTCGTCGGGGGCAGAGGGTGCAATCACGTGACTATGGCTGACTGGCAAAAAAAGAAGAAAAAAGAAAGAAAAAAAATTGCGCCACATTTAAAACAGTTGCTGCTCGTATTACGTTATCGAAACCCTCCGCTTTTCGATACGAAATTTCCTCGGGACACTTAAGTCTGCTTACGTGCTTTTAAAGGGACACTGAAGTGAAATGCAAGTCCGTTTGCTTGATACGTACTGGCTCATTAGCACACTTTTCTCGTTTATCCGGTTGACAAGTCAGTTTATTTTACAAGCGCGAAGAAAAACTACCATGCGCGTTTGCGGGCCGCACCCTAAAGGCTGTGACGGACGGAGACACTACGTGGTTGGACAATTACCAAGGTTAGCATTCAAACAAGTTCCAGTTTCGGTTCTCTAAAACAACATGCTTGACATCCGACGGCATCGTTGGATGAGCATTCTCGATATCTCGGTAATCATCATACCGTGCTTCTGCCATGTTGCCGGCTGTAAAATACATAAGATAAGCCTCCCAGGACGTCTTGGAATCATAGCAATCCCTTGCCGAGGCCTACGCAGTGGATGAACGCCCTCCGCGTCCCCGCAGACGCTCAATGCCATGCCCTTTTCCCCCGATATTTGGAGCAACCACTCGAACACGGGCGAGCGCTGCTGGCCTTGGGAATATAAGGTATATAATGTATAACCAGTTTACACTTTTATTTAGTTTTAGCAATTCAAGCAGCTTAGGTGACTATTTGTTGTATTGCGCTCGTGCAGTGAGCGTCCCACAACTTTTCACAATATCTCACGTCTAGCAATTGCATTTCTTAGGTGGAAAAGCGTTCGCAGATGCGTAGTCGTGCTGCTACCGCTGTGCTTGTTCGCCCAGAGCAAAAACGTGTTTCCTGCACCTTAGTTTTACGCTGTTGTATGAAAATTTTCAGTTGATTTTATTTCCTTAGTACCTATATTGACTTCGCTTACTCTTCTCCCGCCTTCAAGTGCCCTTATATTTTCCTACTGGCGTACCAGTCAGCGAAGCGTCGCATGTGCGCTTGTGTGAAGCGACCTTGACTTGGAGCTAGATACAGTGTAGAAACTAACAAAGTAGAGAAAGGCACAATCTTCCATTCACAAACGTGTCTTGGTTTCGTTTCAACTATGCGAACGAATTGCGACGACCCGTTGGCTGCCGGCGGACAAAACGCTGGGCCGACTGACTCTGTCGGAAGGCCGGCGAGCCGCGCAGTAGCCAATTGCCAGCTCCTCTCCTCCTGACGTCACACGGAAATGCCACAGAAAATGGGCGAGGGTGCCGAAAGGAGGGCAGCATTTTCGAATTGATTTTTCTACTAAATAAATTCGCGTAAACGAGGTCAGAGTGGTCGAAACGGGGCCTAGGGACTCCGGATTACAATTTGCGCTCGTATTCCCGCAATGTTTAGAAATCACTTCAGTGTCCTTTTATGGCGAAAGCCTGGCGAAAGGTACTGACAAATTCTTTTCTGATATATTGTACTCGCGCCTTTTTCTACGCATTTGTTTATTCGTCTTTCGGCGTGGATTACTTCGACTGGCTTCTTTCCTGCTCAAACGTGTTTGCGTCAGTTGCTTAACTTTCATTTGTTGATGTTAGTGTGTTAATTAGGGTAGCAAGCAGACTGGAACACACCTGCATGCTCCCTAGAATAGGGGTTCTACGAGGGTGGTGTGCACCTGTCCTACTCCCGTGATATTATGTCCAGGCGTCATATGGCACGCGCTATTCTACAACTTTTACTTCTCAAATTCACAGTGTTCTAAATTTTGCGAACCGATCATATTAGCTCCTCAAAGCTCCCAATAACGGGCCAATCCCCTAAGTGACCAGGTGCTATGAAGGAAGGAATAGCAACAATGACAATTTTCAGATTTGTTTGGTTTATTTCCTTTAGTTCTTCATCGCTGTTGTTCGATGACGCTCTCCACAGCCGTTTTGTTTTTTGTTTTTCAGAGAGTTCTATCCCCTCACTAAGCTCTCTCCCTTCACCGTGGCGGCTGGCGTCTCACGGTTACTTTAATTCTCGATTCTCCCCTTTACTCGCTTTCCATGCTCTGCTTCCCGCTATACGACGGCGACGCTGAACAAAATCCGTCGAAATGTGTAGAAATCGCTTCTGACAATAGACACGCACCGTTGGTTTTACACGAATATACGTATAAGCTAACCTAGACACGCACCGTTGGTTTTACACGAATATACGTATAAGCTAACCTACCCGCGACGTTTTCACAAAGAATGTGCCTAACGCAATGCCTCAAGGGAAACTGTCTGCCACGCTGACGATAAACGAAACGTACGGTCATGCAACACTTCGTTCAAAACTGTTTTGCGAACAGACGATAACTGAAGCGCACGCTCCGGATAGACGCGCGGTAGAACCTGCGGAAGCCATGTCCGCCAAACCACCCAAACAGAAAGGCGAGGCTGTGGGAAACACGTCTCCAGCAATAACATTGCGCGCACACTGGCTGACTGTCGTCTGGTGGCGGTGGATGGTGTGGTCGCAACCAACGTTTCCTTAAAACTGCCCGTCGCGTAAAAACGCACAGCACACAACACTTGCTCCTCGACGGTCATGGAGTTAAAGCCACCTCGAAGTCGTCGCAAACGGCATCTGTCGCCAGGTTACTGCACAGCCAACCCAAAGCGCTTTTCGGGAGATAAAAACGAGCTCGAAATTACTCCTTCATTTAATTAAGAGAACTGTCGGGGTAGAAATATGTCTGCTACGACCCCGTTACAATAAACCACGCCGCAGGAGCCGCTGCCACGGGTGTCCCGAGTTCAACTCGGCCGCGCAAAACCATTCGCGAGTTTCCTCCGAGTTCTGGTGTTAATCAAGCACACCCAGCCCATTCGTTGGCGCGGCGTAGCAACCGAAGCCACACTCATCCACCACCGAAGTCGTCATTTGATGCCCGCGAACAGCGACAAGAACTTAGCACCAAACAAAAATGAAGTTCCCAGGCCACCGTGAGCCAATGGTGCCACAGTCGCGGGGCTGTTCGGTCCGAACTACAGTTCACTCTTGTCCGAGCCAATAGAAGCGGCCAAGACGACAAGATTTTCCCAGGGGAGCCTTCTTCACACACCGTGAAAACACAGTCGATGAGATACGACACAACTTCAACGCGAAAAAGTCGCTCGTTAGTGCTGAAAAATGCTCCTGACACGCTGAATTGGGACGATTGGGATAAGCGCCCGCAGTGCACACTAAACAAAAGCCATATTTGACGGCCGGGAGCAGGGTGCCTTCCGTTCGCTACGGTAAACCCCATTGCTTACATGGTTTGTGCGTATGCAGCGCTGCACGGGGTCTACGCTCAAGCCACGTAGCAAACATAATTCAGTGGAAGAACAGAACACCGAAAAAAACAGACGGCCCAGCGCCGGGCGTGACCAACAGCCAGGCTGGTAATTTCAAAGTAGTAGTGAGGTTATCTAATTTATGCTAGGGAGCGAGTATTGCAGCTCAATTTCAAATGGCGCTGCTGGCGGATGATAGCACAAGCCGTACTTTCTCAACGTAAGCGGCCCCAATGCGGCGCGCTGGGTATGCGAGGCGTGCTGCGTGCGATTGCGCCGGTTTCGCTAGAGGGGTATCGGATGCTCCACTATCAGTCCTTTCAAAACCCAGAGCACTCAAAACTCGGGAGTAGGCGGAACTCACGCCTTCTCAAATAGCGCCACTGGGCTTCGAGTGGCTTCCTTAAAAAAGTGAATTATTGCTGAGAGACGTAGGTGTCAACGCATGTTATAATAATACTCATTGTTGAATACCGCCTAACTTCAGCGAATCACCTATGTTGCAAATACGCAGTTAGAGATAGAGATAGAGAAGAGGACAAAATAGATTGAAAGAGGAAAAGAGAGAGGGGAAACAAAACAAAACTTTTGTACGTGAATAACGTTCTAACGTCAGTAACTGAAACATAGTAATACACCGACTTCATCGTTACAGCTCCTGCGAGGAAAAGGCAGAACCAGCTAAACCAAGAAAGTCAGGAGCATTCCGACTATAACGTATGCTTTATTCAGACTTCCACGGACGTGACTCTGGCTCTTATCAAAGTGCTTGGGATGACGTTGGAAGAAGCGATGCCTGTCCGATCCTGAGTGGACCAGTTCCCCGATGCCGGGGGAGAATGACAAGTGGCCGGAGTGGACGCTGCTAAGAAGACACGTAGAGTGAAGGACAGACGGGGTGGCGCCGATGAAGGCCTTGGTGCCGTGAAGAAGATGCCGTGCTTGTCACCGAGAAGATGCGGACGGCAGCACAACATACGCGGATATGGAGTAGGCGCCATGGATCGATTCGTCTGCATCCCGGCACTGTGGACTGAACTTTGGCATTAGGAAGCCCAAGATGGGTCCCCCACTGGGCTCGAAGACACGTGCCGGAGAAGGGCACTATTTTTCATGCTTTCTCAACAACTAAATAAAGCGTCTAGAATTGTAGTAAAGTCGATACAACGTTAACTTTATTTTTTTCAGGATGTCAACGTAAAAACACCAAATCATCCCATGCAGTCTGCACCCCTGTGCATAAAGTAATATTTCGTTGACTGAGGTCGCGGGTTCGATTCCTCGCCGCGGCAGCCGCTTTTATGATGGAAGCGAAAAAAAAAACGCCCGTGTGTACGAGATTTCGGCGCACGTCAAAGATCCCCAGGTGGCCAAAATTAATCCGGAGCCCTCTACTGCGGCGCAGCTAATCGCCTGCTTTGCGTCGGCGCGTTAAACCCTACAATCAATAAATCAAAATCTCGTTAACTCGACCCCCGTTAATTTGGAATTTTGGTTAATTAGGACGCGGCGTCTTGTCCCGTCCAAAATGTCCCTTGTCCTGTGACTAGAAATTAATTCCGACAGATTCGTCTGCGCTTCGGTTAATTCGGATTCCCTCCCGAGGTCGAGTCGCGACGGGGAACCAGCAGCGGACTCCGCCGCGGCCGCGCTTCGGATATAAATTCGGATTCGCAGCAGAAATCGACGGCTAACCTAAACAACTTCGCAGATCTGATCATGGCATTCCGAGATATAAAACGAGGTACGAATGAGCTTTGCATCTCGCTGGCACAAAAGAAGAACACACAACGTGGCGCTGGTTTACGTTGCAAGCAAAATGAAAGGCAGTGCATCGCTACTGTCTTCAGCAACCGGGCAACCACCCGATTAGCCATTTCTTTTATCCTGTGCGTCCAACACGTTTGCGTTGCTGTTGATTCGGATTGTTCTTCTGTAGCGTGCTATTACTTAAGCTGCGCGTCAACGCCGCGAAAGTGACGCCGTAATGGCTTCTCCTGGGCCTCCTGCTCCAGCCCCAGCAGCGAAGAGGTGAAGTACGAAGCACATGATTTGGCAGCGAAGGTGCTAATATTGAACACGCTGCAAGCGCGAGTATCTTAAAAAGAAGTTATTTCAAGTGTTTTTAAGTGATTCGATCGTACTCGCGATAATTCAGGCCCTCGGTTAATTCCGACGTTCTCTCCGGTCCCGTGAAGTTCGAATTTACGGCATTTTACTGTGCATGTTTTGCTAGTACAATAAATGAATTGGAAGAATTTCGAGAGCGAGCCTCTGCCAAAGGCGGTTGTTGTGTTTAGCGACACCCACTGTGCGAGGTACAGTAAGTAAACTTCTCAGGGACCAAACCAAGGGCTGCTCGATTAAAAAAACAATGCCCGATAACTTCCATACTAATGTATAGAGAAAAGTATAAAAAAAATGGCATAAACGACGTCTTGCTCTTCGATATTTCTGACGCAACACAAAATAAGAATCTCCAATTTCGGCGCCGGGGAAGGACCTCCCACGAGGTCTAAATAAATTTGTCGCATTTTTCTTTAATTTTGTACACTATACAGCCTCCACATTTCATCGGGATTTTCCGGATTATATTAGGCTATGACGAGTCTAAGATTACATTATCAGGTTTTGTTATCCTTCGGTTGCGCCTCGAGCTCCTTGTGCTAGTAGAATAATGAAGGTTCGCAGTCAGGCAATGTCGGTTGGGTCTGCTGACTGAGGGAAGAAAAAGTAATTCCCCTGGGATCGGGGTCGCGACATTCCATAAAGTACCTTGCGCTAGAAATATTACCCGTTACCCTTCAGCTACGGCCCCTACAGACGCAGCTCTGGCGCAAAAGGCTCCAATTTTATTCAAACAACGCTCTTTCTTTTTTTCTTTTTTTTTGACGGAAGAAATTTAAACTCTTCAAGAACCAAAACCGTTCGTCTGAATATGCAAAAACTTCCTGTGAGAAAGTAAAAGGCTGGAGACAGTTGGTGGTCCAGAATCATGAATAGTACTGTCCCGTGGAAATATAAGGTTATCTTTCAAGGCCTCTAAAATAAATAAATGTGAAACTGTCGCAGCTGTATTTTTTCTTGACAGGCATATGTATAATACCGGACTGGTGGTAGCTTTACATCACTTTTACAGAACTGATCATTTTGTTCATGGAAAACTGTGCTTGCCTCCCTTCGTTTTTATCCGTGTTTTCATTTCGTAACTTTATAAAACCTTCCTAAATTATTGTCGCTACAATTAAAGGGAGAGTATGTGAAAGAAGATCCCCTACCTTATTTCCATACAGAGTTTATTGTTTTTCGTTATTATCCAGCAGATTCAGCAAGTATTTAATTTGAATCTCATAATGCATCATTCAAACAATCGCTAAAGCTATGGTGGTGGTAAATTCGTAAAGGCGCTAGCAGAAAATTCTTCAAAGCCAATAAGAGTAACTGCGCGATATTCGACCAAGAAAATTCCACGCCCTCAGAAACAGCCAGGCATATTCTGTTTTTAAGCTCGTTTTAAAAGAGCCGACCACCTACGCTTCACCAAATGATGTCGGCCGCTCAGAAGGTTCTCTCTGATCTTTTTTCAGGCGCGCTCGGCCAGTGTTGTTATTCCGCCTAAACCCTGGTTACAAAGCATCTTGTTAGCGCTACGCTGGCTGTCTGACCAAGTGCGCAACCGACAAACGTGGGTGCACGTAATTTCACGTCATAAATTGTAAGTTAACGGCGCCCGCATAGACCTATAAAGGCCCGAATACGGATTTTCGAGAACTGCAGAATGTACTGAGTGGTCGACTCTAATATACGTAACAAAAAACGTTCACTCTGAAAAGCATTAACGTGAAGGTGCGAGTCTTAAAAATTAAATACCGGTGGCATGAGCATCCAGTGCACCCTGCTTACTGAAAAATTTGCTTTGAACTACTAGCCGAAGCAACAAAAAAGCGAATCACGAATTCTGACTGCGAACGCATTGCCGAACTTCTTGTGAAAAAAGGATGCAATTCGTCATATTTTCCAGTCAATAATTAAAATAAATTAAGGATATTTCTGAGCACTCAGGACTTCATTATATGAAGAAAAAAACTTACGCTGAAGTAGCGTCTGTTTGTGACACATAAATGTGCCAATTAATGCAGATAAAAAGCAACGAGGTTTGACAAGAAGGTACCAGAAACAGCAGGAGATAAACAGTCATCAAAAGTGAAAGTATCTTGGTTGATGTTAAGCAAGCGCCTTTACCAGCACTTCTTTTTAGTCACAATCGCCGTCATTGTGCTAAAGCAATAAAAAATGTGCCACTTTTAAGGAACCTCTGAGAATATGGGGACGCGAGACCCGCAAAATGGTCGCGAAAGCTTATGACCAAATATGTGGATATTTTGGAATGCAGCCCACACCACTACAGTGTACGCGAGAGCGGACAGAATACAACCTGTTTGTTTTTATTGTGACATGTATAACACGTGGTTTAGATTACTCTACGTTATGCAGGAGGTGCTGTTGGTGCTACGGAAGTTGTTCCTGATGGCTCCGGTTGCTCACGTTAACTTCTCCGCATTATAGTAATGTTTGCTGTGAAGCACCCTACAAAGGGGTGCTTCACAGCACGCCTTTACCAGCTGAATACTAATTATTGCTGTCAACCCGTATACCTTCCTTCGGGGTTAGAGTAAACAGATGACTCATTGGAACAACTTCTTAGTTATCAAAACAACTCATGACTGACAAATAATTTGAATATCCGTTGCGAAATGGGTAAGTGCCTTGTGAGGTACACTTTAATAAAATGAAAAACGAGCTCTAGTAGTTTGGTCGGCATGCCAGTACTGCGATGGTAAATGCGTTTATTTCAGATTAGCCCCATTCCGCTTTTTTAATTCTTTGTGAACCCTGACTCAGCTCACATAAAGCAGATCCCTTTCAGAGAAGCTTATATTAGCTGTATGCACGTATGTGAATAAGCTGTACACAAACTTGAATGATGCTCCCCGCCAAGAAAAAAATGACAATCTCAGTATCCAGACAATTCTTGATGTTTTGTGTACAGTCAACTATATTACGCAAGGAAAACGTTCAAAACGCTCCGATGAGCTAGAGTAATGTCCCCATGTGCGAAATAATAAGAAAATAAAGTTTAAGCCTGAGGCAGATCGCGTCGTTCCAGGAAACCTTTGTCCCGTCTCCCTCCTGCGTGTTCATCCTGAGGACACCGATAAGCTCGTTCCTTCTGCCATGAGGCAACCTTTTGATAACGGCCCAGTTTTGCCTCCATTTCCAGATGCTCCATGTTTGCCTCATTGAACCCTCATTTTCAGCCGAATGCTCCGATTTCTAACAGCTAGGTTGTAACCCCGATATAAGCGACCGTTTTTCCGTTCCGCCGTACTGCCTCATGGTTTCCTTCTCTTCCCCTTTCGTTGTCTTTTACCTAACTCCTTTTACTTGCACGTTGTTCTTTTAGGTTCCGACCATCCTTAATTGTTACGGTGGAAACGACGTCTGTCGCCACTCCTCCTTCTCTCAACCCTGTTTCCATACAACGTACTGTTACATCAAGTCCATTCGTCGCCAACGCACAGACTCTGCTCCCTGTCATCACTCGCCGTCGGAGCTGAGCTGGACTCAATTATGTTCCTGTCGTACTCATGATTTGCGGCCAAGCGAAAGCGAATACTCTAAACATTTTGTTGAAGCCGGTTAAAGTAACCACCCACGCGGAAAGCAGAGTAAGGTTAAAATTCTTTTAATAAAGCGGCAGCTATACTTTTAAAGATTATGGTAACGATGTTACCCTATTTGTTATTTAATCGATGTTGCAGGTGCCAAAAGCCATTGCAAGAACAATTTGCGCACTTCGTATCTCATTTAACAAAAACGTAATCCTACATTAAGTATTGTACATTAAGTAAGATCATAATAAGATTTTCGTAAGCGGCAGTGCGGTTAAACAATTGTGCTACTTGAATTCGTTTCCCACCTCCTCGATGTTCTGCCTCCGTAACGCGCAGCACCTCACGTTTTATTCGTAGTTACTGCGAATATTCACATCACATAATTTGAACAAGGACTTAAAATTCTCCCTGACTGCCGAGCCAGATGTGTAGGGTGATAACTGCCCCATTAGTTGCTCAAACGACGTTCAGCACATAGGGTGACGACACTCACCAGTTACGGCTGCTTCAGAAATGCGGGTAAAAGTGGTGGTAGGCTTACCTGTAAAAGAAGAAAACATTATGTTAGGCATAGACGCTTGGGAGTCGGTACTCATCAATCACTTAGTGCAATGCAAGACCGGAGAGAAGAAACAAAAAAATCCCGGAGCCATCTCCACTAACGTGAAACCTGGGGAGGGGCGAAGCTTGTAGCGTATACGTGTATTCAAGGGTGTAACTCTCTGTCTTGCTGAACAGCGCGCACTGATTGGACATCGGAGAAGCGCCGGTTGGAGGAGCGATTGCGGGCTTGCAGAGGAGGTGGCACCATCTCTTGCGTTGAACCGGATTTAAGCACTTAAATTAGAGACAGACTGGCCTTAAGTTGTCTTCGTGTCACACGCCGCAGCATGCTAAGTATGTTTTACAGGCGAAACCTGGCATTTGAAACCGATTTCGAGACGGAATATAACAAGTTCTTGTTATTATTGCAAGGAAATCCCTGATTATTTATGTATTTAAAATTAGTTTAAATCATTTTAGTTTATTTTGAACCGGTTTCATCCATTCAAGACTTGTTTTAAATGGAGAGCATTTCTTTAACTCGCACTTTCACCCGTCGTCCCTCGGCGTTGTCCGCTCTCAACAAAAGGTGCGGGCGCGCATGCGCGTGCTCCGGCGCTGAAAGAGGCGTTGCCGAAGCAGGTGCTACCTCCTCTCCCTCTACTGCGCGCGCTAAGGCAGCGGCGAAGCGTCAGCGTCGAGCGGCCGATCCCCCAGCGTCGAGAACGAGAGGCCGCCGCCAGTCGTCAGCGTCGAGATGCGGATCCATCGAATCGAGAGCGAGACACGGCTTCGAAACGTCAGCGGCGAGCGGCGGACCCCGCGTTACGAGAACGAGATGCCGCGGTCGGCCTTGTTGACGTAGTCCACGACGTACGCCACGCACGCGTACTGGTCGAGGATGATCTGCAGGTCTATGTTGGAGTCGAGAACCCTTCCGATCCACGGGTTGAACGCGTTCACGCGCTTCTCGGCGGGGGTCCTCGCGTGAAGCACGCACGGACGCGGCGCGCCAGCCCGCAGAATCTCCGAGTACTCCTCCCCGGACCGCACGTCGAAGGCGCGCAGGAACTCGTCCAAGCTCGCAAACTCCCCGTGCTCCAACGCCTCGTGCATTTCGTCGTACTTGGCCTTCAAGCGCCGTCGACGCACCCGTACGACAACAACTACAACTACCACCGCCAACTACCACAACCTACGCCACGTGACCACCCCCAATGCTCTGCATTTACTCGTGTCCCTCGCGCGGGGGCATGCGACGGGAGCACTTTTTTGCCCATCGTTTCACAACTTGATTTACCGTGACAACATGAGACGGCGACAGGAGATGCCGACAGCTCAAGCCTCTAAGGTGCTTCACCCCCAAAACATTTTTCTAAAGTACAGCTATCTCTTGTCCTTCCCAACACACATTATCCAACATAGTCAATACTTCCAAGGGGACACCGCTACGTTTTTGGCACAAAAAGTAAATTCTGGTTTTACTAATATCTTCTCTCGGCCAGCTTTGAATGCTATTCTAGGCGTAAGTAACCAATAAATGGTTTTTCTAGATTGTACAGCAGCCACTTGCCCTTTCGCGAGTGAAAATCGCGGTTTCGTGGCTGGTAGTTTGCTGTGATGGCCTCAATATTAAATAGAAGATCGTCTTATTTGAGATATCTGTTCATGATTCGAGATGTTCTTTTTTATTATTGTTAACTCGGCCACAACGCTTGTGTTGCCAAGTTCGGTTTCAAGAATCGTATGTGCATATGAAAGTGTTTATAAGCATGAACTTGGTAGTATTCTTTATGAAGTCCTGACAATTGCTCTGAGTATTTACCTAGTTTGCTTTGTATTCTACTTGTTTTTATATGCGTGTAGGCACGCGTACTTATTTCATTCATGTTTTTTTTTCTGTATTCGCGGCGCCATAATTGGATATTCGTTGTTGAGAAATGGGTTTACACCTTTTATGTCATCCGAACACCTTCAAGATGAAGCCCAAATGATGTTTTCTGACACAGTAAGCCCATGACAGAAGGTTAGCAGTGCAAGAGTTGGTGTGTAACGTGTAAATTTAGTCTAATTGTATCCCCAAATCCCTGGGTGGCTTGAAAATATATTTAGTCGTACTCGGCATTTTTCTTTTACAATAAATATGGCACTGAAAGTGTCAGTTTTTTTAAGCACTCCGTTTAGACCCCCTGACTAGCCCTGCTTCAGCGTATGTAAAGTTGTACTAATAATTTAAACATTAGTCGCCCAGAAATGTGCTTATTCTTTATACGTTTTTGCATTATTTGGGTTTCCCACGAATACGTATGGTTAGCTACTACCTTTACCTTTCAGAGTTCTTTACTTAAATTATGGGCTTCCCAGTAACAAGCATACCAAACTCAGTGAACCATAATAACCCAATTGCGTTATACGTGTATTTATTGACAACTTGGCATATGTGTTCACAGTACTAGTTACAACAAGAAAGCGCTGAACTATATGCGGCAACGTCATGCAGGTACGCAGCATCTGGAAAAACAGATCGAAAAAGCCGACACAAGTTTGCCTTTCGTAATTCTAACCCCTCACTAACGTTAATGGGATTTATGAGTGATCGTCGCTGGTGCGCCTCTTTCAGGAAGTTTTCTTTCCCGCGTGCCTGGTGCATCTTGTTGATTTATGACAACAGCGGATAAATAAAAAGAATTGGCGCGCACCCCATCGACTTGATAGAAAAGCCCCATAACTCAGGTAGCATCATTTCTCTTTTCAATCTTGTTTATCCGCTTCACTTGAAAGAATGACAAGCTTTTAACCTTGGGCCCACACCTTCGCGGATTCAGTTCCGGTTGATTCCCCCCCCCCCTTAGTTGCTAAAACTCCCCGGGGCTGTGAGCCTATTTTTCAGCACTTTTTTATTATCGAAAATCGAAGCATGAATACACAGTAGGTAGAAGGCACTCTTCTCTTTATCAATGACTCAATCACCGCATTGACACCAGCCGCGAGGACGAATGTTTTGTCTCAGATTAAGCAGGCGGTGCTAGAATTGCCATTTGTTTGTTTGTAATACACTATAAAACAATCGCAAAACATTTTATATCCGCCAGAACTGTACTCTTTCTCACTACCGATCCATCAAATGATTCGCCAACTCAGACTTTCGTTGAATTTTTTCTCATAATTTCCCGCTATCCTCAACCGTTGCTGTTATCACGTAGCTCGGTCACGGCATGAGAGGAAGGTGGTTGCATTAAAAATTTACAAAACGCAATTACATCCGATATGCAAATTGCTGACCATGCCAACGTCAGACTTTGCTTTTCTCATAGGCAGGCTTGTGGAAAATGTCATCCGATTTAGCCGTCTGTTGGTTCGCTGGAGGGAGGGAGGGAGGGAGGGAGGGAGGGAGGGAGGGAGGAAGGAAGGAAGGATGAAGGAAGGAAGGAAAGGAAGGAAGGATAGAAGGAAGGAAGGAAGGACGGAAGGAAGGAAGGAAGGAAGGAAGGAAGGAAAAGGGCGGAGAGGCCAGGAGGTTAACCAGGCGTACCCTGCACTGAGGAAGTGGGGTTCAGGGGATAAAAGAGAGGGTGGGAGAAGTGGAAGGGATGGGAGTGAGAAGGCACGCCCTCTACTCCCGTTCTAGGCGCTATAGTCGATCATGCAAATTCGTTTTGCTCGGAAAAGTGGAAGAGCTTTCGTCGCCTTCTGTGAAGTCGATGGTAGAGGCCGATGACTTAGGATACTCTACTGTAAATGGTCGATTGTCCAATCGGCTGAGCGCGGTGGCAAGCACGCATCTAGAACTCCGACGAGTATTTGGGGCAGCGACACAGCACATGCTCTATAGTCTCTCCCGCCCACAGGTGTAAAAACTGGCGCTGCTGGCCATCCCGATGAGGACGCAGTAGGTTTTCGTGAAGGTCATTCCCAACCACAGTCTACAAAGAAAAGTTGACTGTGGTCGAGACAACCCATACGGAAGACTGCGTTGAAGAAGGGGATCTTGACTACACAGACGGGGATTAAAAAAGTTCGGTTTGTTTCATTGCTGCATGGTAATCCTACGTGGAAATGAGCGAAGCGTCCTCGCGGCATCGGTCCTTGAAAGCGCAAGAAGGATGGTGCGGTCGCTCTCGTGGCCCGTACGGGCAACTTCATCCGAAAATACGTTACAGATGACTCCGCAGTGACCTGGAAGCCACTGGAATATTATGTCATGGCCGGATGTAATGGCCTGATGGAATTTCTCTTTAATATCTATCACCAATTATAATATGGCACGCCTAGCGTGTCATATTAAAACTGGCACACAAGTTATAATGTGGCGCTCTATCACCAGTCATAATATGGCACGCATCAGTTCCTGTCAAGACCAAGCAGTGCCATTGCCTAGCTGCGGCAGTTATGTAGCTGTTTCATATGGTCCCAGCGACTTGAGTCTCCTCAGAGTAGTTTTCAATATAAAAATAGTCGATATATTTTTATATATATATACATAATAAGCTTCGATAGCTATTGCAATATGTTGGGGCAAGCTCGGTACTCTTTTGGAAGCTCCTGCAGCGTGCAAATATTGAACACGAAGGTAAACACTTTTCAAATCTTGCAACCAATTTCGGGCGTCGTGATTGGCTGTTCTGACACTTGAAAGATTCCTCTGGCGAATTATTTTATGCAACCTAAGCAAGAACTAATGCGATTTCAGGTAAAGGCAGGTTCTAAGGTGCAAGCTGCTGATTATTTAATGTTCCCTCCCACAAAAAATACCCTAGGCAAAATCTAAGACATCGTTAATTAAGTGTTAAATTGGCATTAAAATGCCGTCCCGATCATATTTTTCATTTGGATACAACGGCATGTGTATCATACCATAGGCGTTGGTTACATAGCATGTAACATTCGAGGACTACTCAGCCCTGGTGGAAGGAGGAGTCCTCAAGCCTCTAGATGACCTACGGAACAAATAAAGATTTTCTATCATTCAACGCGGGAAAACCGAGTTTGTCGAGTGACAGTTGGGTTTCCGCTAGTCGCCTAGAGGCAGGCGGCAACCATCGCCAACTAAGAGCAGTGCTCGACAATAAACGTGCTTCTTTTTTGCGGCAAGAGCAGGCAGGCAACGCGCAGACAATTCCACGGCAAGCAAGACGCACACGCTGATCGGCGCAGAGGCCACTCTAGACACGGCTAGATCAGCTGGTATACCCTCCATATAAGCGATAATTGCGTCAACACCGGTCATTTGTCCCCTGGTGCTTGGTAGGCCAAACTGTCAAACATAAAACAACAAACAATCGCTGATGTTGCTATGGCAGCGTTTTCCTTGATACGCGAGGAGGAAACCCAGTGCGCTTGTCGTCTGCTATGAACTCAACGAGCGCGGCTAGCGGGAACCAACACCGCTTCCATTTTTTTCCTCTGCTACTGCAAATTTTGTTTTCAAGAGCTTTCAGTTGCTCATTTGCTTAAACTCTCAACACGTGCACAAAACATTTGTTTGGAAATCTTGATCAGTTCAGTACTCGCGAGGCAGCACGTCCTGAAGCGTGATACCTTTGTTTTGGCAAGAAAAAGCAGTAGACGGGAATTGGGGTCTGTTCCCTGATTTTATTAGTAACGTATCGCAAAATAAAAAATTCAATACATGCCGCAATAATACAGAGGTGTGTATCCCGTATAGTAAGTACAAATGTTCGCATTCTTTGTCGGTTACAAAACATAAGAGACAGCTTCGTACACAGAAAATTGCTGCAGAAGTTACCACCTTCATTTGCTGCACACAATATGATTCTACAAGAACGATGTTTCACAACATACGTTCGTGAATAATAAAATGATTATGAAGTGCAGATGACCAGCTCATTTCGCACACTATTAACAACCGCTTCGTTTTCTTATTCTTGTAAACTTGCTAGCCGAAAAAAACATTCTATAGCTAGCGACTTTTCTGCATAATTCAGCCATATGTCACACCTATAAAATGGACGAAATATCACCATAGATAACACAAACAACGCGTAAAGGCGAACCAAATATTGAGAGTGCAAAGAAGGCACAAAAGTGTGTCCTAGCACACGTTGAAAATGGAAGCACGCTCGGCGGTCGCGCAAGGAACTAGAACTTCTCATAACACGGAATGAAAGCGGTCAGCTGCTACGTAAATGATTTTGGGGGTTTAGAAAAAAGTTTAGAAAAATAAACCTGCAAAAATGTGGGGTGACACCAAATTCCTGAAAGCTCCTCTATAAAAAATGCATTATTGAAATAAATACTTGGTACGTATGCTTCTTTGTGGGAATTGAACTCCGCGACTCCATAATGCGAGGCCGAGCGTTCGATTGGTAGGGATAATGCGAGATTTGCGGCAGTAAAACAATCTACAGCATCACGAATACATCTGGAATAGGTAATCATACAGGGCACAACTAACATGGTGAATCATAACGACGGAAATCTAAAACCGATGCCCGCACATTCTTTGCCGCCATTACTGGAGTCTATTCAAACTAAAGGTCAGTGGTGACGTCTTCATGGTGAGCAAGGCTTCCCTGATAGCCGCCAAAACTCGAAGAGCCATTTTTAGCCCTGGTCGGCGTCTCTTTTGATTTAAATACACACCCCTGTCCAGGCGTGCTTCCGTCACACTCTCGACATCGGAAGTACACAATGATCCTGCTTTTGCTTCATATAATTCCTAAGCTTAGTGGATGCGACAGAATTATTTTCTCAAAGTGGAATTCCAAACACCACCACTGTCACAAAAAAAAAAAAAATATTAAAGCCGTTCCACTCAACGTGAAATCTGTCGGAAGTGCAGAGCAGTGATACGCCATAATGGGCTGTAGCGCCGTTATCTGCTCACTGCTACAACCCAATGCACTTCAGATTTCCCGCCTTCGCAGTGCTGGCGCACCCCTTGCCTGAAACTGCGCCAGCGGGAGTTCTGTTCTTTTTGCGCTTGCTTTAATTTCGTATGCTGGAGTTGTTTGGCATCATTTCGAACGCGTAATTATTTTCTTGGCGGGTGGAGCCTTTTTGCGGCATTTCGAACGCGCCATTTCTTTCTTGCGCGGCCGCTTTATCCGCTTACTATAGTAAAAACCAACCCAATGAGCATTCGTAACTAAATGAACGCGGGGGCTGCCGGCTATACACACAGATTTTGCCTGAAATGTACCTGCAGTTTTCTTTGCGCTAAACGGGGAGACGTATGACCAGCGCCAGCGGTTCACGAGGTTCGAACGCTTATCACTATTTAGACCACGTGGTTCTCAAAGTCTCAGCGTGACCCCCTGACGACGGCACATCAGGCTCTACTTGGGTCCGTTATCTCACTGCGCCGCCTGATTCTGGCAGTCGCATCGACCGTTAACGAGCTACGACTACAAGGCGAGCCCATAAAGTGCTCCGCACTTGCAACAAGTTTGTTGTGCTTAACTTCAGTAACTTACAAAATATTACCAACATCCAATTAAGAACCCGGTGGAGGCAATTTTCGTCTGCACGACTGGGGTAGAGAAATGAAGCTTAGTCATTGCGCGTCACCGATCCACCCCGAATTCGTCAATTATTGCTTCCTTGAAACAAAATATCCACATATTAAAATCAGTACAATAAAACTTCAACTCTTTCTTCTAACCCTCCATACGTGGTTGATTGAACAAGCAATAGCTTCCCTTGCATTATCCTACACATGGCGCCATGAGCGGTGCAATAGACAACGCTAAGCCGTTGCAACCTCACTTTTCATTTAATGTTCTTGAAAGCCAGAGAAAAAAAGATAGTGGCTCTTCTCTAAATGCAACTCTCGCAAGTGCGCTTTAGATGATCATACATCAGTGTCGCAGCCCTTCGAAAGCGACACTTCTAATTGGAACTCTTCCTTGCGCCTGGGGCGCTCAGTTGCGCCCGAGGCACGCCCGACACACTTTGTGCTCTGTTGGTGTCCCAGAAGAAAACGTAATTAAGTCCTCACGCGAACGGGGGTTACAACGCTTCGTTAGTTGCGTAAAACGACGAAAAAAAGACCCAAAATGGAGCACCTCGATGAACACGCATTGAACAATCCTACAGCTCGAGTTGCATTGAATGCAACAGCCACCGCTGGTGGAACCTAAGTTGTCGGGTAAGACAAATGTAGCTATCAGGCAAAACAAAATGAACGAAAAGCAGGGAAACGCTGTTAGAGAGAAAACTCTAGAAATTCTCGGCGGCTATTTCACTCAGTGCGAGATCAGCCGTCACAATTTCAGCTGGAACATTTTTTTGCATTCCGAACCCGGCGCGGTGGCTCAGTGGCTTAGGCGTTGCGCTGCTGAGCACGAGGAGGCGGGTTCGATTCCCGGCCGCGGCGGCCGCTTTTATGATGGAGGCGAAAAGCAAAAACGCCCGTGTGTGCGAGATTTCGGCCCACTTAAAGATCCCCATATGGTCAAAATAAATCCGGAGCCCTCCACTATGGCCCGCTTAATCGCCTGCGTTGCGTCGGGGCGTTAAACCTTGCAATCAATCAATCAATCAATCAATCAATCATCAATGCAATCACAAATAAATAAATAAAGAAAGAAATAAATAAATATAATACATAAATAAATAATAATAAATAAATAAATAAATAAATAAATAAATAAATAAATAAATAAATAAATAAATAAATAAATAAATAAATAAATAAATAAATAAATAAATTTTTTTTGCATTCCAAAAGCGCTTCAAGTGATGCGGTATAAAGCGCCCGTTAATCATTTCTTGCCATCAGCGTTGAACACCAGTAGTGCATAGAGTGCGCTGATTCTCCGCATGACATTTAATTCCGCACGCTTTTCCCGACTTGCTTGTTCAAGTTGGCGCAGGCGGAGGATAGTCCTTAAAAAACTGCTGAACTAAACTCTTAGAGACCAACCAAACATTCGTTTCACAGCTGACGAAGCTTTTAAGCTGCAAATCTCCTTGGACGAAAGCCAAACACACTCGTTGTCGCCTTCGCAATAATCTAAGCGGCGAATTCACCAGAAATGTGAGTATAACATGCATAGTTATTGACCCCGTCGTCTTGACCTGCGCGTAGAGCAATATATCGTTCCAAGGTAGATGCAAGCCGGCACTTTCGTTGCGATGGCAAAAGTTATTTAAACTATTTGATATAGCGCGGTTCACCTCTAAATTGACATAAAAGATGCCAAACAACTTTCATTCACGAAAAAAATACGCAGAATTGAGCTTAGTGAACATTTAACAATAAAAAAATCACGGGTTTGGAGGGAAAAAAGGTATTGCTTGGCTAGAAACCGGGGAGTCCATTCCCAAACTCGCTACTGGGCTACTGGAGCATAACGCGGAGTGGTTGTAGGAGTTGCGTGAGAGAATCGAAGGAGTGTTTCAAGTGGAGCAAAAGATGGCGCTGGGTGCGCACAGGAAATGCTGTGCTTGTACCCGCAAGAGAACGGCATCTCGCGCGCGTAGACAGACAGCAGCGTTGCATAGCTTTCTAAGCATTCCTCTTACGCTTCGAATAGAGGATTCGTCAGCTTGTTGTTTTAACACGAAAGTGTTCTATTCCGGGATTCACGAAGATTTCACTTAAGTCATCTCCCTCACGGAAGTGACGCCAGTACAACGAAGAAGTGGCCTGTAAAGGGTGCACTCCAGCACACAGGGTCTTCTTGCGGGGAAGCCACCTGTACTAAAGTGTACCTTATACTTCGGATTGTTCATTTTCGGGTTTTATTGTTTAACACGAAAGTGTTTTATCCCGGGATACACCAAGATTTCTCTGACGTCATACCCGTCACGAAAATGACGCCATTGCACCTTTGCCAAAGCGACCCGCCAAAAGGACGTCGCTCGCCAAGCACACCCACAAGACAGCCGCCGACCCGCAAATCATGCTCAGCTGCACATTTACCGATTCTTATGATAGAGGAATCAACCACAGTTTTTTCTGTTTTCATTCGATATAATAAATGTTCGAATGCAACCAAAATATTGGCCCTTCTCACATACGCAGGTATGTACGTCGCGGCATCCCATCACAATAGACACCACCACCATAATTCGTTCCGGCGGATGCGATCACGATTCCGTACCGCATGTAAAGCAGGTCGTCCCAACCTTCGCGTTACTGGGCAAATAGTCCCTCTGCATATCATAAGATTAACTGTCATGTTTTAGCCTCATCCTGAAATGCATGCCAGAGTTTCATTCGCTGGTTCCACCGTGTTGTTCGTAGGCGGCAAATGACCCGTAAACAAGAACACTGTGCGCTGCATCACTTTAGCTGCTTCTTCTTATTAGCCATCATCAAAGAAAGTCACCAACATAAGTCTCAACTGCGCCCTTACTACACGCACACATTCACAAACGTAGCTGTTTTGGACGGCAGAGCAGCTAGAGCGTGTGATTCACCTTTCGGCCGTATGCTGCCGTTCATATATTTGCGATTGATGTAGGCGGTGCAAATTCTTTTCGTCTGCGCCCGACATCCTAACAGAATGCAAGGCATGCGCAGCTTAGGGCACTTCTGGATGTCGTTCTTGCTGTTTGTGGGGGAGGGGGGCGGGGGTCCATCAAGGACATGACGAGTACGCCCGAGAAGCAGCCGACTCCGAATTCTGGTCGCGAAAGGGCAAGCCTGAAGGGGAGCACGAAAGATGAGAGGAGTAGGACATGTTATGGAGGGCTTTTTAGAGGAGTAGCAGCTGGGGCGCAAGCGTTCAGCCATGCAGTGCATACTAAAATGAAGCTGAAACAGAAGGAAACCCTTCAAGCCAGCATCTGAACGTGCTGTCCTAATTTTGCTTGCGAAGACAACAGTGCTTCCTCATTGAACCGGGACTTCCGCAAGCAGCGTAAAGAAGACAAAATATTTGTGGTAGACGCGCCGAAGGGGTTGTTAATTTTTGTTTGTGTGTTAACCTCCTGTTTCTTGTTTACTCATTTTAGAGCTCAACCAGCTGGAGAAATCAATAATCTTGGACATGAACTGTTTTTGTATCTTCATATTATTGCCGGAAAGCCATTGGGATACCCATGGTAGGGGACGTTTCCCCGGAAAAACAGACGGGCGCATAATTAAAGGGGTGAATACGCCAAACAAAACAAGGTGCCTTGTCCGCCCCATTATTTTTTTCGAGTATTTCGCCAGTAGGCGCTAACCTAAGGCTGAAAGTAAACTCCGTCGCCGAAGGCGATGCTTCAACCGTATGCGATCGTAAAAGGAAGACAAGAAACAACATTACAGGAAGCCACTTACTCGTGGAATTATCAAATATAACAAATGACAAAGCACGAATTCGCAGTCCCAGCGTCCTTGAACGACCAAGCCTAAAAATCAGGTTAAATTCAATTTCCCTGGGCTCTGTATTTTCTGTTACCTCGAAAAAGGAAGCTCCAGAATAATTCCAGCTTCATTGCAATATGTTGTTTTTAATACCGCCGAAACGCGGAAGAAGAAGAAACAAGAAAGAGGACGTAAAATGGAAGATGGGAATACCACAAAGAGGAAATCCGAATCGTTTGCTTTCCCAGCAATCCCAATTCCGCGACATCTCCAAGAAGTGTAAATTTATGCGCAAGTCTTTTGGATTGCCCAACGTCACAGCGCTTTCATTTCTTCTCGGCCCCTTTTCCTAGCCACGGCGTCTGCAGGGCGTTTCGCTGAGCAAGCGACTGAGTCATGACGCGGAAATGAAGCAACAGCGCCACTGTTTCTTGGAGCGCACTCTTGTCGATTTCATCTCATGCGTAAAAGGGGTTCTTTGACTTGAGGAAATCTAAAGCGTGGGTAGTTTACTTATGCAAATTTAAGCTGCTCAATAAAGCGCCTAGTATGCATTTGATTTTTTTTCTCTCTATCAGAGCATTAGACACATTGACGTATTACAATTCAGCTGGAGAAAATAAAATTATTTTTGATGGATAAAGAAGTGATTTTTTCTGAGCGTCTCTTTAGTGGACTACAAGAAATCTGGACACGTATCTGATGCTTCAAAATACTCTGAAGCCCTCTCCACCATAACACGACAGAACTGGACGCCCCTCCATCATGATCACTAGGGAAATGTATTAAAGACGATAGTCTTTCTTGGGCTCCTTAAACCCAGAAATTTTGGTCTGTCTGTATGTCTGTATGTCTGTCCGTCTGTCTGTCTGTGACTCGATTCAGCCACCCGGCCAAAGCAAAACAATGCCTGCCCATTAGTCTTAAATAGTCACAGCTAAATCTACCCGTCTATGTCCGGTGTAAGGTTCATACTTGTCAAAATTGTTGAAGAAGAACAAGACATTACGCAAATATGAGACAGCAAATCAATACAGAAGTGATATTTGCAGTGTTCCTTTATAAAAAAATCAAACATGCTTGCTTTTGCGAAATTAAATACTTCATCAACTGCAGAAAAGGAATTCACTTCGCCGTCGCCTACTGTCGCCCGCGCCACTATAGCTTCTTGCGCCATTTTAAGAAATCAACCGGCAACAGTTACGCAAGGTTCCACTAGATAGGTTCCACGTTCTGCTTGAAACGCACGTGGAGTAGGGAAACGCGGTTCTATAAACGTTGAAGTAGGGCGCCTCGATTAACGCGCGTCTCCGCCGTACAGCAGCGTTCGCATCGAGACACCCGGTTTGGAGCAGTGGAACGCGGGAAATTTAAAATGATTTAAGCAAACCTTTGGCGTCTTTACCTTGGGAGGAGCGCGACGCAAGAGGAACAACATGAGAGGTGAGCGGCAAAGCGAAGGGAGGCATTTACTTCGCAATAGCCGATAAAGACTATCGTCTTTTGACGACATTTGCAACGAAAGGAGCAGATACGCGGCCGATTTTTTTTTCTCGAACACTTAAAGAAAAAAAAAATTGGCCGCGTTTTTCTCGAACACTTAGAGGAGCGCCGCTAGGGGGCCGAGCCGTTCGAACGTGTCTCCCATGGGCTCTGTGAATTTTCTATGATCGTGGCGAAAAAAGCACAGACCCGTCCTGAACGACTATTGCAACCAGTGTCGGAAGGTCACCGCCCTCCGTGGGACCAAAATTTCGGCAAGTAGACCATTACTTGGACTTTTACGACGGCTTCTTACCCGTCGTGCCGGCGAACCGGCTAACCCTAACTTTGCCTACGACGACATATCCTCTGCTGCGCTCGGGCTGAGAGCGGTGTCACGTGCGGCGCGAGCCCCCGCTCGGCCGCTGAAAGCCCGCTTTGAAATATGAGCCGCAGTATGGACGTCGTGGAAGTCGAGGGGGAGACGATCTCCCCGGAAGAATACCATGGGCCGGGCTGGATGGCAGCCCACGAACGTCGAAGCAGGGCGATGCAGTGTCCTAGCCACTGCGAACGAGCCCAGTACTCAGGAGACGGGCGGAACCCGAAGACGCAAAGAGACGCAAGCATACGGGGTATGCGATGGACACCGAGACCGCGGCAGCCGCGGCTGCCGGAGGAAGACTACAAGGTCGTTCTCCGCCCGCGAGGCGGGCTGGACATGGCGCAGTTGCCCGTCGCGTATATCAAGGACGGTGTTCTACGAGCCGCAACAGTAGCGAAGGAAGAGGCAGAAGAAGATATCCTTCGACTAAACCAAAGACAGAATACCATGGTCGTGAGCACCTCCAAGAAGGAGAATGCCTTGCGCTACAGTCAGATACAGGCGATTCAGCTTGGATCCCAAACCTACAGCACAGCCGCCTACATAACGGCGCCGGAAGACACCTCCAAAGGGGTCATTCACGGAATACCGGACTATGACACGCCCCAAGACATCGAAAATAGCCTGGTGAATAGGCAAAACCCAACGATCCTTCACGCAAGACGTATGGGCCGGACTGACTCGGTGGTCATTGTGTTTGAGGGAAAGAACGTGCCTCATTACGTCTACTATCGGGGCGCCGAATATCGCTGCCTCCTTCATCGCAAGAAATACGAGACATGCAACACCTGCGGACGCCTGGGTCATCGCAGCGACGTCTGCCCGACACCGAACGACAGGAAGTGCCGCGGGTGCGGAATTCAAAACCCATCCGAAGATCATCCGTGCGAACCCAAGTGTTCCTTGTGCGGCAAGGGGCACCTCACGGGGGACAAAAAGTGTCGCGAACGCTTCAAGACCCCGTACATCCTAAAACAACGTCAGTGGGAACGCCAACAGCAGGAAGAACGAAGCCAGCGACAGGAAGATGGGCAGCAATCTACCAGATTCAATTCAGAGAATCGGCAGGGAAGACTAAAAGAAAGACGAGGGCCATCAAAACCCAATGACGAAGACATCCGGAGCCGTTCCAACTCATTTCCAAGACTCTCTTCAAGCGAAAAGAACCAGGACACAGATCGAGATCCAAATCCAAGACTCGACTGGACTCCAAGTCAAGATCCCAGACAAGATCAAAGTCTCGATCCCAGTCCAGATCTCGTTCGGGCTCAAGGAGAAGGAACATAACCACCCACAGCCGGCAGAAGGGCCTCGTTAGAGACGAAGACAACGGATCAAAGGTGAGCTGGGCAGACGCGGTCTCCAGCACTGCTACATCGAGCATACACGGGTTCGCCCTAGAACAGGAGTTATCCAAGATTAAGCAACTTTTAGAGCAAGCTATTCGTGAAAGTACTAAGCAAAAAGAGGAAAATAAGAACTCAAAGAAGAAATCGTAAAACTTAAACAGGCTGGGTCGCAGTTGCCTCAGCAAGGTCTCTCTACAATTCCTCCTAAAGGTACGCAGGAAAACGCGGCGCCACCTCAAAAAAGAAAAGCCGGAGAAACACCTGACATAGCAAGCGTAATCTCGGAGCAAATAGAAAAAAAAGTCGAAGGAATGTTCGCAGCACTGACTCAAACAATGCAACAACAATTCGCTAGCATACAGGCGCAGCTAGCGGATATGAACACTAGAGTAACAATACTAGAGAATTCTCAAAGGGAAACGAGAAGCGCTGGAATCGGTCCAATCAAAACGACATCCAAACCGTACGACAGACCCGTAATGACGGAAATTAACAAAGTGCAGGAGAGCCAAATCACCAAACATGGCTCCGCGTAACGAGTACAAATTTGGCAATGGAATTGTCGAGGGTACCGCCGGAAACGGGGAAACCTACAGCAATTCGTAGACACAAAGGAGGCTCCAGACGTCATTGCCCTGCAAGAAACGGGGGGAACTGCTAAATTATCGGGGTACAAAACTGCTGTAATGCCTCTGACGATAAAACGCCCGTCGTAACGCTTGTCAAAGAAATCTAGCCGTCATCGAGCACAACACTGGCGTAAAGAACGTCGATCACGTCCTAATCGAAATAGTTCCAACTAGGAAAACGAAGGCAGCATATATATTCTTAACGTATACAGTAGCCCCAAACAAAAATCTGGTTTCGGACCGCTCTTCCGCAAAACCTTAAGCATAGCCAGCAAACAGGCGCTTATCGTGGTCGGGGACTTTAATGCTCCGCATCCCGCTTGGGGTTACAACAAGGAAACCATCAAAGGACGCAATCTATGGTTAAACCCCAACAGGAAGGGCTAACCCTTGTAACGGACCCCGCGTTTCCCACCAGATTGGGCAACAGTGTGTGTAACGGACACCACACCCGACCTCACTTTAATTAAAATATTCCCGATCATACATGGTCCAATACTCTAGAAAATTTGGGCAGCGATCATTATATCGTAGCTACGACTATCCGGGCGGGTCCTTCCAAAAAGAAGGGCAGAGAAATCAAGATAGTAGACTCGGACTCCTTTCGCAAATCAGAGAGCAGACACACACGAAGAGATAGACGACATAGAATCGTGGACCACAAAACTTCACCAAAGCGTAGAAAAGGCCACAAAAACCATCCCTGAGGAAGCGGAACTCAAAACAGCGGACAGCAGGCTCCTACACATATGGGAAGCAAAATCCAGTATACAGAAACGCCTTCGTGGGCAAAAACACAACCGAAATTTGCGGAGAAGACTAGCCTTGCTCAATAGGGAAATATAAGATTACGCAAATAAGCTAACCAGACAAAACTGGGAAAATACGTGCAACTGCATGGAGTTACAGATAGGGTCAGCTAAAACATGGAACCTCTTAAGATACCTACTCGATCCGGAAAGCAGTAAAACCATCCAAAGGCATAACCTAAGCAAAATCATTCATACCTATCCGGGTACTGAAAAAGACCTTCTGCAAGAAATACAAGCGATATATGTAGGCGACACCACACCCAACGAGCAACTACATCCATATACTGGGGAGGATAACCAATACTTAGATAGGCCCATAACCGTAGCGGAAGTACGAGCGGTGCTAGACAAGCTCCGCACTAAATCCGCACCCGGTCCAGACGGCATCACTAATAAAATCTTAAGAAATCGAGATGACAAATCCATAGAGGCCCTCACCAAATACTTAAACGTATGTTGGGAGAGGGGCAGCATCCCACAACAGTGGAAGACTGCACAAGTCGTAATGATACCGAAACCAGGTAAAAAGCTGCAATTGGAAAATCTAAGACCAATCTCACTAACGTCGTGCGTGGGTAAGCTCATGGAGCATGTAGTCCTAACCCGACTAAGCAACTTCATGGACGATAAAGGGTTATTCCCTCACACAATGATAGGGTTTAGACCTAAATTATCCACCCAGGACGTAATGTTACAATTAAAGCATCAAATAATTGACAAAGAATCCCAATCGACAGATATAAAAGCCATACTAGGCCTAGATCTCACAAAAGCTTTTGATAGCATCACGCACAAAGCCACATTGGACAATTTACAAAACGTAAGAGTCGGAAAACGAACGTATGCATACATCAAAGACTTCCTCTCCGGACGTTCATCGCAAATAACTATAGGCGGAGTCAAATCAGAGAGTATCAACCTCGGGAGCAGAGGCACGCCGCAAGGCTCAGTCCTCTCTCCATTTCTTTTCAATGTTGCAATGTTAGGATTACCCGCAGAACTCAACAAGATAGATGGGCTGTATCATAGTTTATACGCAGACGACGTCACTCTGTGGGTTACGGGAGGCAGCGATGGCCTAATTGAAGAAACGCTACAGACGGCCATTAATACAGTCGTACACTACGTGTCCGCCAGAGGTCTCAAATGTTCTCCACAAAAATCGGAACTGCTGCTCTATCAACCAACACGTAGAGGACGGAAAAGCCCCACTGAAACCCCAAACATTAAATTAGTTGCGGACGGGAATCCGATTCCCATCGTTAAAAGCATCAGAATCCTCGGGCTCCGACTGCAGTCGAACGGACACAATGGGGAAGCCACCAAGTTGCTAGAGCAGACAGCCCATCAAACGATGAGACTCATCTCGAGGATCGCCAACAGGAATTACGGATTAAAGGAAGCAAACCTCATAAGATTAGTGCAGGCTTTCGTCGTCAGTCGTATTATATACGTTACTCCGTACCTCAACTTGCAAGTCGCCGAAAAGGCTAAAATCGAGCGTATCATCAGAGGGGCATACAAGCAAGCCCTCGGGTTACCTACCTGTACGGCTAACGAACGATTACTAGCTCTAGGAATTCACAATACGCTGGAAGAGCTTATAGAAGCCCACACAGTGGCACAATACGAAAGACTTACACACAGCCCAACGGGAAGACACATACTCTACTCCCTCGGAATTAACTACGCGGCACAACAAGGCACCAAGGTGGACATTCCTCAGGAAATACGCGAGTGTGCCAAAATACTTCCGTTGCCAAGGAACATGCACCCGGAACACAACGAGGGAAGGCGGCAAGAGCGAGCCAAAGCCATTAAGAAAGGTTTCAAAATTCTAGGGACGTGATCTACGTCGATGCGGCAGAATACTGCCACGTGTGATGCCATGTCAATGACAGCAGTAGACTGTGAAGGTAAATTAACCTGCTGCGGAACGGTCGTAACCGCAAAATCCGAGACAGCCGAGGAGTGCGCCATCGCACTTGCGATAGCCTCCACGACAGCTAAATACATAATCAGTGACTCGAAAACGGCAGTTCGAAATTTTATTAAAGGGCGCATATCGCCGGAGGCGCGAACGCATTTTGCTAAATTTCCGAGACCAGAGGAAAGTCCAAATTTTATGGGCACCTGCACACTCTTCCCTCCCGGGCAACGAGGCAGCTCACAACACGGCTCGAGGACTCGCATGCCGAGCCACCGAGGAGCCTCCGCTGAGGTCGGGAAGAGACCGCATGGTCTCATACAGGGAAATTACTAATCATTACAGATTCGAACGGGCCCGTTATCCTCCCGCTCATCCATCCCTAAACAAAAGGCAGTCGGTGGTCTGGCGTCTCCTCCAAACGAATACCTACCCAAACCCGTGGCATACAGTCACTACTACCCTGGCCAATATTCAGGCATGTGCGCACTATGTAAGGACCGGGCGGACCTGTCACATATACTATGGGCTTGTCCTCAGGCGACCCAAGAAGGCCGTAAAATCGCGAATGACGAGCAGTGGGAGACCGTGCTGCTCAGCTCTGACCCAAAAGACCAACTCTGGGCCGTCCAGTTGGCTGAAAACGCCGCCAGGGCCCAAGGGCTGCTGGCCGCCGTTTAGGAAGGAGGCCTCCTTACAAACAACTGGACAAAAATAAAGTTGTCTCTCTCTCTCTCTCTCTCTCGCTATCTCTCTTTCTAGCTCTCCTCTCCTCTCGTCTCTCTCTCTCTCTCCCTCTCTCTCTCTCTCCTCTCTCTACTCTCTCTTCGAACAGCTTATAGTGATGAGTCGGCTTCACCACTCGCACTCCCCGGTACTCATGCTCACCACTCGCTTTCACCACTCACATTCCCTCGCGCTCCGCTCACCCTTCGCCCTCATCACTCGCACACTCGCGCAGACAGACAGACAGACAGACAGACAGACAGACAGACAGACAGACAGACAGACAGACAGACGGACGGACGGATGGACGGACGGACGGACGGACAGACAGACAGACAGACAAATGGACGGACGGACAGACAGACGGACGGATGGACGGACGGACAGACAGACAGACAGACAGACAGACAGACAGACAGACAGACAGACAGACAGACAGACAGACGGATGGACGGACGGACTTAAGAACGGACAGACAGACAGGACAGACAGACAGACAGACAGACAGACAGACAGACAGACAGACAGACAGACGGAGGGACAGACAGACAGACGGAGGGACAGACAGACAGACGGACGGACGGACGGACGGACGGATGGACGGACGGACTTACAGACAGACAGACGGACAGACAGACAGACAGACAGACAGACAGACAGACAGACAGACAGATGGACAGATGGACGGACGGGCGGACGGACGGACGGAAGGAAGGACGGTCGGGCGGAGCAAAATTATTGTTTAAGTAGCTCAACAAAAAAATCTGCAGAAATTCAGAGAATTGTCCGCTGATGCGTAGCATTCTTACGCCGCTTGTCTAGAGTTTCAGTTCTTTACAGCCAAATACTCTGTTTTTTTTTTTTCAAAATTCTGTGCGACCAATTATCCTCATCTACGTTATTATAACGAGTAAAGGTGTTGCTTCCGCCAAATCTCCATTTTTGTGGTAATGCCGGGCGCTACATAGTCTTGGCTGGGAGGGTTGTCGGCAAAGAATGCTATGCATTAAAGGTATCGTTTTTAAACGCCCTCGTGCAGGTAGAGCGCTCACATTCGCGAAGCGGTGCTGCTAGGAAAAGAGCAGTCTCGAAATGAACGCACGCCAACCGGCCGGGTGTCTGGACATCGGTGACGAAACATCTGCGCGCCGCTCACGAAGCACTGCCGCTGCCGCAGCGACGTTGCACTCAAAGCCCAACTTCCGGCGTCACCAGCGTTATCGCAAGCAGTTCACGAGATGTATTTATTCTATATATCTGTGTATATATACAAGTTTCGGCAAGAGTTCGTGAGAGCCATTTTGGACCGTAGAAATGGGTTTTAGAATCACAAGAAAAAAAAAACGCACAGGACTCCCCTGTCGTTACAAAAACTTAACAAGGGCTGACACAGCAATTTGCTGATATATGTTTGGGTAATTCACTACGGAAAAAAAAAAGCGCATCAGCGGGCACGATGTGCAGCAGGAAAAACCTGAGTATTTCCTTCACCCCTTTGCCGCAGATATTGTGACTATTATTATTTCTCATACGCGGATTATACACTGTTTCCACTCAGGGGAGCATGACGGTTTAAATTGTAAACTTACCAGCAATCTTGTTTCATGCTGATCCATCCTTCGAGCCGGCCGGAGGCACACAACATTCGCAGGAAACTCCTTGTATCATCACGATCATCATTAGTCAACGCACAAGCTCCAGAACAAGTCCTCTAAGTTGCTCCGATCCTGTTGTCTCCTACCACCACTGCGACTGACACAAAAGCAGACCTTACGCTGACCCTTAAGCCCCGACGCTGAAAATCTTTTTGTGGCCATATTGCCCACCCACATCTGGCTTAGAAATGGTAAACCTAACCAGTTGTCTCCTTTTGAAGGCTCCAAACAGCTGGAAAGTTCTTCGCACCGCAGTTCAGAGGGCAGCGAATACCGACGGAAACTACGCAGCACCACCGCAGGATATCAGTCGTCGTTTACTCCGCAGCGAGCTACCTGAACCACGTCTCTGTCACCGCTACACATACTCGCACAACTCGCGCACCCTTTGGGGAAGGTGTGCCCTACAATTAGCACAAAGTTTTCACGCAGACAATAATCATAAAACGTCTCGAAACCCAAGCACGGGAACGACGGTACTCCGAGCGTCTCAAAGGCCCGGGAGCTGAAGCATCGTCTGCAAGCAAAGGCTCGCAGACGATGCTTCAATCTCCGTACGTCTCAAAGGCCCGGGAGCTGAAGCATCGTCTGCAAGCAAAGGCTCACAGACGATGGTTCAATCGCCTGTCTAGACAGGCATGACGAGGTGTTTTTGCGCGGCCGGCGGAGCGCTAACACCGCGTCGGGTAGAAAACGCCACTTCGCAGCGTCATGGTGTGGCCGCCTCGTCGCGGGGAGCTCGCGACCGTTTTCATGTTAAAAGCCTTGCAAGCATTGCAAGTCTTTAAAATTACAGACCACGTCAACCAAGTTCTAGTCGGCCAAAGAACAAATAAACGGCTCATGGGCCGCGTTCGGGAAAACCCCGAATGCCGTGATGAAGTACCCCGAACCCAAAAAAAAAAAAAAAAAAATCTCCGTCGCATGCCCCCGCTCGAGGGACACGAGTAAATGCAGAGCATTGGGGGTGGTCACGTGGCGTAGGTTGTGGTAGTTGGCGGTGGTAGTTGTACTTGTTGTTGTCGTAGGGGTTGGGTAGTTGGGTTGCGAGACGAGAGAGAGAGAGAGAGAGAGAGAGAGAGTTGCACCCCACCCTCTCTGCGGGGCAATCGGTTGGATCTTTATTATTGCCGTCGATGAAGTGGATGGCACTAAGTCTTGAACTGGTACTGCAACGCTGACGTTGGCTCGCGTCGCGGTACTGGTTGAAGGTGTTGCTTCCATCGCTTATGAACTCCGACGACGACCACACTCGAGAGTAAGCAGAACAGAGCGCAGGAGTAGAATGGAGTGAGCCGCCCCGATACCCGCTTTACATTCGTAGCGCGCGCAGTAAAGGGAGAGGAGGTAGCACCTGCTGCTGCAACGCCTCTTTCAGCGCCGGAGCACGCGCATGCGCGCCCGCACCTGTTGTTGAGAGCGAGGAGGAGCGGGGGAGGGGCGCACGTGCTGGCTGGCTGCGGACGCCGATCGCCAACGGACGGGTGACATTGTGAGTTAAAGAAATGCTCTGCATTTAAAAGGCCGCGTATCTGCTCCTTTCGTAGCAAATGTCGACGGAAGGCGATAGCCGACTGGCGCCCCTGGCAAGTAAATGCCTCCCGTCCCTTTTCCGCTCCCCTCTCATGCTGTTCCTCTCCCGCCCCGCTCCTCCCAAGATCCCGCACCTCCCGTTCCTCCCACGCACGCGCCATGCACCTACACACATACGTGCACTCACGCATGCGCAAATATTGTAAACAAACCCTACGTACACCCATACCGCGAGAAGCGGCTTAAATTGAGAGGTAGTACAGCTTATTTCCACGCCAGCTGGCATGCGCCGCAAAGGAGGCGACGCAAAAAAAAAATGGTGCAGCTTGCATTACTGGTGCAAGGCTGGAGAAGCAGAAGAGCTGGCGGCCCCTCACATTTCGTCGGAGACCCGGCTGTTGCCCTTCACACGTGAAACATGGATTTCCGAACTTCACGCTGAAAGTTCTCCACGACTGGCAGGCCTCGATCGTTTTGTCCGCAGGCTTTCACAACTCTCCCAAAGTGAACCGCGTTAGCACGCGCTGGAAAAAAGTGGCAACCGGCTTCGCGAGTTCGGCGCCTGTAGCTTGAACTCTGCGTCTGTTCTCCCAGCTTTGCTGACAACTTCGTCCGAACAACAACACAGCAGGGGACGGGTCGTCCTAGGACACTCTGAGCACGCGAGAGATCACGCCACGAACCCAATCTCATAGAAGCCGGTATCATAACGCGAAGGGTCCAGGTGAGATTCCGACCACGCGAAGGGCTTTCTTCCCCTGGTTCGCCTCTTTTGGTTTCATGCGGAACTGGTCTTTTAATTATTTTGTATTGTGCTCAATTGGGGGGGGGGGGGGGGGGGTAGGTTAGGGTTTTTTACGTTCTTTTATTACTCATTTCCAACCTACCAAACTCATGTGTGCATTTGCCAGCCCTTCTCGTAATGAGGCGGCCTGGGAAAGCGAGATGGGACGGTTTTTGAAGGCTTCTGGTGCCTAAACTCGTTGTTAGGTTTATTTACTTTTCTCCGCAGCAAAATTAAGCCATTTCGCTCTAATAGTTGTTAAAATTCCTATCTGCCCCCCCCCCCCCTCTTTTTTCTTTTTAGAAGGTGTTGTCGTTAGTAGTTAGTAGGTGCAAACACAACCTTTTTTTTTTTTTTCTTGTCGGCTGCACATCCTATAGGTCCTCGCCGCTGCTAAGCCCGTACCCCTCTGACCTTTGGGGTGGCCCAGTGGCTAGGCTGCCATTTCCACGGCGTAAAGGTCCCGGGACCGCCCTAACCACATTTTTTTCTTGAGGGCTCCTTGCCTCCCTCGCCGCTTTTCCTTACACTTCTGGCCTCGCATTCTCACCCTCCTCACTTTGCCGATGTTGATAGTTTTCTGGTAACCCTTTAGGGCGGAACTAAATGTGTAAACAGCTTGGCTGTTCCGAGGGTTCCAGTGCTGCCTACTGCAGTGGTAGAGCTGTGCAATCATGGTGTCAACTTTAAAAGATACCGGAGAACTATTTATTTATTTATTTATTTATTTATTTATTTATTTATTTATTTATTTAGTTAGTTAGTTAGTTAGTTAGTTAGTTAGTTAGTTAGTTAGTTAGTTAGTTAGTTAGTTAGTTAGTTAGTTAGTTAGTTAGTTAGTTAGTGAGTTAGTTAGTTAGTTTGTGTCCAAGACAAACCAGAGCTCTGGGAGGAGCTTGTAAAGGGTGATCACCCAAATGAAGAAGAACATCTACTTCCGCAAAAGGGGCAGAGCAACCGGAAGGCCCGCTTCCGCTCTCGTCTCCATTAACCCGCCTTTCCGTGCATTAATAACGAAAGACTTCCCACTATACACGGGCATGCCGCGGATCGCACGCAGGCGCGAGAGCAGTGATTTGCATTTAGACAGACTCCCACAGTCTTATCCGGGGCGCTGATAGATCATCGGAAATGCGGGGATTGAACCGCATCGCCGTGCATTACGCCCGGCAGATCGGCAGTCCAGGAACACCGCCGAAGAGGGCCCTTGTCGAGGAATAATAAATAGCACGGCCGGGCCCAATTTGGCATGCATGGCGAAATATCGCCCCAGAAATAATGCGGGTACTATCTCGTCTCGAGTACCAAGAAGGCATTTCTATACAGGGACGATATTAGTCCGCGGGGGATCTAGACGAAGGCAGAGAGAAGAACTAAGCACAGTCTACGGAACTGGCTCCTTGAAACCGCGCGTCAAATATTGTCGGCGACGGTTGGTCTTTGTTACCGTAAATGCACAGTGGTGAAGTTCCGCAAAGGGGAAGAGGTTACGACTAATGCGCACCCCTCACTCACGAAATTTTATGTCACTTCATGTTCTGTTGTTCCAACGCAAACCAGCTCTACATCATATCTGTAAATGTGCGTGCGTGCGTGAGTGTGTTCGGTGGCCAATCAGAATTGTAAGTGAGAGCCTTGTTCAATAAACAAAGAGAGGAAAAGCAGTAGTTAAGAACGCCAAGAAAGGTGTTAGGGAAAGAGTTGATGCATTTATTGTTGAAGTATTTTTATTTTAAAATGAAAGAAAACGCAAAAAAACATGCTCCCCTGCTGGAAACCCTGACCCACAGCATTCAGAATATTCAGCTTCCCCTACCCTTTCGGGGAAGCTCTGCTCATCTCTACTTTTTTGGGCATTATGCGAACGTAATTGCATCCTACGTTTGAATCTGGTAACCTGCGCTGCTCCGACAATTCGGGGTGAAGGAGACCTTGAGTTGAAGGGGACGCTCGAGTCACGAGCCGGGTGTTAAAAATAAGGCGCAACCATTATGACTTCCACTGGCGCCGTACGCCTCCTGCGCTTCGACATTGTTTGCGTACTTGTTAGGCAGACCGCGCTTAGCCGACACGGAAACTAGCGGTACATCCGACGTCGAACCACTTTCCCTTTCGCGACACAGCGCTTCTCAATCTCACAAACCCGACGAACACCAAGCAGATATTGATGGCTTCTCTCGGCGCGTTATAACGCCGCGATTAGCGCTCGCCTTTGGATCCACAAGGAACTAACGCTAGTTATTTTTTGTCTTCGCAGCGACGGACACGATGCAATCCAACAGCTTTCCCTGGCGCGCTATGGAGCCCCGAGTGGCGTTTGTTCGTGGAGCCATACTATCGTGCTGGCTTTCTGCTTTAAAGACAATAGTCTTTCTTGGGCTGCTAAAACGCAGACATTTTGGTCTGTCTGTCTGTCTGTCTGTCTCTCTGTCTGTCACTCGATTCATCCACCCGGCCAAAGTAAAACGAAGGCTGCACAATTGTCTTATATACTCACAGCCAAATATAAACGTCTAAATCCGGTTACAGTGTTCATACTTGCCAATATTGTTGAACAAGAACAAGACATTACGGAAATATAAGGCACAAAATCAATACATAAGTGATATTTGCAGTGTTCCTTTATTAAAAAACTCATGGATGCTTGGTTTTTGCGACAGCAAAGGAAATACTGCACCAACGTCAGAAAACCGCCTCCTGCAGTTGCCAGCGCTACCTCCTGGTGGCATTTAAGAAACCAAACGGAAATAGCAACGAAAGGTTCCACTAGATAGGATCCACATTCCGCTTGGAACGCTCGTGGAATAGGGCAACGTGATTCTATAAACGTAGTGATAGATGGCATCGATTCACGCGCGTCTCCGCCGTACGGCAGCGATGGCATCGCAGCACCCGACTTGGAGCAGTGGAACGCGGTAAATTTAAATTGACTTGAGCCGCGTGACTTGAGCAAACCTCTAGAGTGTTATCTTGGGAGGAACTAGACGGGATAGGAACGGCATGAGAGGTGATCGGGAAAGAGAAAGGAGGTGCTTACATGGCAGGGGCACCAGTCGACTATCGTCTTTCGTCGGCATTTGCAACGAAAGAAGTACATACTCAGCCATTTTTATACGTTATCATTAACACACTCCCCTCGCCGCCAAGGTGTGCAGCCGCAGCAGCACGAAAACACCTGAGAGGATGCGGCCGATACACAAATGCACCCATGTACGATGATAAAAACAGGCAACCAGATGCACACTACGATGTTCAATGGGGAGGGAAACGGCAGAAGCTACAGGGAAGGAAAGGATGTGTAGGGACACCATCGTTAACATTTCCTCGTGCACCCCGATTCCACGGACACAAATAACGATGCGCCGTTACAGGAAGCAGGGCACAATGTTCTTGCGACTGCTAGGTTGGATCATCGCGAGTGACCAATCGTCCTAGATCTCGGAGAAGAGGGCGCTTCGCGTTCGAGGTCTCTGCCTACACGAAACAATAAAATCTATGGCTCTTGCTTTAAAACACCCCGGTGGAGGTACGGGAATTGAACCCATGAACGAACGGTGAAGTTCGAGTAACTTGCCTACGCTGATGCCACGCACACCACGGCTTTTGAGGTGATTCCAAGGGTACTAAGAGGACAAATAAAAGACAAAATGGCCACGCACCACACGTGGCTCTACAGCGTGCCAAATGAAGTCATGACCTTTCCCATTCAAAGCACGTAAGCCGGCCTCAGTGCCTCAAAAAATATGATGGCACTCACTAGCCTTTCCTGCATGAGCGAAGTGGCCACCATGTTTCATGCTTCTTGACATGGTATAAACAACCCAGGGGCTTAAAATAGAATTGCTTGGAAAGAATTCAGGCGAGAGGAGCATTTTATCACAGACTGTCACAACAACTGTCAGTTTGCAGAGCCCCGCCCCACCCGCCACCCCCCCGCCCTCCTTCAAAGAACAAAAAAGGCTGCTTTCAAAGTACTGGAACACAGTTGAAGAGTTGCCCCCAGAAAACAAGGCATACAGACCACGAAATCATTTATATAATACATCACCGACGTAAAGCCCCCACGTGACTTGATTTATTCCTCGTGTTCCAAAAGTTCTTCACCTAGGGCACCAAAAATAAAATGCAGGCAAAACGCATCGTGGCACACACAAAAGGGTGACTTCATGTATCGGGAATGCAGACGCGCTGGCTGAAATTGAGGGAGCCCGTATATGCGTACGTGTCAAAGAAAGTGATGGCACGCGAGAAAAGCGCTGCACAAAGACAAAGCTGTAAGAGCGAAGTGAGCGGCTATAACCTTGTTCAGCGGGGCGCCCGGGAGCATAGACCGGAGAAGAAGGTTGTCATGGAAACCGACGCATTCCCGAAATAGGACAGCCCAGTCACCACCGAAGTTGGACGTGAAGGATCGAGTCGTCGTAACGCCGACACCAGCGTGCGAGCAAGAAGTTTCCTCGGGGAGGTCGCTCTGACAGTGCCGTGCGCATGTTGGCAGCTAGGTCAGAGTTGGGGCTCGTATGATTGTGAATTCAGCTGCTCGATCTGGATTGGGCAACGAAATCCTCAAAGAAGCAGCGGAATCTGTCACAGGGTGACCACATCTGTGTGAACCAGGGGAACGCTATCAAGCTCTGACAAAAAATCTTACTGAAACTGAAAAAAAAAAAAACACCAAATTTGGAACAATACAAAATTTTGTGTCTGCCAACGCTGTGCTCAGACGCCGCCAACAAATATATATAATAACGACGCAACGAGCCAATTCTGCATCCGCTTACAATAGAAACCACAGAAGCCGCCGTGTTGGTCACTTGCCCTGATCAGCTACTTTTGTTGGCACTAGAAAAGGATAAGGATAGGATTTCACGCCTCGTATGCTGTGCGCCTATGATGCATATAAATTCGAGTTACCAGTAAGTGTAGTGACTGTTACGAATAAGCTGCCGCTACCACTGAAGTGAGTATTACCCAAAGAAAAAAGCGAAATCATAGAAAAACGTTGTTTCAAGCTGGCACGATTTCCAGTGCAAACAACGTCGTGTCGCACAGCTCTACGCCAACTTTCACTAATAAACCGAAACAGAACGCGGCTGGCCAATACAAGACGAGACGACGACGCCCTGTTGGAATCCCAGTCAAATACGATTCATTGGGATGGATCAAGAAACACGCTTCATCGCGGAAAAACTTGATCTGTACCGACAAGCGAATACTCGTTCGATCGGCCAGTAAAACAAGGACTTCCCGCTGTGGAGCGACAAACTCCGCTTCGAAACGACCAATGGAGAGAGAGAGAGAGAGAGATGGGGGGGGGGGGGGGGGGCTCTTAATGAGAACTGGTGAGGTCAGCCCTGCTAGTGATAAGGCTTGCTACGCCAGATGCGGGTGACTACAATGATGAGTGGTGAATATTAGACATCAGGGGTACAGCATGAACAAGACAAAAAAGAAATGCTAAAACCGAGGAACAAGGGAATGGTGCAAGCCCAGTCCTCACATAAAAAATGCATTTGAAAAGAAAATCGGTAATGTAAACTGTGAATCAATATGCAATGTAAACGGCGAAAAAAAATATAAGCAAGAACACCAACGTAAGAACGTCAAACTGCAACTGCAGCTTTTAGCTCAGCAACCCAGCCACAACTTACTGGTGAATAGAAGAAAGCCACTTGTCCCACGAAACTCCTCCCACGAAGAAAAATAGATGAACACCATTGCGCGAGAAAGTACGTGTCGTGAGATACTTGCGCTGCCTATGGTCTAAAGAGATTTGTCAAGTTTCAGAGTCTCGCAATTCCCTATCAACCTCACAGGTTCTGGCCGCTACTGCAACATTGGGTCCCGGGTGCTTCGGGGTCGGTTTGCCCGGTTGCCTTTTTATGCTTGATCGCACGCGACCTGATTTCCCTGTCCCTATTTCCGTCGTTTTCCTTCTTGCTGAAGGTTCAAACCTGCATGACGTTTGACACCCCTTCTATGCATGTGGCATATTCTAATGACTGCTTCATTTGCGCATGGAAATGATGGGTATATCCATTAATTCAAAACTAACAGGTGGCAGTGACCAGAGCGTCATTTCCGTAGCTGCGTTAATCTTGACTGTCTATTTCACAGCGTCCGTTGAATTCGGGTTGGGCTGCACTAGTCGAACCTCGCACCCACCTGAAACGTACAGAGCTAATTTGCCCAACGCAGATGGCTTCGCGTGTTGCCGATAGAGGGCGAGTACAACAGTTGCGTGCTTTATGCGCTCACCCTTTCTTTAAAAACAACCACGTTTCTAACGATCCTGTGCGCTTTGGGTGCCATGCGATAGAGCCGACTTACACCTGTTGTTCCTCGCTTTTTGAGGAAGTGAATGTGTGCAACTCGGTTGGGGTAGAATTCAGCGCGAAACATGGCGAAAGCAGGCAGTGGCTGCTCGTGAGCTTACACGGGTTCGAGACAGGAAATTGCCAATAGTGAAGGTGGAAAGGCGCACTGCCGTGCACTTGAGTTACCGTAAAGCAATCATCGTTACATCAGAAAACGCAAATAAAAGTAATGAAGAATCGTGCCGTTCATGCATGCGTGTAGGTCATCACTATCTCTAAAACATCAAAATAAATCAGAGTGCAATACCTCGTAAAAGTCGCTCCAGCTGATATAGTCCATTCGCATTACAGCCTATGATCGTGAATTTTTTTTTAGAGTCCACTTAGTGAATACAAGAAACAACGGTCTTATGTACGATCACCAGAAGCGATACGTTATGACAGGAACCGGATAGCACCTAAGAAGAAAATATGTCAAGTTAAAATTCGGACAGTGTAGCTTCCGCGACTTCTGAAAATTACTTCCCTTGGTTTTTTTTTCTCGTGAATTTCTAGGTTTCTTCCGCCAGGAGGAGCTGCTAATGTGTCACCAGGTGCTCTTTGATTATGAACATACTCATCCTCCGAAGCAAATCCTACAAAGCCATTATGTCTTTCCTGCTAACAATCACCAAAAAGTTAAAAAAGTGCGCCCTTATTTTCCAGCGACGCTTTGCCCACGTTCACCACAGCTTACCAAAACTAAGTAACCGAGCCACACAGAAGCGACACAGACCAAATAAAGCAACGCTTCTCCTTTTCCAAGATGCTTTGAATAAATTGGCTCGATCGACGAGCCACTCATGTCTGGGGCGTGTGAACAGCCAACTACAAAAAGCAAGTTTTAAAACGGCGCCAGCAGCAAGTATAGACTCAGAAAAAAATTTCAATAGGCTGAAATCTGCAGCAACGCTCACGCCAGAAATCAAGACATCAAGCATTATTAGCATTGATGTCGCTATTCAAGCATTAGCATTGATGCCCAAGGAGACTTCACGATTGATGCCCGAGAATTTCGCCAAGCACAGTCTGTGCTCCCTGCTAGGCTCATCGCCAGCATGTGATAGCTGTTTACTAAATCCTTTTATAGTTGCTGTACTTTATTTCCTACTGTCGTCAGTCATTTCATCTGACGAACAGTACGCAATCCCTACACCATTCAAGTTAATGTCCAGTGCAGAAACTTGGAGCTCTGCCTCGTTCGTTATTGTCTGTTTATCTATATATATATTTTGTTCTGTCTCACATACACGACAACACTACATTAGGCTAGCTTCGTTGAACGGTTGCACTGAAAGAAGTTTTTCGTCTTGATATAAAAAACAGAGAAAACGTTCTCTCCAAGATGAGTTTCATGAGCGAAAGACGACGTTGCGAAGCTCAGTGATCGATGCAAGTTGAGGCATATGAACAAGGAGTCTTTATAGTTCCGGCTAGATCTTCATTCATGCACCGTAGCTACTACCCTGGCTCGTACAAGCCTGAGGAATTTCTCAAGGCCCGTCGTCAGTTGGGTCAATAAAGGGACTAGCGCTCCTTTTCACTTCATCCCTGAGCAAAACAATTTTGCTAATGCGACCCCGTCCTGGCGACTTGACCACTTCTTTTGAAAGAAGAAAGTCCCCGTAATTTTTTCTGCGCGATCAATTTCCGGAGATCGTTGGTGGAAGGTAGTACAGCGGATCGGACGCTTAGCCTTCACATAAAAGGATGCCCGCCGTCTTTTTGTATCGTAAAGTGTATTTCCCCTTTTGTTGTTTGAAGCAGGCCTTACCAGGATATTCAAGCTTTTTAGCTTTTTAGTAGCGTTTTAGTAGGACATGGTGGTTGTATTCCCGCCTTTACACATTTGCGAAGCGAAACGTGGTGTTAATACTGCAAATGTAAAACAGGATTTTTGCGGGGATCTGCGAAGTAATGCACTGTTTTTGCAGAAAACTGCGCCGTTCATATCACGCAAGAGTAATTTTAATCTCTCAGAGTGCTACACTCTAGTTTTTATTTTAACTTGAAATCGAACCCGTCCAAATAGGGCACCACGAGAACAGGAGCGACTGGAGGAACATGCGGGAGGTCTCCGTCCTGTAGTGGACACACAGAGGTTGATAACGATGACGATTATGATGATAACTATGAAGGCGAAACCCTTAGGTGTCTTATAAAGGCGGAAAGGGGCCGTTGTCGGCATCAACACTAAACGTGCCAAAGTGGCTGCCGCTGTTAAGGGAAAAAATTACACCACCTTCCCGTAGGGGAACCCTGAATAGTATGCGAAGCAGCCGTGGGGTCGACTGAAGTTCCCATTAGTTTTCAGTTCGTCGCTTCCGTTGACGTTCAGCTTCGCGTGCCTTCGTTGTATCAGTAGCTTCTTGACGTAGTTTGAATGAGTGAAGGACATAAGGTGCGTTCGTAGCGCATGCTCCCGTCTCGGTTTGTAGCGCAGTGGGAAGAGCGCCACGTACCTCCCGTTGCGGCCAGAGTCGTGGGATCGAAACCGGGCGCCGCCTAACTATTTCTTTTTATAGTGGACTGCGCTGACGGCAGCCCAAACGCTGGCCGGGCTGAAGAGACGCGCATGCGCAGTAGAGTGCGGACGGCGGACAACAACAATGGTGGGAGTGACACAGCCCCGAGCATGAGATGCTTCGCATCTAAAAAATAAATATCGGGAATTTAAGACTGCTTGCGTGTTTTGAAGGCAAAAGCCTGGCGATTATTACTTCTTTATTACTACCTCGTGTTCACGTCTGCTTCTTGGATTTCCGTTCTTCGTCTTTTGCCGCAAACCATTCTGAAAGGCACACTGGCCGCCCTTAACGCGACAGCTTCTCCAGGAACTTAGCTCCCTGCGGCTCCCGTGCACCTGCTCTACACACGTGTGGTCGCGTTGTGTTGCGTCCAAGATCGACGAGAGAAACTGCGGAAAGCTAGCGTATAAAAAACAAGGCAGTGCCTTTGGTGGAGCTTCGAAAGGATGCCATGACACGGACGGGGTCGGACACCGCAAGTCTGCCTTCAATATAGGGGAAGCAGTGAAGGCAGCTCTTCGCGTTGAAATTTACTCCAATGTTACAGAGAGTTGTTCAAACTTCTAGGAGTTATAATCTTGACCCACATTGGTGCTTTTTTTTTCTTCGCGCCTTTTAGGGGCAGCTAATTTCCACCTACTTGTTGTGGTCTATAATATAAAGCACTCACGTATCGCCAATACCGCGCTGATTTCCTCCGGGTGCGGGATCGAGTTGAATATAATATGGAAAATTTCCTATGCGCATTTAATGTTTCCAGTGTTCCAACCTCCAACTTCAGGTAGCTTCTGTCCGAATAAGGTGATCTCTTATATACAATAGGTTAGAGAAGTTAGTACTAACTTAAATAAAAATAGAAACGCGAAAATTCCTCAATGCGAGTCTACCTTAGCATCGTGCGTAATTTGCCCTGGCACACTTAACACTGGTGAACCCACGACGTGACAAGCATGGTTGGCTCGAGTGTTGCTAATACACAAGTGCTGTGTTTGTCTTGCAGTTATTCTTGTGTCTCGTCTGCAGCACCGTTTTTTTTTTCCTAATGTCCAACATAGTTTTCATAGTCTTTAGCACCGAATGAAGGAAAAGCACGAGGTAGTACCGATAAACAGCGGCCCATGCGATGATCCGTCTTAGCAGCTAACAGACATCATTTGCGGCCCAGCCCTTTGTCACGCCAACTCAGCCTGATTATCCGCTCTCGCACGATATTGAAGTGCATGCACTCAGACATCAATTTGCGCCAGTACTCACAGAGGAGAAAATGTTCCCTTTAATAAACGCCTTCAATCAAGCTTTGCGTGATAATAGATGTTGTCAGCACCAGGACGATATTGCTGCCCACGCAACCAACACACGCAAGCGTAATCCAACAATAACAGGCGAGCCGTGTGTCACACTGCATGCGGGCATGTCACGAAACGAATCAACGCACCTGCGGCGGTGGCGGCAGGAGTGGTATACAGGGAAGTTTGGGCCGTACATTACTCGCTTCTAACTGGCGTGTTTCTGTGTCCGAGCCTCGGTTGAATAAAACCTTCGAATCAAATCGGGCTTTATTGCGTGGATGCTTTCCTGCGCCATGAGGCGCACCGTGGTGGAGGGCTGCCGCCTACACATTGAAGACCAGCTGTGGACATTGAACGTGAACCGAAATCTCGCACACGCGGGTGTTTTTGCGCATTTCGAATGCGCCATTAAGGCAGACCCTGCATGCGCCCGGGAAATAATGAAACGGCATTGTGCGTTAAAGCACAAGACCTCAGCCACTGTGCCCGCGCAGCAGGTAAAATGACGAATACCAGAGCACGGGCACTTTTCGCTCTTCATCTATTAAAATTGACGCCGCGGTTTTTTTCCTCATTCAGAAGCATTAAACGGCCCATTTAGCGAAAGATTCCGCGTCAGAAAGTCCGAAACGGCTTCTTGAGAGGCGTTCCTTACCACAAGGAGTTGCGAGCGCTATCTTTTAAACTGGGCAGTAGCGAGTGGTGTCCCTCCATGCCGGTACCCCCCCCCGCCCCCCTGCCCTCCCAACCGGAGGTCCACTCTTTGAGGCGATAAGAAAAAAAGTAAAAGACACGCAGATACCCAGCACAGTGAGCACGTGTCGGAAGCGGCATATTCTAAACTCAAACCAGTCAGTGCGCAGGTGAACAAATTCCGTCAACGCCAGCCGTGGTCAGTTTCCAAAAAAGGCGTCCCGGACTACGGGAGCATAAAAAAATAATGTTCGTTTACTTTCTTCCTTCAACACGAGCTCCACTGGGGCTGTTCGCGCATTCAAAGATTTACAGCGTGCTCCCTTTCCCGTAAAACACGTCGCAAAGCTTTGTAGCTGTACGTGAAATGCTTAAAGGTGCGTACATGTTGAGGTGAATGAGTATGCATGGTGGATGGTAACGAGTGCGTACGCACATACGTAAGCTCACTTCTGAATGGCCACACGAATCCGGTGATAGTTTGTTTGACGACAAAGAAAGAAGGCCTTCAAGATGAAAAAAAAAATCCGAAAGAAAATGCAGAAAACAGGAAACAGAGGCAGGCGCGATCCCTCACACGCCTCCACCGGACTGTTTGTGTTTCCTGGTATCCGGCCTGACGCGGCGTCTGATATGGCGTTCACAAGAGACGCCGTGTTTGAGCTTCGCTTCCGAAGACATGGAGGCCAGCTGGCGCCCGTCTCTAACCGGCGTCGAGGCTTCCGAACGGAAGCAGTCACGCTGCTCGGTCCTAGCCGCAGTGGTTTCTTGCGGCGACACGTTTTACCAAAGAGGGCGATCGTTATTTATTGACGCTGCTAGCGTGTAATCGACTGTTTTACCTATACAGACTGCGGGTGGTATTGGTTTTTATCCTGTTTCCATTTAAGGCCCAGCATGCGTGTGGGCCTTTATTCCAGTTCCATTTCTTACTACGTTTAGTTCTTTTCCACGTTTTCTCGACGCGATATGTGGGGCGGTTGTTGCTACAGTATTGAACGGTGCTGTGCTGCGCTGGGTTATTTCTAAACGGACATGGAATGAGACCTCTGCTGCCCAAATGCAGCTGATAAGTAGCGACTTCGCAGGCGGAAAATACAGTGTTGTGCGCTTCACGTCAAAGTCCCCTGCCCTTTTCTCAAGTAATCTGTGAAAATCATTTCTGCCAATAAGCATTGTCTATTTGGTTATCTTTAAAATCAGTCGTAAATACTATACGTACGTGCACAGTCCCCTGTTATAAACAGCGGCGGAAAGGTGCTATACACCCGCCGCCGTAGCGCAGTGGCTAAGGCGTTGTGCTGCTGAACCCAAGGACGCGGGTTCAATCCCAGCCGTTGTGGCAACTTTTCAGAAAGAGGCGAAACAGTGAAAACGCATACAGTTTTTTACAATATACACTAGAGGGGAATCTGGTGCTAGCGTCTATGCGGCTCACATCAAGGCCGTCTGTGTGTCCATGGACCGCCATTACATCGTGCGCTCGCCTTAGTTTCATCATTGGCTTGGATAGAAACGCTTTAGTGGCGTATGTTCCAACACAGTGCCACAAAAAAACGCAAAGAATGGTGTGTTATTATATAACTGGAAAATAAAATAGGCTGTTTTAAAGCTAAGGAAAAAAGAAGCAAAGCGTATTTGCGCAGGAACGGTTTTGCCTACAGGCCACTCTGGTAGTTAACAACAATGTCAATATTTTGGGGCAAACTCATCAGAGATTCTTATTTTATTTATGTTACCATTATTTCAGATAATAAGTTGTTTGAAGAGTTTGGAGAGCTTTTTGAGCGTGCCTATGAAAATGTCATCTCCGTGGTGAACCCGTGCACCGACCGTCAGCTAGAGTTTATTAAAACTTGTTGCTAAGTGAGCTGGTTCATACTTGAAGAAAAAAGAAAACGTGGCGTTAAACAGTCACGGACGAAGACAAGATAGGACAGATGCAGGCGCCCGTATCTGTCGTATCTTGTTTCGTTAAAGTACGTTTTTTTTTGGTAAGCTAAAACTTTTGCGGCGGCATATTACCTTCTCAGTTACAGGTCCTTCGACTGCGGCATGACCAACGTCAGGTACGATCACGCACTGCCTGCCTTTTCACCGAACACGGCTACCACAGACCAGAGAGGATTTCGTCTTCCTCGTAGCTCGTAGATGTGTTAATGCATAGTGAAGAAAGCAAATCCCAAAAATCGCTAAGAATTCAATTGTGATGCGAAGCCCAAGCCAAAAGGGGAGTCTTCCATAAACCGCCCCGACGACGTAGATTACCAGTTGTAGTTTTCTCTCTAGTATACGTACTAATTAACTATGGGAAAACGCCTGTGTGTCAAGATATGGACGCGCTTCAAATATGGTTGCAGTCTAAGAAGTCCCCGTAAACTGTCTTCGCCACAATGCTCCAGAAACGCTAATCGAAGTATCCCAGTGTGCAATCTCAACGAATGAGGTGGCCGAGCATTCAATTAAATAAAGACGCGCATCTGCGCAAGTACATTGCGCATTGCAAAACGCCATTCACGCCTTGCGTATTGTCCCAGCGCACATGCACCTTTTCGCCCTATTCGTCCGATTCGCACACTCGGTCCCTTCAATTGTTCATTCTGGAGCGCTGTGGTAAAGGCGACCTACGGAGACTTCTTATTTTGCAGGTGGTCAACATTATTCCGGAGGCGTATTTCCAAACGCTTCGCTGCACAGGGAACCCACGTGACATGTCTGCTCGCGCGATGCAGAACGGTAATTAAATGCCGTCAATTTCGCTGAAGCCCCAAACCCAAAGCTCCTGAAACAAAACCAAATCCCATTAACAAACTCAACGAATGACATGGCCGAGAATTCAATTAAATAAAGACGCACATCCGCGCAGGTACATAGCGCATTGCAAAACGTCATTCACGCCTTGCGTATTGTCCCTGCACACATGCACCTTTTCGCCATATTCGCCCAATTCGCACACTCGGTCCCTTCGATTGTTCATTCTGGAGCGCCGTAGTAAAGGGGACCTACGGAGACTTCTTAGATTGCAGGTAATCAAAATTATTCAGGAGGCGTATTTCCAAACGCTTCGCTGCACAGAGAACCCACGTGCCATGTCTGCTCGCGCGATGCAGAACGGTAATTAAATGCCGGCATTCGCTGCGCCCCAAACCTAAAGCGACCTGAAACACACCAAATCACTATTAATAACAAGAACAATACGTAGATTTGTGTCCAGAAATGAATGTGATTTAGAAAAAAAGGGTTAAACTATGACAAAGACTGAGACATAAACCTGCTGGGGGTCGCATCCAAGCCGTCAGCGCCAGCCTCAGTACTCTACATCGAGGCCACAGAGCCACAACAGTGGGCTCCTTTTAGTAGGCCCTCAAAAGAATTAGCGCGCGCAGCGGCATCACACATGTCACGTGGGTGCCCTGTGCCGCGAAGCGTTTGGAAACGCCAATCCCGGAGCCTCCACTACGTCGCTCAGTGAGTAGCAATTAATGGCGCGACGGCTCTGCCGTCTGTTCAGGCCCTTCACCTTTCGCTCGATATAACTGGGTTTACAGGTGTTAACTTCGCCCATTTTTTGTGGCGAATGTACTCTGCGCGTAGCCATACGTCTCCACGTTGACCTGTGCACGGAAATTCATTCGCCCAGCCCTGCAGAGAGATAGGCGCGGGGATTCACTCTCCCCCTTGCTGCCCTTTCCGCCGACAAGAGAACCCTCTCACCTGCAAACATATGACTGCAGGCATTTGTCACAGGGAGTCATTTGAGCAACTATGCTCCCACATTAGCACAAGTTATTTGAACTTTGGTAACAATCGGCAAACTTTCCCTCCACATTTGGGGTGTAAATAAAGGCCTTGGATTCGGCGTGTCCTGTAAAGCAGGGATAGACGGCTCATAAATTAGCAAAGGCAGAGTCTTAAATTAACAGCAACGTTGACGCTTCGTTGAGGTGTAGAAGTACGTCTATTCAGACCGTTTTAAACGGGCGCAGCTGTTTAAAATAACTAGTGGTCGTCTACAATTCAGACCCATACCATAGACAGTGAAGTAGCTGCCAAGCCACACGTAAAATGCAGGATACAGCGCGAAAGGGCGGGGATGGCCGCCAGGGCGCCAGAGAGGTAGTGCTGCTGCTTTTAATATCCTTTCATAAATATTCCGGAATGACAGGCATTCATTCACCCGCTCAAAGTATCGACCCCGCATCCGGTCGTACACTGCATCAGATAATACCAACCTGGTAACAGCAGCCAAAAAGGCAAAATGGATGCAGCAACGCTGGATGCGGCAATAATACGTGCGTTGAACATTTGGCGAGCCCAGCATGCGTCGCGGTAAAGCCGACCTTTGAGCTCGCGAGCTGATTACCTTACACGAATGGAAGAACACCGATGAGACCGCATAGCGAGTGGGATCATAGGCCGTTGGGCGCTCCCTTTCAGCGGCCTAGAAGCGCAAAGGAAGTGGACGAGGCATAAATACACAACGCGTGCGCATCCAAAGGCATGCGGAAGCGCATGTGGCTCAAGTGGAGAACATTTTCGTGGCCGCTCGACCCCAGTGCGAGCTGATTTATGATTTCGCGCCGACCTTAGTGTGTGCTCTGCAACACGCGCGCTTTTCGGTGCTAGATTTTCGCAACGAAACTGCTCTGCTTGCCAGGAAAATATGGAGGTAGAGCAAGCGGAATTTCCCCCGGGCCGGCGTTTTTCACGGGTGAGATACATAGTGCCTGCATTGCAGCCACGCTTTCCTTGATACGGAATCATAGGGTAACCGAGTCATAAGGCATGCATTCAGGTGAAAAATAATACGACGGGCTTTACGCATTCTCTCTCGCTTTTTTATAATGCGTATAGTTTCAGAGCGAAAATAGTGAGGTTTCCCGGTGAATGATTCTTTTTTACACCGCCCGGTAATGCTTAATACAAATAAACAAGTAGAGTTTCGCGTATTTCAAAATTTAGCCAAAACAAACTTCGATGGACAAAACACAAAAAAAATTTTTGGCTTTGACTAAGCCAACCCTGGAGTATCGTGTACATTCTTGCATTAAATTTTTTTTGGTTTTGTGCAATATAAAATTTCCTGCTCCACTGTGCACCACAGGTGGCAGCGCCTGTAGCAACGAGTGGCGCGCAGACACCACGTACGATGTTTTCCTTGCTGGAGTGGCATGGTCGGTAAGGCATCAGCTTCACAATCAAGAGGACCCGGAATCAACGGTGGTCCCAGCAGCACTTTTTTTTTCTTTTCACTAACCGAGAAGCATCATATGGACAGAAGTGAAATTCAGATTGGTAGGCAGTCCACCCAAAGGAAATAAGTAAAATCGTCTACCGCATTTTGCCACACATGAGCATCGATACATGGCACGTAACGACGTACACTTTCTTACCGCAGTACGATGTACGGGTCCTGGCCAAAGAAGTGTTCGCAAAAAGGGCAACAAAATTAGGGGTGTGGTTTCACGAAAGACTGTCACCTTCCGGTCTAGACTGTCACCTGAGCATTTACCTCCTCCGAGATAAATCAATCACCGCTGACGTTATCCGCCCACCCCTTACCACACGCAAAGTTACGGGAAACGCCCCCTTATGACTTTTTCAGAGGGAACTTTTCACCCCAAACGTTCGCCTACAGACGTTGCTCAGCCCGGTTAATGCCGGCTTCGTGAGTCTACTTCATTGTGGCTCTCAGCTTGCGTAAACACTTCTGCCACCCCTCGTGTCATGTGTGTCCGGATGATGGCACGAAAGGCTTTAATAATGAACTGAGCAGTCGGCTATTCTTGAATGCACATTTGACCCGCTTGACCTCCTCCGCCTTCAGTAGTTCTGACTTAAACACTCACGCTTGGGACTGGCGTATGGACGCACACAGTGCGCCATAGAGTTCAGTGCGCATCTGGGCACACTTAGTAGTGCATCATACACACACGCAGGAATAACGTCGCGGACGCCGTAGGGCGATCGAGTTCATGCTCGCTTTGTATTTGCTCGGTGCGTACTCTTTTTACCTACGTTTCCCGTTTAACTTTCTCACCTTCGCTGGCAGGTAACAAGTCTTCCGTTCTATTCATTCAAATGCAACCTGTGTAAAAAACAGTGTTAGCAGGTTCCACGCCTATTATTTCTAACATTCATATCTCGCATCTCTCAACCCAAGCTGAAAGGCGGAAGTTCAGCCGCTTCGGATAATTTTCTTTTCAACTGAATTCGTTTCATCCCAGGCGGCGCTAGTCAACGATGGCACCACGCACTGCCAAGATAAAGTCGAGGTGCTCGCGGTATGAACGCCTATTTATAAACACGTGGACAGTGAATAAAAATGGTTCCCAAATGTTTGTAGGCTGTTCGTGGAGGGCCAAAATCATTCAAATACCAGTTAGCTCGGGTCTGATGCGGTGGAAGGCAATAAAGTAACTGCAGACCTGGCACCATATCAGCGTAAACGCTCCAGCTGCACGTGCATTCCTTACCTGTACTGCGTCACTCGGACCCGAAATATGTCAACTGAATTAAAAAAGGACTAAAAAAATTCAGTTCTCCGTGCTTCTTAAATCGAGTTGGGGCTTTTCGCGCTGTAGCTACATCAGCCGTATCACACGGCTGTTGGGGGCAGGGAAAGAATGTATACCACCTGGAATTCCTTACCATAAGCTGAAATGCCAGGCACAAAAAAATATTTTTTTTTGCATCGAGATCATCTGAAAGGCTTCCACTGTATGATACTTCTTGGCCACTGAGCCACCGCAGTAGGCGGTTATGAAATCACTGAATATATGACAGACTGGGCATGTGAGGTGAGGATGCATATATTACTGCCGCCGTAATCCCTGCGTGACACAGCAAAAATTGTTACAGAAGTAATCGGTACAGATTTTTAAAGACGATAGTCTTTTTTGGGCTACTTAAACCCAGAAATTTTGGTCTGTCTGTATGTCTGTCTGTCTGTCTGTCTGTGACTCGATTCATCCACCCGGCCAAAGTAAAACAAGACCTGCGCAATAGTCTTATATAGTCACAGCTAAATCTACCCGTCTAAGTCCGGTGTAATGTTCATACTTGTCAACATTGTTGAAGAAGAACAAGCCTTTACGAAAATATAAGACAACAAATTAATACAGAAGTGATATTTGCAGTGTTCTTTTATAAAAAATCATACATGCTTGATTTTTGCGAAATTAAATACTTCATCAACTGCAGAAAAAAAAATTCACTCCGCCGTCGCCTGCTGTCGCCCGCGCCACTATAGCTTCTGGCCCCATTTTAAGGAATCAACCGGCAACAGTTACGAAAGGTTCCAGTAGATAGGTTTCACGTTCTGCTTGGAATGCACGTGGAGTAGGGCGACGTGGTTCTATTAACGTTTAAGTAGGCGCCTCGATTCACGTGCGTCTCCTCGAGACACCCGGCATGGAGCAGTGGAACGCGGTAAATTTAAAATGATTTAAGCAAACCTTTGGCGTCTTTACCTTGGGTGGAGCGCAACGCAAGAGGAACAACATGAGAGGTGAGAGAGAAAGCGAAGAGATGCATTTACTTGACAAAAGTCGATAAAGACTATCGTTTTTTGTCGACATTTGCAACGAAAGCAGCAGATACGCGGCCAATTTTTTTTGTAGCGGCCACGCTGATCCTGCAAGTCGTTCCAGTTGGCAGTAATTTCTGAAGAAACCTCCTCCGAGGAAACTATAGGCACGGTGGTTTATAACGGGAGTTGTACAAAAAAAGATAAACGTTAATCGTTCGAAAAATCAATGATGAAAGGCCGGGCTACCATAACAATTCGTCAGCACATCTTAAAGGACCGACATTTTTGCGTGAATATTCTTGTTTTTAAAAGTCAAGCACCGCGTGCTCGTGGTTTATGCGTCCTTTGTGTTCGTTTTCTTTTGTCTTTTTATCCAACTTGACACATATGTAACTTGATTGTTTGCCACATTGAAATGGTCCAAAGTGAGCGCTCGTGTTGTTTCGCTCTTCCTTTCATGCTTGTTCTTCGGCGCTGTAAACGTTCGTTATGTATACAAGCATCCGCAAATGGTTCTTACAGCAAAAAAGATAGCTTAGTTCAATTCTAGAGGCTTGGGTGTGCTGTACGGACGATAAGCATCTCCGTATGGACAATAGGCCATACCTGGATGCCCAGAGCGCCGTCTTTACAGTGCAGAAATAAAGGGGGGGGGGAGGCGTCGGATAATAAAGGATGCTAGCTGGTCAGATGAATATTGTCAGGTTCGTGGAGAATAATGAATACAAAAAATAAACTCACTGAACAAGAATTTGTATAATACCCGAAACTCACACATATATATACAACAGACAGCGATTAACTTACAAATGATCAGAGCGAGCAATGCCTCGGCGGAAATGGTAATGCGTCCAAACAAATTGATAAACCTCACAGTCCGAACCCACGGGAAACTGTTGAAGTAAAAAAGGCCACAGTAGGTGTTCGCTGCTGGAACGGGCTGGTCCTATTTCTCGTCCCAGAGGCACAGTCGGGATGTTGCGGTGTTCAAAGGTCCAGGTGACGTGTCGTGGCAGCACTGGTTGAGCGCGCTCGGAGGTACCGTCGCCTAGTAGCGGACGCAGCTCTCTTGGGGAGCCGCGGTCTTCTACCGATGCCCGGTCACCCGACTGGCTTGCGGAGGTAATGTCCCGGGGGTTACACTTGTGGAGGACCTCTCGGGGCACAGCACGGGTCCAGTCACCCGACCGCCGTGCATCCCGGTCACGCTTTACCTTCCGACTCCTTGTTCCTCGGGATCCTCTGTTCCTTGTTCCTCTGTTACGGGAGCCCCTTCTCTTTCAGCCTTCGGCGCTGCCCCCTTCCAATTGACCGGCTCGTGAGTGTGGGGGAGTCATCCCGCAAGACGACGATGATGATGGTGCTCTCAGTGTGTTTGGAACGTACCTTACAGTGCGCGTATTGGTTATCGTCGTCGTCTTCTTTTTCTTCACTTCATGACAATACCATTTCAACCTTAACAGACAACTGCACGGCACCTGACGCGAAAGAAATAGTATCCCTAATAAACAAGCCACCTTCTTGTCAGCTCTCGTCATCCCGTTCATTTTAGCGCTGCAGTATACCAATGAACCCGCTCTCGGGACAATTACGTTGTGCCTGCTAGACGTTCACGTAGTCCAACGGCATCCCAATCCCCGTACGCCTATACGGGGGAGGCAATTGAGCATAGGTGAGACAAAGAAGCTCCGGAGATGAGATCCATACAGAAAGGACGAGAACTGCATATCGCACGCTCCGGTAGAGAGGTAGATTGCGCAACGTATGCAGCCAACAACGAGGATGCGATGCAGCGTAAAAATCGTCAGCCAACGTGCACCGAATGTTCCCGAACGAGAAAGGCCGGTGTAAGTGGGCGTCAGCGTCTCCGCAAAGCCTCTTGGGCAGATCCTGCCCGAGGCGGTTGTGGGCGACCCGAACGCGTAAATTGGATAGAAAGAATCGATCGCTCTCCGAACCTTGTAAGCATCTGCAGGTGCGCGCGGGCGCCGAGGCCGGCGGACGGGAGTGCAAACGGATCGTGGCGGTGACAACTACCTTTCAGGGACTGTCTCGAACGTTGTGCGAGAGAAGTTAGCGGCGCCATGAATTAGGGCCGTTTGGAAACACCGGCTGTGTAACAACATCGTTTGTTCCTGAACAGCGTTATTTTTCTATCTTTATCTGAATTGTATTTTTTTAGCCACAAGAAGACTACGATAGCATATTTAGCATAACGCTGGGTTCAGACTGTTGTAACTGTCGTAATAACTTTAAAGGAGCCATGAAGACAAAATACAAGTTTGTTTTATTCGAAAGATTTCGTGTTTTATAGTGTCCCAAGCACTTTCCCGGCAGAAAATGATGCCGTGTTTCGTGTTTTTCGGGGACATCTACAATGAAGTCATAACGGCGCGCATAACGACGCCATTCGACTTGCAGGCTTGCTTGCCGTTAAACCTCCCAGATGGCGCTAGCATACTCAGCACAACGCCGTTGCTTTGTTTTTGAGCGTATTTACACCTGGCTTGTTTTTGTTACGGTAGAAAGTAATCGCTTCGGGAAACATGGGGTATCCTTGACAAACAGGGTCACGTAAGGCAATGTTGCTTGTGCCAATCGGCCAGCGTCGCATAAGACAACTCCAAAGCGCCGGACTGCTGTGCAGCTAAAACAAGCATAGTGCGTCAAGTACCAACAGCAGCGCGCATTGGTACCTTTATGTTTACGGGTATTTTCGTAACTTTTATTGTCTACCGCACCAGTCTTACTGCTGTAAAATGGATCTGCATTACATTTAGGCGCAAATAGCTCGTTCGGCAAGCTTATAAGCTCTGCCTAATTTGCATTTGCTTTTGCCGGCCTCCGCCAGTCGTAGAGCAGGCTGGTATGACATCATAGGTTCTGCTGCGGAAAATGAGCTAGTGGGTCGCATGGCCATTCCCTTGTTTCCTAATGATATAGCTTATTTGAGCGAAGTTTACGTTAAAAATGGTGTCAGTATGATTCTAACGAGGCAATCTTTTGAATGAACCAAACTTATGTTTTGTTTCATGGCTACTTTAAAGAATGACGCCATTTCACGTCTCAGCCAACCGAACTGCGTGACACGCCGTATTTTTAGGTTCTCATGGATCACGATATGGCTTTTGCTTCGGTAGTCTAAACATAGCCTAAGCCTGTATTTACCATTGTGATCACTCTAAAAGGGATGCTACCAGGTGAGGGAACATTTGCCTGTCAAGACGAATAAATTATAATTCTGCCTCGGCATTGTATACAGTAATCTGCAAAACTTTTATACAAGAGCAAAACATCCCCATCAACCCTCAAGCTGCGTATCCGTAAGAAGAGGAGGCGTAGCACAAAGAGTACGCTTCCCGCCTCGGAAGTGACGCAGCCAGGGTCCGATCCTCAGTACTAACAACTTGGGGGCGTTATTTTCGGTGCGCACCTGCCTCGAAAGTTTCCGCGCACGCCTTCACTCCCGCACGGGAGCACGCAAGTTGAAATATATAGAAACGCGTCGCATACGTTTCGAGAGCCCCTTTAGGCTTGCCTTTTAAGTTGAATACTTCCTTATTGGCTGAGCTCAGGGCAAATGAAGCTCACGTGAAAAAAGAAATCAAAGGAAGAGGAATGAACATCTCAAAATTACGAAACAAAAGAAGTTCCAGTTATACGTATAGCGGGGGCTGATATGCACCAACAAGACAATATCGAAGAAGGAAAATCACCGTAAAGTACATGTCGTGTTCTTCTTAGTACGTACTTATCTTTACTTCGCTAGCGCACGTGTTTGTGTGGGCGCGTGTGCGCATGGCCTTTTAACTGGGCGTCTTGCCACTTTCATCCCCAAAGCGAACTCGGCAAAGGGCAACCGATCGTCGGTCTGTACTAGCCTTACTTTCTCTACAAGAAGAAAGGACAAGAAAGAAAGGGAAGAAAAAAGGAAAGAAAATTAGGATAAGAAAATAAAGAGAAGGAGGATGCGGGTGAGGAGGAAAAGAAAAAAGAATAAGAGAAGAATAAGGAATAAGAAGAAAGAAATAAATGCGTAGGAGTCAAAGGAGGAGGATGAGGAGTAGAGGGAGGAGGCGGAGGCACTGACGTTTGCGGCGTGCCACGAAAGTGCTGACCTTTCGCGGTAGTGCCTGAACTCGACACAACTGGGGCCTCTCAAGCCTCAAATCATGCTGGTGCGCGCACCTGCGCGCGGCCGACGACCAGAGCGAACGTACGCCGCTAATGAGAGGATGGTGGCGACATGACAGCCCTCTGGTCGGGCGCGTGCTTTATGGTGAACAACTTTCACGCTGTTTGCGTTAATAGTACGTGTATCCGCAGCGAGCACACAGCGAGACCACCAACGACCACCCACTCCGCTTAACCGCGTAAATATTCACCCGGGTGCCGACTGAACTTCGCCGTCGGCAGGTCTTTTTCGACAATACGCGATCGCGGGGACCCAGTACCGACGGCTCTCATTTCACGCGCGTGGATTTTAGCTGCAATACATCAATTCCGGTGGAAAGTTTGCAATCTGATTGCTGGCGTGGACTCCATTCAGACGAATTCCTCAAAGGTAATAACAAAATTTGTTCGTATTATGAGAATTCGTCTTGAGATAGCGTTTGCTGCATTGTGAAGAGAAAAATGTCTGAAATCTGTCATGACCAATATTCCCTTAACGAGAGACTACCGCACTTGCGAAAGCCGCAGGGCGGAACGAACGCTTTTGGTATCCTGACTGCCTGTCTATAGCCATTAATGTAGAAAGAACGCTTTAGGTTTCCTGACATGCTGTTTACAGCCAATAATGCATAACGAACGCTTTTGGTATCCTGACTGCCTGTCTATAGCCATTAATGTAGAAAGAACCGTTTAGGCATCCGTGAATGCTGTTTATAGCCAATAATGTAGAACGAACGCTTTTGGTATCCTGACTGCCTGTCTATAGCCAATAATATAGAAAGAACGCTATTGGTATCCTGACACGCTGTCTTAGCCAGTAATGTTCCCGTGGAGCTTCGTTGAGTGGGATATCTTCACTGGCTGGAAAAACGTTCTTCCAGCTCAAAAGTCGTCAATGAACTGTGGTGTATAGGAGTTTATTGGCATAACTTCTATACAGCTGAGAGCCAGAGGCAGCCAAAAGGCAGGAGCCCATACACCAGAGTGCTGTCTGCCTCCTAACCCAACCTAGCCAGAGATGAATAAAATCAGCAAAGTTAAACGCTACTTTTTCAAACGCCCGCATAATCAGTGGCTGATGGTAGTGGCATTCAAGGCAATATTTGGGAACTTACAGACTACCACAAAGTCTGCCATAAATTGAGAGGGAAGAGCCCGACAGCGATATAGAATACCAAAAATAAGCGTGAAAAAATCGTTTCGCCATCAGTAGTGGGCAATTTGCATATTTTCTCATTAGCTGACGAACACAGACTGAAATAATGAGTCCCCTCAATTGCCTAAAAAGGCGGTGGCCTTGCATGTTCGTATTTTAAAGGCCTATTCGTATGCAAATGGAATACATTACCCTGGAGATAACAGATTGAAAATAATCCCATTTACTTTGAGATATCGGTGAGTGAAGCTATTTATTTAGCAGTGAATTTTTATCGAATACGGTCACGATCAGTTGCTTCTCAAATTTCGGAAGTGCGTCGCTCTGACAAACCCTCCTTGTTCTTTTCCTTTCGCATTTCTGCTCTCGCTAGTCGTTCAAGGTCCAGTGAAGGTAGACTGACCCTAAGCCTCTTCCCTGCTATTCACGCCCTGTGAAAGCGTAGATATTTTTTTTTGTTTTCTTCTGCAGTTTAACTCCGCTCCTAGCCTAACTCCTCTATCAAAAAAAAGCAAGTGGCTCATCTTGCAGCGCCGATGTCGTGTGTCATCCTCGTACTCCTTTTCACTCCCCTGAAGCGATGTGCATTAAGGCGTTTCCTCGCGTTTAGCGGCTACTGCATTCTGCAGCTTCTGCATCTCACACTTGAGGTGCCCGCAGAAGCATGGCTCTCTCCGCTTTATCTTCTTCAGAAATATGCAATCGTGCGAAAGGGCGTCCTCGGTAGGTGCTGTTTTGCATCCCTGCATTTTTTGGATACCAGCTTCAATCAGATCGCTTTCATAACTTAAGGCATTTCCGTTACTAAGGCTGATTGTTACTCGTTGCTGAGGATGAATTGTGTTTATTGGCGCAAGGTCAGCTAGGGTAAATTCTCTTTCCATCTGTAGAGAGACTGAGTTAAACAGCGCGGAAACGGGACTACAGAAGGGGCACACAGACAGGGCGCTGTCATAGCCAATAATGTAGAACGAACGCTTTTGGTATCCTAACAGTTGCCTGTCTCCAGTCAATAACATAGAAATAACGCTTTTGGTATCCTGACATGTTGTCGATAGGCAATAATGTTCTTGCGGAGCTTCGTTGGCTGGGATATCTTCACTAGCTGGAAAAACATTCTTCTAGCATAGAAGTCTTCTAATAAACAGTGGTGTCTGCCGCCATTGGTAAATACAATACCCAAAATTACATGCTGCAGTCGCAAACGCCAGCATAATCTGTGGCTGTTGGTCGTGGCATTTGAGACAATATTGTGGAACTCACAAAATAACACAAAGTGTCCCCAAAACTTCAGAGGAAACAATCCAACATCGATATAGAACACCGGAAATAAACGTGCGTTTCAGCATCAGTAGTGGCCAATTTGCATATGTTCTAAATTGACGAAAGCAATGAACAACCTTCGTTTCACGGTGATTTCGAGTATGTCCAACTACACAGTAAAGAAGCAAAGCAGACAAAAAAACAAGACCACAATTTATAAATTACATTAACAACACTTCACTCCAGTAACTAAGAATATACAGGCAATCATACTTTTGGTTAGCTGAGGTGACTCGGTTTCTAAGCAACATAAATAATCTCCCACTTGTGACTAACACCTTATACGGGAAGCGATAAATATTTGTTATTTAAAAAAGTACCGCACTGTAAATTAATCACTGGCGTTGTTTTGAGTGGAACTTTTGATGGCGCATGGTTGAGCGAGAATACCCTTTACATCACACCTTTACCGAGAATTCCTTGCCGAGTGCCATCAGATTGGTCGGTTTCAATTCTCTGTCATGGCATCCAAATGCAAAGAGCGTCTCGCTGTTTCTTTTTTTATTGAACAGCCATTTTTGTACTTTACTCCTCTATTCGTAGCGCCTTTCCCACCCGTTCTCCAAGAAGGCGGTTTTGTGATTGATCCTGGGTGCTACATATATAGACGGGATACAGGGAAACGAGAACGAAGCAAGAGGTCCTTTGTATGGTTCCCGTCGTATACAATAGTGGCTGCCCTGCAGACAGTTACAACCGCGTCCTAGTGGATCGAATGCTCGGGGCGGGATAATGGAATCACGTGCGCGAAAGAGCAGTGCGACGGGGAAAAGAACGAAGAACCGAGGCGAGGGTCTTTCTATGCCAAAAAGCAGTGCCAACGTTGGTGTCTCGAACCACTCCGCATCACCGAATTCAGCATCAACTTGATGAGTGATTAAGTCGATTCGTGTGTGTTCTAAGAATGATATGGGATAATTCGCTGCTCGCTCTTCGATGAATGGGCGTCTGCGATAAATATAACAGAATACTGAGAGGTCGAACTCCAGGTTTAAAGCGTTTTAGTAATGCATACCAGAATAGATCAAACTTTGCAGGCTTTATCAAAGTGTTTATAATTTCGTTACACAAACGTTTTCCAATTGCTCTCCCTCCTCGAGATGTCGAGAGGGTTGCGGAGCAGAGACTTCGGAAATAAAGAGCTGTTTCCTAAAGGAAAAGAGAGAAGAGCAAAACAAGTACACCGGCCACCATAGCTGTTGTCTCACTTTCGGATATGAATAGCGTCGACGAGAGCAAAGCTTATTCCCATTTGATGTAGTGAGACCGCTCATAGTGTGATCGTCGTACCAACTGCGTGCACCCAGTTAGTACCAGCGTGCTTTGCAACAGCAGCGGTCTCACGAATGTGACGAAATATCCAGGATCCCAGGATCAGCGCTAATCAGTGCTGAATTGATTAACAGGTTGGGACTGGCATGTGTCAGCTCACCGCCCGTAGCACTCTCAAAGAAGGAATTAAACTTTCCACGCATGCGCCGCTGATAAACAAGCCGTATAGTGGGGCTAGCTACTGCGCATATATATGTGCGTGTATTTCTTTCAATGAACTGTTGGTCCCAGCGCTTGTGCGTGCCTAGTTCTCCTCCCTTCTGTCCGTGTGCAAGCTGCGCTGTACCTAGTCCCCTAATCTCCGGTTAGAAAGAAACAAATCAATGCTGTCCTTTCAAAATATCCCCAATGCAGCGCCAAAGCCAAATTTGTTGGTGTTAAAAAAAAGTGATAGTAAATGTCGGCTGTGTTTCAAGCGTGTTTTAAGGAAACAGTCATAGTAACGTAAAAAAGACGTCGCCGCTTTCTCTTGCATTGTTCATCGCTCCGGAACAATGAAAGAGCACTGAATGCCGAAATAGAAACAATCGCAAAATACAATTTCCAAACAGAAAGCAAACCGATGCAGCAAAAAAAACCAAAACAAATTTAAACAAGATAGCAGTGCAATGATGTTCGTGCACTTGGAAGCGCGCGTCCCGGCGTGTTTCCGCCTCGCCTGCCGGAATCGATGGAATCGATGCACAAACTGTTTCGAGGATGTGCGCTACCTCGCGAGCACCGGCGGTCGTTGACCGCTGCGCCGCTCTGTCCGACGAGTCGTGGGGAGAAAGCGGCACTCGTCCACCCTGATCTCCTTACGCTGCTCCGAGACTCGACGCCGAGAATCAATCGTGCCAGAAAGCCCGACGTGTAGGTTAAGCCGTAGTACAGCCAATTTTCGCTTTATAGAATATGTTTCTTTCCGCGCATTTCTGCAACCCCGGATGAAAAAAAATAACACTAATTTTTACACCGTCACACACCTCCTAAAAGATTTCACCTACTGGTGAAAGTCTATTGTTTCCCCAGTAGATATGCTCGATATGATGAGGAAGCAAACAGGGAGGAAGGCACGACGTAACACTTGAATTCAATGCGCAACTGCAAGGACTTGTAAAGACAACAAAAAACAAATTTGTTGCTGAACGCGCTATTATAATAGCCGGTGCATTACATGAAGTTAAAAAAATCGAGCGAAATTTTCAAACAGTTCCAGGTGTTTTAAGACTCTATTCCGCCTCATTAAGTGTTGTCGTGGTTAGCGCGAAGTTTAAATAACTACGAACGTGACAAGATTCACGGCCACATCGAAGCTGTGGTTTTCAACTGACGAAAAATGAAACTGATAAGTCCTCCTTTAAAAAGTACTTCTTGCTCAGCATGGGTGTTGACGTGCACCAAGTGCATTTGTAATAAAACCATTTTTCCTGCAAGTAGGCAATAAAACGACCTTACGTGTTGTTCCTGAAGCTGGCATAATGAAATTCCAGCTTAATTTAATTATTAGCAGGGAGATGAACAAAAAGATATCCACATGCGCAAAGCAAGCACAATAATATAAAGTACAGCGGTAATCAGCACCGAATGTCTCAATCACGCAAGCTGGTTCAACTTTTTCAATAGCGACACTGTGCGGGAAAAGTCGAAAACATGTCCCTCCGGCAATTCCAAATATCACCCAGCGTGAACGCATGCTCTAGGAGAGCCTTTATCCTATTCTAGTGGTGCTCAGCGAAAGCACGTAATCAACTGCCTTCAAAAAGGTTTCCACTGCTGGATGACTTTGTGCGCAAAGTTTAAAGGGCTTACTTTTTACACTCGTACGAACCTAAAGGAGCGGCCAAATAAGAACCTCGCATGTGCTATTTGGGGTCTCGCAGTCTTTTTACTTCCCTTCGTTCTTGCTTTATGTGCAGACTACCGTAGAGGCGGACTGTTTCGGGAGCACGAACAGTTTCGCGAGCACTCGTATATTACCTAGGGCTTCCGGTTCGCTGCTTTCCTTTCTTCGCTCGAGCACAATCGTGGCGGCTCAAAAGCTTTCGCCGACATTTTAGGCTGGCTTTTCCAAAGAATCTTATCAATTATTTAGGTATCCTGTTTGAAATGCTGCGGAGATAAGTGTTCAAAAGACGGCAGTTTTTCAATCTTGTTGCGCGATGCGTTGGCGAATTCAACGATTTATAACATCGGTCGCTTTATGTCCTTATACACAATGCTCAGTTCGGATTCCTGGAGGGTAACGGTAAACAACCACTGCAACGCGCTTGATTTGGAAGCTCTGATGTTCGAAAACAAAGCTTGAAATCAAGCTCGAACATGTAAAAACGAAATAGCAGCATCCCAAGGAAATAAAAATCATTTATGAGTAAACTAGGGTGGCCGAAGGTGTTGGATAGTATTCCCTAGTATCAGCAATTACTGATTATAAATTGTTTTTTTAAGCAAAGCTTGACTATAAGGCACGCTGTGATGGAGTGACGCGGCTAATTAAGGTTTTACTTCCTAAAAATGGCCGCGTATTTGCTCCTTTTGTTGTAAATGCCGACGGAAGACGATAGTCGACTTGTGCCCCTCCCTTCTCTTTCGCGCTCCTCTGTCATGCTGTTCCTCTCCGGTCTCGTTCCTCTTAATATAACACGCTAGAGGTTTGCTCAAGTCAATTTAAATTTACCGGGTTCCACTGCTCCAAGTCGAGTGCCTCGATGCCAGCGCTGCCGTACGGTGGAGATGCGCGTGAATTGAGGCACCCTGCTGCAACAATCATAGAACCACGTTGCCCTACTCCACGAGCGTTCCAAGCGGAACATGGATCCTATCTATACTCGGTGACAACTTAAGAACGGCACCGCAAGTTGCCGCTGTGCCTTATCACCGTAGCCGGATGTTTCTCCACGCGGCGCAAGTAGGGCGTTACTGGGAATATTTTGAACACGGCGTGAGCCGTTCCCGTGATTTTTTGTACTTAATATGCTTATAAACGACTCCAGTGAGGACAAACAAACTGCGTGAAATAAGGCAGACGATATCACGCATTCATAGCAAACCCCTTTCAAAACGCGCGCGCACTGACGTCACGGGCCCGGCGCTTTGGCGGAGTGATACACTACATGAGGTGGTGCCGTTCTTGAGTTGTAACCGAGTATAGTGGAACCTTTCGTTGCTATCGCCGTTTGATTTCTTAAATGCCGCCAGGAGGTAGCGCGGGCAACAGCAGCGACGGTTTTCTGCCGTTAATCTAGCATTTCATTTGCTATCGCAAAAACCAAGCATCCATAAATGTTTGAACAAAGGAACACTGCACATATTCCTTATATATTGATTTGCTGCCTTATGTTTGCGTAATGTCTTGTTCTTGTACAACAATGTTCAGAAGTATGAACATTGACCTCGGACTTAGACGTTTAGATTTGGCTGTGGGTATATAAGATTATGGTACAGCTTTTGTTTCGCTTTGGCCGGGTGGCTGCATCGCGTCACAGCAGACATGCAGATAGAAAGACAGACATACAGAGTGACTAAAATTTCTGCGTTTAAGTAGCTCAAGCAAGCCTATCGTCTTTAAAATCCGTGCTCGTCATGTTACCACCACAGAGATGTAGTAGTATATAGTGTTAGTAGCAAGTGTTCACTGAGACCGACTTTGCCTTACCAGAAGTTTCCAGGATTTGAACTGCCTAAGCGACACCATGTCGCATCAAATACACGAAAATTCACCGCACATCTCGGCCGCTTTGTGGAAAAAAATAAACTCCAGCAGAAGACAAGATGTGTCTCATCGTACAATCCAGAGATACCGCATAACAAATGATGTGCTTCGTTGCAGATAGAGACCCTTCTAGTCTCCGAAGATCGCAAAAGTTCTTCTGCTCCAGATTGTGTTTGCACGGCCTTTCGATCAAGCGGCTCGGTGGTGTTCGCAACAGTTCACAATGCAGTAATCAGCGTCATCAGGCTCACTGCACCAGATGTACGTATATAGCACGGTGAGTTGGCCGTGCGAATACTAGCGGCGCATCCCGTATTAAATGATAAGGAATCTCGCTCTAGGTCGGTCGCAAGATTCATTTCCCACTAATCGGTTTACGTGCGGGGGAACCAACAAAAAATTTGCGGTAAAACCGCAAGGAATGAGATGCTTGAGAAGACCTAAAGATCGTTCGTAGTGCCTTTCATTCGGTATACCCTGCTAAAAAAGCAGAAGGGCTGGCTCTGAAGCCCCGAGTATTGCGACGTGTTGAGGCTCAGAGGACGGCACCCTTGTGTAGCGCAGCTTCAGTTGCAACGCAATCGCGTTCGGGTAGATGAAAACCACAAGCTTTACTGTGCCAGCCTCAAAATAGTCAAACTTGATAACACAAAAGCCGTTACACACCCATCTATTTACATCCACAGAGACATCGGTATATGTACAAGCTACCGCCAGTTACCGTGTTAACATTGCACATGGTAAACGACCGATGATCTTGCTTCGGCAATGGACGAACGTCGCTTTGAGCGGATGTGAGGATATTCAGGGCCCATTTCGAACTTTTTGTATGCGGAAGGCACGTTGAAAGCGGTTTTATTCCTAGCGTTTGGGGATTCAACACCTGAAGAGTGCTTTCTATTCGGGCTCCATGTATACGCAAGGCTCCACCCTAGATCGTGGGCGCCACAGTAATACTAATCCAGCATAGGTATTGCAGATACACATCACTTGTATAAGCAAACTTCAGAAAGCCGGCATGCGGAGAGGTAGATACTGATACTCGTGAATGATTTTGTTGGTCGCTGCCCGAGGAACGCCAAAAGGCAGTCTTAGCCTCTTCCAATGCAGCACTTCCAGACATTCGTGCTGTGTTCGATGTTTGGGACAGCCGGTAAAACATGGGTTTAATGTCGCGCTTCTTCAAGCTTGACCGCAGAACACCAGCAATATCATGCAGTACATCTAGTATACAAGACCCAGAGGAAACTATGCAGTAAACAGCCGCTCGCCAATGCAGCCTCTGGTCGAAAACGGTGTCGAGAAACTAGACGTGTGCAGCCTGACAGATGAGAACGCCACTCAAGTCCATCTTGAGACGCGGAGACCTGTGCCCTACAAAGGAGGAGGAAGTACGACTTCTCTTTTGATAGTGACGAAAGACATGTTTTTACTGACACAAAAGGGCGTTCAGCTAATCAGGTGAGCCGCTTTTTCTGGTCCTCTCGTCATTAGAAAAACGTAGAAAAGTAACCAGTCAAGGCTAGTCCGGCGATGCCCGCAGGGATATCGGCGACCATGACCAAAATCACAGCTCTAGGCACAATCTCTCAACGGAGCACACGACCTCATACCTATGGAACGATGATGATGATGATGTTTAAATTTTATGGCGCAAGGCCGACTGAGGGCAAAGAGCGCCAGACCTATGGAGCAGGTCGTCAATCAAGCAAACGCTTGTCGCTAGTTTAGCTACGCGTGAAGTGCAAGAAAGAAGGGGAAATTCCAACGAAAGTGCATGCTTGGCCCCATATGCAGGGCCACCACTGTCAAGGTAAGAACTAATGATTTCGGGAGGCTCTAAAATGGTGCATTGCATAAACCTCCTCTCTCTCTACCCAACAGCCAACATCAAGAAACGGGCTTCAGGATTCTTACTGCATGCCTACGAAAAAGGCTTGGGAAAGCGGTGCGTAGGCTTTCCTTCCTATCTAACATGCGTTGGCTCGGTGAGCGTCTGATGAAAGGCTGGGCTTCCGTTCGAGCCCGCTTGCGTTGGCGTTTCGCCTAATCGAGGCGCTCACCCAGAACAGCCACCGACGCGGGCGAAATGAACACGCTGATGTTAAGATCGCTCTGCATCGTCCCAGGGGATCCAAGCGTCGGGAGGAAAGTGGCATAGCCCTGGAGACATTTGCACCTGGCTTATTCACCCGCATTGACTGAGCCTATAGGAGTGCGATTGCGAATAGGCAAACGCTCCACAGTGTCAGGAAGCGGAAATGAAGTCAGGCTATTGACGCGCACGCAAGGTCTTCACTTTCGTGTCGCCGTGAAGATGGCTCCACAGCTTTGCTGAAAGAGGCACTAAAATACAATAAAGGATATTGGCTTCCGGACAGAACGTGCCGATTAACAAACACGCCATCTAGAGATGTCCCGCTAGGCAACTACACAGTTCCGCCTCTTTCATCATCAATTGCAAGGTGACGAAGGAGAGGAAGCTTTACCAGGGAAATACTTGAACACCAGGTAGCTTTGCTTGATTCGCGCCGAGGTTCCAATTTTCAATCTCCTTCGTTTTCAAGCAAAAAGTTTTTGTTCATCCCGGAATGAGGTTCTTGATTTTATTTTGACGTAATCTGAAAGGAGCAGGTGCGTCCGAAGCGCGCCCTATCAAGGTTTCGAGTGGCGCCAAGGGCTGCACCTGGACACTCTAATTGGACCTCCACTGCGCACTCTCGCGATGCGATGGGCCTTTCACAGTGAGTTTTTAAACCTTCTTTAACAATTTTACTACAAACTTCCCCCTGGGTTTTATAGCGACTCTTAGACGCCCGCCCACTTCACAGGTTTTTAAGAAGGCTTTTTACTTCAGGTGTAAATAAGAATGTAATTTATAAGCCAAGGAGGGAGCGGCCCAATCATACAAGAAGTTGAAACAGCTCTTCAGGGCGGGCTTGTTACCCTGTTTACAGTGGGGACGAAGAAGCAATCTTAACAAAATAAGAATGTAACAGAAGAACTTATGGGTGTTTTTCTTCGTTCTTGCTCTCCTGAAAGCCAAACAAGGTGAAATGTTCTTTCCTATCATAACTTTGTCGTTTTATGCTTTTCTTCAGTTCGTATTTTCAGCATTTGCTGTGGCTTGGCTTGTGTTTGTCTTGATTGTCAGTGCAGTGCCAGTCGACGCCCCGTCTTGTATTGTATTGTCCTGTCGTCTCGTGTTTTGTCTTGTCTTGTCCTGTCCTCTCCTGAATGCCAGTTGCGAGGGGAGCTAGATTGCGCTCTGTGTAACTCTATTTTTACATCTACACAAAAACTATACACTAGAAATTAGGCCACACGCCGGGGCCCAGTAATTTGCTCGCAGAAAAAACGGGTATCCGAGACGATTTCTGATGAAGTGTTCATTTTGACTTACGACAATGAGCAAGTGAAATAACAGATGTCAGTTACAACCGGAGATAATAACCCTGAGTGCCTTAAAATGACCAGTGTGGCATAATGTGAAGCCTCGATAAACTCGAGAGTGATGGACACTAAAATATGCTACTCGTCCCCTCCGGATAAGCTTAAACACATTTAAAATGTTGCCACCGTACCCTGCGTTGCCACCCGTAAATGCGCTACCACCGGCGCCGTGGTAGCGCGACTGCCGAGCTCTCTTCGTGTGAATTGACTTTGTTCGGACGACGAGCAGCCAGAAGTGAACTTAAAACTGCTTAATTCTTGATGACACGAAGGGCATAAGGAGATTGCAGCACCCAAAGTTGCAACAAAGATTAGCACGTGACTTACAATTCTAACAATTTAACAGCACTCGACCGCTAGCTTATCACTTACTGAGATAACACTGCGCCCCGTCGTTTTGAAGCCACGCCTTGTCTGTTCACGGCCGAGTGTGCTCGAACAAGCCGAAAGTGACCTTTAAGTGGAAATAAATGTAACTATGCCTCGCCCGCGGTGATTCACCCCGCCCAAACTCGTGGAGCACGCGCAGAATATCCCCTGGAAGTCCTGCCACTCACGCAGAATAAGTACAGGCCTCCATACGCTGTAGTTCGTCCAGGGAGCAGCAGCGCCAGCTCACACATCGTGGTGGCTCAAGGCGTCACTATCAGAGTAGTAGTACAGCAAGCGCTCGTCACCGCCGTCTTTAGTCGAATTCAAAGACCGTGAACATCAGCACCCTTCCCTGGATTATAAGAGAACTTTATCAAGAGCCAAGCAGCTGATGTATTAGGGAAGGCGTTCGTTGTAACGCCATCTTAACACAATAGGCGAAAAAAATCGCTAGCCTTCCCTCGAGTCACACACCTATCGTAGCTTTTTTTTTAATCGGAGCTTCCGATGTCTCACTGATGGCGTACGTCACCCCGAAAATACACTGCAGGAAAGCCAACTTTGTCTGACTAGGATAATGGTCGCGGATGAAGTGAAAGAAAAAAAACTCTTTGCCTGTTTTCGGAATCTAACCTGGGTTTCTTCGCGTTATGAGGCCGACGTCTATCTGATTGCTTAATTTCGACACAGCAGAAGCAGTTTGTACTTAGAATAGGGTGCTCGGTATGTGCAAAATTAGAAAAATCATGCACCCCTCCATCTAACAACGACAATAGCAGAACGCGAATCATTTTTCATACGAAATGAAATGGCCATGGGTCAAAGCCAAAGCCGCTGCGATCCAAAGTCGAAACTGCGTGCGAGTCAAAATGGAAGCTCAACGAGTCAGTTAAAACCACCTGCCAGTCAAAGTCCAAACTCAGACGACAACCAAGGTATCCCCAATAAGAATGCTTCGCGTTCACCCATCGTCGTCGTCGTTAGACGGAGCGACGCATGATATTATTTGTCTTACGAAGTGACACCGTCCCTCAAGCCGCCGACCGCAGTGCAGACCGCTGGACGCCAAGCGATAGCCGCTTGTAAAGTTCCAGTAATAGCGTTGGGCATTAGACTTCTAAATTCGCAGCTAATTTTTTTCCAGTGAGAAAGACCTATGCGAGCTCGAGCATGCTGACACATGTCACTGCACAATATTGTGTTTTCAGTCGCACAGGAGGAAAAAATTCCCACGCCTTCCCGCGAGGGGAACACGAGTAAATGCAGAGCATTGGGGGTCGTTAACGCCGCGTAAAGTCGCGTTAGGGTGGGTAGTTGGGTCGTAGTTGCGTTGGTGTTGGTTTGGGGTAGAGAGAGGAGAGTAAAGTCGCGTTAGGGTGGAGCGAGCGTCAACCAAGGAAGGAAGGAGCAACGCAGTGACTGAAGCACGAGCGACCGCTAGCCGCTTTATTTTTGCAGCGCGCGCAGTAGAGGGAGAGCAGAACGGGGGGGAGAGCGCGCATGCGCAAGCAGCGCGCGCCCTTTCACGCCCAACCGCGCTGCTATCACGCACCTGTTACGCCGAGAGCTCGATGGAGCGAACGGGCTGACTACGACGCATGCGCGCGCCAGCTGCTGTTGAGAGAGAGGAGGGAAGGAGGAGAGGCGCACCTGCTGCGGACGTGGAGCTGTTGACGCCGTCCGACGCAGGAAGAGGCGAGGCTAAGAAATGCTCTGCATTTAAAATGTTATGTGGGCACACGCCCAGGCCGCGTATTTCCAAACCCTTCGCTGCCCAGAGCACCCACGTGACGTGTCTGTTAGCGCGATACAGAACGGTAATTGAACGTCGTCATTGGCTGCGCCCCAAACCTAAAGCGACCTAAAACATACCAAATCACTATTATTAACAAAAAGAACACGTAAATTTGAGTTCTAAAAAAAAATAAGGTTAGAAGAAAAAGTTAAGCAATGAAAAAAAAACACAAAGTGATAGACCTGCTGGGGCTCCAACCCTATCAGTCTGCCCCAGTACTCATTACTCTACACCGAGGAAACAGAGCCCTAACGGCTGGCTACTTTTACCAGGCGCTCAAAAGAATAGCGCGCGCAGTGAAAGCACACATGGCACATGGGCGCTCTGTGCAGCGAAGCGTTTGGAAACCTGCCGCCGGGTCACTCTGACATTTCTGCCGCTGGAGCAGTGCCCGGATTTCTTCTGTGCACCACGAGAAAACGTTTCGCCCGTAATTAAAGAATTCGTGGCATTTAGCATCTGATTGATAAATATATCAACTCCAACCCAAGAACTCTAATTGGCACTCTCTCTATAATGAAGGCTACAATGGCTAAATGTCCCAGTTTACGTGCGCAGGGGTGAAGCACGCAGAGAAACACATTTTAACCAGCTTAATCAGTTGAATAAATGAACATTTGTTCATTTAAAAACTTTTACTGTGTCTAAAATGTTAAAAGCTTTTTTTTATGTTGCGCAGATCCGACAAAGATGGCAGAAACAAGAGAAATTAACAAATACCTAAATGTGTATGCGTTTAATTAAGAATGCATCAAGCTGACAAAAGAATGTGTTCAGTTTTCCTTATTCGATATCATTAGGGATTCTGGTCGCGAAGTTTTTGAGACAATAACACAACACGTACGCCGCTGCGTGTTACCAGACCTCTCGTATGCAATAAGCATCGTTTCATTAAATATAATAAGCGTTGGGTCTAAGTGGAACCTAATTCGTTATTTACTGTATCAAAACTATTCGAGCGAAATGAATTTTTCTGCCGGGCTCAAGAATTTATTTCAATGTTCCTCCCTCTTTTCCACACCTCTTGTACATTTTGATTTGCAAGAATGTACTTCACTTCACAGGCATGCACCAGCAAGGTGCACGTCTGTGACTTGAAATGCAGGGCAGTGTGTAGGCGTAGTAATAAATCATTCATAGCTTTTTGCCCGGCACATGTCAATTCAGTGACGTCAAACTTCCTGAGCTTCCCCCGCGCTAAAATCCTTTATATCAACAAATCTACGCAATTCTAACATCCTTTTTTTCGAGTGTGTGCTCAGAGTTCAGGTAGAACAGACAAAAGGAATCTCGGCACCGCTTCTCACTGACCTTGCGTGCCTCGCATTCCTTGCGCCGGAGCCACTCCGGGAATTTCGCTCACCTCGAAAGCATGATCGTGCCTTTCCTTTTCCGGAAACCTTTCATACACGCATCCGATAGCTTCCTCCCCGTTAGATGTATGTTTTTTTTTTGTCTTCGTAGAGACCATTATACTTCCCTACTTTTCTTTTTTATGCGCAGATGGGATTGAAAAGCGCTTTTTTCCTCAAATAAAGGGCATTCCCTATTCCCTTTCCTTTATACATTCCAAATCTCATCAGGGTACACAAGCGGACTCTCATTTCCAGCTGTAATGAATTTTAGAACGTCGCCAAAACGGAAAGAAAATGTGTGCACATATTCACTGTACGCGCGATACTTTGCTAGTTGAGATCACATTTCACACAACACGTTATCGCCTGACGGGGCACCTTTAATGTGTAGACGCGATGAGAATGCTTTTACAAGGATCACTGAAGGGTGCTCGAGTCAACACCACGCTGCCGTCGAAACCGCTTGATCGGCGCCGGCAATAAAGCCCCAGCGCCGACCTATGAGTGCACGTACACGTTTTTCCAATTAGGCAGCCCTTTGTGTTGCACTAACCGCAAGCCTGACCGGATGGATAACGGCACGAAAAGGTGGAACCACCCTGGTGGGTATTTTCGGTGCTCTGGCGATTGTGCATGCTCGAAAATGAAAAAAAAAAGTGGGAATGATGATGATGATGAACCAAAAAGGGGGTCAGCTTTCTACGTCCAGGAGGAAACGAGAGGCGACGGCCTCACCGCCCGTTCACCCAGCATAAAAGATAAATTAAAGAGAGCCCGACACAAAGAGCGCGAAATTGCGTTCTAAACTTAACAACCGTGTTTTTGTGCGTACCAGACAATGTGTTCACCAGGACCTATAAGCCTCTTCAAAACTGCAATAAAGGGGGGAAATGAGGCGGTGTCGTAAACTACTCCCGATTTGCAACAAACTGCACCGCTCCCCAGTCCTCAGATAATGCAATTATCGCGCAGTGCTTGCTGATGTGAGGCACCACGAGTGTTGTGAAAGCGTTGCCGTGTGTCAACGAAGTGAATATGCCTGCGAATCGAGATAATCACCGCGTTTTTGTTGTGGGTGGCTGGCGTACCGCATATATAATTATATGTCACGGCAGATGATGCTTCGAGTATTCAATAAACCCAAAATTTACTCAGGCGTTAGTTGAGTCTTCAAAAACGTAAAAACAAGGGGTGTTAGAAACTACCCTTTTTTTTTTGTTGAATCCGCAAAAAATTGAACCTGTCTGAAATGTTCACGATGACGTTTGGATAATACATTAAAATGATGAGACTTCAAAACAATTTTTAGCTCTACAGCAGTGTCTGAGGGTCCAAAAGTCTACGGGGTCGAGCCTAAAAGTGGCAGCTAAGGTATTTCTGCTCGTCTTCCTTCTGCACGTCAATATGTGGGCCACAGCGGCGCTGCGCTGATTTTCCTGTTGAAAACACAACTTAACCAAAATTAAGTTGTAGGCATGCGTGCATGCGTGACAGCAAGGAATAATCACCTGTTCACAACATTGGCGTAAGCTCGCCCCTTCTCGAGCAAGAACAGACATAGTTCAGAAGATTTGCTGCTCTCATCACAATAAACGCTCATATGTTCTGCTGAAGAATGGTTCAAGCAAACCAGTGAAACTGGTACGCCACGCCTATATATATATATATATATATATATATATATATATATATATATACAAAGAAAAAAAAACTTCGAACAAGGTAAAAGCACGATTGTGGCCTACGTTTCAGCAAAGAGAACTTGCTTTCCTCAGGGCAATCTCTCGCCTGGCAGGCAGGGTTTATATAGGGGTAGGACCCCAGGTGAAAGGAGAGGGAAAGATGGAAGGGAAATTGAGCAAGCTGATTGGTTTCGGAGTGTGTCGGGGGAGAGATTGAGGGGCCAAGAAGGTTGTCTAGTTTAAGCCGCAAAGTAGGTCACACGGAAGTCAGCTGGTGGCTGATATTCGTGGAATTTTTGGACAGAAAGGATGAGAGGGTGCTTATTGACCCGCCGCGGGGTATAGGGAAAGGATCTCAGAACCGCCGGAAGCAGACCAGGCGGTGAGGGTGGGGTCCTTATCAGAAACTATCTGCAAGCCTCAGGTCAAAAGAAAAGAATGAGACGGGGGAAAACTAACTAGGTCAAGAAAAAAGAAAAAAGAAAAAAGGAGAAAAAAACAGGGAGGGAAACCACATAAACCCACACACAAAAGAAAAAGCAATGACCGGGCAACTGAAATGGCACGTGTCACCCACGGCAACATTCCAGGAACAGGCCTGTCCTGAAACTCAAAAACGAAAAGATAAAGTTAGAGTGACGTACGGGGCACAGGTCCACGCGGAGCAAAAAAATAAAAAAGGAGAAATCAAATAAATAAAATTGAATTCCAAAAGCAAGGTTGGAGGTATGAGGGCGAGTATTAGGCTAGACGCTAAGGAATGAAAAAAAAAAAGAGAAAGAAATTAGGTGACCAGGTACAAGCAGAGTGAACGGTCATAGCCTTTGGATGAGGTATATGCACGAAAATGCCTAATGCTGTATTCCCGGTGAATATCGCAAGGATTCCAAGTTGCCCTTAGACGCATTAATTCCAGCAGGTTCCATGGAGTTGAATTTGTGAATTAAGTAGGATTCTCGGTATTTCCTGTCCCTAGGAGACTTAAAATTTGACTGAAGTATATATAACTTAAGGTCATCAAAACTGTGGCCTGGTTGGTTGAAATGCTGCGCTACAGCTATGGAGGATTTGCTAAGAGTATCTGCCCGGTGACCATTAAGCAGTATATAGGCGAAACGAGCCAACCTATGAGCCTACGGCTTAATGGTCACCGGGCAGATACTCTTAGCAAATCCTCCATAGCTGTAGCGCAGCATTTCAACCAACCAGGCCACAGTTTTGATGACCTTAAGTTATATATACTTCAGTCAAATTTTAAGTCTCCTAGGGACAGGAAATACCGAGAATCCTACTTAATTCACAAATTCAACTCCATGGAACCTGCTGGAATTAATGCGTCTAAGGGCAACTTGGAATCCTTGCGATATTCACCGGGAATACAGCATTAGGCATTTTCGTGCATATACCTCATCCAAAGGCTATGACCGTTCACTCTGCTTTGTACCTGGTCACCTAATTTCTTTCTCTTTTTTTTTTTCATTCCTTAGCGTCTAGCCTAATACTCGCCCTCATGCCTCCAACCTTGCTTTTGGAATTCAATTTTATTTATTTTATTTCTCCTTTTTTTATTTTTTGCTCCGCGTGGACCTGTGCCCCGTACGTCACTCTAACTTTATCTTTTCGTTTTTGAGTTTCAGGACAGGCCTGTTCCTGGAATGTTGCCGTGGGTGACACGTGCCATTTCAGTTGCCCGGTCATTGCTTTTTCTTTTGTGTGTGGGTGTATGTGGTTTCCCTCCCTGTTTTTTTTTTTTGTTTTTTTTTTCTCCTTTTTTCTTTTTTCTTTTTTCTTGACCTAGTTAGTTTTCCCCCGTCTCATTCTTTTCTTTTGACCTGAGGCTTGCAGATAGTTTCTGATAAGGACCCCACCCTCACCGCCTGGTCTGCTTCCGGCGGTTCTGAGATCCTTTCCCTATACCCCGCGGCGGGTCAATAAGCACCCTCTCATCCTTTCTGTCCAAAAATTCCACGAATATCAGCCACCAGCTGACTTCCGTGTGACCTACTTTGCGGCTTAAACTAGACAACCTTCTTGGCCCCTCAATCTCTCCCCCGACACACTCCGAAACCAATCAGCTTGCTCAATTTCCCTTCCATCTTTCCCTCTCCTTTCACCTGGGGTCCTACCCCTATATAAACCCTGCCTGCCAGGCGAGAGATTGCCCTGAGGAAAGCAAGTTCTCTTTGCTGAAACGTAGGCCACAATCGTGCTTTTACCTTGTTCGAAGTTTTTCTTCTCTTGTGTTCTCTACCATCTTCAAAGTTCTACTACTCCCTATATAATATATATATATATATATATATATATATATATATATATATATATATATATATATATATATATATATATATATATCTTGTTTGAAAAATGAAAAAACGCTTTCCGACATTTCGACTGGAGTACCAGTCTCCATCAGAGTAACGTATAACCTTGAAACACGGACGCTTTTATAAATTCGGAAGGTGTGCTACAGTGCACCCATGTTAGGAAAATACATCTGCTTGTTGGGGAGAGGTGACAGGAAAAGGGGAGGCAGTATTATATTTGGTACAACTTCGTGACCTACAGCTCCTCAAACGTTTTCCCTAGAACAAAAAAAAGCAACGATTCATAGCAAAAGCAGACGTGGTCTCGCGGGCACCACAAACAAACCCATTTCTCAAAACACAAAGCAATAGCCAAGTTCACTCATTTAAAAAAATGGGGAGGGGGGTGGACAGTCACCTCCCGTGCGGATTACAGGAATAAACAAATGGCACAGCGAACGTCTCAAAATACGAAGTGCGAAGCAAGCTGGTCCACAGGCACAACACATGCGGCAGGGCGGCCGCCGGTGACACACCCATTTCTGAAATTACCAATGACGAGCTGCACAGTGAAGAATCACAGGGCAAGTTACAAGTTCACAGAAGTACCCTGCGATCCTTCACTGTTCAGCTCGTCATTGGTATTTTCAGAAATGGGTGTGTCACCGGCGGCCGCACTGCCGCATGTGTTGTGCCTGTGGACCAGCTTGCTTCGCACTTCGTATTTTGAGACGTTCGCTGTGCCATTTGTTATTCTGTAATCCCGCACGGGAGGTGTCTGTCCGCCCCCCTCCCTTTTTTTCTCGCTCTGCGTATACGCCAGGTGGCGCTGTCAGACACACATGCATGCATGCATGCATACATACATACCTACATACATACATACATACATGCATACATACATACATACATACATACATACATACATACATACATACATACATACATACATACATACATACATACATACAGCGAATCAGAAAATGGGAAATGAGGGGCTCCGTGAAATAAGACAGAAAATAAGGGTTGGCAGTCAAGAAAACCTCGGAAAGCAAAAGGGGAGGTTGTGGTGGGTCATAGAAAGAGATGAAGAATTTTTTGAGTCGAAAAGAAAGTGGTGAAAAAATGCCCGCCGGGTGGGATCCGAACCCACGACCTCCAGAATACCGGTATGGTGCGATAACCACTACGCTACCGGCGGGGCTGTTTCCCCAGCACTTTCTCGGGTATTTATGTTAAGTTATTTTTGTTTCCTGCACTTGGGGGTGGTAGCCAGCGCCACTCGGACTACTCAGGGTGAAGGGGACCTTCTTTTTAACCCCCGGGCCGTGACTCGAGTGTCTACGACATGTCGAGAGTGGTCGACCAGCGTTGAACCCTCTTAAGCTCCCTTTGGCACCAAGACTGCCATACATACATACATACATACATACATACATACATACATACATACATACATACATACATACATACATACATACATACATACATACATACATACATACATACATACATACATACATACATGCATACATACAGACAGACAGACAGACAGACAGGCAGACAGACCAAATTTTCTCGCTTGGGTAGCTCAAGTATTACTATCGTCAAAAAGAGAGACCAAACCAACGATCCTGTGCCAGGCGCCGCTCTTCATCTAATGAGGCCGCTTCGCAGGTATCCGGCGGCAGGCGAAAGGTGCGAGAGAACGTGATCGTGTCGAGTCCGCCGCACGTTGAATTATTCCTAACGAAGGAGCCCCGGAATGCAAGAGAGACCGGGCCGCAGGGAGCGCTCGTATCTGAAGTTCCTGCCCTTGGGAACCGCCGTCCGGAGCATTCTAACCTACCCCCGCCCCCTTCCCCCTCTCTTTCTCCTGTTTATTCCTTTGCTTTGTTTATGCGCACTGAAGTTGTACAAATGGGAAAACGATTGGCAAGGGGTCAGGAGGAATTCGCAGCCGGTAGACCTGCGGCGATTTAGCTGAAACCGTCTCGCTCTTCTGCTGTGTGAGTGTGTGCGCGTGTGTGTGCCGTTCGCATAATTCCTAGGGAATCGAGGGCGGAGTGCTCATTTGCTGGTCCACTTTTCTTTTTCCTACGTGCCTCCTAAATCCGAGCTTGGGGACACAGCGTAGTGAAACGTCGCCCTCGGGAATTCGGCTCATATAAAGGAGGTCGCTGCGGGCTAGTACACTTTTACTCGGACATTTTATGCTCTGCAGGTGAATGGTACCCACGAGAACGGTTTTATTCCCCGTGGTACAGTCTGGGCGCATAGTACGTTTTGATTTTAGAATTGCTCGAATCACTCGATGTTACGATGGGCTGGGCGTAATTATTTTGCTCCACCCGGGCCGACGTTGTCCTTCTGGGGACACCTAAAAAGGGTGATAGTCGTCTTAAAACTACACCGAAAAGTTGTCGTAGAATAGCAAATGTTGCGTGCACGCTCTGTCTCCGCATTCTCCCCACCCTTTTATTGTGAAAACTGAAACAGGGCCTGAATTTACTACTTTGCGAATTAAGGTCGTGAGAACAATTTTTTCCGCTTTTGAATCGAGCCGGTGCTACTTCGAGCTGAAGGGCCCAGTCGGCGATGCACTTGGTGCACGTGCCTGAACCTGTTGCTTCACGTACACGATACTTAATTATAGCACAATAAAGGTCCGTTTTAGGAAGATACATGTCCATTCGTGGGTGAGTAAAATTTTGTTTTTATGGGGACAGTACTCGCGTATAGCGTGGAAATGTTGAAGTCATGGCACGCCCTTTGCAAAAGAAAAACGATTCTCAGCATGGCTTGCCGTCATCATCTCAAAGAGCTTGATTCAATACCTGATTTTCTAGATGGCCGTTCATTCACTGAATGAATGTTTTGTTTTACTGCAAAAATAAATTAATGTTCACTCGCATTTTTTTTTAATGGACGATTAAAGTCTTCCTTTGCAGAAAAATGTGTCGTTGCAGAACGACAGCGTAAACAGTTTATGACTCAAGTAAATGGGTATCTATACCCGAGCCAAAGCAATGAAATTTCATTTTCAATCGTTGCACCAACAATTCCCCCGCGCGATCGCAAAGCCAGCGCATTTATGCGGACATTTGTCGAAGCATGGGTGCGTCGCTATCTCAAAAATGAAGGCGAACTTTTGGTTAACTCTCAAAACTTTCACAACAGTGAATGTACGCTCAGCCTAACTAACTGATCAGACCACCTTGTGAGTTCATCCTTGATAGGTCATAAAACACAATCCTGCCTTTTTTGCAGACTCAAAGCGTGCGAAGTACCATAGAAGGTCTAATGGAGTGGTTTTCAAGGGGCTGACAGATAATAGTGTTTCTACATAAATATTCTTTTTAAGGCGAAGCTTTATTGCCCTCAATGATGCGGTTGTGCACCAATACGCCCTGCAGAAAAGCCAACTTACTCTGATGATGATGATTAATGATCACGGGGAAGTGAAACAAAAATCAGGAAGCTCAAACAAATGCGTAAGACTTGAAGGAGGTGAAGCTGTGCGCAACAGTAGCGTTTTTCCTCTTTTTCGCCTCACGGCGTTGTTTAAGCCTCGCCAATGTACGAGGGACCACAGAGGGATGTTCGTCTTCCTCTATCGCACACGGTTCTGCGCCGCACACGGTTCTGCTCGCGCTTATTGCTGCGGCGGCGGCCTCCTCCGCTGCATCCGCCCCGTCCCGCGCACGTAATCTTCCCCTCCTCTCCTATCTCTCCCCGTTATCGGGCCGCTGCTCCATGCCGGGCGCTTGTAGAAGGGGTGTAGTTTGACCTCTAGCGCTCAAGGGCAAAACTGGTCACCCCGCGAAGACTGCCCGAAGCACCGTAGTGTAGCTTGCGCTACAAAAAAAAAAAAAAGAAAAAACTAACTGCCTGTCTGTTTGACAGCAACGATAGGAAAACGCGAAGCTTTAGTCGTTGAGTTTGTCGTGTGATGGTTGAGCTTAATCACAACGATTTTTCAACGCGAAGCTTTCACGTGATGGATTCTCTTTTTTTTTTGCTTAATGTTTAATGTTTTGCTTTTTGTTTAATGTTTGTCTCAACCAAAGTGGTGCGTACCTACAGAGCAGCACATACTCGCAGTGTGGGATTGGCTACCGCAATGGGTACACTGCGTGTGGTTCGTTCAGAGGAGGAGCAGGTTGCCTTTGAGCAACGTCAGCGCGAGCGGGCACGCGAGTGCGCCCATGTCCGTGGGGAGGATCCGCAGTTTCGTCTCGCCGAATCGATAGAGGCCAAGCCACGTCGATAAAATCCTGAGGTTCGCAAGCGGGATAATGAGCTCCGATGCTGCTGTGCAAAGACTCCAACGTGGACGTGACCAAGCAATGGGGTAAATGGATCGAGAGCTTAATGCCAGACCAATACTCGTTGCGCCTAAAGACCCCACTGCGACCCACCACCCAGAACAGTTCCAGCATAGATCTCACGTTTGCCAAGAAAGAGACTGTGTAGATTCACGATGGCAGAACCAGCGATCCCAAGGCACTGCTGTGCGATGGTACATCGTTCGTTCCTAAGTGATCCAAATAAAGTCAAGACAGCCAGACTTAAGGAACCTGTTTTCATTCTCTCAAATTACTTCGAGCACATCAACCACCGCTCTGTCTAATGACAACGATGGGGGAAAAAAGAAAACCTTTAGGGCGTCTACCCCGTCGAACCTGTCAAAACCAGTGGTAATCCCAGCCAAGCAAATGATCAAACTCAATGATCAAACGACAAACTGAACGACTAGTTTTTCGTTTTCCCATCGTTGTAGTTAGACTAATGGTAGTTGATCTTTTTCACGTTTAGATTTCAATTATCGTCATGAGCAAGGTACGTTAAGAACTACCAGTATGATAAGCAAAATATTACGTAAACTCCTCGTCGACTCACTTTTGCCTACTGGCTTTGTTATACCTTAGTTTGCAGGCCTAGGAACAGTTCAATTTCCTGGACGTTCTTGCTCAAGACAGAAAAGGAACAAAACTATAAACAAATAAACACGGATCACTGGCAAACAACAGACTCCAGCGTTGGGCTCGAATTCAACACGCTTCGGGGACCCACACGGAAAACGCCGCTGTCATCTAAACACAGCAGACCAGTGAACCAGACACAAAACGAAGCATCTGCGCGGAGCACGAAACTTCCTTTGGAAGACGCAGACGAGCGAAGAAGCCGGAGGACAATCTTCCTTCTGACAGCGGCCGAAGAATCGCCCGTTTGTTTAGACAAGGACTGCCGCGATTTGTATTGACGTTCCCGGGAAAGACCAACACAAGGGCGAAGCCGATTACGCGGCTCACATCCTTTACCGACGTCCCGCGCAGTATTGGTAATCCACTGGGTCTGTTTCTGTAAGCGAGCGGAAACCGTCATGTGAGGGACGTATCGCCGTCGAGGAATCGATACCAGACACCCTCCCACCACGTGCGCCAACAATGGTTTTTCGACATTTTGTTGCTCCTGTGTGTCCACGTGGAGGAACTTTTCCCATATAGTGTGCCGAAGGATTTTTTGCGCTTATTGTTTCGGGAACGTTTGTGTGAAATGCTTGAATCTGTAGCTACGCCTGTTATCCAATAACACCGGCAAAACATCGTAAGAAACTCGAGGTAATAAAACTGCTATATAGCCTTGTGTTCTCTCCAACTTTGAAAGGTTGCTGAAAAAAACATGGCCATAAAAGCGGGGGGATGCAGCGACGTAGAGACTGCCATACAAATGGAAAAAAAAAAACTTTTATTTTGTCCTACTTCCCATCGCGTTGCTTTTTAGCCTTTTGTCAACTAAATAACACCTTCACACGAGCCAAGTACAAGATTAGAGCCAGCTTTTTTTCCGCCCCGTCTTCCGATTTTTATATTTTCTTTCCCAATGAGTATTAGGGGGACAGGTAAAAAAAAATCAACAATTGGGTTAGGTTTTTCAACGCACAAAGGATAAAAATCATGCAGTGCGCCTACTAACAGCGTTCAAATTGAGGCCTTGAACTCTCGTTTAGAAGCTACACCGTTCGCAGCCTAGTTAAAGGGGCCATGCAGAAAAAATACACGTTCGTTTTATCCGAAAGATTTGGTGTTTTATAGGGCCCCCAGCGCTTGTCCGGCAGCAAACGATGCTTTATTCACTGAGAAATCAATCAATTTAAGTTAAAATTTTGATTATCCCGCCAAATCGTGCTTCGTGACGTCTGCGATGACGTAACCAGGACAGGTCTTCAAACGAACGTTAGTGCGCTGTTTAGTCTGCAGCGGCACTGCGGAACGCCTTGTGTACCGTCAGCCCTCCTAGGTGGCGCCCCCATACTGCGCAGGACCTCTGTCCGCCTTTGCTTTCGCTTCTTACCCGTGTTTGCACCTGGCTTGTTCTTGTTATGGTAGGTTGTAATCGTTTCGTGAAGCATAAAGTTAGCTCCATAAACAGGTTCAGTTAAGACGATGTCGCTTACGCCAGATCGGCCAGTGTCGTGTGAGACAACCCCAAAGCGCCGGCCTGCTGTGCAGCGATAACTAAGCATAGCGCGTGCAGTAGCAGCAGCAGTACGCACTGGTACTTCTGTTTTATACGTGTACTTCCGTAACTTTCATATATTTACCCCGGTCATTCTTACTGCTATAAAGTGAATATGCATTACATTCAGGCGAAAATAGCGTTCGTTCTACAAGCTTATAGGCCCTGCCTAACTAGACGTTTCCTTCTTGTAGGTCTCAGCCAATCGCACAGCTGTGCTCATTACGTCATAGGTTGTAGCTGAGGGGGGAATCAGCTTGTGAGTCGCATGGCCCTTCCCTTTTTTCCTAATTATATAGCTGATATGAGCAATTTTTACGCTAAAATTGGTGTCAGTAGGATTCTAACGGGGCAATCTTTCGAATGAACCAAACTTGTCTTTTGGCTGCATGGTCCGTTTAAAGCGTGGGGGTTCCGTCCAATTGGTAAACCATAATGCTCACAGCGCAGAAAAAAACACGCACAGCGGTTGTTTGTGGTCCTTTACCCTGCCCGTTGTCTGTTGTTCGCCCAGGTAAAGTACTGGCAAAAATGCATTATTTGGTGCACGTCACCCAGCCAGCCATCTGTTGGTGCGGTATGGTCTGTAACATTCCATAAAAAGAACAGGTAATAATGAAATAAATGCAAATATTTTTTTCATTATTACTTTTAAGTATTTAGCCAGAATCCAACGTTATGCAGCCCCAGTAAAGTCCGTTGTGACTGGTGTCTCCGGAGTTTGAAATAACTATAATGGCTATAAATAGTTAAAGTTAGTTATGGCAATATAGATATAATAGTTATAAAGGTGAAGGAGTGATAGTTATAGTTGTAAACAGATAGTGCAGTGGTAACGAACTAGGCTTCTACTCTGGAAATCAGGTTCAATCCCATGTGAACTGAAATGGGTTTTTTATCGACTCCTTACAGTGGCATCCATTTTCTGTACGGGTCAACAACGGCGGTTAACCGCAGAATGGGGCAATTAAAGCTTCGGACTTTAAAATTTTTTTACACATTTGGCCTGTGCTTTTGGTACTTGTTTATATAAGACGACAGCCAGGGTGGAACTGTTTGAGGAACTACTCCGTAAATAGTACCTGCCTTGTTGGCGTTTGGCTACTGTGAAGCGCCTTTTTTAACAATGTAAAAACAATGTAAACAAAGAGAAAACGCTTGTTCTGACATTGCTGCTTTTTGTGGTCAATGCTTTGGCATAAGTGCCTTTCTTTCAACGTGCAGTCATTATTGTCCATTGTAAGTGGTAGCGCTCCAGGGTTATGAATGATGGCGATAAGCGCAAAAGAACCGGTAGCGCCTAATGCATGCAAATTCGTTTGTACAATAGCGCAAAAACAGTTTAATGATTAGGATAATCTATTTAAGCTGCTCAGCTTTTTACTTACAATGGATGGTTCTTAAGGCAGAACAAACACGGCTCTTCTCGTTCAGGCGTCAGGTTTACAGGAAACTGCGCCTGTCCAGCAATCTTTCTTCAAAGGACCATAAAGGCGAAGTGCAGCCTTGTATATTTTAAAGAGTAAGCCTTGGTAACTCACTCAACTCTATTCCAGCCCGGAAAGATGTTTTTTACAGCAAAGGATAAGAAATATCGAAAATTTTCAAATTTTGTGCTACACCACGTCGGCAGTTACGCATTGGGGGAGAACACCGGAAACAGTTACCAATGTGTTGACGCACATTAACATTCAAGAAGTGCGATCAAACGAAACTAGATGCACAAATACAATAGCAGACATAAGTTGATTTCTTCTCTTTTTAGACGGCGGCCGACCATCCCACAAATAAATCCAGGTGACGTTATAAGATCCTGAGACCAAGTGGCTGGTCAGTGGCAAGTGGCTACTGAACTCTCCTGTTTTAATATCTAGGTTAGGGGTGCAAATTTGCGCTAAAATTGGCATTTTAGTTATTGTGATAACGGAGTCTGTAATTGAAGAAAATTTTCATGCTGTCGTAGCGGTGCTTTCAAGGAAATCATTTCCGGATTGTTTTTTATTTTAGCATATTTTGGGTCTTCAGGGGCTGTTCAATACTTTTGGAAATGGTGAAACACGTATTTAACAAAAGAAACTGCCTTTATTGTCGTTAAAGTACGACAAGAACAACGACGACCGTCTTCTACAGGATGTTTATGGGTTAAAACAACTTATGCGGATATCTGAAACTTCCCTTGAGCTCCTGTCAACTTGACGCTATAACGACAGGACAAAAATAGCTTGTAGAATGATGTCTATAGGAATGCGACTCACGAGTTGAGTTACAGAAAGTTATGCTCTTTAAATTGTCACGCTCTGACAGAAATAAGTTTTTATGACCTTAACTGCCAAGTTGATCGTCCTTAAGATAAATGAAGGAGCCTACGAATGCTCGCACACACCGCGTCAAGAACCTTTGCTGAGCTTGAGCTTCCCAGTAATGCTCCCTGGAAAAATAACTCCACACACGAAAATGGATTCGGCGTGGATTCCTTCTTAGAGGGAGTTTGTAACAACGCTGATAATGCTTCACCTCTGTATTTATACACAAAGTGGAAAATCTTATGGTGTGCCGCAAAACTTCCGGTGGCATTGATTTCTCATGTTGTCTCGAGTGATTGACTGCGCGAACAGTTGCGTGCTGTTTTCGCGCGTGCAGCCAATCACGTGAGACCGCATGAGAAATCAATACAGCCGGATGTTTTCCGGCACCTCGTAGTATTTGCTCCAAGCACACACTCCTTCCCGTCCGCCTATCACGGGGTTCAGAGCGGATGACTCGACATAGGACCTATTGAGGAGAGGGTTCACGAAGGAACAGAAACAGGAACGGAAGGAACAGAAGGGACAGAAGTGCGTAATTTAGGTCATCCGCCACGGCCTGTCATCAAGAACGGCACTGTGGGAATATCCAAGCTAGTAATGCGCCCCCGTGCACTGATCCGAAAAATGATCGTTTTTGGTTCGGAAGGCTTCTCTGATTCCTGGGGCGGGACTAATTATCGGTTGGTCACAAGCGTGCACTTATAAGCTACATTTCACGGTTTTACCCCTGAATTTTACGGCCACCTTTAAGGTTGAGGATGTGGGAGAAAATTCATTACGAGTTGTCTCCAAATGTAGCGAAATATACATCTTTAAAAAAGAAGTCGTTACTCCTCCACACCCGTCCTGATTCCCACCCGAGGTATTGGCCAGAAATGGCGAGGCCTTACAAGCATATCTGGACAGTTACCTCATCCGGAGAAATGTGCACTTAGGCGCCCAAGTGGCTATGCCCACGCTCGGGATTTTAATGCGACAGCAGCAGGCGCCCCTTTGTGTAGAAAAAAAACGGTGTTGTTCTGCACAGAAAATGGCCGGCCCTGTAAAGGTTAAAAAACACTTTAAAAATGTCAATGTGAACCCCAGTACCCATGTCGATTAATTTTGACCGAGTAAATTACTTAGTTAAAAATATGGATTCATTGGAGTTAGCATAAAATCGAGCTCGAACGTCCAGCGTGGGACCCGAGTACGTTGTTGCGACGATGCACCTTTCCAGATGTGGAACAAGAGTTACCTTAGTGTAGTGCAGGGCTGACGTCATATCGCATGACACGTGCAAGTGCCGGAACGAGCAGGTGACGGCATGTGAAAAAAACCGGTGAACCTCGTCCACGGATAATGCTGATTCTGAATAAATAGTTCCCTCAGTAAAACAGAGCGAACTGTCTTCGGCTTCATCAATATGCTTGCGGCGGCGCGCTGTGAGTGCGTGTTACGAAACCTACACCATCTACTTCATCAGCACCTACGAAACACTTCAGCATTTCCTGTCGTTAGCACTTTAAAGGGTTTATGAACTTTTTATCGTCTTAAAGATACCACTTTACGGTGCACCGATGGAAACATTAACCTGGGGGATCATTATAGTATTCACATTTGCATGCGTCAGCAAAATTTAGCACTACGTGGTATGTTGTTCGGGTGATCATCTGTGAATTGTTGTAGGCTCACATACTACTGGTACAGACTAATTTTTTCTGCGGAAGTCACAAGATCTGGTTTGATAATACAGTTGATACCGGATACATCAAACCCGGATATATCGAAATATTGAATATATCGAACAGTGTAAACATCCTCTTGAAAATCCTATGCAAATGTACGTGTGTATCTCGTCCACCTTCCCACTCCATACACCGAACGCCGGGCCGCAAGTGCTACTGAAAGTACGCTTCTCCTAATGAAGTTGTTGGCAATTAAACTTACTTCTAGCGCGTCGCTTGGGTGGCCTTGAACACCTTCTCGGCCCGCTCGATGCGCTGGAATGGGGAAATCCTCACGACAACGATAACGCGGGGTGTTATTGGAAGTGAAAGGGGAAGGGGAAAACGACGAGAGGCGTTGCGACCCAGCGCATGATCTACGGACATGGAGACCAGTGCGGCGAGGTGCGTGTTTGTTTTGTTCGGGGTGGCGTGTCTTCGGAGCCGCGGTAGCGAAAAAACGAAAGAAGTCTTGTGGAGGCCATTTGAAAGAACTCGTCGGTTGCAGAAGCATTACAAATTAGAAATGCCTAGCAGCGCGTTTCAGCAAAGTACGGCGCAGCAAGATGACGTAAGGCGAGGGCACCGCATCCCGGCCGTTCTGGAGCGTGTCGTACGCGTGTTCCTGCAGCTAGTTCCGCAAAGCGGATTCGTTGCGGCTCGATACTAGAGGTGCTCGGATACAAAAGACGACGGAGTTGAATGCCTCTGTAGTGAATTAGAGAGCTGTCAGCATTCCCAGGCGAAATTCCGGATGCCGCAAGCTCTGGCAGATCCCGACAATGCGGTGATCGCGGCGGGGCATCGCCGTTACCGAAGAAACGGACCTTGTTAGCGACCCTGACTGCGTTTCTGACCGCATAAGGGAGCCGAGCTTCCGGTTTTCTCATTTTAATGGCGGTAGTAAGCTTGAAGGCAGTTTGAACTTTATGACGCAGAAGATAAAGCAAGCGAAGCTCGCGGACTTTTTTCGTGCTAATAAAGTGCGGTGGTCGTCGCGTTGTGTTTTGTAGTTTACGTCCATTGAAGAAGAAATTGGGAAACGTCGCGAACTCGGAAAGCTCTGAATGATGTGCGGAGTTTTCGGATAAGCTTCAGATGGTCATATTTTAAATTAGGTTTATCGATGTATCAAACTATTTCGCGATCCCCTTGGAGTTCGTTATATCCTGGATAGACTGTACTAGAGAAATAATTTTGTCTATACTTAAAATTTAGAGATGACCTTAAAATCGCGATTTGAAAGCAGCACGTTCTTTTCTTTTTTCCACTCACTTATCTCTTTGCATAATATAAGTGTTCAGAACCGACTCTAACCCGCAAAATATGCGGACTTAAGAGAGGAAATCTTTACACAAGCTGCTCAAGTATAACGGGGAAAATGAAAAGTGACGCACCAGCACTACTTTTGATTTATTGTTCGGTGGGAACTGGCGAGAGTGTCACGCGCGCTGAAAGTTTATTGGCGTTATGTTTTAAACCATAGAACCTAGCTGTTCTTGTCGTTTTTCTACCCATGTACGTCCAAAACAATATTTATAAAATTGTCGCAGACGAATAAATAGAGAGGGTATCAGAGTACGTGTTCACTACGCTAAGTAAACAATGTATGCCTGGCTTGTTGCATTCGTGCAGGCGTCCCCGAGCCGAGCTCCGTCGCCTCCGTCATGCGTGTGGTAGCGTGGGGAAGCGAGCGGCACCAAATGTTGCTGCCTTGAGATGACGACAAGAAACCGCAGGCAAAGTTAACTGGTTTACTGCATAGCGAGAGACGAACTGAAGCGAGACAGGAACAATGCCTGAAGGGTATACAGTACAGAACTCGAGCAGAGGGACAGCATTGATTCACTGCTCCAACAGGAATTTAGTGTGTGGTTATATAATATAAGGGAAGAGGGAAGTAACCTGCCGGTAACTGTCTATCTTAAGATGACACCTCAACCGGGAGGAGAAGAATAAGAGGATAGGAAAGGAAAGTGGTGAGAGAGAAGCAAAGGATAGAGTAGTTGGGGAGGAATGAGGAGGGGTGTTGGGAGGGGGGAGGGGATTAGAGGATGGTATGTAGGGGCGTTTCCGTTAGGAAAGTGATGAGGGACCGGAGTGCTTTCTCTTGTACTGAGGGGTGGGCCTTGGGAAATAGGAGATCCGTGGGCGATGTATGATTCAGGCGTAATGAGACGAACGTTGCAAGGAGTTTGAAGCGTGGACGAGAATACCGCAGGCATTCTAGAAGGAGATGTTGGAGGGTCTCTTCAGCTGTGCAATTGCGACAGCTAGCCTTGTCTGCGAGGCCCAGCCTGTGGAGTCGGTAGGCGGATCGGTGGGAGCCAACTCGGAGGCCTAGGAGGAGGCCGATTTCACGGCGGGACAGGCCCTTGTATTGTAGGGGATGGAAATAGAAGCTTGTTGCGATGCGAGGGTCAGGGTGTAAGGAGGAGAGTTCTCTACGAATGATGAGACGGGCCTCATCTATCCGGGCTACATCAGTGCATGGGGTCGTGGGGTATTATGTCCTTCTTGGCCAGGGTATCGGCCGTCTCGTTGCCAGGGATGCCGATGTGGGAAGGAACCCACTGGAAGGCGATAAGTTTCCCATGATGGTTACTGAGGAGGAGGGCCTTGTTGAGCAGGCTTTTGATGGCTGGAGTAGCTTCGCTTGGCAGGCGAGTCTGGATAGGACCGCCCTGCAGTCGGTGAGTATGACTGCCTTCTTGATGTCGGGGTCGTTTGAGATTAGGTCGCAGGCAAGGTGGAGTCCTGCAATTTCCGCCGTTGTGGAGCATGCGGTTAAATTGTAGGTGACAAAGGCTTCTTGCTCCGGTTGAGAGGATGATGCAGGCAGCTGTGGCTGAGCATCTCCCGTCGAGAACAGAGCCGTCGATGAAAATTTGGGTGAAATCGTTAAAGTGGTCGTGAAGGCGTTCTTCGTTGTCCTGGCGCAAAGCGCAGTGTGGAGCGTTGCGCTTGCAGCGACCGCCTGGCAGTGACGTGTTGACCTTAACGAGTACGGTTGAGTGAGGGGGGAGCTGGGTCGTAGTGAACAATTGGAGTGGTCTCACCAATGAGGATTTTGAATTGTGCGGCTATTTTCCCCATGCGGGAGTGTGGGCGACTCCTAAGACGTGTTAGTAGGAGTGAGCCGTCTGTAGTTCTGTAGAGTCTGTCGATATGGTTTAGAGCCGTTTTAGTTGCCAGAAGCGAGAGGGGCCACGATTCTGCTTCGGCGTAAGCTGGGCCAATTCGTGAGCAACGGGGTAGGGCGAGACAGCGCCGGAGGACATTCCGTTGATAAACATCGATACTGTTTCGGTGTATGCTTGAGAGGTTGACGAGGGGGAGGGCGTAGAGGAAAGCAGAACCTACTATGTCTTGAAAAATTCCGACGGGCGGAGGGCACCCTCCCGATATGAGTTGGGAGGTTATCTTCTGGGTTCTTCGTAATGTGCTAAGTACGGCAGAGACGGCTGGGCGCCGGGAGAGGTCTTGATCAATGAGGAGACCGAGCTACTTCACCACTCTTGCCCAGGGGAACCTGTTCGCCCGAGACACGGAGGGGAGGTGACGGCGGTGGTTTGAGAGAGGACTGCGTAGAAATAGGGCTTGGGACAAGTGGGGGGACACGGGAAAGGCCAAGATCCCTGAGGCGGTTAGTTACAGCATTAATTGCTCTCTGTACGGAGTACGTGAGATCGAAGAGGTTGTCGCAGACTCCATAGGTCCAGAGCGCGACATCATCTGCGTATATGGAGATACTGACCGCGCAAGGGAGTTCTTCAGGTATGCAGGGAGGGATTTGTGATAAGACAAGGTTAAATAAGAAGGGACTGAGTTTGCTCCTTGAGGGACCCGGTGATGACCTTTCTGGGGTTGCTGAGCTGGCCGCAGGCTTTTAACTCGGAATTCCCGTTGTTGAGAAAAGTTCCGAATGTAATGTTTAAGGTGACCGGTGATGTCAAGGGGTTCTAGGGTCTTGATTATGGTCTCATGTGGGAGAGAATCAAAGGCGGGCCTCTACGTTCATGAGGAGACAGGATGCTTGACCTGAGTTCTGTTCTGCTTCTTCGAGAGTGGACACTAGGTCGGCGATGTAGTCAGCATTACGTTTGTTTCCCGGAAGCCAGTTTGTTGCTCCCGTAGTGACCCGGCTAGGGTGGCTATCCATTCCAGGCGCTTTAATATAATGGCCTCGAGAATTTTCCCAATGGCTGATGTGAGGGGGGCTACGGGTCTGTAGAAGGAGATTCTATGTTGGGGTGGCTGTTCTTTTCATTCAAGGATGGGGAGAATGATTGTCAGGAAAGCCAGTCCGGGGTACGAGTGTCAGAGAGACAGATGTTGTTGAGGGCCTCTCTTAGGGAAGGATAATTGAGGGGTTGTCAAGGTTTTTAAAGGTGCCTGATAAGTATCCACGTCAAATGGCCAGGTGCACTACGCTCTTGGGGGAAGTTCAGTGGTGCAGTTTGAGCTTCGGGATAGGGGGATCAGGTGCGTTACAGAGCTCCGCAATACGTTCTGTGTCACGCTTGGGGAGGAGCGGAAGGCTGGGGAGGAGAATATTTGTTGAGGGATGCTGCTGCTGGGCGTGATTGCGAAGGCCGTAGTTGATTAGTTTGGGATTGTCAATCTTTGGTTGGGGGATGAAATGGTGTGGACGCTTGGCGGAAAGTGGTCCGCAGGTTTTCAAGTAAGCGCGGGTTGTTGGGATTTTAAGATGGGTGGGCCTTCGGTCACTTAGGGGGCTCTTATTTATACCCAAAGCGCTCACGGTCAAACAAGCGTTCCCTCTGGCTTTTGCACACGACGCGACATGGTACAGATGCACACAACGATCTTTCCAGAGTTCGTGAGGGGTCGGTAGCAGTGACGCACGCTGAGTCCGAGAGAGGGGAGAGAGGAGATTTCCTCAACGGTGTCAGTGTCCTTCGGACAAGTCTCTGCATGCCTCGTCTGCGGCCGCCGAAGTTTGAATCACGCAGACAGAGAGGCGCCAGCGATCCGCCCTTTGCCAGGCATGTAACGGCGTGTTGGGATCCGTTGGCTGCAAGCCTGAGTCACCGACACAGAGACGCCCTCTCGAGAGGCTCACGTAGTGGAGGCTCCGCCACACAGCCGAAGAGTGCTGCACGAAGCTTGAAGCACAGCGGCGAGCTGATTCGTGACAGGCTTAAAATAATGAATGTTGGGGCATATGCGCGCCCATAAGTATATTGCGTTCTCCGAGAGCAACGCCCCACTCGATTATTTTACTCTTTCTTTTTACGCCAGAAAATAAACAAAGAGAAGAAAGGGTGGTCTCGATTTCGTGCGTGGGCCCGAACTCTGCGAACATCGATCTCGGATTTGAAAGATGAAGAGATTTTCTCTTTCGCTACGGTTTCAAGAACGATCGTATCGGAGCACCTACCTTGTCTAGCCGAGGCGGTCACAAAGACCTTCGATACAAGCGTGACAAATAAATCTGCTAGTAATAAAAAGAAGCAGTTACGACATACTAGAGACACAGGAGAATAATCTACGCTGAATCAAAGACGAAATATCGCAATTCGGGGGAAGTTGGAGAGAGGACGCAAGAGTAAAACGGTCGGATGTGCCGGTGACAGAGCTGGAACGGATTGGGCGACACGAAGTCTGGTACGTTGGTTGTTGATTGCGTCTTTTTATGCCTTTTCTTGTAAGAGCGGAGTATGCGTTCCGGCGAGGATAAAAATACGTAACTTTTAGCCTCTCGGAGAAGATTTTCTTCAGCGAACAGCTATCCTCAATCTCTCTCCTGCGTGAGGTTTAATATTCTGGTCGACTGAGGCTGCCGTTGCCTGGGGCCTTTTAAAAGTATTGCCTGGGGATTCGATTCTATATCATTTGCGTGACGCTCCGGGTGCGCAAAATGTTTGCTCCAAAAGTCTACAAACACGAACTAGGGGCTTTTTTTGCGGATTAAACGCTGGTTATTCATTGGATGGTAATAGATATCTGCTCACAGCACGCGTTCAGTACTTATTTATTGCAGTTGGCGTTATCGCTTTTCCTGCGTAGGGTTTTTCCGCAAAGCTCAACGAAAGAAAGTGTTGACTTTTCCTTACGAAACAAACATTGAGTTCCGGTAAATTGTAACATCTTTTTCTAAATCATCATCTCGTCATGTGACTCTGCGCTGCTTTTGTTACACCCAGTTCTGTTCATAAGTACTGCCTCAAAATGTTCCATATAGTTAGTAGTTATTGCAGTTTTAGAATATCCCCACCTCCAGTAATTTCGACTTCGGTTTTTAACGCTGAAGTACTATGGAAAATACCCGTGACATTGTTTAGTCAAACTAAATGACCAACACCGAATTATTTTTGATCAGGTAGCTGCTCCTGAAAGCAGCAGCGAAGGTTACACACAAGCGCTCTCGCCTAAGTGCTGCTCGATCAAAGCACTTCCGGCAAAACGTAGAGGATTTCAGAAAATTGCCTGCCGAGGTATGATGGCGGAAATGCCTGCTGGTGAAGAAACGCATAACAACCCTTACGCTTCAAGTCGGCAACATACATGGCACAATTTATCCGACAAAAATTTCTGGCCCTATGCGACTGTCTAAACTGGGACCTTTAGCCCCTCTAAGAACTGATGATTGCTATTGTGCCTGGCAGACCGGGTGAAAACCAGAGACGAGTCTGCAGAAAATTAAGGGATATGCGTGAGAGCGTTGTAAGAAAGTGAAGGCGAAAACCTTGTTTGACTTTCTGTTGACCTGCTCGTGAACTTCGGGTTGAACTTAGCGTCTGCGCCCGCCACCAGTTGACCCTCGAAGACTGCTCCGCTCGCTATCCATCACGGTTATGTGCGGCTGCTGCGCCCCTGTTCTAGGCACGTACCATCACGTTCAGGTGCCACGCGTCAAGCAGCATTCTACAACTTTTATGTTGCTAATTCATAGTGTTGTGAATTTTTTTCGAACAGGGCACGTTAGCCATCCAGCTCCCGATTTCTAACCAATCCCGTAAACGGGGTAACAGAAACAAATAAAGAAACAACAACTTTGCGCCCCCAGATGGCAACGTACTAGGACTAATTATAGACTGTTTACAATGTGCGCATTATAACCGCATAAATTTCGTATGATTACCATGTAACAAAGCAAAAAGTGTGGTATAGCGCAGTGGTAGCGTGTTGGGCTGCTATTGTGGAGACACTTAAGGTTTTCGCCTTAAAATAGGCATTGTTTTCAAATGAGAAGAGAGAGAAAAAGAGCGAAAGAGCGACGAGGATGCAGTTGTAGAGAAAAGTAAAGCCATTCCACTCAACGTGAACAGCTGACGGAAGTGCAGAGAAAGTGATTCGCCGTAATGGGCTGTAGCGCCTTTATCCGGTCACTGCTACCACCCGAAGCAATTCGAATTTCCCGCCTCCCGTAGTGCTCGCGCGCCCCCTGCCTGAAACTGGGCCAGCGGGAGCTGTGTTCTTTTTTGTGCTTGCTTTTCCTACCGCACGTGCCAGCGTTGCGCTGCCACTTTATTTCGCTTACTATCGCGAAAACCAAACCAACGAGCCTTCCGAACTAAATGAACGCGGCTGCTGCCGGTTAATAACTTCTATTTTGCATCAAATGTACCTGCAGTTTTTTTTTTTTGTGCAATCAACGGGAGATGTATAACAAGTGCCAGCGTTTCACGAGTTTCGAACCGTTATGACTATTTAAACCGCTTGGTTTCGAAGCCTCTGCGGGACGCCCTACGACGGAACGCCGGGCTCTACTTGGGTCCGTTATTTCGCGGCACCGCCTGATTCCGGCAGTCATTTGACATCGACCGTTACAGCGAGCTACGACGACAAGGCGAGCCCCTAAAGTGCTCTGCCTTTAAAAAGTGTCCATGTGTATGTATATGTGATTTTTGTGGATGACCATCTTCAACGCTCAAGAGAAATTAAATTTCCTCCTGCCGCTCACCCTAAATTCTGGGCCACCTTTATGGCGTGTGCTAGAAACCATTGGTGGCCATCTACTTTCGCACAAACGGCATGGAGATTTAATTTTCATGTTCCCCAACTTTTCCCGCCATATTTGCAAATTCGGATCTCTAACGGGATATCTTTCTTCCCACCTAAACTCAGCAATAAATCTTTAGAAATAAAATGTTAGATCACATTCAAGAAACTCAACATACGGGGAAGTCCGCTGCGACGAATCAGCGCAACGTACGCCTTTATATTGCAGCTAGTTGGTCACCGGCGGCCTATATTGCTATCACGCCTGGAATTATTAGCGCTGTGCTGGCCCCTAAGCCAGACTGGACAGAGAACTGAGCACACAAATCATAGCAGCCATAGGGAACGCAAGCGAGTGTAGGGGTACAGACCGCGAGGATAAAAGGGGGAAGTTAGGGGGGGGGGGGGAGGGGGACGTTGACGGTGAAGCACTGACCCGTTCCTACAGAAGAGAGGAAGCTTGCGCCGTCGAGGGAAAGGTCGCAACGTAATTTTCTCAGGGAAATAAAAACTGTTGACAGCATTCGTTGCCATGGAAACTCTAGATTTTCCTCCCCAAGATACCTGGGCTTTTTGTTTAGATTGAGCACGCCAGATGAGCGTCATAGCGCGTTCGGAGGGACGGGTAGGGGAAGAAAAACAGAGCAGGCAGTGGGGATAGTGTTTCTTGTTTCCGCAGTGCCCCTTTTCCTTGGCCATATATTAGGATAACTTGACCGTACGCTGACTTGTGTAAGCATAATTTAAACGTTCGTGTCCAGCCAGGGTAGAAATCTTCGAAAAAACAAGTTTTGTTTTCTTTGCGGAACATATCGATCCATCCATAATACAGAGTGAGGTAGAGCAAGACAGAGGACAGTCAACGCCGGAATACAATCCAGCGCTGTGTTATAGCATATTATGCGAAAGACGTTCTCAGAATATTGCGCAATCGGTATTACCCGTGTAAAAAAGCGCGCTTATAAGACGTAGAGAGAACGATTGCAAAAGCATCGTGCTCCTGTGTCTGTTCCTTTTTTTTTCCCCTAGTGCCATCTTCTTTTACACGGCACCCAGCCTCCGATTGGAGATAGTTCTAGAATACTTTCACGGTGGCACTCAGGAATAAGGGGAACATCAGCGAATACTTCTATTAGATTTTGACCTACTTCTAGCCATACCGCTGTAGCTTTGAAGTCTTACTGATCGACATAATCATCACGGGTTTTGTTTGTGCGACAGCACTTGCGCTTGAGTCCTTGATCTCTGTCTGTGTTTGTCTTCTCAGTTTCGCACGGTGAGGAGACAGCGCCACACAAAAAAAAACATCTTTGCCATGTCTATCGCAACACGGAGATATATACAGTTGTGATTTATTTCGTTTGTGGGGTTTACGCGTTCAGGGTCTGCTTTACTTCCTCTGTCTTTCTTTGTAAAATGGCTATTGAATGCGTTCATTTCGGCAACTGAATGACACAATTCCAGCGGTCAAAGAACGCGAATAACGGGAAAGGGAAATAGTTGTTTTGAGCATGTTTCTAAGTTATCTGCTCAGCACAGAGAAGCAATTTTTGGTTGAGGTAACTTTGCCGATCCTCTAATCTAAGTACTCGATGTGTTGGTTTACTACGTTCTGCATGCATTTAAGATTTCGAAAGAAGTTGAAAAAAGGTGTTGCAGGGTCACTTTACGTTTCCCCCGCATGTGAAAACTGCGCTCTGCTGCGTACAATACACTGAAACGCAATGTCTCCAAGTATAGCGCAGGAAGTCGTGGGGTCGCCAAAAATCCTGCTTTATAGACGAAAATATGGGCTCAGCTTACAGAAGTGACCAACAATAACCTGCCGGGATGAAAGAGTTAGTGTCGCAGATACGTTCTTGCTGGGAAGCGACTGAACAGGCGTGACAATGCTCCAACTAAAACAAAAATTGGCGGCAAACGCGGCAAAACTCATCTGAAAAGTATATGTGCAGTAACGCGAGGTGCCCTTTAGAAATGAACAGAACTTGCGGTTTGTAAGAGCAGTGTGCAAATTCCTCCGTACTGATCGGCCGCGCAAACCACACATTTGATGAGGACTAATGAGCAAGGAGAGTTACTAGACTCTTAGAGAAAATCTTCGCGAGTACACTCCGGTCAACATTCGACAATGTGATTGGTCTGTAGCCACCAACAGATAGAAATTTCTGTCTTCACTTTTGTAAATGAGTACGGTGCGTCTTTACGTCAATGACGGAGGAAGAGAATTGATGTCAAGAAGTAACGCCCTCAAACAGAACTCAACAAAAAACGGAGAAGCCGTTACCAAATTATCTTGACGGTAACTTAAAGGTCGGACGCCTTTGAAAGGGTGATCTGGATGACCTCGATCTCTACATTAATTTGGATAATAGCGCCAATCATAAAGAAACATTTACGCACGTCAAAGTATTTACGCCGTCCAGACCTTGAAACAAGGTGCCAAGTAAAGAACACCTGCTCATCTCACCAGTTTCGTCATGTATTATGCAATTCCAACGGCACTGAAGTAGTTCACCATCGTACCATTGAAATCAATGCATTTTATTTGCCAGAAAAAATACAGAATTTCTGGCGGGATTTCCAGGCTAAAAGCTGTCTTAACACAGCTTAAAGCATGTCAACCAAACTACATTAATCACCAATCCCTGTATACAAGGAGGACAAACAAATTTGGCTGTTTGAGCGAACATGGAATGCTCAAGGGCCAATGCTGCATTTATCTGCCCGCTGATGTCGTGGTCCACTTAAGCTCTTAGATTTTTTAAGCCTCCCAAAACTACACCACTGACCAATTACATCGCTCAAATATCTGAAACCGCTGCCCCTTATGTCAGACTGCTGAATAAACTTTGAGTCATAAAAACTGAATTAAAAGAAAATAAGTAAAGTATAAGTGCTTTACTACCGTTTAGATGTGTTATTTATATGCAGGTGAATCCCCTAGCCGGTTTTCACTAAGAAACAATGTCATTACACCGAACCTATTTCGATTCGCATTAAAATTGATCTTACAAACGCAACGTAGCCAGAGCCTACTAAGCTTTTAGAGCCGCGAACTCACTCCACAGGTAACTGAAGGCCTACCGTGAACCCCCCCTCGGGGCCAATAATTCAGCTCAAATGATATGAACTCAAGCTGCCTCCACCCTCTCCCGCCTTCGCCACATGACCCAGAGCCTCCGTGCTCGTGAGTGTCTTACAACTTCGTAACGTGGATATTAATTGGGAAGGGGGGGGGCGAGGGGGGGGGGGCAGAGTTCAGACATGACGCTTGTATTCTTTATATTCCCAAGTTCATCTGAAAAAAAAATTAGATGAAGTCACCAGCGAATGATAAGCGTGGTACCCAAAAAAGCGGCTCGTGGTTTGGCCGATCAATCAACCCCCATCGAGCATGCTTCAAACGGAACGGGGGGCTCTGCTCTGGACAGAGTTGCTCCAGCGTCCCCAGCCGCCACAAAATGTCGCTAGGGTCGAGATACGCTGCAGAGAGGCTGTCACTGTCCTGGTGTCTGTTCATCACCGGCGCCATTGACGTTGCATTATGGAACGAGCAATGAAAGACGCGGGAACATTGAAAATAGCACTCGTTGGGAGAAAGGAAGACGAAAAGGGCGTTCGTTCTTTGGGAAACCAACAGATCTGTTGTAATCCCTGGTCTTGTTTTGAACTAAATGTGGGGATCAGGTGTTAGTCCATCACCCGTTGGACCTAAACAGACGAAGCACTGACTCACGTCGCGTAACTGTACAGGCACAACTGGGTGAGTAAGTGCGACGACATCAAGAAAACGTTAGGGGCGTCCAAATTCTGGAGTCGACAACGCTACCTCACCAATTCGTCCAAAGAAACAAGGGAAGAATCCAGGCGACAATCCTCGATCAATTACCGGTGAGCATGGGAGACCTACTGCGAGATATTAGAGACCGGTACATCGCCCAAATACCCCCTTTTCACCCGACACCATACGAGGGGCCCCTAAAAAGCGTGTAAATAAGCAGGAGTCAGAACTGACGTATTGCGAATATTGCGAACGTTCCGTTTCTGATAACCAAGAGTTCTATTAACGTCGACCAGAAGGGTGTCCCACATTCACACGACGCAAGTTTTGCTTTGCGGTACTCCAAGGTTTTACAGAGAAATAATACAACAGGCGTGAACCGCAACGAGAACACCTCTCTGCATTCCAGTGCCAAGACAGTAGCGGAAAACCAATAGTTACGCTGAGCTTCACCCCAGCGCATTATAAACTGTCGAATCCCAGCGATGGCATCGAATAGAGGATAGTACCAGAACGCGACAAAAAGAAAGGCCGAGTGAACCCCGCTCAACCACACGTACAAGGCAGCAAAAAAGTGTGTACAGCATTGTCCGAAACAACAAAACGACAAAAACAGGAGAATGAGGCCATGTCTTGCTTACTGCCGAAACCTGGAGCCCGTCTTTGAAGAATAGGGGCAGCGGTTCCCACATCCGGCTTGGTAAAAGGTCGCATTTATACGCTGCCAAGTCACGTATAGGTTATTGCAGCGACGCCACAAGGGAGTGCATGCTGGCTCCTCGTATTATTGAAAGGCGGGAACTGCGCGCGTCGACAGAGTGTTTTCAATTTTTGTAGTTGTGGCTGAAAAAGGTGTCGAGAAGTAAAAAAGGGGCAAGACCTGTATGGAGGACCTGCTACTGCGACGGCCACCGAAGACTCCGTACAAACGAATGAGAAGCACGAAACCCCCCTTTGTGCACGCTCGAGCCACGAAATATCCGAGACGGGAGCAATCTTAGGCGCAAGAGCACGCGGCGAATACGAGTCGAGGAGGGAGGAGAAGCTTGACGTGCCCGATTGATTCACGGTAGAACGAATTTTCAAGCGTTACAGAGCTCTTTCTTCACTTAAGCACTGTGGCTGTAAAGATGGGCTCAGGGCTAGGGTGGCATTGCAGAGAGCAGAGGTGTAATCATGGTGTCAGAAGTGGCTCGGTTCTGTCCGCGACTTGTTCGCCGGGAAAAAAGGATCGACTCTCTTGACACACTAAAAGAGAAGGGTTGCGGTGACAGCTAGTGGAGGGCGGAAACTTTCGTTATTGAGAAAAGGAGAATAACCCTGGTCGTCTTGACTGTCACTACACCGGTTAGGTCGACCGAGATGATTGCCAAAGTCACTAAGAGTGTAACTATCCGATGATCAGAACAAACGCAGTGAGAGAACTTGGGAAAGTCTTCCTACGTTTAGTTCTAAATAGCTCTTTAAAAATTTTGAAAATCAGAAAGTTCTACCTAAATTCAAACTCCGCTGACTTCTTTCCGTAACCTGGAATATCATCGGAAATATAATAACGACACAAGTTGATTTGTATGTTGCGAGGATACAGTCCTTACATTAGTTGTTTTTATTTGTACAGTGGTTGCAACAGGGAGTACAACCTTTTTAAGAATCCCTCTTTGTACTCGTGCCAGGGCTTCATGTCATTAATACGGTTCTAATTATACGAGTAGTTGAGTTTAAGACATCTGTGAATGTAATCATGATTGATACGTTCAGTGTATGCCGGACCGTTTCATGCACCGTGGACAGTGGAACTAGCAAACAATGCCAAAACTTCCGCAATAACACGCAAATTCAATTATACCGAATTATGAAAAATGCACTCATCTTTTCTTAACTTTTAAACAAGGCTAGATGTTTGCTTCTGTGCTTTTCCCTGTTTAGGCTGCGAGAGCAATTATATTGCATCTTACTTTCTGGGGTCAAGCCTGCAGTGATCGACTAACATCAGAGCGCAGTTATGCGACTAGTGATTCTTGAATCGCAACAACCTTCGAGAGTGGTGCCACGTCCCTCGAAGTAGTTTCCCTTGAAGATAAAACAATGCCAGAACCAAAGCCTTGCTTCTAGTAACACTTAGAGCTACTCGAATTTAAAACACCGTGCAAGAAAGGGATTAACAGTTTTAATGGATTATACTTCGTTCGAAAAAGCGCCCGGATGAACTACATGGTCAAATGCATCACATGGAGGTTCGCTCGCATGATGACGGACTGCGCCACTGTAGCAGATGCGTGGTTCTTTTTCACCCAAATAGAGGACGTTAGTGAATTACGTCATCTCGAGAAACATGCTCTATATCGCTAAACTAAGGCTTGTCGCACCCTGAGTTCGTTTCGCCGTTTGTAAATACGTGAATAAACTTAACGCGCTCTCACCAACAGTTTGAGAAAAAAGGGAAGCCAAATTTCATGTTCGAAATTTGTGGATTCCGCAGCGGCGCGTAGATACCGCCGTTGCCGGTGAAAGAGAGTAATAACTTCACTCATCGTTAGACCACCCCCATCACCTTCTCCCAAAGCCTCTCACACAGATCTTCAACCACTCGTGCCCTGCGCCGCCCGAGTGAATTCTTTGCCTCGGCATTTCCTTATTTCGACCCTACATCGAGTTAATGGTCGTTCCACTTTTCTAGCACCGTCATCTCGTAGCCCTCCGTTACCCGGAGGTTACACCACCTTAGCAGCAAGCAAGTGTTACACCAGCAAGTGTTAGCAAATCACTGGGCGGGCCAAAGGAGAACGGGAAAAAAAGATGGAGATTAAACATTGACTGTTTCGACCATTTGTCCAAGTAAAACAGTCCAAGTAAACGATGGCTTGGCGTCCGCGCTACCCGTACAAAAAACGCACGCCGACCAGATTTATTGCACCACAAGTACTGCCTCAAATGAATATGTATATATGACCGAAGGCCCGGTGTTGTCCCTTAGAGCTGTCCAGATAGCCAAAAGTTCTCCTTTTGGAGGTGTTGCGTGGTCCAGTGTGCAGACGTAACGTCTGGCCTCTCTGGTCAAGGGCTTGTACCAGGCCAAGGCCAGACGAAATCCATCGAGAGCGGCGTCAGTAAATACTGAATTGCCGTTGTGCTGATTGTGCCTATGAGAGAGGTGTTCTCTGGTTGAGGTGGCGTCATTTGCGGGGGCGTGCAAGTCTTGGAGGGGTGCAGGGTATGAAAACTCAAAATGGTTGTTTCGCCTTGAGTGACCCGGGCTTCTTCTCTACAGACTCGTCGGGCGTCCCACAGAGGACGTCACTGCTCAACGCATCCGCCGATACTCCAGCACAAGCAGAGGAACGACGTTACCGCTATGGTCACTTGGCCGCCGGGAAACGTCGGGGATCGCAGGGGTGGTAACGAGGTGGCACATGGTCTTGCCACCTCACAATCTGGAGTTCTACCTCTTCATCTCCAGCCTCTCCTGCTCGGATCTCCCGACCACCGCGACCACCCCTACGTGGACTCAGTGCCAGGTGGCCATTTCGAAATGGCGTGATTACGACGCTACCTCCGGTTTCTTCACCGCGAGAGATAAAAAAGCATCACCCTTCCACAAATATTCAAGGATTTACCCCTCAGCCGATCGCAAGAAATATTTATCGACAAATTACTTGCCAACACGGCCACTACACCTCATATCGTCCATAAATGGAAGACACATGCTGACCGGAAAAAGGGCATTGGCACCGTTGCCCCCTGCACATGTACCTTTTGTCACACTCTGTGTGAAGCAAACATGGACCATCTTGTCCTGCACTGCTCCGGTTTTGATATTCATAGACTGAACCATAATGCTTTTTTTTCAAACTTCAGATGTAGGAGCATTACATAGGGACATTCTCGAACATCCTCAACACCTGGTGACCTCAGCCCCGTTTGGCGTTGCCAGTGGCCTGGCGAGCGTGATTTAGTGGGCGTCTACCTCCCTCCCTATTCCCCCTCTTCCCCCTCAAGCGACCTTCGGTCCTCCCCTTCCTAATAAAAGAATTTATCATCATCATTGCACCACACAGCCCTCAATCTGGTTACACTTAATTTATTTATCTTTCGAAATAAAATGAAGCAACGCCCCATTTTTCCTCCTGCAGTCAATACGGCGGCGAGAGGCTGGCGTCTTTTCCGGGAGGCTAAAAGCGTGGTCACACGTGCCGTGCAACCGCTGGGGCGGTGCGACACGCAGAGGTATTTGAAAAGGGTATTTGAAAATTTACCATTCCTTCCTAAAGAAAGTTGAGAGAAGTGCGAACGCTAAAAGCGCGTCCAGCCTTTTCTTAAAGTGCGTCCAATCGTTTGCCAAACCAAGAACAAACCCATGCGACCATATTTCACGTTATAAATAAACGCACCTACGACCGATCTATATGCATACCGATGCGTGGTTTATTAGATAAAGGTATGTTATAGTAATCTTTCTTCATGATAGATACGTGTATAGTCTTATCTAGAACTGTCCCTTTTCGTGATTTTTAAGTTACCGTTAAACAATGGCAGCCCGGTTTCAAGCACAATGTGTCCGGAGATCTTATCAGGGCTTTTCGGGCGACTAACCGGTCTATGGGTAAACGCATTAGTTTTTTGACAGGACGCCACCGGTCATACTGAGAAAGCATTCGCTTTGAAAAATCGATTAGACGGTAGCCTCACCCATGCACACCTACTCGCCTCGGCCCCAGACAGAACACAATCCAAGCAACGGTAGACAAACCCGTTATTTATTCCTAAATCTCTGCAACAGCTTCAGGGCCACGTTTGGTGAGATTGTGTCGTATGTTAATGCGTTCGCATCACTCATGAGATCTTTGGCTCGGTTGGCGAAGAACGTGCGTCCCCGGATTTGTGCAGCCAAATAACGGCGCTGGAAGCTGTCGACAAACACCGTGGCCGGAACATGCCGGCAAAATTCTGCCTGGTGGCTGATTCCCTAACTGGAGCTTCACCAGATGGCGCAAGCTACCCTAAGGCGCGTAGTCGCACTTGCAGAGAGAAGAAGCAGTAGCAAAGCAGGAAGCGTCTGCAGCTGAAGCATGGCCGCCTGCGGCAGTTGAGCATCGTAACGTATAGGTAAAAAGGTTAAAAAACTGTGGTTGATTCCTCTGTCATAGCAATCGGTAAAACGCGAAAGTTAAATGTGCAGCGAAATCTGCAGCTGAGCATTATTTACAGGTTGGTGGCTGTTTTGTGGGTGTGCTTGGCGAGCGACGTCTTGCTGGCGGGTCGCTTCGGCAAAGGTGTACTGGCGTCATTTTCGTGACGGATATGACGTAGGTGAAATCTTGGTGTATCCAGGCATAAAACACTTTCGTGTTAATATATATAAAACCCGAAAACAGCACAACCCTAAGTTAAACGTACTCGTTAGTACTAAAGGTTGCTTCCCCGCAAGAAGACCCTGCCTGTAGGGGTGCACCATTTACAGGCCGCTTGTTTTGTTTACTGGCGTCACTTCCGTGACGGGTATGGCGTCCGTGAAATCTTTGTGTATCCAAGAATAAAACACTTTTGTGTTAATATGGCCGGTTATTCCTATTGCGTGTTTCGCGACATCATACAGCTGGTACACAACAACTCAGTGTCGCAAAACTCAACGATACTAATTTAGCGACATAACGATTGGCACAAAACTATTCCCACGCATATTCCTATCATAAAAGAAAGCTTAGGTGCATCCGTAGTTGTTTTTTTCAGTGACGCGTGAGAGTTTGTTTAAGCAGGCGTCGTTAAAAACTATGTATGTCACAACGGAAGAGTCATTAGCTCGAGGTTCAATTTATCCCGGTCAAAGAGTCCAGCGGCCTCATCTTGTCCATGGCGACACAATTCAAGGAAATATCGACCGAGCCGTGTTCTACACGAGTCAACAGCGCCTACGGTTGGGTGTCTGATGCCAGCGTCTCGATAACGCTCATGGATTGATTTATTTCATCCTCGGTCATTCTCTTATATATCGTGCCGCTCTCAATTCTGGCGTCATATGGAAGGTTGTTTGCATCGTTAGCCTATATCCGACTCGCCGGCCAGACAAGACAGCGAAGGCCTTGGCTGCTTTTAAACAAATCTGATTATACGTTGAAGGTATTTCTTCAGCACATTTTTAATAATAAAATGAGACAGAGCACCCTCAGTTAGAAACTTCCATCAAGGAGCTTGATGTCATTGCCTTTTTACCTTCCTTCCCCGCCACGCGTCGTTGAACCTGGAACAAATTCTCGGGCGGCTGCGAAACCCCTAGATTACATGATACTAAGTGAGCGTCTGTAAAGAACCCGCTGTTGACTGCATGAACTAGATGTTGCGCCAGTTTAACGAACCGATGCAACCCAGGCAGTGAGCCGCGCCGTAGTGGAGGGCTCCGGATTAATTTTGACCAGCTGGGGATCTTCGACGTGCGACGCACGGGCGTTTTTGCTTTTCGCCGCCATCAGAAAAGTCGCCGCCGCAGCGGGGAATCGAGCCCGCGACCTAGTGCTCAGCAGCACAACGCCTTAGCTACTGAGCCACCGCGGCGCGATCTAATACATTTTCGTTCCCCGCTTTCTGTTGAGTTATTCAATTTTGCTAACCTATAAACTATCTTTGTTGAAGAGGTACTTAGCGATAGTGAGTGAGTGAGTGAGTGAGTGAGTGAGTGAGTGAGTGAGTGAGTGAGTGAGTGAGTGAGTGAGTGAGTGAGTGAGTGAGGAAGTGAGTGAGTGAGTGAGTGAAGGAAGTGAAGTGAAGGAAGGAAGGAAGGAAGGAAGAAGGAAGGAAGGAATGAAGGAAGGAAGGAAGGAAGGAAGGAAGGAAGGAAGGAAGGAGGAAGGAAGGAAGGAAGGAAGGAAGGAAATGTTAACCATGATATGACCTACTTTATTATTCTCTACTTAGGGAAGAAAGGAAAATTAAAACGTGACCAGGGCTACAACGCCGACCAATCTAACCACCAGCTTTACTTCATCCCACTCCTTTACTTTAAAATCATTTGGTTTTAGAAAAAAACTCGGTAAAGATAGTTAGAAAAGCGGATCAATAGCTCGAACGTGACGTTCCATACATAGGAGGCTCTCGAGCTGGAAAGAAACGATATTTTTTTTTCATTCGGTCTGCCGGCACCTTCATCCCCTTATATGAATTGCAATTCAGATAAGGGGATGAAAGACGTTCAGAGTTTTCCTTGTCACGTATTTTTTCCCCTGCAAAGTGTAAGCCTGGAATAATAGGGTGCAACAAAATAGGCTGTTTGTTTTCAGGTCAGCTTATTTATTAACACTGCGCACGCACCAGAAAAAGAAGCATCTGTGGTAGGTCCCTGTATTAGCAACAGGACACAGGATGGTACGACTTTCGCAAGAAAAAGAAATATTCGGTGGTTATTCAGCTATGATTTCATAGATTCAAACTCCACGTTCCGACTGTAGTATGTTTTAACACGAAAGTGATTTATTACGGGATTCACGAAGATTTCGTTTACTTCATATCCGTCAGGGAAGTTACGCCAGTACAACGAAGCAAGCGGCCAGTAAAGGGTGCACCCCTGCACTCAGGGTCTTCTTGCGGGGAAGCAACCTTTAACTAAAGAGTACGTTATACTTCGGGTTGTTCGTTTTCGGGTTTTATATTTTAACAAGAAAGTGTTTTATGTCGGGATACACCAAGATTTCACTAAGTCATATCCGTCACGGAAATGACGCCAGCACACCTTTGCCGAAGCGACCCGCCAGCAGGACGTCAGTCGCCAAGCCAGTCTAAAATCACAACAGGAATACCGCAAAAACCTAGCAAGATTTCCTGTCGTACGAAAAAAAATTTTGTTGTGACAATAGATGTCCTGTTCGACAAAACCATCTGTTGTTGCGACACATATTTCTGTCGTAACGTCAAATTCAATTTTCGCAACGACAAACATTCATGTAGTCACAACAAAGGTGCCATTTGTGCTACTCTTCACAATGGGCAATAACATTCAAACCATGTGCAACTACTGATGGAACATCAGGATCACGACAAGACAGCAATTGGGCACCAGGGAACATCTAAATCAGGACAGGAATACGACACACGACAGAACATCGGAATCACGACACGACAAGAATACGACAAGAAGACAGTACGGCACGCGAAAATACGACAAAACTACAGAAATTTTACTTGTCGTCTTTTTCGGCTGGGATGACGCAGTAACCAACTACACTTTTTATTTAATCTTTAATTCTCAGACTTTGCAACATGTAACACATTCAGAAACGCAGAATCCAGGTTAAGCGGACGTATGGGTGCGGGAGCAGTTTAGCAGTCGCAATGCTTACAAAGGAAAATAACTTTCCAGGGTGTTTGCAGTACCCACAAAAGCACCAATTGTAGCCACAAAAGCAGCAATGAGATTTCCCACACATGTGACATGTTCTGTAGGGGGGCAAGATTGGCAGTTTTCCCACTGCACATTAGAACGTAATATTGGCGAGGAAATATTTGTTAACATATGAAATACGCTTTTATTCATGAAAAATGCGCTTATGATGTTGCCCACGGGATAGACGTTATGGCGAAAGCAGAGGCGCCACACGACACTGTTTTTCGGGCATCCTTAGTCCCGATTCTATATATTTGCAAGGACATGCCATGAGTTATTTTATGAGAATGGTGTGCAGAGCCCCCTCTTCACTCCTGCTTCATTTTCTTTTTCTTGTCTTCTTTCTCGTCTTCTTCTGCTTTCTGTTGTTCTTTATCTTTCTTTCTTTTTTCTGATTCTTTTGTTGCCGCTTCTTCTTGTCCGTAGTCGCCCTCATCCGCATCATCAATCACGAAGTCGCAACGATACGCGAGAAATAGAGAACTTCCCTAGCTCAACCTTCTCCGCGCCCTCCGCCCCGTCCGCTTCCCCCTTTCCCCCAATCAATGAAGTTTGCTGACTGGCTGAACAAAAACTCAACTTTGGCGTGACTTCCGTTAGCCGGTGTTGCTTGCTCTCCAGAATCATGTACCGTTCTCGGTGAGAACGTCGATACGAAACGCAGGGGTGGTAGTAGAAAATCGATGTTTCCTTTTTAAACTAATGTGCGGCTTCTCGTTCTGGCGGAACTGAAATGAGGTTTTCCCGCTATAGAATTAGGAAACACCGTCTAAGAAGCGTTATTTTGTTGCCTTTACGCGATACGCAATTCCCAGAACTGCTCAGAGCTGAGCTGCTGAGGCTTACGTGTGTGGAATCATATGCGGCACTTACAGACGTGGCTCTTGCCGGCGGCAGCAATCGATATTCTCTTAACTCGAAAGGCAGCTGACTGTCGCCGGGGCAGACGAAAGCAAGACCGCTGCAACTGGAAACGAACAGATTTCTGCTTTTGAGCCTCTACCTGGAGACTACGACTTGTAAGATGTTGCGCCGGCAAAAAAAAAAAAAAATGCGCCATTAAAAGTCGTAACGAGAACGGTGCACTGTCGTTCGTGCCGAACTGGCATAACGGTTGTGTGTTTTTTAAGTGCACATCACTTAAGGGGCTCGCCTTTTCGTCGTATCTCGCTCTCTGGTCTAAAGTATGGAGCCACATGGCGTTCCGTCGTAGCGGCTGTCATCGTGGCGAAACCCAGAGGCTTTTAAAGCCAAGCGGTTTATATAGTCATAAGCGTTCGAAACTCGTGAACCGCTGGCGCTTGCCATACATCTCCCCGTTGTTTAGCGCAAGGAAAACTTCAGGTACGTTTGAGGCAAACTACACGTAATTACCCGCAGCACCCACGTTCATGTAGTTAGGAACGCTCGTTGGGTTGATTTTTACGATAGTAAGCGAGAACAAAAATGGTGGTGCAACGCCGGCACGTGCGGGAAGAAAAGCAAGCACAGAAAGGACAGAACTCCCGCTGGCGCTGTTTCAGGAAGGGGGTGCGCGAGCACTACGCAGGCGGGAAATTTGAATTGTATTACGATGAGCGGATAACGGCGCTACAGCTCATTATAGTGAATCACTGCTCTGCACTTTCAGTAGCTTTCACGTTAAGTGGAAAGGGTTTAATTTTTTTTTTTTTCATTTTTGTGCAAACTCTAAAGCGTTTGCGATTAGCGCCGTTTGTACCCACCCCTGCCATAGCGCAACTGAGCAGACTCTACTCTGCACTAACCCCTCTTTTCCAAGTTGAGAGTGTGCTTGTCTCATTTTACAGCGAAGATATGGCTCGTTTTCGGGATATTTCGTGTCCGTGCAAAGAAAACCCCTGCACCGCAAGCGCCGAAAAATGAGAATGAATGATAGAACAGTGGAGAAGAAAGAGAGCTGCCCCAAACAGGGTTCACCTGATTGCGGCACATGTTACGCGTGTGTCGAATCACGCATGCAGCATTACCATAGTTGTCGTTTCAGTAATGAACATTTCTCGGGGCACTTAATTATGCTTACGTGCTTCGAAGGCAAACGCCTAGCGATACTTATCAAAGGCTTCTTCACTGCTACATACGCGTGTTTCGCTGCTATGCCTCCTACACGCACGTGTACCTTTAGATGTCCGAAATAACACTAGTTGACTACCCACCAACCCTTCTCGTCCTCTGTGTCCTGATTTTATTCTACGCTTTTAGTTCCTGAAGGAGAACGTTGCCAATGTTAAACGCGATCACAGTACTAGTGATCACAAAATTCCCGCTAAACTTCAACGAAGCATCAACCAAACCAATGAGATGTTGATTACATGATCAAAAAGATTAAAGATGAAAAAAAAAACTGTGCTTGTGAATCCCTTGTACTGTTTGTAGAAAACGCCGCACTACTTGTTACATCACTGGAAGTGCAGTGGCCTCTCATTACAACCGGTTTTCCCGAAAAAATGCAAAATCAAGAACGGTACTTGGGTACAAAAACCATAGGTGGCTTGGCCCTCTTTCTGGGTTATCCTCAAGCGTATGGGAGAATGGCGTACATAAAATTAGAACAGGGTTCATAGGAGCGGGAATCCTTTCTATCCTTTTTATTTCGGGTGTTTGGCCTAATCACCATAGAATGAAATCCTGCCTATGTCACTGTATTGGTATACGCATGAACAAAGTGTTACTGCGTGCGGACCTATCAGGTAATACAGCCTCAACTAGCGGTAATGTGCTGCAAGGGGTTCCTTTTTGAGGGAAATTGATTAACATCGTACAGAAAAAAGGGACGATGCAGAAAAAAGATAAGGAGAAAGAGAATAAGTACGAAAGAAAGAAAGAAAGAAAGAAAGAAAGAAAGAAAGAAAGAATGAATGAATGAATGAATGAATGAATGAATGAATGAAATGAATGAATGAATGAATGAATGAATGAATGTGCGTGGCATTATCCGTGCGCCCGCCTAACGCTAAATACATGATGCTGCCAAGAGACCCAGCTTGAATGCAGCTAGAGCCCGCAGAACTGCGGAATAAAAGATGAAACATAGGCGGGGCGTGCCGCGCGATCAGATGTTCTCGGAAGTCGGCAGCTCGTCGACAAAAACGCCATCGCTTCGTACCCGCATGGGCATGACTTTGTCAGCCTCCAAGTGCAGGGGTGCAGCATTCTAAGGCCGTGGGCGCAAGAAGTGCTCCCTGTCCGAGCCCAAGTGTTGGGCGCAGTTCTCGGGGCGGACAAAGAACGGCAAGGGTATGGACCAGGGACCGTGCTAACGACAAAATTGGAGTGCGCGCCTCCGAAAGGAACTGACGGGGTGGCGGCGATGCCGGCGTGGGTGGTCGGTGGCGGGGGAGAGAGGAAGGTCGTTTTTGTCCTGCGGTGATGCTGGTCGGCCCGACAGAGGCGGATATGGAATTGGCGCAATCGATCGCCGCCCCTGCATCTCAACTCTCTGGCCAGGCGCTGACTTGTGCGGCTCTCACGCCCCACCGGAAGAGACGCCGCAGCAGGGACACGTCTGTTCCTAAAGGCCTGCCTGAAGTTGTCGCCTGAAACTTTCCAAAACCCGTCGGTAAGGCGTTACGCTGTTTTGGAAAGCGGAAATCGGAGGTGGCCCCGGAAATTTACTACATTTATTTGGTGACCCTATTTAAAAAAAAACACGAGAATAAATTACCCCAACGTGAACCGAGTACCTTGTCTTGCCAATAGCAGGTTTTGTGTAGGTCAGAGAGAAAGAAGGCTCATTATTGAAAAGGCAGTGAGGTTTGTCGGCATTTACAATCACCGATCTGCTTCTCTGCTGAGGATTGGGGATATAAGGACGTAAAAATTGGCTTTGATTACGTAAGAAACCGTTAACTTGACAATGCTTTGTCATTTTTAACGCTTGTCTTACAACATATTTCCCTGTTTCAGATTTGTGTTAAGGCTTCGCTGCCATCCTTTAAAGATTTCTTAGCCTTAAAGCACTCCTTAAACAGTGCTGTTCTTGTTTTCGCAGTGTAACATGTTATTAGAAGCACCGAAATGTTTCTGGACCTTGGTTGTCTTTATGATGTCAACTTAAAATTGCGTCACAAACAAAAATATGTCCTTTACAAATGAGAAAATTTTTGGTCCTCGTGAAGTCACTCGCGCCGCTGACGCGCTGGTTGAGACGTTGTGCTGCTGAGCCCAAGGACGTGGGTTCGATCCCGGCTCCGGTGGCTACTTTTCTCATGGAGGCAAAAAGCACAAGCGCGACGTGTGTCGAGGTTTCGGCGCACATTAGAGATCCCCGGGTGGTAACAATTAATCCGGAGCCTTTCACTACGGCGCACTTCATAGCCCGTTTGTGTTAGAACTCCGTAATTTGAATTTTCTTCTGGAAAAGTTTCTTTTCAAAGTGCATGCTATCCCTAACGAAAGTAACGTTTCCAAATGTTCGCTTTATTGTAGCTCCGTGTTTCACTTTATATAACTCACTTGTTAAAAAAAAGGCAGAAACTCAACAATTATAAGACAGCCACAACTTTATATAACCGCCAAGGTCATACCATTATTTTTTATGCAACGCAGGCTTAGCGTTGCATTATGCAATATCCTGCCGGGCAAGCGCTCTTTCCTGTCATGCTCGGCGGCAGCACATCACGCGACATACCCACTAGAGGGATCGGTGAAGGATGAAGTTTTAAGACAACAGCAGATAGATGGGGTAACTACAATGAGGCTCACCCTCTCTCCCTCTTTTCTCAATAAATGTATTACTAAGTACCACTACTACTCACTCTTTCTCATTCCTCTCTTATCTTCTAACGTAGGTCGAGATACAACCTAGCAACAGCAAGCACCGAAAAGTATTACCATTACGTATAAGGGACTGAATGCATAATAAGTCGAGGTAGAAAAACATGGGAGGAAAATGGCTAGGCATCTCTCACGGTGGCCGCCAGCTACAAAATGATAGCCAAATCCACAGCCACATCCACAGCCACTCTTCGCACCTTCCCGCTTTCTTCTCCCCTTCATGCCTCGAACATTCCCCTACACCAGGCTTTTTATCGTGCTATTGATTTTTTTAAGAACGCCCCGAAGCACTTATCCCACACTTAGAGGCGTTTAGTCACTGCTCAAGCTCAAGTAACCCACTCCGTGCAGCTACTCTGTCTGTGTAGTGTGATGGCACTAGCAGCTGTGCGCGCTATCATGCGGGAGTCATGTTTCGCCGGCAGGGCGCTGTCAGCGGCGTTTCTTCCGCAACGATGCTCCGGCGAGAGGCGATGCTTCCAGCTATTTATAAAGGCGTCTCGGCGCTTCCGTCGCCACTGACTACCGTCAGCCACTCGGGGGCCTTTCATCCCCCTGGAGCGCGAGGCCCGAACCGTTTTTCCGATGACGCCGTTGTCAGGGGCCCTCTTGTGAACAACGCGGTAATGACCTGGCAGGACATATACAAAAGACGACGTAAGTGCACTTATTTAGGCGTTTTAAGTTCCACAAGGGCAGAAAGCATAACTGTTAAAGTCGTTTCTCGCTACCTTAGATCCCGAGCATGGCTGTACCATAGTCGTTTAAAAATACCGTAGGATGTGCAGTTTATTTAAGCCACTCGCATCAATTTTGACGTTCGCTTTACTCCATCAGGCATGATACACACGTGAATGTCATACCGGTGGCACGGCTTTTCCTTTTAGGCCGACAATATAGACAGAAACGCGCCTTTTGGGTATCCCTAAAGGTAGGCGTAATAAATGCGTTGTAACCTTTGACTTAGAGACGTGCGCGGGAGGCATGTACTGGGCAGGCTTTTTGCAGAAGTGGAAATTAAGGGAGTAGCAATGTACGTTCACGCAAATACGCGTAACCACGCGACAATTTTGTCTTGATGCCCCATCTATTTCTCACACAAAAACATATCCAGATTTCACTACCCCTAAGAATCACGCAGTTCTCGGACAAACAACCATTACCAGGCACGGCGCCATCCCTGCCTGTGCTCGTATAATGACCGTCGCTGTCACAGCTAGCACAGAATATTGCGCAACCTTCTCAGCTGAAACCACCCGCCCGTCGCTCTCCTCGGCGCTAACTTCCGGCCTCGTCGTACACTTCCGGTAAACTTCAAAGTTAAAGACGAAAGTACCGAGCCAGTCTTTGTTATACTTTTTTTTATTTTTCTGGAAAAATAGCATATACCAAGAAAGGAAAACGCACTTAGACATGCCAAGGGGTAAGACGAGAGGCTTCTCGAGTACAGCGAGCAGGCTTCCCCCCAGCACATTAAGTTTGTCCTTTACTTTTTCTTGCATTCGCAATTTTAAGCTTAAACTTTCTCTTTAACAAACGCTCAAAACACCGACTCTTTCCAATAGAAAGAAAAAAACGTAAGTAAATATTTTTGATTGTCTTGACAGCTGCACACTTTGAGGATAAAGCCGCAGGATAAAGGATAAAGAATAAAGCCGCAGGATAAAGGATACCCCCCCCCCCCCCAGAAATATATTTCGCGGGGGGGGGGGGGGGCAGGGAGGGTGTTATACGCCACAGGGAAAGTAAACAAAGTATGGTTGATTCCTCTGTTATAGGAATCGGTAAAACACGAAAGTGAAATGGGCAGAGAAATCTGCTGCTGAGCATTATTCGCGGGTCGGCGGATGTCTTGTGGGTGTGCTTGGCGAGCGACGTCCTGCTGGCGGGTCACTTCGGTAAAGGTGTACTAGCGCCATTTCCGTGACGGATACGACGTCAGTAAAATCTTGGTGTATGCCGGCGTAAAACACTAGAAAACCCGAAAACGAACAACCTTAAGTATAAGGCTACTCTTTAGTACTAAAGTTTGCTTCCCCGCAAAAAGACCCTGTGTGCAGGGGTGCACCCTTTACACGCGGCTTGCTTCGTTGTACCGGCATCATTTCCGTGAGAGCCAGCGCTGGGCGCCCAAACAATATTATCATTATCTGCATGCATACATTTAGGAGTGGGCGTTCTGACACCGAAACACCCGTTCCTGGCTGCGCCCCTGTAAAGCCGGATGTACTCTCAGCTTCCTAGCAAAGACCAAGTACGCGTGTGTCACGAGCAAGCTTAGCTCGAAAATTTTTTTCCCTATGGGAAAGCGGGCGATATGTGAGCGTTCATGAAAAAAGAAGTTACGACTTAAAAAATTGATAGGTAAGGAACAAAATCAATAAAATGTACCTCGGGAAATTTCTTAATCCCTAAAATGCTACCCATAAAGATTAGAATCCGCCCTGTCCCTGTTAAACCCTTTTCATCTTATCCTAATACTGAGGCCTATAGAATTGAGTTGTATTTATTTTCATGCTGGGTCAACATTACGTCACCAGAATATTGACCTAAAACAGCTTGAAGCAACACGCCATCCGTGTGCGTCAGCTATAAATTGAGCGTCTCAGAAGGCCGACGCTTATTATATTGCACGATACACAGAGAGAGAACAAATGCTCACTGAAGTGGCAAGCAGGTTGGCTTGGACTGAAGCTTTAAGAAAGCGCCCTCAATCCGATAATACAAAGACTTTTGCTGGAGGAATTCATGTCCAGTGACCCTCTGCATGTCACCTAAGTTTTCTGACAGCACACGCAGTGATGCCTAGGCAAGTCGAATTGTGAGCTTAACGAGTTGAGTTGCTCACCACATGTCCCTTGTAGGTTTTGGTAGCTCCCAATTCCAACCCGGAAAGCTCCTAATCCCCTTTCGACATGTTAGCGCAAAACGATCAAGATTCATTTTATTCGTTCTCCAACGCGCACTGTTGTGAAATACAGACGCACGTGCTTCAAATAATATAGATACGATAGTTCCAGAATAAACTGCAAATTGCATTGTAGCATATGCTAACGTAAATTGGGGCGCCAATTATGTTGCTGTTGTATTTATTTCCCGAACAAAGGGTGGCAACACAAATACAAGTCCAAACAAATATCCCATCTGTCTGTGTAAAGTAATTAAACGAATGCAAAAATAGCCGCAAGGATCGAAAAGAAAAACTGTACAGAAATGATAAAAATTGTCTCCTAAATGAGCGAACATTCCTACACCGCTTCTCATTTTTCTCATGACCCACGTTTCCTTGGTTGCATCCTCTGTTAATATATTTTAACTAGTCACGTGAGGATGGTGAAATAGGCATACCATTCGGATTTCGTGACTGTATTTTTACTAGAGCGAAAAAACTATTAGCCTACCTCTGACGGTTTTGCGGGAAATTCGTGAAGTCTGTTTATGCAGAGTTATTTGTTGAGGGTTTCGTATTTTACGGTTTAAAAGTCACTTGCGCAAAGGCTGATGCGCAGTAGGCAATGCGGGTATGCGACTGCTCGACGATAGCTCTGAACGTCGAGTTTTCAATATAGTGTCTTCAACATTACCCGCAGCTCGAAGTACAACGACAGTGACTTTGCTTGATGCAGCCAAACATGTTGCTTGATGAAGCCGTGGTTGACACAGACAAATAGTACACAATTTTTAACAGCCAGATAGGGCTACGAGCAGCCAAATATGGCGACGTTTCGTCGTATGTGCTTCGCGGTGGGCTATATTGCATGACTACTGCTTTTCACGCATATCAATATACACTTGAAGACGTGCTCCTAGGTCGTCTTCACCACATCGCTCCGGATTGACCTAGTAAAGTTATCAAGTGTGCAAATTCGATTAATGATGAAGCCCAACACATGATTTGGCTAAAAAATGGCGAAGCTTGCACTAAATCCCGCAAGCCTTGGACCATTGCGGAGCTGGAGGATTTTTCAATCTAAGCACTAAAGGAAACACCACACATTGCATTAGCTTCAAGTTTTTTTCATTTACATGTTCCGTCGTCGCTCTTCACTGTGGTAGTAGTAGTAACCGCCATATCAATCCATATCGTCGTCTTCCTCATGTATGACTGGCGGGCCCAGATGTTTTTTTTTTTTTTTTTTTTTCGCAGGCTTGCACATTTCTGTCAAAGTAGAACACGTCAGCACGCGAACTGGGCGTCTGTAAAGCGAGCTGCCTTTGCTCCCCTTGACTGCTCGGACACACGTGAACTGTTTTCTTGGTATTTTCTGCGAGAGCCACCTCAAGCCTGGACGACGCCGGGCGCTCCCCATTAGGCGCGTGCTCACGGGCACAGTAAACGGCGGGACATATATGTATGACCCGGTGTTTTCTGATGACGCCGCACACATTACGGCCAGCCACAACAGCTGCGCTGTTGAACGCGCATGCGCGCAGGGACAACAGGCAAGGCGTGACAAGGGGTTTTGCATTGTGCAATTCGCGTGAACAGATGCCCTTTTCTACCCAAATCGATGCTCGGCCACGTCATTCGTAGAATTTCCCACTAGGCCTATTCAATTGGTTACCCCACAGCATTGTGGTGAAGGTGCCCTGCGGGGATTTAGAGAGTATATGAACGCGGAGCCCATCCTCGAGAGTAACACCTAAGTGCCCATCGAACAACGAATGAGCACCCTCAATGAATTGTCGGCCTTGGTATCAACTGTCTTTTCGTCGCAATCAGTGTGTCATTATGTTCCCGCCGTTTTTAAGATACCGAACATCGTACATGTCGGAGCGACGACGATGAGACGAGAAAGAATCTTCCACGTTTGCGTTATTACGGCGGCAAAGCGGCAAATCGTTATTACGGTAGCAAAGCCCCAGTTACAATACCGCAAACGGTAATATAAATACGCAGAGTAGAAAAGAGCTGGCCTTATGACGCGTTGGAAGAGCCCCGAAGTCCTCAATCTGAATGTACTGCTGTGATCAAACGTCATCACTATCTACATCACCATCTCCCCGGCTTGAGACATAGCAACTCTAGGCAATTGACCGGGCCACATAACGTAAAACTAAAAAGTACAGACTCATGTAAACAAAGATACATAGTAAAACGGGCGAAAAAATAGTAGCAAACCAATGCTTAAAATAAAGTTGTGTTCCTTTTCAACCCCGAGGAAAGGGTTCATCAGTTGTTTTTTTTACTTTCCAACCTTGTCTAATTTTGTCATCTTTATTTTAACCAACGCATAACTGCAGTGCGGTAAAATTAGTGTTAAGAAGCATTCGACGCCTAAAAAATCGAACAAGAAACACGTCTGCCCGTTACCCCCAACGCGAGCGCCCGGCTATTCTTGGATCCGGAAGCATGCGTGTCTTCCCGCGCAGCTGACGACTCCTATCAGACGAGTCCTGGTTAGTTAAAACCATCCCGGCATTTAAACTCATCAAAAATAAAACTCCCAACTGCGTGGAAGGCATACCACAAGGCTATTGAACTCGTATAAGTCATTTAAAGCTCCGCTAATATACATTGCACCTGATCTCACCCAACTCTTTCATAATCGCATGTATGCAGTGCATGACCCGCGCGAAAGTGAAGAACGCACGCACGCTGAAAGACGACCGGGGCCACATTTCGCCTTTTGTGCGTGCTTGTGTGCGCGGCGCGTTTGTTCTGATCGCGTTGTTAGCGTTTAGACTACCCTGACAGCTGTGCCAGAACCCACGGGCTTCCGAATCCGAGAATAGACAGGCGCACGCGTTGGGAATAAGGGGCCGACATTGAAATATGAAAGCGGAATGTTTTGCTTGAAGGCAAGCAAAAGGCGTCCTACACGACGTCGTAAACATTTTTTCTCTCTTTTTCTGGTTTGGTGTACGCGCTTCTGGAGCGCAGAGAACTCAAGACGTGGTTGTGCTCTCGTAACACGCGGTTCTCACCCTGGCCCAACATCAACTGTCCGAAAACCTTTTCGCGCTCTTCAACTTCGGCGGACTTTCTTTGCCTTCCTTCGTGCCGTGCAGAGGGGGGCTTTAGGCCGTCTTTCCATCTCTCAGCAATTTCTGTGATCATCGAGAAACACGTCTTCAATAACGCAGATGTATCAAACATCTTTTTCTCTGTTTGGCTGTTCTCCGCATTGCGCAGTATATGTAATATGTAGATACATGTATCTCTTGAGGGCCCCCATAACATTTTCTCTAGGCGATCTGAAGTAGCAATCCCAGCATTGTGCAAGGCTGACCTCTTCCGCCTGATTAAAGGAGCCTCTCCTTTCCTCCGCCTCCTCATGGGAAAACGTACAGTGTGCAAAAAAAGATGGGCGCTGAAACAAAGACTCCATCGGCTGCTTCAGGAAGTGGGGAAATATGCTACAGAAAAGTGAACTTCTCAGAAAGATGTTAAGACGCAGTGGTGTTGGTGTAGTCGTTTTCTCGCCGGGTTGTTGCGCAGGCAAGACTCCTGCGTACATTGTGGGTAAACGGGGAGAATAGTGTCGTCACCGCCGTCTTGCGCATGTGTACCATTTATTTGCCGACATATATGACCTGTGCATACATTAAACGCGGACCCCAAAGTGCAAATTGCATCCTTATGAAGCTACGTGCCAACGAAGCGCGTCGCTAGGCAACAAATCAATTCAGGCCACTTCCAGATGCTCTTCGGGAGGCACGCCCTTTCCAAACAGCTGTTTCCGG